>OX101753.1:622937-1271445 GCA_944452675.1 Tachina lurida
AGCAGCATTACGCGTAACATCGGCATATCGAACGGTGTCGGCAGCCGCTGTCTTCATAATAGCCGGAATGATACCAATCGACCTTCACGCAGCAGAACGCTTTAAGGTTTTCACTGCAAGGAGAACAACACCTGCAGACACATTATCCCTACCAGACGTCAGACACGAAACCATAGAGGATTGGCAGTCTCGATGGAGCGAAGACAGAAATGGTAGGTGGACGGCCAAGCTTATCCCCGATATACAAAAGTGGATATCTAGAAAACATGGAGAGGTGAATTATTATCTGACACAATTGCTGTCTGGACACGGCTATTTTAGGAACTATCTGTACAAAATGAAAAAATGTAGTACGCCATTCTGTCTGTATGAAGAAACAGAGGTAGTTGACGACGCAGAGCATACGTTCTTTTTTTGCCAACGATGGTCCATAAGCCGCGAACGACTAGAAGCGCAAATTGGTATAGTTACGGCAGATAATCTCGTTGATAAAATGATAGATCATGTAGAAGCCTGGGAAGCAGTAGCCAAATACAGTGAACAATTGCTTCGTTCAAAGAAAAAAGATCTCGATAGAGTGCAAAGCTCGCCCGAGTACAATGGCAGTCAACACAGTGACAGCTACAACAACAGTGGGGGCCTGGACGCAGGCGAATAGAAGTGGCTGATCTTAAGATCATAGCGGGATCCGTCTGGAAGTAATGCTAACGCGGTGCCCAGGCGGGCAATATATCCCAAGAGCAACAAGGTGGGTTTTAGCCGGTATACGTAATATTACGGGAGTCCGGCATACGGTGTGGATGACGATCCGCGCATCATGCATAAAGCATTTCCCATCTTGGACCCACAAAAAAAAAAAAAAAAAAATTATCATTATTATCATTATTATCATTATTTATTATATTTTTTAATGATATTGGATGCTGTTTTGCAAAATCGAAGTTTTTGTTATATGCTGATGACTAGGTTAGGTTAGGTTAGTTTAGAATCTAAACTTTAGATCAGTGTTAACCAAGCCCCGAACGCACGCACACACGCAGACAAAGATAATATGTGCTTGTGTGCGGTCGCAAACAGAAGCAGAATTATTGAACATTGTTGCTCTGTGTGCTTTTGTGTTCATTACGAAAAAGAAACAAAAAACAAAGCCAAACAAGCGTGCGTGGTGTTGCTTTCACAAAGCTTGAGCAGAGACTGATGTTTTGAAACGAACAAAGTTGTTGTATACATATATGTGAATTGCCGACCGTGTCTGTGTGAAAAATACGATTATTGACTGCCTCGCGAGGCTATGGAGTGGTTATCACTGGTTTAGATGGTAAGGAAGTGTGAAATTTAGAGTCCAGCTCCCTTGGGTCCAATACAATGATCCTACCTGTGAGTTGAAGAGAAGATAGTGAGAGAGGGTGATATAGAAGGGGCAGTGATAGAGAAGACAGATGGTGAAGGAGAAGAGAGAGAGGAAAGCTTCATTATTTTACAACTCTGCTTTTTGTACGCTTTTTTTAATAATGCAGTGTTGCAGCGCCTTCTGGTGTCAAATTAAGCTGTGTTTAGTAGTCATTTTTTTATTAGTTATTTTACTTCGCCGATGATTCTGCGACACAACGAAGGAGGGCGCTCTGATGTTACATTAGGATTAGTATCTGCTGAAATCGGTATAGTTTAGTGACCAGTGCCTTATGCCTGTATCACTAGAATTTTACCCACAACAAGTGTGTGGTGTTGTTATTTTAATGATGTCGGACACCGGGCTCGAACCCAGGACCTTCAGTTTTATAGTCAAAGTGCTAACCACTTCAGCCAACGCTGCCCTGCTGATGACTAGGTATAGAATATTAATTCATTTAAAATCACGTTTCATGTACATAAAATATGCAATAAAAATATAAAAATATGTGTTTAAAACTAAGAAAATATTCATTTATAAACTTTTTTTCAACATTTAATAACATTAAAAACTTAAAAGAATCAGCTTCATTGCTTTCTCATCAAACAAATCCCTTAAGGCCAATAGCGTATTGCGTATATACTACATAATAATTTTAAATTATTTATTTTATTTTATTTATTTGTTTTTTTTAATCTTACGAATAAATTCTAAGACTAAATATAAAATATATAAGCACTAGCTGCAAAGGCTATCGGCTTTGAGAAACTAGAGGCCTGACCGGCGACACCGACAACGCCCGACCCACCGCACACCCACACTCGAAACAAAAACAAAATAAATTTGTTTTCGTTCCGAACGCAAGCGCGCGACAAGCCGAGCGCTGCCGATGTCGCGGGTTTGGCCCTTAAATACGAAGTCGGGTTTGTTTAATAAGATTGTAAATAATATTTATGTTGATGATGGTTGGATCGCCAAGAAGACTGGAATATGGAGTACAAGCAGGGTATATACTTCTGAAGTTTTGAGTTGTCGAACATTCATCCAGAATATGTTTAATAGTGAGGTTAATGTTGCATACATTGCACATTGGGTTATTTGTTTTCTGCATAAGGTGTTCGTGGGAGAAGGAAGTATGCCCAAGTCTTAGTCTTGAGAAAACTCTTATTCTGTTTTTATCTATTGTTGTTGGATATAATGGGCTGGTACTATTTGGATTAATGACAGAATAATGATAATGTTTAGAAATATTCTCCCTGAGTTTATTTTGCAAATATTTGGTAATGTGCCGGCGAAGATCAATTTTTTCAAAATTAGGCTCCAAAAATACAGGTGCATAGGAGGCATATTTTGCAGCGATATCAGCTCGTTCATTCCCGGAAATGCCAACATGGCCAGGTATCCAATGTATTTTGATTTTATCTTCGTTGCCAATCATCAAGTCTCTGATTTTAATTACTGTATTCCAGGTGTTATTGAATGGATTTTTAATAGCTTTTAGCACTGAGAGGCTGTCAGAGAAGACGATAGTTTTCTTTTTAGACGAAATCGCTAACTGGACAGCTCTATATATAGCACAGGATTCGGCTGTGAAAATTGAAGAGTGGTTATGGAGTGTACGAAGAATTATGTTATTGCCATCATCGCTAACGACTGCATAAGCTGGTGAATTAGTTAAACTTTTAGTGCCATCAGTGTAAATGAAATGCCAGCCGTTGTTCTTAAAAGATGCTTTCTTTTTTTCTAAAATACTCAAAAATTCTTCTTTGGCAGTGTAGTTTTTTTTCATATAAGATAAAGATGTGTCGACAGAAGTGGTGTACAGTTTCCAAGGAGGTTTGTTATTAATTTTCCTAGAACATTCAAGAGGAATTCCTATTGATTGAGCTAACAATAGTGATTGGGCTATTGCCGATTTTATGCGCTTTGTTTTCTTTGCAGTAAGGAAAGACGATATATCCTTGTCTATAATAGAGTTTGTGCTAGTCAAAAGTTTAGGGATAATTCTTGCTGTTATTTCCTGAATTCTATTTTCTATGGATGGGAGGTTAGCTTCCGTAAGGATATTGTTGATCGGAGTCGTCCTATAGGCGTAAATAGAAGCCCTTGCGGCCATGTGATAAGGTGGTTTTAAAATGTTGAGTGTGGATTGACTACTGTTCCCGTATAGATACAAACCATAGTCTATTTTACTCAAAACAAGGGTTTTGACTAGATATGTGAGTGTATTAACGTGCGCAAAGCTTTTTATTGACAGGTAACGAATAATGTTACCTCTAAATAAAAGCGATCTCTTTAAGTAAGTGCAATGTTCCCTCCAGCTGTATCTATGTGAGAATATAATACCCAGGATTTTTAGCTGCTTAACATTTTGTATCCTCATCCCGTAGACTAATAATGTGCAGTCGTCTGCATCGCAATTGAATTTTCTACATATGTGAAGTTTCTTGGTCTTTTGAAAAGAAATTTTGCTGCCTGAATATTCTGACCATTCACTTATATCTTTGATAACTGCTTCTAGTATAGTAGTTGTTTCACTGTTACTGTTCCTCTTACATAGAATGTATAAATCATCTGCATACAAACAGTGGTCTACAGATGGGTTCATGTTCAGAAGCTTACTTATTTCGTTAAAGGCTATTTGAAATAGTATTACCGAAAGTGGGGATCCCTGTGGTATTCCATTTTGCAATGGTAACGTCTCCGATAAATATCCATTTATTCTTACCTTAAAGCGTCGGTTAGACAAGAAAGATTTGATAAAATTGAACAGCTTTTTCCCAACATTCCAGGATTTTAGAACATTCAATACAACATGGCATCCTATTCGATCAAAAGCCTTTTCGAAATCAACCGATAGCACGGTGACGTGGTTCCGAGCGGAGAGCGCTTTAGAAATATAATTGTCTAGGTGAAGGAGAGCGTCATCACATCCCTTGTTTGCTTTGAAGGCTACTTGCCTTTTGTCAACCAGTTTAATTTTAAATTATAACAAAGAAAAATCACTTAAAATTAAATATAAAAAGCTTTACCGAGTAAGATATATGTACAGCTGTGGTCAACTAATTAGAAGCGATATGCAATTTTCATAAAAAGCTATGGCTTTTATTATTTTCTCATAGAAGTTTCTATATTTTTCCTTCAATACATTAAATATTTAGCAAACTAACAAAAACAACTTAAAGACCTTTTCTAAATGAATATATCAATAGAATTCCAGGAAAAGCATCCCCATACCATAATTGATCCTCCACCATGTTTCACTACGGGTGAAATGGACCGAGGATTAAATTATTTGATAATGGGCCGTCTAACATATTTTTGGCCGTCAGAACCAAGGCGATTTATCTTTGTTTCATTACGCCAAAGGACATATTTCCACTGATTTGTGGTCCAATTCCAATGAGACGTAGCAAATGGTACAAGGCGTTTCCTTTGGATTCTACTCAGAAATGGCTTCTTGCCATTTCGTCGTGAAATGGTTCGATTGGATATTATAGTGCTTAATTTTCCTGAATATCCCGTTGAATATCGGTAGATATTTTTTTTTTGGTAGATTTTAGATATACGACTTATTCTTCGGTGGATATACTCCGACGTTTTCCTTGGACTTTTTCTTCGCGCAACATTAATAATGGGGTCATATTTTTTAACATGCTTTAAAGCATTAAAACCCATTTCTTTGAATACCTAAGATGCTCTTCATATCTCTATAAGACTTTCCAGTTTTGTGAAGCACAAAAATAGCGCTGCATTGTGCAAAAGTGCAGCTCTTTCCTTACAACTTTAAAAATATAGTTTTAAATTATAATTTAAGCTCATTAAGAAAGTGCATTTACCGATAACACAATAGCCTTGATAAAAAAAAATACTTCGCGTAAAATCTTGGTGTTGAGAGTTGCTCGTTTCCAATTATGTGCAACAGCCTTTTCAAGAAAATTTTGTTTATTTCTAAAATATATTCATATAGAATAGGTCTTTAAGTTGTTTTTGTTAGTTTGCTAAATATTTAATGTATTGAAGGAAAAATATAGAAACTTCTATGAGAAAATAATAATAATAAGCCATAGCTTTTTATGAAAATTGCATATCGTTTCTAATTAGTTGACCACAGCTGTATGTATATATGTTTTTAAGGTGAAAAAAATGTATTTTCATTAAATGAAATTTAATTTAATTATACACAGGCTGAACGCGGATGAAGGTAGAAATATTTAATTTGATGTGAGTCCGAATCGAAAAACAAAATGATTTATAATCAAAAAACTACGAGATATACTATTATTATTACTGAGATGTGAGGAGAGTTTTTTCTTGAATACATTACAAGAAAACATGAAAGAACGTAGCTCAATAAGAAAAGATTTTTGATATATAGAACAGGTTATAAGCGGTATAACGATCTGAGGATTTCTATCAGACCTTGAAAACTGAAATTTAGATCTTAAGTAATTAAGTATGCCAGTAATAGTCATCTTTTAAAAAAAACTAAAATACGAATATTGAAATACTGTGGTATGGACAGCTTAGCGGGAAACATGATCACGATACTTAATGCCATACACAAATCTTACAATTCTCTTTATAATACTGCTTAATTTGTTAATATTGTATACTAAAGTACCAGAGATTATTTCAAGACAGTAATTTACATGAGACAATAACAAAGTATGTGCAAGTATATATTTTTTTCATATGGGCAAATGTAATCCACAATGATAGATATATCTTAGACCTGAGGTAACGCTGGAACTTAATAAATCAATTTGTTCTCCAAAATTAAGTTGGTTATCAATTACCATACACAAACATTTGATGGACTCAACAAATTGCACACCAGTTCCATGAATATTTATTTTGGGATATTGTACGCTACGACAACCAGTACGAAACATAATAGCTTTAGTTTTACTAGCATTGATGCATAATTTATTTTCTACCATCCAATCACATAATCTCTGAGTAGTTAAATTAATGGTGGCTTCTAGAACATCAGCGAAATACCTAGAGTTACAAAAGATCATCTGAATATCATCTGCAAAAATAAAGGGTTTAACTAAGTCAAAATCTAGCGACACAATCATTCAAATACATTAGGAACAATACTGGACCAATTATAGATCCTTGTGGAACACCAGAAGTAACGGAAATAACATCAGATTCATTACCATTTAGGCTTACGTATTGTGATCTTCCTTGCAAATAGGAGTAAATAAGCTTACAAGTCATAATTGAATATCCCAACTATCCGTATCGTATCACTAGATATTTTTCATTAAAAGCTGCAACATGCAAAGGAGCTTTTAAAAGAACTTTATATCCACATGCAATTAATGGGGAACCAGTAGAGCTCGGAAAAAAATTACACAAGCGGTTTGGGGTTTAAGAGCATGGGATACTCTTGTTTCTTTTTTTAGTTTTCAATGGTATTGGCATTCTTGACTTAAGCCAATGTAATGAACTTTTCAAATGAGTCCTAAGGTGTATTTTAATATCGAATAATATCATAAAAAATGCGATCGTATATTTTTCTCGTTTTTCCTTTTTTTGTTCTTACACAGTCGTAAAAACTGCAGCTTTTAAATACTTTGCAACTAATAAAAATAAAAAAAAATAAATTTGATTTATAGCATGAAAACACTAAAAATTTATTAAAAATATACATTTATACATAATGAAATATGTAAGAAATCTATTATTCGACATATTGTCACAAGTTTATTTTAATTTGAAATTTATTTGCTGGTGGTTCAGCGATGTCTATATGCATTTCATTGTTGCTGTTCAAAATGTGTGGTTGAAGTCTACTGACGATTTGTTACAGCAACAATGAAATGCATATAGACATCGCTGAACCACCAGCAAATAAATTTCAAATTAAAATAATAAAATATGCAAAAATATGCACTAACAAATCGATACCATTTTTTCACAAATTTGTTGATTCGCAAAGATATTTTATTTACGTTGATCTACGACCAACGTCAGAAAACATGTATTTACATGAAAATCTTATCCCTACAGATGACTTAAAATTATTTATGAAATATGCATATTATTCAAAATGAGCTTAATAATCTAAGTAATTGTGCAGCCTTGATAACTTAACACTGAATATTAGTAAATCTGTCCATGTCTCATTTCATAGCAACAGTGAAATGAATTCTTAATAAAGAATTAATATTTTAGTGGACAAGTTAATAAAAAGGTCTATAACGTCCCTTTTCACAATGTATGATTAAGAGTTAACGTGAACTGTAACTGCATGTTCCTCATACAAAACTTGCCGTTAAAGCCCCTGTTAGCTTTTAATAGTACATTGTGGAAATACCGATAAATTTATTACATAAGGATTACTACAATAATAACCTACATGCTATTAAAATTAATAGAAAAAATTACCGGCAAAAAATTTAATACTAATAAGATTCTGAACACAATGTAACGATAATTTATTGCGGTGCGGTTTTTCATACGATTTTGTAGTAAAAAACCGCAGTGCTGAACGGCATAAAATTAAAATCTATTTTAGTTAATTATTATTTTTCGAACTGTATTTGTTTCTTAAATTCTTATGAATTGAATTAGGCTACTGTTCGTAACGCTTTTTAAGCCAAATTACATGTGATAATTATTAATGAACAAATAACATCAAGTTAGTTGTAAATATTCTGACAACAACACATAGTTGAACGGAACAGCCAGCCGTTTTCAAAGGCCACTAAACCTTCCTCATCAGCGTTCTTCTGTGTTTTGGTCCACCGTGTGTGGTGTCAGTTGATGTAGATGTCTGCCCTATATACGAAACTTTTATTGCAAATGGAATATGTGAATTGGTTTGATTCATTGCATTTTTCAATTTGCTCATATATATGTTTGGTAATGAAGGCTCAACAATTTACCATCTTATGTGTTGTTGTCAGAATATTTACAACTAACTTGATGTTATTTGTTCCCCTGTGGCACACCGGATGAGAAATAATCTCATCCGGTGTGCCACAGGGGAGTACACTGGGGCCAGTTTTGTATTTGATTTATACTTGCGATATGCCATTGAGCAGTAACATTCACACACCAATATTTGCCGATGATACAGCCTGCCTTAGTATGCACGAAAACCCTCAAGAGGCTTCCCGATACCTTCAGCAACATATTACCCAGCTAGAACTATGGTTAAATTTATAGCGAATAAAGGTAAACGAACAGAAGTGTGCTCAAGTAACATTTACGCTACGAAAAGATACTTGTTCCCCATTAGAATCAATAATCAAATTGTTCCTCAACATTCACATGTGAAATACCTTGATAGAAGGCTTACATGGAAACACCACATTGACTTTAAGCTAACACAAATGAAACTAAAATTAACTCATTTGCATTGCCTGATTGGTAGAAATTCATCCCTCAGTCTAGATTGCAAACTTTTGATATACAAGTCGTTTTGAAACCTATATGGTGCTATGGAATTCAACTATGGGGCACTGCTTCAGCTTCCAATGTCGAAAGAAGCCAACGAAGGCAAAACAATATTTTACGGTTAATAACATCGGCTCCATGGTATATAAAAAATTCAAATATACTACATCGTGATTTAAAATACCACTAGTGACTGAAGAAATTGCAAAATACGCAGGCAAATACATATATAACAAAACTCGAGTCACATCCTAATCCGCTTGCTCGTAATATTTTGAACTTTACTGGACATCCGCCTAAAAAAGAGGGACACAAGGGCTTGAAAATACTTTTGTTTTTGCTTATCACGACTTATGTATTATTAATAACTATCACTAAGTTTATGTCCGACTCTGGTCGGGCCTAATTAATCATTTTAGATTTAAGATTTTAATACTTATTGTTAGTTCATATTTGAAGATAAAATAAATAAATACATGTCGCACCTTAACTCAAAATTTTTGAAATTTCACTTTTTGCAAGAAATCAACTAACAACATCAATATCTATCTACTGTAAAAATTTCAACGTATTCCGATTACTGTTTCACCTCGAAAACTACATTTGAGACCATTTTTGTGATAGCGTAGTGACTACCGTTATATAACCAAAAGGTATTATTTTGAGTTAGTACAAAAGTGGACACAGAAATGTATCTTATATATTCATAAAAAAGGTATTATTTTGATTTGAGCCTTTATTCAAGTTAAAAATAATCCAATTCGTTTTATTTAAATTTTGTTGTATTTTGAATTGATACTGTTTTGTTGAAAAATATATTTTGAAACTTTATTTAAATTTCAACTAAAGCGTCATAACTCAAAATAATACAAAAAAATATCGAGAAAATTCAGAAAAATGGTATTAACTCAAAACATAGAGTTTTTTCCCAAGAATTCCAACATTTTGAAATAAAAACAATGCAAATATATTTTCAAATGAAATTTAATTACTACTATGGATTCGGATTTTCAAATTCTCTTGTAATCTAACTACAAACAGTTTTTCGTCTCTACTGAACATTTTAAAATTTTGAGTTAATATCCTCTTGTTGATAAGGTGCGATGTATGTATTAACAAAAATTTTTTTTTTGTTTTTAGTTACTGCCATTACAAAATACTAAAGAGTAAGGGCCTAATTCATAAAAAAATATTTTGATTTTATAAAAGGTTTATTAATCAAATTTCCATACAAAATTTGTTTCATAAACTTCTTATTAAACAGAAATATTTTTTATGAATAAGGCAGTAAATTTTTTAGAAAATTGTACAAAAATGTATGCACAAAAAAATTAATAAAATTTAAAACAAACAATGAATGACAAGTTAATATCCTCTTGTTGATAAGGTGCGATGTATGTATTAACAAAAATTTTTTTTTGTTTTTAGTTACTGCCATTACAAAATACTAAAGAGTAAGGGCCTAATTCATAAAAAAATATTTTGATTTTATAAAAGGTTTATTAATCAAATTTCCATACAAAATTTGTTTCATAAACTTCTTATTAAACAGAAATATTTTTTATGAATAAGGCAGTAAATTTTTTAGAAAATTGTACAAAAATGTATGCACAAAAAAATTAATAAAATTTAAAACAAACAATGAATGACAAGTATTGCCGTCGCACAGTGGTTCAGAATCGTTTTTCATCGGTCAAAACTCTGTAACTAAAAGGTCTATTAGACAGGCATACTTGTCTTAAGACATGTACGATGGCATACCAAGTCTTACTGTCTAATAGCATGTATACAAGTATGTTAGACATGTATGTTGGTTTTCAAAAATTTTTGATTTTCTGATGTCTGTCGCACAATTAATGTGAAGTATGCCGTCAGCGTTCGATAGTGTAATAGCAAAACCCAAGGTATGCCATCGTACATGTCTTAAGACAAGTATGACTGTCTAATAGCCCTTTACTGAAGATTGAACTAATGAAGATTTTTTTTAATTCTGTTTTTCGTGGATAGATAACACCTTAAGCTTTTATCCAGTTTTAGTTTCATTAAAATCAGTATAGTGGTTGAGGTTAAAAATGAATGTTTTTTTTTAATTTGCTTAGAAATATGCGCTTTTTATTTTTTATTTTTGTTCAAAAAAAATACCTTATAATGAAACTTAAATCATTTTTATAAAACAACAAAGTAAGCTTAGTTTTTTCATTCATAAATATGTACATTCTAGACTCTTTTGGTTATTTGAATATATATACTAGGGATGTAACGAATACCAGTTTAGCGAATGCGAATGCGAAAACGAATAATACATTTTAATTTTTGCGAAAGCGAATGCGAATGCGAATGCAAATATTACAATACGTTATAAAAATCACATGAAAATAAATTCATCTAAGAACATGAAGTTGTGTTGTACTTGAGTCTTGAATTCAGCAAATATTTATTAATGTATTACCCTGGAGTTAATGTCGACGTCGTCGACGGCGTCAAATGTCAAAAAAAGTTGAATGAGGTAGTTTACACGAGACTAATTTTTATGCCGCACAATTTTTGTTTTTTTAAGAACACACGAGACTAATTCATCCAACATAAAAGTGTATACGTATACAAAGCTTTGTGTGTGTTAGTGTTTTTCGTATGCATTTAACATTTGCAGTTTTTTAAGTTGTGTGTGTATTGGTTTTGTGCTGCTAATGCGGGGTTGTAGCTGGTTGAAAAATTATGCCAAACACAAAACCCCTCTCTTCGCCTCTCTCACCCACAAACTGGCATGTTATGCCAGCACAATTAATCCCGTGTAAATCAGCGCAATCGTATGAAATTGTATGAGAGCAGTTAATCTCAACGCGTTGCAACGCCGTAAAAGTTCAATCTGTTTCAACTTTTTCGGCGTTGAAACGCCGTCAACGACGTCAACATTAACTCCACTATTAGAAATAAAAACTGTTAAACTGAAATATACATATATGAAATCATATTAAAATAAGTACAGATAATAATTAAAAATAAATTTACAAAATGTTAGGCAATCAACCCATTCGTACGTAATTGGAATGAATTGTTCATGAAAATTTTTTCCAGAAGTAGTACTCTGTTCATCTTGGGAAAAACATATGATATATATCTTCAACATTTTAAGTTTACATGCGAAATAATATGAGTGGCACTTGTTTCGCAGAAAATTTACAACAAAGAAGGAATAGTTAATATTTTTGCATTTAAAATTTTTTGAACGAAGTAATGATGTGCTTACCATTTTTCAAAAGTTCTAACAGACTAGTCTTAAGTAGAAAATATTTTCGCGCAATTCAAACACTGCCTTTTCTTTTTCAAAAACTGGAAAATATTTCCAATATTTTTGTCTTTAGTATTCGTTTTAAATATTCGCATACATTTTAGCGAATGCAAATTGCAAAAGTAAGCGAATTATTTGCGAATGCGAAAGCGAATGCGAATATTCGTTACTTCCCTAATATATACATAAGTATGTAAGAAATGTGCAAACATAAATAACTGAACCGTTTCTGCTAGATGAATATCTGCAAGACACTGAATTAAAAAAATTACTTAAATACTTAAAGCACAAATTACCTGTTAATATTTAAAATATATTAGGTATCATAAAGCCCTTACGCTAACTAAGTATTATACAATAAGGGATTTTTCCCAAAATCTGGCTATTAGATTTTTTTATGACGGACTTATGAGAAACTTTAACCATAATTCAAAACTAAATATTAGTACCTGGGGGTCTACTCTGTATTTCGATTCGAAAGAAAAAGCTTTCGAATTTGTATGTTTATAACATGTAAATTCGAAAGCATTTTCTTTCGAATCGAATTACAGAGTAGACCCCCTGAAGAAATCTTAATCTATGGATATATAATAGATATTTATACTCTTTTCATACAATGCACAAAACACGTTAGAAACACGTTATTTCAATATCATTTATGTTTTTATTTTCAATTTATTCATAAAGCTCTCATGGCCAATTAAATAAAATAACAAAAAATTACATTAAATATTAATATTTTTATACTTTACTTCACTCAAATAATTGTAAATGCAAATTATAATTATTATTCATTTGGCTGGAATATTGCTTGTAAATATTCCATATTGATTTCTGTATTACTTCTGTCGTGTAGCAGTCCCTTAGCTTCGGCATGCAAGTCCGAATGATCCAATTTCCATTGATTTCAAATAGTAGAGATGAAGGGATCAGACGTTGCCAATAATATACTAAATAAATCTTCATTTGTAGAGCTACGTGAAATTTTTCTGGTATTATGTTCTCTGTAAAATCTGTAATCCTTATTTCTTTTTTCCTGGGTTTCCTCTGATAAATCTCCAATTGGTAATATATGGTGCTTAATGACATCTTCTCCATGATAAAGAACCTTGTGCACTGTTGCAGACATATTTCTCCATGGGTATTTGCATGTATATATATTAGCGGTTTCTTTGGCATAATCACCAAATTTCTAGCATTAATTTGCTCGTTACACGCAAGTACTTCAATAATTGTTTTAAATCTTGCCTGATCCTTGTTTTGATTGATCTATAATCAACCCATGTTTGAGAAATTCATCTTGAACTTGTTTCTTTTTTAATTTCATTAGCTCTTTGTTGGTGTCGTTATTTCTTACTGTTCCTGAAGATCCGAAGTCCAAATCATAGTTTATTTTCAGTATGTGTTCCATAAACCTTATTATTGTATGTAGCGGTGATAATTCAAATTCATATGCAACAGTACTATCTACTGACTTTGTCAGTTCTTGGTTTAACTGAGTTGATGTTGCTTTGCATATAATACAGCTGGATGAAGCATTTGTGGCAGTCAAAGACTGGGCAATTTTTCCGTCTATCATTGAAAGCACTAATTGGTAGTTTATTTCAAGTCTGTCCATCTATCTCCAATTATAATGGCTGTAGTGTTGAAATTTTAGCTGTAATATCACTTACTTCATTCTTAATGGTATCATGAGTTTTCTTTCTAAATTGAAATTTTATTGGTCTGTAGTATTTAGTAGAGGATGGTGTTTGATTTTTCCAAATATACTTTGTTTGCATTCTACTGGTCGAAGGTTCTGACTCTTCTAAGTTCTTTATTAATCGCAATGGCACAAATACACCATGAATAGATCTGTGTCCGAAATATCTTCACATAAAAATTGTTTATATTGCTTTTGTTCAGAATATCCATCGCATCCACATTTACAAAAAAGAGTTAACTTGCAGTTTCTATATTTCTTCAAGTAGAGCTTGCACTTGTACCTCTGCAGAAATTGCTGTGATTGTAATAGATTCCTTTGAATCTGAGCTGAGTATACTGCTGTTTTGTTAACTTCAAATCCAGAAATAATGCAAGCGCTTCCTCATTTGTGAACTGTTTTTCCTCGTTTGGTGTTGGAATGCTTTAAAGGATCCGTTTTGTTCTTCCTGGACTAGCGGAAATAACTTTTTCAATGATGTCCACTTTCGTAAGTTGTTTTTGTGATCGCAATTGGTAAAGCAAACAATCTTCAATGTTTTCACAGCCGATTTCTTCATTTATATTTTCCACTTTTCGCCTCTTGGATCTATCGCTACACTTATCTAACGATTTTTGTGGTCTTCCTCCACTGTTTTTACTTGTAGTTTCAGAAGTTATCTGGATAGTAAGTTCACCTTGTAACCATTTTGCAAAGCACATATTGAATTTACTTTTACTCCAATCAACTTCTTTGTAGCGTTTTTTCAAATTTTTTACAAAACCAGATACTTTGTTTTGTAAGTCCAATTCTGTTTTACTGCTGTAAGAATTTAAGTTTAATTTTCTATGAATGTAGCTTAGAACATCTTCCTCATTTTTATTTTTAAAATATTCTTCAGTCAATTCCTTATAGCAGAAACTCTCCATATTTTTATTAAGCTGAAAGTAATGTATTTGCTAAAACGCTATAAAGTAAAATTTGCAAAAATTTATCAATCTTTTGGAATCAAATATTTGTATGAAACTAAATTTTATTTCCAAATTATTGTCCTTATATACTGTACTCAATATAAAATTTTTAAAGCTAATCTAGGTTACCTACTTAAATTCTTAATTTTCGAATAAAATTAACTCCTCCGCTCGCTCCCTCTCTCTCCTTCTTTATTTTCTTTCAGGTAAGCATGAAAAGACCTTCGAAATGAACGTGAGTTTATAGCTATATCTTCCCAGCAACCTGTCTACCTAACCTAATATTCGCTTTTAAATATTAATCTCTATTTTTTTAATTCAAAATTGTGTAAATAAAAATAAGTTTGCTATTGTTATTTTTATTTTGTTCAGGTAGAATGTCATTTTAGTGATTTCTAAGGTAGATTTTCTAGCAATTTGGTACAAATATTTGTTTACAATTTTTGAGTATTTTCATTAAAATAAAAAAAGTCGTGGCGGATGCAAAAGTATATATACGCTTAAAGAATACACTTTCGTTTTCTTCTGGAGGGTTACGGTTTTTTGATCCCTTTTGATCTTCAAAAGTTATACACTACTAAACTTCAAGCTTTACGAAATTATGGGGGATTAATATTTCTTACATCGCGCTCTAACTACAAATTGTACAGGGTGTGCACATTCCATTTCCTAAAAACAACAGCTTATCCAAAATAACAAAAAAGACGGCAGCCCTTTATCGACAATAGTTTTCGAGGAATCGTAATTTATTTCAAATAAAATATGAGAACTTTGTTTTTTTTTTTTTAATTAACATAAACTTGTTGTTTTTAGCAGCATGCCCCACGCCCACTACTGAGAATATTTTGACCAAAATTTTTGGCTACCTTAGTTTTGATATGTTTCCTTTCTGATGGCGTAAAAATTTTAAGAATCTATGTCAAAAAAAATAGGTTTTGGCCGATGAAAATTGATTCTGACCCACCGTGCGTCGCCGTCTTCCGTTTTATTATGTTTATTTTTCTCTCCCGCAACGAGAAATCGCACCGCACCGCAAACATTGGCATTATTCGATGTTTGATGCAAATGGTGTTGCGTAAGTGCAAATGCAAAATATCCCAGCTTTTCTTTGGATTGTGTGTGTATTTTGTTTTTGGATTTTACAGAAAAGCTACGATATTATGCATTTACAATGACGCAAGAGAATTTGCATCAAACACCGACTACAGCCATTGTGTTTACACTCTAATATGAAATAAAAGATTCTCAAAAAATCACAAATTATAATTTTATTTGTTTTATCACATGTACATATCGACGGCTCCATTCTAAAACATACTAAGTCAAAAAAGACAGTTTTGAGATACACGCCTTCAAAGTTTATTGATGATATTTCAGAAATATTATGAGATAGAAACTTGAGACTTTTTCTAATCATATAATAATTGCAATAGAATTTTTTTAGTTTATTTGAACCTTATAAAATATAAATTTAAAATTAACTTAAAATACTTAAGATTGTCCTCTAAGTAGACTTAGCATCTATCTAGTGGTCCTTTCTCACCTACAGTGGTCATCTAAGTACATATAGCATGTTTTAGGTGGGAGAAAAATTTAAATTAATTGTTTTTTGACTACTTAATTTTAAACTAAATCATGCTAAGTGTACTTAAAACATTTTAAAAGGGAGGTTTTTTAAGCTTGACAAATTATGCTAAGTAAATATTTTCTCATAACTTTTGATAGAATGGTCCGATCACTATCAACATTTTACAGAATCTAAGTTAATAAACGATGAATTCAGAAATGGTTTTCCCAACATAACATGATATGTCGACTAAGCATGTTATGGAGTGGACCGTCGATATGTACATACTAGTGATGCACGAATATTAGTATTCGTATTCGAATTGTCGAATATTCGGCCATTTTTAGATATTCGTATTTGTATTCACCCAATTCAGGCGAATACAAATACGAATATTTTTCCAAGCAAATTAAATAAATAAATTTATAAATCCTAAACGAAATTTAAATAAATGGCTAAAAATATTAGTTTGTACAAGTCCATTAATTTTTTTTATAGAAATTTGTGCTTTGTATCATTTTCAAATATTATTTAATGACGATCATTAAAATTTTGGATAGTTTTTATTAACTTTAAAATACGCCAACAGGAGTATGAAGTCCTTTTTCATAACAATTTTTTAATATTTCATATTGCAGACGTAAATAGAACCCCAATTTAATGTTTAATAAATAACGAATAGACAATTTTATATAATACATGATTGGAAACTGATTAAATCAATAAATACATGTCTGAATCAAACAGTTTTCCATTAGTAATTAGTGGTTACGCTTTCTTGGGCACATGAAACACACGATGTAAACCCGGCCTAAGTATAACAAAATGTAACACACGAATTTCTACTAACTCAAGTTCCCTACTATCATGTACATACATATGTACCTACACATATGGCCAATAAAATAGGTACGACATTTATAATCCGTGAAAATGCATATTTTTCGATTTTATGTAAACAAATAGTGGATCTTCGTTCATAATTGTTTCGTGCAGCATTAGACTAAATAAAAATAACAATAAAAAAGTAACATTTTAAATTAATTAACATACTATGCAAAAAAAACGCGAAATTCGCTTCGCCATAAAAATAGGTACGAAAAGTAAGTAGATCCTTAAAATAAAAGGATTTTTGAGAGATTTTGCACAAAAACATAATTGCGAAAGCTAAATTACATCAGTAGCCACAAAGTCCACTATTAATTTAAATGTAATTATCTAATTTGTTGGTCATAGAAGAGATAATATTGTGACAGGTGTCAATAGGGGCATCATACCATATTTTCTGTACTTTTTCCCATAATTGAGTCCTGTTTTGAATATTTTCTTCTCCAATCCTTGTTTTTAGATCTCTCCATAGATTTTTAATTGACTTAGGATCGGTGGAGTGTCTTGACCACTTGATAAGACTAACCTTATTTTGCTGAAACCAACCACTCACTAACTTATAAGAGTGTTTGGGAGCGTAATATTGCTGGAAACACGTAACATAGTGGCATTTTCTCCTCAGCATAAGGCAACGTGAAATCTTCTAAAATGGTTTTGTAGACCTTAAAGTCATTGTCTCTGAAATAAGATGACGTCATTCCAAGAAAAACATCCCCAAACCATTATATTACTGCCACCATGTTTGATTATTTTTTTTTCGAGTAACTTGGGTTGAATTCTTGGCCTTGGGTCTTCAGACATTTTGCCCAGCATCATTTCAAATAAATTAATTTTTGTTACACCGCTCCAGAGTATATTGCGCCATTGTTTTAGTCCCTCTGAACCACACCATGTCTTATGACGATTCGCAAAGGCTTTCATCTTCGTTAAATTCAACAAGGGAACTTTACGAGCTATTCGTACGGGAAGATTTCCATCACACTACCGATGATGAACACTTCTTGCGGAAATTTGGTTATTTATTTCAGCTGCAATCGCCTTAGATGACTTAAAATGGTCTCGTTTCGCCAGCATGGCAATTGTTGAATCCGTACTTGGGCTGTTTTTTTTCACAGCTCCACGACTTTCCGTTACGTTTTGGTTCTCAAGGCTATTAGCGACAAGGACTGGAAAAGAATATATTCAACACAAGATGCAATTGTTGCAAAAATTGCAGGAAATATGGTATGATGCCCCTATTGACACCTATCACCATATCATCTCTTCTATGCCCAACAAATTAGATAATTACATTTAAATTAATCGTGGACTTTGTGGCTACTGATGTTATTTAGATATTTCAATGATGGTTTTGTGCATAATATCTCCAAAATCCTTTTATTTGAAGGATCTACTTGTCGTACCTATTTTTATGGCCAAGCGAATTTCGCGTTTTTTTTCGCATTGTATGTTAATTAATTTAAAATGTTACTTTTTTATTGTTATTTTTATTTAGTATAATGCTGCACGAAATAAATATGAACGAAGGTCCACTATTTGTTTACATAAAATCGAAAAATATACATTTTCACGGATTATAAATGTCGTACCTATTTTATTGGCCATATGTGTATATGTATATGTACATAGGTATATATGTACTATGTATATACATATGTACATACATATGTACATAAAATTTACCCAAGAAGTCCTGCAAATTAAACGCTTAAAATACCTACCTATAAAAAAATCAAAAGAATGTAGGTATGCATGTATGTATGTATGTACCTATTTGGTGGTGTATTTTGTAAGGTACATATGTGTAGTTATTTATTATATGTACCCATTTTAAATTGTGCTCAAATGTACTAAATAAGATGTTTAAACTAACTTTAAAAGCCAATATTTTTATAAGGAGAAAAAATTTTACAAGTATGTAATCATACAAAAAAATAAGTGGACAATAGAATACAATAGTACATACATACATATGTATGTTTGTAAATATGCAATTC
Source organism: Tachina lurida (assembly GCA_944452675.1). Taxonomy (NCBI): domain Eukaryota; kingdom Metazoa; phylum Arthropoda; class Insecta; order Diptera; family Tachinidae; genus Tachina; species Tachina lurida. The sequence goes on from OX101753.1 coordinate 642,137, forward strand.
CCAATAATAATATTATATCATGATATTATACATCCATACATACATTATAAAGGTGAGAATTCCTTATGTTTTACTTATTAAATATCAGTCTTTGACAAGTAATAATTGTTTTTGTTACTTTTAGTTAATGGTTATTCCTGTTTTTAATTTATTGGTTTTTGATATTTGTTGCTGAGCACTAAATACACAAATACTTTTCTTATTATTTTTATTCGAGATATTGAATACTCTGCTAAAATAATGGTGCTTAATAAAAAAATCTGCTGCGATGCATAAACCCGAATGATAACGAAGGTGTTGTTGTTTTTGTTGTTATGCCTATCATTATTTTAAGGCGTTAAAAAGGGGGTAAGCAGGGAGTTATAATAAAAATAAAAAAAAATTATATTTCTTGCTGCAATATAGTATTAGAAAAGCAATGGAAGAAAAACATAAAGAGCCCGGCGCACACACACACGATTAGCAAATTAAAAAATTTGCAGCAACAACCGAAAAATACACGACACAAAAAGTAAATGACGAAGTATATTTTTAACAGATTATGATTACATATTTTAATCAATCCTATTAATCAAAGTAAAAAAAGTATAGCAAAACAAAACTTAAAAACAAATTAATACGAACGAGATAAACTAATTTACGACATGCAGAAACGTTAATATATTTATTTTTCTTAAAGCCTTTCTGACCCAGCTTGTATTTGAATATAAATACCAATGTGTGTATATATGTATGTACATATGCATGTATGTATATGTTGTGCTCATGTATTTTTGGGTTAAATTTATTGCAATTTACTCAGTAAAAAAAGAAATCACTCATTATTTTTTCACCTAATTTTTACGCACTAAGCTTACGTAGATACATATGTTAATATATATATTGTTAAAAAATATTTTACTAAACAATACTAAGACGAGCTAATTCACGTACGAAAGCCGTAACTACTTCTGCTTTGACGAATTTCATGAATATAGCAGTGTTGCCACATCGTGTGTAATTACCCGAGTTGGGTATAATTTCTTTTCTAACATATATAAATAAATAAAAATATAGCTATACCGCCAGGTTCTGAAAACCATTTCGTTTTGATATCGACAAAAAATTAACTAGAAAGCTCACTTATTGCAGATTTTTAATTGGTTTTAAGGTTTCATATGCTAAATATATTTTATCCGAACTTAATTTGGAATGCACTAAATTATCTAAAAAGGAGAACACTGTTTTCCGTTTTTGAAATTTTTCAGAACATGGATGATATTATTTTTCTCTGACTGCATAAATTATGAGTAAGATTTTTTTGTGTTCTTAATTTGTTCCGTGCGGTGCATAAATTTCATCAAATTATATAATCTATATTTTATTTATTTATTTTTTTCAATGCACAGAAAGCGTTCATATGACCAATTATATATCTATTGAATGAATGAAAGTTAGAAATTTAAGTTATCTACAATTTTAAATTTTCTACATTTTATAGCTTTTGTAATTTCATGGTACTCTACTTACGTACTTTCTCATTCACGAACAATCTAAATTATAATATTCAAAAAGATTGAAAATCTTTTGTTGAATTCAGCACTTAAAAAACAGAGTTTAAACTGCTACTTTTTAGCCTATTAAAATAATTTGTAATTGTTTAATTATATTATTAATTGTTAAAATGTTTAAAGTTAGTTTTGTATGGAACTATTTAACTTAATAAATACATGTCTGAATCAAACAGTTTTTCATTAGTAATTAGTGGTTACGCTTTTTTTACACTTGCGTGGCACATGGCACACAAATGTAAACAAAGCCTTGGTATTAGTTACATACTTTTTTTGTTATCTTAGTCTGTAAGGACTATTTGTCCATTGACTGAACTACAATAAATAAATAAATACATGTCTGAATCAAACAGTTTTTCGGGCAAATACATATGTGTCAGATTTGTACTCGGCATTTAAGCCTTCTCAGAAGTATTACCAGATCAAACATATTTCTGTTAAGTCTATTCGTAAATGCATCACTACTACTAGGGATGGGCAAATGAAGAAAATGTATCGATATATATCGTATCGATATTTTTGAACAGTATCGATATATATTTTTTGAAAACATCGATATTTCGATATTTTTTGCTGCATTAATTTCAAATGCACAATTACTTACTTTAAGAAATTTAATACAAAAAAACTATTTATGTTAAGTAATACGTAACCTACTGTAGCTCCTTAAGACTTCATTAGTCTTTACTTTCTGTTTCTGCTCTGTGCTGTGCCGTTCTGTTTCTAAATTTTAAAGGTTACTTTTTCTGTAATAAATTTTCAGCTGTTTCGGACCAGAATGGTCACAGTTTTCCACTAAAGTGATGAGTTTTTCATCGTCCATTGTTATTAGAGTTTTTCTTCTCCCGGACTTTTTCATTTCCCGGGAAAGTGGGAATAACTTTTCGGTTTTTAACGTTTATAAACACATGTCAAAAAAATTTCAGTTCCCGGGCGTAATTGTTGTAAAGTTTTAGCTATAGTTCTACCATCGCATTCATAAAGTGAATAACGACATGCATCGAGGAATGTGTAGGCAACATAACAGAAATAAGGAGAGAAAAACTAATGTCTTATATGTATATGATTTTTATAAACCAAAAAGAGTCAGCTGATTCGTAACAGAAAGTAAAAACAAATTCTGCCCTTAGGCTTATACCCACACAATCCAAAAAGTCACCTGCCTTAGTTGGGTCACAGTTAAAAAACGGCTATAGCTCTTAAAAGTATCGAAACCCGATACTCGTAAATAAGAATCGATGTATCGATATATAGGTTTTTGAAATATCGGCGATATTTATCGATATTTATTTTCTCAAATATCGATATTTCGATATATCGATATTTTTTGTCCATCCCTAACTACTACTAAAAACGATTATCAGCGAACTTGTATTGTATTTTAAATTTCAAAGAGACCCTCAAGCAAAACACCATATCTTCAGCAAATAAAAAATTAGATTTGCAATTCTGAACTCAGAAGTGATTAAAAAATTTTGTAGATGCAAGATTTGGTTTTAGTTATGAAACTATAGTCTGCTCGCTCAGCCATAGTAAATTTTTTAAATATTTTCATCGTTTAAGACAGATTTTCTTTGTTGCTGTTCTGGGGGGTTACTCTCTATTACGATGCGAAAGAGAAATGGTACGAAATCGCACGATTGGTACTCTCTAATGCGTTTGCGCATTTACCTTTCGCATCTTTTATTTTCCGTTTCGCAAGTCTGGTATCACCGTACTCTACAATGCGAAAGCTACTGTCAAAATCGCTCGATAAGCGCAAATATCTTGCGTTAGCTAAATACCAAACGCAAAGTGAGAAAAACATGTAAATACGTTGAAAAAAATATTTATATATTGACTGTCTTATTCATAAAAAATATTTTCGTTTTATAAGAGGTTTATTAAACTAATTTTCTATGGAAATTTGATTAATAACCTTTTATAAAACCAAAATATTTATATTTAAATCGTAGTTTTTAGGGAAAATGCCAAAAAAAAATTAAAAACAAAACAACGGCAGTTTGAAATTTTAGTGGATTGCATGTGAGCAAATGGCAAATAAGCCGCAAATAATTTGTGTACAAAATTGACAGACGACCTAAATTCTTATGGAGCTCCTGTAAGGGATATAGCTGGTTGTTTATAATGAAATGTGACACTAATAGTACTTATAATATTACACATGTACGAGTATGTTTGTATGTATGTACTCATATTTGATTTAAAAAATCACACCAAGTGAAAATGCGTAAAAATAAATTAAGCATTTCCAGCACAGGTGATGGTCCCTCTCAGTTTTGTATTTTCTCAATCGCTACGTAGAGCTCTTTTAAGCGACGGGACATTGACTGCTGCTATATTCCTAACGTATGGTCCTGGCCAATTTGATGTTGGTATCCACCTTGGCCAAGTAATTTTAAGGCAGCGGCTAGTTTTATAAACTTTCAGCTAGTGTTGAACAGCGTTTAGAACATACAGAAACGCAAATTTTGTAGAAAGTTAAAGCAATATGTATTTAATAACATACCGCTACAGATTTTTTCTTACCTGCGGTCATTAAAGGAAAGTATACCGGAACTATCTCTTAAGCTTAAATTAAATGACATACCCATAATGCCATAGCCATAACCAAACCAAAATTCAATTGGTTTCTATGGTGAGAGTTATGGCGTTAAGGTTGTTTTCTATGGCTATGGTTATGTAACGTCTAATTGAACCTTTAAGACTCGTTTTGCAACTCGTTATACATGGACGTTTTCTTCATAAAACCATAATGCTAAAGAATCCATCACTTTATTTTCAATTAAAAGCTGTTACACTTCACTTTTTCTTAAATTTTGATTTTAACTGTCGTTTTTTATACATATTTTGACATTTCAGTACTGCCAACCTTTGCCATATTTTCTTTTGCAATGTCCGTGTTGCCACTTTTTCAAGCAATTTTGCGAAAGGTTTTGCGAAAGTAATAGAGAGTACCAAATTTGCATATCAACGCATTTAGCTTTCGCATCGTAATTGCTTTCGCATCGCAATAGAGAGTAACCCCCCTGGTGATAAATACATTCTTTAAATTATCAACTATGATAAAAACGTAGAGTAAGCCAGCTTTTGGTATTGAAAAAAAATGGAGCTGAAACTCTTTTCGCACATAAGATAATATAGCAAAGTAAGGCTGAGTTTACATCTGACATTTCTTGTGTGCCATGTGCCAAAGAAAGCGTTACCACTAATTACTAATGAAAAACTGTTTGATTCAGACATGTTTTTATTGATTTAAATTGTTTCCAATCATGTTGGATTCTATAAAATTGTATGTTAGGTATGTATGTATGAAACTTTTTAACTTAATAAATACGTTTCTGAATCAAACAGTTATTCATTAGTAATTAGTGGTTACGCTTTTGAGGTTTTCGTACACCAAAGGTGAAAAGAACCCCTATTGTTTTCGCTATACTGTCTTTTTGACTATGTAATTTTGAGAACTTGCTGTGTCTTGGAAACCGTAAGAGCAAACTTCTTGAAATTTTCAAAAACGGTAAAACAAAATAATCCCCCCTGTTCTGAAAATCACGGTGATTTCAAAAGTAAACTATTAATAGCTGACTTGGTAATGGGATTTTATTGCGTTTTAAGTTTTTTTCATTTATAATAGCATATTTTCTTCCAACTTCCAAAGCTATAAAACGTAAAATTTACAGAAGCAATGATTTAGCTTTTATTAATTTTTAGAAATCACCGTGATTTGGCATGTCGTGATTTGCAGAACAGGCCCGAATACCAAAATTATAAAATCGACAAACCAAAAAAAATCGCCAAAATAAAAAAAATCGTCAAAACGAATAAGCACAAATTAAAAAAACATTCTAAATCGAAAATAAATCGCGAAAAACCGGAAAAATCGCCAAAATTAAAAAAATCGTCAAGTTGAAAAAAACTCCAAAATAAAAAAAATCGCCAAAATGAAAAAAATCGCCTAAATTAAATAAAAAATCGCCAAAACGAAAAAAAAACGCCATAAACTGAAAAAATCGCCAAAACGAGAAAAAAGCGAAAAAAACAAAAAATATTTCACTTAAAAAAACGGCAAAAACGCAAAAAACGCCATATTAAAAAATTCTCAAGGCCCAACGTACGTCGCACTTTACTGAATTTTTTCATGTTTGTGTGGCACATGGCACACGGATGTAAACCCAGCCTAATATATTAATTAAATGGAATACGAACTTTATTAGAGAAGGGTATTCAAACCAAAAGATGATAACCTGGCGAAAAATATGTACATACATATGTAATAAATGTAATTTTTTTTTGTTGAACTGTTACAATTTAAGTTTATAGACGCATTCGTAATTACGTCGGTTTGAATTTCTTTAATAAAGTCATCATTTTTGATCGCAGAGGTCTAACTCTATGCGTGACCATATAGTTTGATCAAATTAACCATAATCAATCAAAAACTCGATTTCGAATTTTTGTGTAGTTACGTCCGTTTGCATTTAAGGTGACGATATACATATGTAAATAAAAAATGCATTCCAATGCTCTTTTTTGTTTAAAAAAATGTGTTTTTTGTTTTTTTACTTTTCTGCACATTGAAAAATCAACTTTCTTATTTATGTTGAACAGCTGCATTTTGGAATACTTTCCATAATATTAGAAAATCTTGTAGTGCTAGCATACTTTCAACTTAATTTGATAACTTTAATTAGCCACTGAAAATATGAAAGTGTATTTAAATACATTTTAAATTTGTTTTAAAATTAACTTAAACAATATTTATATATTCACTTATTTATTAGCCATAAATAATATGTATGGCTAAATTAATTTTATGTTTTTCTTTTTTGTAAAAGATGTAATTTGAGTTACATGGAGGGCAAATTACGGCATTCGATAAGATTCGAAATTTTCAAAGATTTCCATATAAACTCTTTATTTCATTCGATAACGAGTGCCGTAATTTGCCTCCAGGTAATTTTGATTTATTTCAAATCTATTTCTAAATTTTTTCTGGTGGTAGCACTGCTCTATTGAAAATTTCCTTATTTACTCTCTGAGAAATTGTCTGTGTCAGAGACCTGCGCCGATCGACTGAGAGCCGGCTTAGCCGAGCCGCCGAATATTTTGACCAGCCGCCGCCGCCGCCGATTATTTTTCGGCTAACAAGCGGCTGGAAATTAGCCGCCGATTGAAATATTTTTTTTATGTTTTTCGGCAGAAAAACTGTTTTTACATATCTTGGATATAATTTATAGTTTTGTATTTATTCAGTATGTAAATTTTTGCCTCTATGTGCAACTCTGCCGAGTTGCTTTGCATATACATATGTTAGTACAAAAAATTTTAGATCGTTTTGCTTTGCTTGACAGAAATGAGTAGACACAGGAACACATGTCCTTTAACATGTTCTTTCGTGTATGGGCATCATAAGTTTTTGAGATGGATATCTTATGCTGGCCACAGACGAAGGAACTTGTTAAGAAACATATGTTTCTGTTTTATTTTTTAATAAAGACGATGTAACCAATAATGAAACATCAGTTCTGGGCTCAAATCGTCACATTCGTGATCGTATCGACAATCGTACGAAAACAAATTAATGTGTAGTTTCCACAATGCAAGCAAGCGACTTGTCTAGAAAAAATATATGAAAAGCACTCAAATTTTTGAGTGATTCCTATACAAATTTTCTAGACAAGTCGCTTGCTTGCATTGTGGAAACAACACATAAGTGATACGTCAATTATATAATCTGAATGGGATTTCAGTACGTATGTCATAATCCGAAAATTGTGCCTTTACGTGAAAAGTTCGTTCACGGATTTGGCGATTCGACCCCTGTGCGTTAATGGAAAGAAATAATTGCTACTTCACAATTTTTATCTATTGAATTTAACATTTTAGCTTCGAATGCACTAGATAGAGGTATGAATGCATGATTGAAAGGAAATTTTTAAAACATATTTAGTTCACTCATTTTAGTATTTAAAGCTAAGAACTGAATTAATTTTTACTGCTTTCCTATTATATTTTTTTATTTCTATTATATTCTTTTCTATTATTTTGGAATTTCTCTACTTTTATATTATTGTATCATGTTTATACCTGAAGTTGTCTCAGCCGGCTGACAGCCGATTTTCAGCCGCCGCCGATGATTTTTTATGAGCCAGCCGCCGCCGACAAAATCGCTCGGCGCAGGTCTCTGGTCTGTGTACGTGAGAAATGAAGTGTTGTCAAAAATATATTATAAAGCAAACATTTTTAAAATTTTTTGAATGAATTTATATGCATATGTACATATGTATGAAAATGCATGCACACTTACTTATATCCCAAAATAGTTGATAAAATCAATAATTATTTCAAACCGTAATTGTTTCTACAAACTAATCCAAGAACACATTAACACTTTTTTAAAACACATTGAAAATTTGCTTAAAATTTTTATTTAACTATTTGTTTTTATAGCTTTCCTTTCAATTTAACAATAAAAACAACATGTATGTAATTTTAAAATATTCCATGATTAAATTTCAAACCAAAACATTGTCTGTAACCATTATAACTATCTCTTTCTGAACTATAAAAATCTTATATGAAAATTACCTTATTTCCATTATCTATTACACATATTAAGAAAACAACACCAAAAAAAGAAAAATAAGTATGTTTGTTCACTCTCTCGTTTCTCACTCATCAATACGTCAAAAATTATGTTTTCGTGTGAATTTTCTATTTTTTAGCAAAACAAAAACAACTTCAGAAACGAACAAAAAGAAATTTCGCCGTGAATGTAGAAACAAAAGGAACACAAAGTACATATTAAACTTTTTCATTAAATAAATATGAACACATATATTTAAGATTTTCTATAAAATACAGTACTTACTTAAATAAACTGGGCTTTATATACAATCGGTCGTAAAAATAAGCAATAAATGTTCCTTTTCTCTGCGCATTTTGCATATGCGATTAATACAATTTTTGCAGTCTATATTACTTTTATAAGATGAACGAAACGTTTTTTAATTACAAGGCTTATTAAGGCTCTCCAATTTGGCCTTTAATTCCTTTAAATAATATTTTTCTCCCTTTTAAGGTTCGTTCACTTCATAACCATTTTGTCTACTTTTTGGCAAATAAATAGAATCCAAGTACTTTTTTTCTCATTTCAAATTTATATCTTATAATTTCAGCAATAATTGCATCCTTACAATCGCATTCACTAGTAAATTGTTTGTAGTTCGATTTTAATTAATTTTCATTTAACTAAAAAATTAACGTGAAAAAATTCCGAAATGAAATCAAACCGAGGTTCGCCATTTTCTATTTTTTTTATGTCTCTTTTATGCATACGGCTGCCAGATGAGACGATTTTTGGTGCCGAAAATAGCAAAATGAATATTTGACGATTTTTTCTTTAAAAATTACTCCCTCATATGTAAAAAAGATAACGTGTGCTTCAAGTATACGTTAAAACCGGTTTTTGTATGGAAATTTTGTATTGACGTATACTTCAAGCACACGTTATCTTTTTTGAATATGGGGGACTATCTTTCAATGGTATATATATGTGTGGTGAAAATGAATATTTGACGATTTTTTCTTTAAAAATTACTCCCTCATATGTAAAAAAGATAACGTGTGCTTCAAGTATACGTTAAAACCGGTTTTTGTATGGAAATTTTGTATTGACGTATACTTCAAGCACACGTTATCTTTTTTGAATATGGGGGACTATCTTTCAATGGTATATATATGTGTGGTAGTTTTGCAAGTTCGCAAAACTCAATGCAGTGACAATTTTTCACTAACACTAGCACATTTTTGTACTAACAGCTCATAAAAAATTATAATTAATAAAATTGTAATTTTACCATGTAGCAGCTCAACTTGCAACACAGTTTCCTTGTCGGTGGCATTTAAAAAAATTAAATTGATTATCAATTTGGTTCAGAGGAATTTTGACACACAGTACGTGTGATGAAATTGAAAGAGATTTATTGAACGTGTGGCTGCAGCTGAAATTTGTCTAATTAATAAAAATTAATGAAAAGCTCATGCCGATTTTCTTGACGATTTTCGAAATTAAAATGCCGATGATTTTTCAAAAAAGTGTAGATTTTTGAGCAGAATCTTCTGGCAGCCCTGACTACAGACCGAAAAAGATACAAAAACGAAGAAGAATGCCACCAATATATGACAATTTGAAAAACTTCGTATGATTTTGCATGCATTGAAAAGAGATGTCAATATTATAGTCATGTGCAACAGCTATCAATTTCAAGGAATTTTGACAAACAGTATATGTCATGAAATTGAAAACTATTTATTGAACGTGTGGAAACTTGGGGGCCACACGTTCAATTTTTGCCTTTCTATTCCATTCAATTTTCAATACACTCACACTTTTTTTACTTACACACTCAAACTTTTTAAATTGAAAACTAGATTGATATCAATTTCACCTATCCATTTACGCTACAGTTACACGACCAAGATTTGCATTCAAGTTTTTCACACATACTGGTTGTCAAAAGTAATTTAAATTGAAAGCTGTGACGTAGGCTGCACGCAATTTTCAAGCAAATTTATTTTCAATATGCCGTTGATAAGAAAACAGCTTAAACACACATTTTCATGGCTTCTATTTAGGTCTATAAACCGCAACACATCATTACATTTTTACATATTTTTGTTCCTAACAGCTTTTACTGACAATTTTGAAATGTTGCACACTTTGGTTTGGTTATGGGTTCAATTAAAATAAATTTTATGTATGTTGTGCTATTTACGCAGTGAACTAAGTAAATATCAAACTGATTTTGATATTTGCTCAAGTTTGAAAACTGTACAGTGAACTTGTGTAGTGTATGTTGCAAACGCTCAGTTGTTTCCTGATTTTTTAAGACTTTACAACAAGAAATGAGCGCAGAACAAATATTCTGGACAGAGTTCGCAGAAATATACAAATAACCACCAGCAATATGGCGAATTAAAATAAAAAATGCACAGCTTACTTGTATAATATGTGTCACAAGCTTAGCTTACGCAGTGCCAGACTTGAGCACTGAACTTGTGTAGTGTATGACCGGCATTAGAAATATTTAAAACAAAATATATATGTACATACCAGAAAAATTCATTTTTCGGGTATGAAATTACGATTTTTTTATATCATGGGGGTTTCAACGATTTTTCAATAATTGTACGTGGCAGCCCTGAATATGCCATAAATTCGTTGCCAAAAAGGTCGTGGTTACACTACTAAAAAAAAAATTATTTGTTAAATGCAGTGATGTATTTAATTACATAGTTGCATTTGTGCTACAAGGTGGATGACGAGAAACAAAATTCCTTGTGACCTATGTCATGTTTCAGACACGGAAGTTGTTCTTGCTCAACTTTTGATTTTAAATTAAAAAAAGATAGGTATACTAAAGATTTACATATGTTACATTCTCTACTCTCTCATACAAAACCAATATTTCAACAACTAAAAATGATGTGTCTAAAAGCTGACTAATGCATTGGTCGTAATGCCGCCCATACACTATACAAGTTCAGTGCTCAAGTCTGGCACTGCGTAAACTAAGCTTGTGACCAGTGTTGCCGAATCGCGGGTAATTACCCGAATCAGGTGTAAATTTTATGTGCATGTGTAGCGCGTGGGTAATTGCTCTCAGGTGTAATTTACGGGTAATTTGAAATTCGTTTGTTTTATATAATAAATCGTGTGTGTTCTGGCTTTCACATCGTTTTCACATGTTTTCTTGTCAGTTTGGATGTTAAAACACATACAAAATTGATACAAAACAAGAAAAAATAATTTTTTTGATTCGAAATTTATATTACAGATGTCAGTCTCTGTCAGGCAATAGCCGAGAAAAGACGTGTTTTAACCGGTTCTCTTTGCGTTTGCAGACTTTGAGTGTGTTTTTTTATTCTCTGTAAAAGAATAATAAATAAAGTTTTTTCTCTTGTGTTGCTTTACATTTATTTTATTACTTGTATTAACAAATTCGTAACTTGTAAATTTTGATACGTGTGTGAGGAACATGAACGGGGGTCACCCCCCGGATTTTAACCGGTTTAGGGAGCTTGCCTCCTCATCCGGAAAAAACAAACCAAACAGGAATAAACGACCGCGGCCGGAAGATTTTATACCCTTACCAGAAACAACTGAAAACCAGCTCAACTTACCGCGTTATTTGGTAGCATCCACTGTACCATTTGACAAAAACGCTGAAGTTCAACCACTAGCTTCGCACAATGTATTCCAAGTGGAAAGAGGTCTAGATTATATATCACGTGACCGAATAGAAGTTAAAGAAATGAGAAGTGGCGATTTACTGATTAAGGTACCAGATAATAAAACGGCTGAAAAGTTCTTAAAAGCTAACTTCATTGACTGTATCGCTGTTAAAATATCTTTGCACAAGACTCTGAACACCGTACAAGGCAGAATCTTTTCAAGAAAAATTAAAGATATACCACAAGAGGAACTACAACAATTACTACGAGACCAAAAAGTAGTTGAGGTACGAAAAATCATGAAAAGAGAAAATGACCAAATAGTGGCAACAGGTGCAGCCGTGATCACTTTTGATCTCATATATCGTCCTGAATATTTGAAACTTGGTTGGGAACGCGTCCCAGTCTCGGAATATATCCCCAATCCCATGAGGTGCGTAAATTGCCTGAGATTAGGTCATACTAAGAAATGGTGCAGGAATGTCCAGTTATGCCGTGAATGTGGCCAAAGCGAAGTACATGAAATATGCAATACCAAATATTGTGTGAACTGCCAGATTGAAAACCATCCTTCTTACGATCCGGAATGCCCTACATTCTGGAAACATAAATCGGTCAACTATGTTAGAATAACTAGAAGATGCACCACCCGCGAGGCATGGAGAATTTTTAATGATAATCCCACACTTAACATGCTCAAACCAATTTCCAGAAATGGCAAACAAAACCCCACATACGCACAAATATTAAACACCAATACATCAAACAAACAAAATTCTTTACCAAAACAATCAACGATCAACAATATTCAATCAACAGAAAACCAAATAGAAACAACAGTAAACCAAATAGAAACAACAGATAAAACAGAAAAATCAACAAAAAAATCTCTCTCAAAAAACAATAACATCATCTTATCAACACAACCAACTACTTCATCCAATAATTATGACGAAACAACCGAAATGCTTGCAGACAGCTTAAACATAAAAACAACAACAACAAAAACCAAAAACAACTTAACAAGTGCAGAAACAACGGCTAATGAAACTCACTCGACAGTTTCTGATTCTTATGCTAAAATAATGTCACTCAATAAAACAAACACAAACAATTCAAATACAAACTTAAATGAAATCAACGAAAACGACTCTTTTGAATATGATTGGATGTCTAGTGACGACAAAAATGATAACTGCTTCAAACCGGATACCGACAGTGACATTACTGAGCAAATGGTCATTCAGGACATCACTGACGGCATGGGAATAAGCACCCCAACAGAAAACGCTAACAACATAAACCAACAAAATAATAAATCACCATGCACACAAATGTACGACAATTTCCCGCAGTTAAATGTACTAATAACCCCTAAAACTCTGAAGAGTACAATGAAACTGTCCCCAAGGGGTAATAAAAAAAAATAACAAAATTATGACTATGAACCTAAATATCTCTATCCTCCAGTGGAATTTACAAGGCTTTTTAAACAACAAATTTGCCCTTGAACTTTTAGTCGCAAAACACAAACCTAATATCATAGTACTACAAGAAACGCATATTATAAATAGAAATATACATTTGTTACATCTCCCTGGATTCCAAGTTTTTCATCACAACAATAATGAATACGATTATGCTAAATCTGGTATAGCAACCTTTGTTAAAAATAACTTGACAGTAAAACGACATATAAGATCCACGAATAACTTACTTTTTCAAACTGTCATAATCAACTCAAATGAAGATCTTCATATCACAAACGTGTATAAAGAAACTCAAATTAACTTAACCAACCTGATGATAAATGATATACCAATCAATGAGAATTCACACCACATAGTGTTAGGAGACTTTAACTCTCAAAATATTCTATGGGGATCTGCATTCAACTCACCAAACGGCACAATTCTTGAGGAGTTTGCGAATGATAAAAGCCTAGTTATTATGAATGATGGTTCTCCTACATTACTTAACACCAGAAATACGCTGACCGCCGTGGATGTTACCATGTCTTCCACAAATATCGCTCCACATTTTAAATGGACCTGCTTGCCAATGCCAGGAGTTGCCGATCACTTCCCAATAAGGATGACGAATGATGTGGATGTTGTTTCAAAACGCTTTTCGCCTCGCTTTAAGGAAAGAAACGCTGACTGGCCTCTTTTTAAAAAGAAGGCAGATCTAGTGAGTAGGCAATTTGAAAAACCATCAAACGTTAACAAGGAAGCAGCACAACTAAAACGTATATTTAGAAAATCAGCGAATGAATCCATACCCATCAGCCGCATGCCAAAAATAAAGAATTGTCCAGTTTGGTTTAATTCTGACATATCAGAATTAATTAGCTTGAAACATGAGGCATGGAAAGTTTTTAAAAGGACACGTAATAGAGAAAATGTGATTATATATAAAAACATTTGTGCAAGAATAAAAAGAGATTGTAAGACTGCAAAGAGAAAAACATGGGACAATTTCCTAAACTCCCTCAATCCCTTAATGGATCTTCGGGCACTTTGGAGCAAGGTAAACAATTTGAGGGTAAATCGTATTTCGAATTTTCCGACAATAAATATAGATGGCAATAGCATGCAACATCCATCTAAAATTGCTGATGGTTTCGCAGTATTTTGGTCCTCACTTAGTTCTGATGAATCCTTTAATCCCCGCGTCATTGGAACTAAGAATAATCTGGATATTGATAACCTACAACAAACTTGTTGGAGATATGAAATAATGACCCACACAATCTTGATTTCAGAACTGAATGAAATAATGAAATCACTAAAAGGCATCACTCCAGCACGTGACAAGATTACATACACCATGGTAAAAAATGCCCCTGATAACATCAAAAGTCGGCTCTGCGAACTCTACAACAACATATTGGCAACTGGTGTATACCCACATGACTGGAAAATCGCAGTATTATCACCAATACCAAAACCGGGTAAGGGCCCAAATAGTTTAGAAGGTTACCGCCCCATTTCGCTGTTGCCAGCTTTATCTAAAATTCTAGAAAAAATTCTGGCTAAACGTTTTTGGAAGTACACGAAATTAAACCTGTCCAAAATCCAGCATGCTTTCATACCAAGACATGGAGTTCATACTATCTGCCACCAGCTTGAAGAAGTTTTGCGCCAAAACCTTAAAAATAGTAAACACAACCTAGTTCTTTCAAAAGATATTGAAAAGGCCTTCGATCGTGTTATATCAACATATATTATAATGGAATTACACGCATGGGGAATCCCCAAACATATTTTGAAACTTCTACACTCATTTCTTAAAAATCGCAAAATAACTGTCAAGGTTGATGGGTATTATTCAGGGACGTATGCATTGGATAATGGGATTCCTCAGGGCTCACCTCTATCTGTAGTTCTGTATACCGTATATGCCAACTCCTTAGCAAAAGCTGTTGAAAACTTACCCGGAATTGATTATATTGGGATTTATGCCGACAATATATTTGCTGTCGCCTCTGGAAATCCGCAAACAGTTGCCTTGAATCTGAATATATTGAACACCAAGATACAAATATGGGCAGAGAGCAGAGGGGCTGTGATACCCGATCACAAAGCCGAGATTCTACACGTTTGCAGGAAAAGAAATTGCACTGTTCGTACTAGCCGAGTTGGAGATGCGGAAATTCAGATTTCCGACAGTATGAGAATTTTGGGTTTGTATTTCACCAAAAATCTCTTATGGAACTATCATGTTAAACTTGTGTGCCAAAAGTTAAGCAAAATCAACAACTTTCTAAAACTTATCTGCTGTAGAAACAAAGGGCCCCATATAGAAACGGCACTTAACATCTGCCGTGCTTTAACAACAGGAACACTCTTACACGGGATTACTATATACGGATGGACTTCTAATAGGAATGTCAACAAAATAAATACATCATTAAATAACTGCTTCAGAAGCGCCTCTGGATTACTTCGCACAACTCCACTGGAAAATCTGAGAAAAGAAGCTAACTTTGTAGATTTTTATAAAATGTTGGAGAATGCAGCTGTTAATATGGCATCAAGGTCAATTGCAATTTCTTTCGATGGCCTGCACGAATCTTTCTGGAAAAAAATCAGTGCTTCAACGTCTAATTGCACAAAATCATCTTTAAATAATATAGTTTCAACACTAAAAAAATTTAATTTATCTATACCACAAAAACCAGCTACAACTTCGTGGTTTAATAATTTTGTCAGAGGTGATGATGGGTTGAGCTGCTTGGCCAAAAATTTTACTGACCCAGCTTGCTTCAAAAGGATGTTTCTCCAAAAAATTTCTTCTTTTGCTCCGAACCAAATTTTCTATACAGATGGCTCGTACCAAAATGGGTTGACGTCTTACTCTGTAGTAAAGCAAACTACGAGTAATCAATTAGAAACCAAAAGAGAAGCTAGAATACCAGACTACTCGGGCATTTTTACTGCAGAAATTGCTGCCATTAGAACAGCAATTTCTATAGCTGTGGAATTAGGTGGTAAAACGTTAATATGCACTGATAGCCTAAGTGCAACAAGGGCTGTAATAAAAAATCGCAACGGTATGTACGATGATATGCTACGTCTACCGAATGAAACACAACAGATCCTCTTACTTTGGATTCCATCCCACATTGGAATTCAGGGAAACGAAAGTGCTGATCGATGTGCCAAAAACGCCTTGGATTTACACCAAGTAACAGAAATTCCATGTTTCCCAAAAGTAATGAAAAATCCGTTCAAAACGGTTCGACAACAACAAAATCCAACCACCAATAGATCAAAATACAACGAAAACTTGACAAGATCACAGTGTATCACGCTGGCCCGCCTAAGAGTGGGTAAGTGTATCTTTAACTCCAGACACTACTTTAAGAAAACCGATCCAGCGAAATGTGCAAATTGTGATGTAATCCTCACCGTAACCCATATACTAACCTCCTGCCCGATTTCCAAAATTGATTGCCCACTGGAGGAAATACTCGATTGTAGAAGATATGACAACATAGGAAAAATAAAAAGATGTCTAGAGCATCACGAAATCCAAGATATTTAGGTTAAAATTTATGTACGGTACATCTGCCTATTTTACATTGTTGACCGAAGTCGTCCAACTTCATGTGGAACAAGAATAGTTTTGTTTTACATGGTGGTGGGAGCGATATCGGTTTGCAGTGCGAAATAGGCAGGATACTTCTTCATTAAAAGTAATTTATTCATAAGTAAAAAAGAATATTCTTGAGATTATGGAAACTCTCATTTTGTACATATATACATACATAGGTACATACACATGTATGTACTTCTTTCTTTTGTAAAAAATTTTTTTTATTTTAATTTATTGTTTATTAATTTATGTTTATGTAAGATTGCTTTAATACTATGTAGAATGTAGTAATATGAGCGCATATGGTCTGGCTACCGGCGCCTTTTATATATATTTTATAAATTGATTTATAAAATATATTGGAAATAAATAAATAAATAAATAAATATTACAGATGAACATTATATAGGAGAATTTTTTGCCATCGGAAACTCATTTTGAGAAAATTTGAGTTTCATTTCACTGGCGCTGATACCAAATTATAAGTAGACCTTAAACAAGATTTTGGTCATGTGTCAAATATTTATTTTAATATTTGGTGTAATTCCTTTGAAATCGGGTATTTTTGGCTCCTACGAGGTGTAATTTTAAATATATATTTTGGTAACACTGCTTGTGACACAACCTATACAAGTAAATTGTGCATTTTTTATTTTAATTCGCCATTGTTGAAGAATAAGAGTGAACACCAATATTATATACTTTGATAATATATATCTAGTTTGTTTGAAAATATATTATTTGTATTTTACGTTATTTTTAAATAAAAATTTTCTTAGTCTTTGTCAAACTTTCAAACTAACAATAGGTTATGGACCCTTCCGTTAAATAAGGGTAATATTATAATTATTATATTGTGTAAAGAATATTCGATGTAGTGCAAAACTGAATTTATATATCTAAAATGGCATCAAATTTTCAAATTGAAAAACTTCGAGGAAGTGAAAATTTTGAAGACTGGAAGTTTGCAATTCAAGCTTTTTTCCAGATGAAGGGTTTGTGGAAAGCTGTTGAAGGTACTGAAGATAAAGAGGAAAAGAAGGTTCAGGCAAAGGCAGAACTTATCTTATCAGTTGACAAATCAATTTTTCCACACATTCGAGAATGCAAAAGTGCTGATGAAATCTGGTATACATTGAGCCAAATATTTGAAGACAGCGGTTTGGTAAGGCGAGTTGGTTTAAATCAAAAGTTTAATGAAATATTAACAACTGCACACAAATTGAGAGCTGCCGGTTTGAAAATCGATGAAGAATGGGTTGGATCAATGATGCTTGCTGGTCTCCCAGAAGAATATAAGCCGATGATAATGGGAATTCAAAGTTCAGGTATTAAAATAACTGGCGACGCTATTAAACTGAAATTATTGCAGGATGTTAAGACGGATTCACAAAATTTAGCATTGGCTTCTCATAA
This sequence comes from Tachina lurida, assembly GCA_944452675.1. Lineage (NCBI taxonomy): Eukaryota > Metazoa > Arthropoda > Insecta > Diptera > Tachinidae > Tachina > Tachina lurida. The sequence goes on from OX101753.1 coordinate 660,439, forward strand.
AAAAGGATTCAAGAATAAAGTTCCAAAGTGTTTCAATTGCAACAAATATGGACATATTGCTGCAAAATGCCCATGTAAGAACGCAAGAATAAATGTGAAGAAAACAGGTAATGCAATGTTGGGAGTTTTCACCGTTCGTCAACTAAATAAGAATGACTGGTTCTTTGACTCGGGTGCTACAGCTCATATGTGTTCAGGTGTATCATATTTCAAAAACAACTATGAAGATCAAAATACCGAAGTTACAATAGCAAACAACTCTGTAATGGGTGTTAAAGGTATTGGAGATGTTGATTTGATTGTACAGGCAAGTAAAAATAAAAAATAAAAAGTTACATTTCAAGATGTTTTGCATATCCCTGATTTGTATATAAATTTACTATCAGTATCAAAAATTGTTGAAAATGGTTTCAAAGTTGAATTTAATAAGGAAGGTTGCAAAGTTTTAAACGATCGTGGAGACGTAATTGTGACAGGTGACCTTATAAACGGTATGTTTCGGTTGAATATATCGAACGATAATGCATTCGTATGTGAAAGCACAAATAAAGATGCTGTCTTATGGCATAAACGTATTGGTCATGCTAACAATGAAGCTCTAAGAAACATGATTTCCGGATCTGTTTTAGGAGTGAAATGCGACTTAATAAAAGACAGTTGTATTACATGTGCAAAAGGTAAAATGTGTAGACTACCATTTAAAGATGAAGGAAGAAGAGCCACAGAGGTGCTAGGCCTTGTACACACTGATCTTTGCGGACCCATAGAAGTTAAATCCATAAATGGTTCGAGATATATGCTTATCTTCATAGATGATTATAGCCGAAAAGTTTTCCCTTATTTTATCAAGACAAAAGATGAAGTTGTTGAGAAGTTCTTAGAGTTCAAAAACAGTGTTGAGAACCAAACTGGAAAAACTATAAAAGCTTTGAGAAGTGATAATGGTTTAGAGTACTGCAACAATCGAATGAAGAAAATAATGGCTAAAAGTGGAATCCAACATCAAACAACAGTTCCATGCAGTCCCCAACAAAACGGTATGTCTGAACGGATGAACAGATCAATTATTGAAAAAAACAAGATGTCTTCTAATACATTCTGGGTTGGAAAAGAAGTTTTGGGCTGAAGCAGCTAATACACCTGCATACTTAATAAACCGTACTCCATGCAAATCACTTAATTATATAACACCGGATGAATCTTGGTCAGGTAATAAACCTTGCTTAAATTATTTAAAGGTTTTTGGATGTAAAGCTCTAATTCACGTTCCAAAAGAGAAGAGAAAGAAACTTGATCCTAAAGCAAAAGCTGCAATATTTGTTGGATATTGCACTCACACAAAAACTTATCGTTTTTATGATCCTGAAAGTAATAAAGTAACGTTAAGTAGAGATGCGAAGTTTTTCGAAAACGAATTCTATGAAGCTAAACCAAACAATGATAACACGAATTTCTTAATATATAGTGGATGTGATTCAGTGGGGGAACTTGAAGTTGCTAATGATGTACAATTGCAAGAAGTTGTTGATAAACATGTTGATCAAAATGTTAGCTTTGAAGAACCACCTCACAGTATGGAGAGTATACAAGATGAGCCATCATCAGAAGAATATTTTTCAGATGAAACAAGTGTAACACCTTTTGAAGGTTTTGAAACTGAAAGCGAAAGAACTGGGAATTATGAAGATGGAATCACATCACCACAATCCATTATAAAATCATCAAGAATTCGAAAAGCAGTACAGAGGTATGGTTTTGAGTGCAATATGGTATACGCAGACCAAGAACCTAAAACTGTAAAACATGCACTTGAAAGCAAACAAAAAGATGAATGGAAGAAATCTATGGAAGATGAACTCGATTCCCTTATTGAAAATGGTACTTGGGACATTACAAGTCTTCCGGAAGGAAAGAAAGCCATAGACAATAAATGGTGTTTCAAAATTAAAAGAGACTCAAACGGCAATATTGAAAGATATAAGGCAATATTAGTAATAAAGGGGTATTCACAACGTTACGATATCGATTATGAAGAAACATTTTCTCCAGTAGTAAGATACTCATCAATTCGTTTGTTACTAAGTTTAGCAGTACAATACAACTTAGACATAGATCAAATGTATGTTGTCACTGCATTTTTGCAAAGTGAACTTAATGAGGAGATATACATGAAGATTCCTGAAAGCTTTAGTGCAGAAAGTAATAAGGTATGTAAACTTAAAAAATCTGTATATGGCCTAAAACAAGCAAGTAGAGTTTGGAATAAGAAGTTACACAATACTCTTAAGCAAATGGGTCTAACGCAATCAAAAACAGAAGCTTGCATTTACTATAAAATAAAAGATTATGAAAGGACATACGTTGCAATATATGTCGACGATATACTGATTTTCACAAACAACCCTGAAAGAAAGTTATTCATAAAAAATAGTTTATCAAACAATTTTAAAATGAAGGACATAGGAGAGGCAAACTATATACTTGGTATGAAAGTTACTAGAGATCGTAAAAGAGGAAAACTATGGTTGGATCAAGAACTTTACATAAAAAATGTTCTAGAAAAATTTAATATGTTTGATTCTAAGCCTGTAGCAACACCATTAGATGTAAACCAAAAAATTTCTAAAGATATGTGTCCGAAAACAGACGATGAAATAAAAAAAATGAAGTCAATACCATATCAAGAGGCAATTGGAAGTTTAATATTTGCTGCAGAAGTAAGTCGTCCTGACATTTCGTTTGCAGTGGGAGCCTTAGCTAGATATAATAACAGTCCTGGAAGAGCTCATTGGCAATCGGTAAAACGTATTATGTGGTATCTAAAGGGCACAACACATTATAAGCTAGAATTTGTAAAAGAGTCGAAAGAATGTATAAAGGGGTTTTCAGATGCTGATTGGGCGGGAGACATTGATGACCGAAAATCAACATCCGGTTATATATTCAAGTTTCAAGGAGGTTGCATATCTTGGAATTCGAAAAAGCAACAAACAACTGCGCTTTCTACAACAGAAGCAGAATATATGGCGCTGTCAGCTGCAGGCCAAGAGGCATTGTGGTTGAGATCGTTATTTAAGGAACTTGGAGCACTATCAACTTTAAAAATTAAATGTGACAATAAAAGTGCAATCAATTTAACTCATAATAATACGTATCATTCTCGCTCAAAACACATTGATATTCGACACCATTTTTTGAGGGACATTGTTGCTGAGAAGAAAGTTCTGATTGAATATCTTAATACTGAGGAAATGGTTGCAGACATTTTTACAAAGTCGTTAACAAGATTTAAACATTCTCATTGCTGTGAACTGATGCTTATAGGTGCTCAATCTAGTGGGGGTGTTGAAGAATAAGAGTGAACACCAATATTATATACTTTGATAATATATATCTAGTTTGTTTGAAAATATATTATTTGTATTTTACGTTATTTTTAAATAAAAATTTTCTTAGTCTTTGTCAAGCTTTCAAACTAACAATAGCCATAATGCTGGTGATTATTTGTATATTTCTGTCCAGAATATTTGTTCTGCGCTCATTTCTTGTTGTGAACTCTTAAAAAATCACGAAACAACTGAGCGTTTGCAACATACACTACACAAGTTCACTGTACAGTTTTCAAAATCATTTTGATATTTACTCAGTTCACTGCGTAAATAGCACAACCACCCCCAACACTACACAAACGCACTGTACAGTGCCAGACTTGTCTAGTATATAGCCGGCATAACAAACTGTCGTTCATTCGAACGACAACGAGTCAAATCTGACGTGTGTGAAAGAGTACTGAGCATTGAGTACTGAGTAAAATGAATGTTATGAGCAGGGAAACCGCAAATATGCAATTGCATGTTTTTTCTTGTATCACGTATTAATGCGGGGACAAGATATTTATCCGTTTCAGAACTTTTAATGAATTTTGGCATCGATTTGTTAGTGCATATGTTTGCATATTTTACCCTTTAAAGCATGTTTATGCATATATCAGTTTTACACGCATAATTTTAGCATATTTTCGAATTTTTAGAGCATAATTTACGCTTTTAGGGCATATTTTCATACTTTATACAATTTATTTTATTTCAACCCGCTTGGCACCACCATCCTTTAAAAAAACTCTCCATTCCGAAAAAAAAATTATGAAATTTTTTTTTTTTAGCAACGCATCAAAATTTCATTTTCGAAATAAAAATTTAAGTTTTGAAGAAAATTTTTTTCCTGTGCTATCTGGGTTAATATGCTTACAAATTATTTTTAATTTTCGCCATCTAAATCTCTGTTCCAATGTTCCATGTAGTGTATAATTTTTTTTATATATAACGCAGTTTTACGGACGTTAGTTGCAATACAAATTTAGCTATGTGTGATTTAGCTGTGTGTGATTTACTCTGCCCCGAAAAGACCTTGAAGGAACATTGTAAATGTATGAAAGTTCATTAAGACGGGACAGAAAAGATTTTTATTTGAAATTCTAGGTCAATATTTTGTTATTTATTGCAATAAAAATTATAAATTAAAATCTTGTCTTATTTATCCAAAATACAGTTCCAAAGCCTTAATTCTGATATCGTGATCTTTTGAAGTTAAAGTTAAATTCTTATGCATCCAATTAAAGTTAATTTGTTTTAGTAAAAAATTTTATAGTAATTTTGTTTTAACCTGCACTTCAAACCCAGTTATTCTTTGTTAATTATGTTTCCGTTTTTTGGTTATTTATTTTTTTCTTATTTTATATGCAAATGTTGTTGAATTTTTGATTAAAAAATATATTTTCATTTACATATAAACCTATTTATTCTATTTTTAAAAGCATATTTTTTGACTTTTAAACGCATATTTACAAGTTTTTAGTGCATATTGAATGCGCATAAAACACTTTTTTTAGAGCATATTTGTGGTTTCCCTGGTTATGAGCAACTTTTGATTTTCGACTGTGGTCGAAAGTACTGATCGAACGAATTTGCGTTTGGTATTATGACGAGCATTCGACAAAGAATGTCACTGTTGTGTGATTTTTAAAATTTGTAGCAATTTTAAGAATGATGCAGGGTAATGGAAACTGAAATACACTGGATCGTGCATAGCAAGTCGATGATTTTCCTCCATACGTGAATTATTTCAAAATGATTAGATTTATGTATGAATGTCTAAAAAATAGAAAACGACCGCGTAATATTTAGATTTTTAATAATTTTTCGCTTAAAATACTGCATCGAAAGGAAAATTCTGTTTGACAGAAAATTCGTTGCTCAACGAAAATTTCGATGCTCATATGAATTTGACATTCGATAACCGGCGAAGATCGAATGCAACTCATAATAAGGGCCTTACCTCCTGTTTCTACACAGACGGTCGACTTCCATATAAAATTTATATGGGAAAAACTAGTTTTTTTTGAGTCATTTTCATACAAATTTTCTAAGCGAATCGTCTGCCTGACTTGTGGAAATTGCACATTAATCGTTCGGATATGCTTTTATCGAAACCAGTGTGACGGGTGTTGGGGATTATGATTCTAAGACTCTCCGAATTTGTGTTATTGACATAATTTGCGGTCTCCCGAGTCTAGACTGGCAATAAATAATATTTATATTTATATATTATGTTGGCAATATAGGAATAACGGCGGCATAACAGCGGAACAATATTGGTGATTGAATTACTTATGTTACATATGGTCTACACCTAAGAGCGTCAAATTCAATGGCAGAGCGAATTATGTTACGTGTAGACTTCAAATTAGTGCTATCTCAATCTTACATACCATTTACACATGCCATAACGGCGGCATAACAGCGGAACAATATTGGTGATTGAATTACTTATGTTACATATGGTCTACACCTAAGAGCGTCAAATTCAATGGCAGAGCGAATTATGTTACGTGTAGACTTCAAATTAGTGCTATCTCAATCTTACATACCATTTACACATGCCATTATAGTGGCATACCCAGCGATGCCAACTATTTATAACACAAACGTGCTACCAGTGATGCCAACAATTCGGAGGCAAATCGAGCCAACGGAGTAGTCAAAAAGAGCTAAAAAGAGCTAAATCTAAAAATTTTAGATTTTTCCGCTTTAAGTCTATGAATGTATTTATTATTCAATTTGTACTTCAAGATTTTTTAACATTAATAAAAATAATAGTAAGAAAAAATAAAAGATCCATTGCTAAAAACGGTGTATGTACTGAAGCATATAATGCAAGATTTGCTTGCGCAATTTGCTTTTGTGTGGGAACTTCTGGTGAAAATTATATACTTATATGGAAAATTATATACTTATATAGGATAGCACAATATCGTTAAATGGAGCCATACATTTTTTATGCTTTCGAACGGCGTACTAAATCAAAATATTTCGATATTATAGTTGAATTGCAACATTTGCACGAAGCTTTAGAAGGATCTTTTGTTAATTTAATCCAATTGTTAAACGAGGAATTTGATTTCTAAGCTTTCCTATATTTTTGGCAGTAAGAATCCATTACAATAATTTGTCAAAATTTTTTTAATTATTTAGAAACGAACACACTAAATATATCTTACATAGTTGCAAAAAAGTATCTGCATTTGCAAAAAACATATTTACCAAAAATGTAAATGCCTCAAACACGAAACAATAGGGTAAAAACGAGAAAACTTACTACAAGATGCGAAAAGTGCTAAACGTGCTGTTTTTACAATTGAAAAGAGTTGTGTTAGCTCTTTTTTTAAAAAAAGGGAAAAATTTCGAGTTAGAAGCAATCAAAAAGAGCTAAATCTAGCTCCAAAATAGCTAAGTTGGCATCGCTGCGTGCTACACCCCATCTTAAAACGCGCTAAGTTACAGCATTATCCACAATTTATATTCAAAACGCGTTATTTTCCTGCGCGCTAAATTAAATTTTAATAAAGGTCGATGTATGTATTAGTAAATACGAGTACAATTAATTTTTTAGTAACTCTATTTCAGATTATGCAATATTGCTTCTTCGAAATTATATCCTAAATATCTAAAATCATTTAATACAGAATCAGTCTCGCCTTCCAAATATTCGAAATTCTTACCTTTGATTTTAATTTTATTTGTCAAACTTTGTAACAACTTATATAAATTATCGAATAGTGTTGCGATTCAAATGCCTTTTGAAGTACAAAAAGAATATTGCTTCTTCGAAATTATATCCTAAATATCTAAAATCATTTAATACAGAATCAGTCTCGCCTTCCAAATATTCGAAATTCTTACCTTTGATTTTAATTTTATTTGTCAAACTTTGTAACAACTTATATAAATTATCGAATAGTGTTGCGATTCAAATGCCTTTTGAAGTACAAAAAGAATAGATGCTTAATAAGTTATATAAATTTTTGGGTCACGAGTACGAGTACATATTTTTAACTGTGAAATTTCAAAATAGCTGCCATTTACAATATTAAAATGCGTTTTTAATTCTGACCACAGTCAAGGGAATTTTATTTGCAACTTCTGAATCATTAACGAATTTAAACAAAAAGTTTAATTTTGGATATTAGACAAATGTTAAATTTATACAAAAAAGTAAAAAGATATTGAACTGAAATGATATTTTTGACTTTAATCAAAACGCACTAATTTAGCGCTTTTTTAATTAAATGCGCTAAGACGAAAAAAGCGCGTTTGGCATAGTTAAAACGCGCTAAAACTAGCGCGAAAGGCGCTAAATTGGCATCGCTGGGCATACCATTCATACAAAAGTATTAAGCATCACTTTTTTCCTTAAGTAACTTAAAAGTTTTTGTTTTTGCGATATTCACACTTATTCCAGTTGCCAACATTGACAGCACGTCAATACGATACCAAAAAATTGGGACTTGGCTACCCGTTGTCTAAAACAACTAACAACCTCATGCTGTCAATTGTTCTAGGATTATTAAATATTTGTGTAAACTTTAACAAATGCTTATTGCGTACTACTATCAATAAATTATTATGCAGAGAATTATGTGGTACTTTCCAGTTACTTCCGTTTTCTATTTTGCAAGAATTTTAATTTTTTAATCCCAATTATGAAAAGTTTTCTAAATTGTTTTTAACATAGTTTCCGTTATTGTCATTAAAAACAATTCAAGAAGGCTCAGTCAAAAGATGCTGCTATTAGCTCTTAAAAGTACATTATGTTTGTAAATTAAAAATATTTTTAGTGTTTTTATGGGAATTGTTAAAATTTAAGTTTAAAATTTTTTTTTTTTTTTTGATTATTGAGTTCTTGTTTCAACTTTGTTATTTGTTGTTAGGCTTCTCATTTGTTTAAATGAAAGTTTATAACATAATAACTCTAGTTGTTCTAAGAAATTTGGGTAAAGGTTCCCTGATGATCTGCATTAGCAACAGTGAAATGCGCATAGGATCCAGCTAAACCCCTCAATAATCAATTTCAATGTATTTTTAATAAAAAATATTTTACTTAATAAGTAAAATAATAATTTGGGATTATTAGTGCGTTTAAAAAATTTTAAACTTAAATTTTAACAATTCCCATAAAAACACTAATTATTAACTTGACTGCACCCGGTCAAAAATACTTGTGTGGCAACACTCTATTCTTTAATAGCTGTTGTTGTTATTTACATTTATTTTCTTTTACATACTCTTACAACTACAATTTGAAGCTGAAAAAAAGTCAGCCAATGTAGCAATGGTAAAGTAAGAAAATAAAAAAACATGTTGATTATTGAGTTCTTGTTTCAACTTTGTTATTTGTTGTTAGGCTTCTCATTTGTTTAAATGAAAGTTTATAACATAATAACTCTAGTTGTTCTAAGAAATTTGGGTAAAGGTTCCCTGATGATCTGCATTAGCAACAGTGAAATGCGCATAGGATCCAGCTAAACCCCTCAATAATCAATTTCAATGTATTTTTAATAAAAAATATTTTACTTAATAAGTAAAATAATAATTTGGGATTATTAGTGCGTTTAAAAAATTTTAAACTTAAATTTTAACAATTCCCATAAAAACACTAATTATTAACTTGACTGCACCCGGTCAAAAATACTTGTGTGGCAACACTCTATTCTTTAATAGCTGTTGTTGTTATTTACATTTATTTTCTTTTACATACTCTTACAACTACAATTTGAAGCTGAAAAAAAGTCAGCCAATGTAGCAATGGTAAAGTAAGAAAATAAAAAAACATGTTGATTATTGAGTTCTTGTTTCAACTTTGTTATTTGTTGTTAGGCTTCTCATTTGTTTAAATGAAAGTTTATAACATAATAACTCTAGTTGTTCTAAGAAATTTGGGTAAAGGTTCCCTGATGATCTGCATTAGCAACAGTGAAATGCGCATAGGATCCAGCTAAACCCCTCAATAATCAATTTCAATGTATTTTTAATAAAAAATATTTTACTTAATAAGTAAAATAATAATTTGGGATTATTAGTGCGTTTAAAAAATTTTAAACTTAAATTTTAACAATTCCCATAAAAACACTAATTATTAACTTGACTGCACCCGGTCAAAAATACTTGTGTGGCAACACTCTATTCTTTAATAGCTGTTGTTGTTATTTACATTTATTTTCTTTTACATACTCTTACAACTACAATTTGAAGCTGGAAAAAAAGTCAGCCAATGTAGCAATGGTAAAGTAAGAAAATAAAAAAACATGTTGATTATTGAGTTCTTGTTTCAACTTTGTTATTTGTTGTTAGGCTTCTCATTTGTTTAAATGAAAGTTTATAACATAATAACTCTAGTTGTTCTAAGAAATTTGGGTAAAGGTTCCCTGATGATCTGCATTAGCAACAGTGAAATGCGCATAGGATCCAGCTAAACCCCTCAATAATCAATTTCAATGTATTTTTAATAAAAAATATTTTACTTAATAAGTAAAATAATAATTTGGGATTATTAGTGCGTTTAAAAAATTTTAAACTTAAATTTTAACAATTCCCATAAAAACACTAATTATTAACTTGACTGCACCCGGTCAAAAATACTTGTGTGGCAACACTCTATTCTTTAATAGCTGTTGTTGTTATTTACATTTATTTTCTTTTACATACTCTTACAACTACAATTTGAAGCTGAAAAAAAGTCAGCCAATGTAGCAATGGTAAAGTAAGAAAATAAAAAAACATGTTGATTATTGAGTTCTTGTTTCAACTTTGTTATTTGTTGTTAGGCTTCTCATTTGTTTAAATGAAAGTTTATAACATAATAACTCTAGTTGTTCTAAGAAATTTGGGTAAAGGTTCCCTGATGATCTGCATTAGCAACAGTGAAATGCGCATAGGATCCAGCTAAACCCCTCAATAATCAATTTCAATGTATTTTTAATAAAAAATATTTTACTTAATAAGTAAAATAATAATTTGGGATTATTAGTGCGTTTAAAAAATTTTAAACTTAAATTTTAACAATTCCCATAAAAACACTAATTATTAACTTGACTGCACCCGGTCAAAAATACTTGTGTGGCAACACTCTATTCTTTAATAGCTGTTGTTGTTATTTACATTTATTTTCTTTTACATACTCTTACAACTACAATTTGAAGCTGAAAAAAAGTCAGCCAATGTAGCAATGGTAAAGTAAGAAAATAAAAAAACATGTTGATTATTGAGTTCTTGTTTCAACTTTGTTATTTGTTGTTAGGCTTCTCATTTGTTTAAATGAAAGTTTATAACATAATAACTCTAGTTGTTCTAAGAAATTTGGGTAAAGGTTCCCTGATGATCTGCATTAGCAACAGTGAAATGCGCATAGGATCCAGCTAAACCCCTCAATAATCAATTTCAATGTATTTTTAATAAAAAATATTTTACTTAATAAGTAAAATAATAATTTGGGATTATTAGTGCGTTTAAAAAATTTTAAACTAAAAATATTTTTATTTTACAAAAAAGCACTGTGAGAAATTGTTAAAAAGCACTGTAAATACCCGCTTTTTAAAAAAGGGTATGAACCAAAATTTCGCTTTTATGAAGAGGCAAAAACCACCAAAAAATACCCGAACCGAACCAAAATACCATCACTGCACACAACTTAAAAAACTGCAAATCATGATACAAGCAGCTGTTTTGCTGCTTCGTGATGTGATCTGCCAAATCAAGGCCTATTTATCAGGTCAACGCAACTCTACAAAAACACAGCAATACAAAAAACAACTTTATGTTTAAGTTGTCAGAAACACACACAAACATGAACTAAAGTATATGGTGCAAATAACTTTTGACAGCTCAAACAAGAAAACAAACCATTAAAACAAAAATCATCGTGAGAGTTGCGTTGACCTGATAAATAGGCCTTGTGCCAAATGTTGTTTATGTTTTACCAACACACGCACTCAGTGCCAGGGAACGAAGCCGATCGGCTGTGAGTCGGCTAACAGCCGCCGCCGGTAATTTTCAAAGACCCTCAGCCGCCGCCGACCCATGCGGCTCATTTTCGGCTGCGGCTTAGCCGCTGTGTTACGCTACAGTTACACGACCAAGATTTGCATTCAAGTTTTTCACACATACTGGTTGTCAAAAGTAATTTAAATTGAAAGCTGTGACGTAGGCTGCACACAATTTTCAAGCAAATTTATTTTCAATATGCCGTTGATAAGAAAACAGATTAAACACACAACTTCATGGCTTCTATTTAGGTCTATAAACTGCAAGACATCATTATATTTTTTACATATGTTTGTTCCTAATAATATTTATTTAAAGTTAATTAAAGTTTTTAGGAGGAATATAACATTATGTGTAATAAAAGAACACAAAAATACTATGCCGGCAGAATATTTGAAAACAAAAACGAAAAGTGTGCTCATTGATATTGGTGTCAGTTGTTTTTTTGCCTATAAATTTGAATACACAATTGGAAAGAAAATTTGAAGTCAAAGTCCCATCAAAGTCAAAGTGTGAATGTATTAGTGAAAAAGTGTGAATGTATTGAAATTTGAAAGGCAAAACTTGATCGTGTAAACCTCAAGTTAATCAGATTTTTTTTTTCAAATTATGTGTTAGCTTCTGTTATCCTACGTCTACACCTGATATATTTTTATCATAACAAATGTCAATTTCCATATAGAAAAAAGAGCTAACATAAAAAAAATTATTTTTCAATAATAAGTTGGACTTTTGTTATAATAAAAATATATCAGGTGTAGACGTAGGGTTAATAATGATAATTTTTTTTTTAAATAGTAATTTTTTCAGCAAACAATTTGATATGACTGAAAAATAAAGCTACCAGATATCATTGAAAAATGAAGGAGGGCAGCCAGATGTGGCGATACCTCGCCAACTTGGCAATTTTAACTACCGGTCTCCACTAGGCATGAACTTGGTATGGGCACCATGTCGGACATCGGAAATGGCTAATGGAGACCGCTCATGTCCAACTTTCGTCCATGCTCTGACATGGATGCCCGAACATATGTATGTCTGAGCAACAGTGTTCGCCATGAGGTTCTCAGTCTGCAACCATTTGCAATAGAAGCAAAAGAGACAGAACAAAACTGTTAAATATTCCATCTTTATTGCACTAGCGCAAAATACTTTGATATGCCTGAACATGGACATCGCACGTATTCACCATAACAAAGAAATTGGTGATTTTTTCACAGTTGCTCAGCCGGCGTCATGTTCATGTCATGTCCAAGTCGAAGGCTACCCAGCAAGAACACTCCCAGTCAAATGAGTAGAGCAACTAGAGCAATTGAATGTCACTGTTGATTTCAATATAAAATTGTTGCAAATGTGTTAGTGAACAAATTACGTTTGTGTTAGTTTCAGTCACTCATTTCTTGTAGGGTAATTGAGACGAAGGGTACAATTTGGTGTCCTAATTTTCCTATAAGTAGATGTGTATATCAAATGTTGTTTAAACCTATTTCTCCTATGTAAAACTAGATATTTTGTTAAAAACCGGTTCTCGGGCAGAAGCATACTACAATATTAAATATAAAAATGCTTTTATATTGCTTTACTTAATCTATTAACCAGAAGAAGTTCTACGTCTACAAGGAATTTACCAAGATACTCCATGTTACGTGGACTACCTATATATGCAATGATTTTTATTTTCTATTCACCAAACATTTGCGATTCGTTTTAAATGAAAATTAAATTAAATATAAACATATTTTGGAAAATTTTATTGCTTCGGATTAAATTTACATACTCTCTATTATTTCTATCTAGATGGAGGTAAACTACACCAAGTCACATCTTGAAAATTTTTGCGGGAGACTGCTAAAACATTTGGAAAATGGCTAAGGTCGCCCATCCATTATACAATATTTTTGCATATGTTATTGTACATATTATTGTCGTTTTGACCTAGACTATGCAATAAATGGCACAATATTTTCTTGACAGTGAAAATAAACAACACTGAACAATGTTGCCACCACATTACACAACTGTCTTGATTGCACAATAAAAATAAAGTCTTGATATTTTCCAATTGTGCCACCTTCGAATATGACATACACATTGGCGATATTATTGTACAATTATATTGCAAATGGCTGGGGCGATCAATGGTTCAATCCCGGCAGGATTAAAGGCCGGGCACAATGAATCCGTCATACGTTAAACTTCGCCTTTTTCAACTGACATTAACGCAACGACAGAGAAGGTTGGCACAATGAGTACTTTATTGACGAAAGTATTTGAACAGCTTCTAAGAGTCGATTCTCCATTTTATTTATTAAATTCAACTTTTTGTATATATTTCGTTTAATTCTGTTTAATTCTATTTTTGCTACCACAAAAAAACCAACCAATATCTGTCAAACTACTCAACGTACGCAAAAAGTTAAAAGTTTACCAAATGTTGTACTTTGCGTTGACGGACACGTACTGAATGTAACCGACCTCATAAGAAACCTTGTATTTCAACTTAGCTGTCAGTTGAAAAAGGCCAAGTTTAACGCACGACGGATTCATTGTGCCCCAGCCTTACCAGTTTGACCTACCCCAAATATTTTATATAACTCTAATATCTTTTTTTATATCTAATATTTGCGACATTAAAACTTACTGGATTTCAGCTATCGATAGAGAAAACAAATTCTGATTCCAGCAATAAAAAAAGTATTTAAAAAAAATGTGGCTTGGTGTAGCTTACCTCCTACCTACAGATTTATAAAAAAAATTTTGTTAAAGATTTTTTAAGTTGAATTTTACAACCATAGACCTATCATGAAATGCCTAATTATAACAGTAACTTCATGTTAGTGCTATATATATTTTCACTAAAAATATCTTTGTCTGTAAAAATACATCTACATATTTAGAATTTCTACATGAAGTGATGTCCATAGACTGTTCTGTGGTGGTGGTTTTCTTATAAATTAACCGACTCTCAGCCGTTTTGTACTATACGCCGACGGTTTTATATTTTAGCCGCCGCCGCCGAGATTTCTTCGGCGCAAGTCGTGAATCGTTCATTTGAACTAGTTCGTTCATGAACTACACAAGACTAGCTCCACAAAGTACACAGAGGTGACACGAGACGGAAGATAATTTGTGTTTTCGGATTTCGCACTCACACCGAACCCGTGTCTTCTTTAAGCTTCTTTCGTAGTTGCATTGGTTTAACGTTTTTGTATTTTATTCTTTGAGTACTCATTCGCTATGAGATTTTTGCAATTAAAATGTTAAAATTAACATTTATGAACTAAAAAGCTCAAAGTTAAATCAGGAATCGTTTGAAAACAAATCTTAATAACTTTTTTAATACTAATAAACATTTTCACATTCAGTTTTTTAATTCAACACAACAAATTCCTTGATTTAATTTTGTACAAATGTTCACTCGTTCAAATGTATTTTCATTTTATTCATTGTGGTCTTATTCGCTATAGGCTTTTTGGAAGTAAATGGTAAAAACTAATATTTTTTAATGAAAATGCTTAAAATGATGTCTGTAATTATGTGGAAACTAATTTTAATCACTTTTTTACCACTAATAACATTTAACACATTAAGTTTTCTAGTTCAACACTACAAAATCTTTCATTTAATTTTGTAAAATTGTCCTGTTGGTTATTTCACAAAGTACACATTTTTTCTTGTTTGTTTTGATTATATGGTTAGCAACTTAATAACAAATATACTACAGTTGTCCCTTTCTCGCCGAACCCGTGTCGTAGCTAGGCTTGCCAGACGTACTGTTTTCAGCAGTACGCGTACTTCTTTTAAATAATTGTACTGCTGTCTGCATAACTACTAAAGAAGTACGCAAAAGTACTTTTTTTTAGTTCTTGTACTTCTTTTGTACTTTTTTTTTTGCAAACAAATAAAACAAATGTCTATGCATATGTATAGTACAAACAAGTAAGAGTGCTATATTTGGCGGCTGTGTCGAATCTTATATACGCTTTACCAAACAAACGCAAGGGCACCCTGTTGTGATATTTATACTTCTGCTTTATTAAACATCTGCAACTATGTAGATTAATGTGGCGGTTTTTTGCATTTTTTGCGAATTATCAATTCTAAAGCTTTTTTTTTAGAAAGTGAATTAATAATAAAAACTAATTTTGATTACACATGTAACGAGTTTTTTAATTTTTTAAAAACCGAAAGAGGTAAAAATGCCATTGTTAATGAAGTACAAAAAAATTATAAATATTTGTTATGATTTAGTAGAACTGGTTTTTAATTCAAAAATTTGTTTGACTATTCTTTAGTTTATATAATATTATGAATAAATAGTATTTATGATCTCTTATTTTGTGTTCCTTACTTTATAAATTGTTATTGTTATGCAGTGAACTTTATGTTTTGAGTTTTTATTAAATAAATTGTTTATTTTATGTATTGAATTTGAACTTAATAAAATAAACACAGTGTACTTTTTTTTCTTTAAATGTACTGCCTTTTTTTTCTTAATGTACTTTTTTTGAGGATTTAATATCTGGCAAGCCTAGTCGTAGCTGATTTTAGCTTTTTTCATCATGCTATGTTTAGACGACACCTGCTTCGTGCTCTATTCATGCTTCACACCCCAATCATGACTGAATCAACTTGCTTCGCCATACAAAATTATGAGAGCGAATCAAGTAGATTCAATACGAATCTACTTGCGAAGCACGTAAAATTGGTATCTTCTCTAACTTTTATCGCAGTAATCGCCACTTTATCTGAACTAGCTGTCAAAACAAAATAAGTATATGTGTATGTGTGTGTTTGTAAACAAATGAAAACAAGCCAAAAAAACATAGATGTGAGTTTAATATAAATAAATTTAATTAAGTTATGAATAATATAAAAAGGGAAAATAAGAATAAAATATAGAGATGCCTTCAAAAACAAGATTTTGCTTGAATCGAATTTATGTAAGTATGTATGCATGTATACACGTGCGTATGATACGTATGAATGTGTGAATATACATAAAAAAAATGCCACGCGAACAGTGATGCCAACTTTTTCAGAGCAAAAATCACTGTGTGTTCATAAAAAAGCACTAAATGCAATATATTTTTTATTTATATTTTTATATTTATCTATTTATTTTCAATACAGAGAAAGCCCACATGGCTAATTATATATGTATTGAATGAGTAGAAATTAAAAATTTAAGTTAACTACAATTTTAAATTTACTACATTTCATAGGTTTTTGTAATAATTTCAATTATATCGAGCCATATTTCGATTTTGCGTATAAGTAGAACATGAGTAGGAAAATAATTGAAGTTCATTTCGCAAGACACTGCAATTATGGTGTATTAAAAAAAACAATTAGATTTTAGGTGTTTCATCTAAATTAATTTTTATATGAACATAGTTCAGTACGTTTCATTCTGTAGCTCGTTTCTGTATTTCTCGCGTCGTAAAATTTCCCGCATGAAACAAGGGAATCGTGGAAACAGTGTAAATTGAAACACACAATGGCTTTTCTCACATAAGTGTTTCTGTATCGTTACTTTGCGAGAACTATCTGTCATTTAAACAAATTTCCAGCAATTATTGGAACGATGTGAGAAAAAGTGTTTCTGTAACAATATTTTGTGAATAGTTTCTCGCAATTCTCGGATTTTAAATTGTACAAAAACATGTGAATTTTTGAATTTGTGTGTGAAAATATGAAAAATAAACTAGTTGAAAAGATATGCAACGAATTGTTGAACTAAAATTATTATTAACGATTCGATATGATTATATTTATTTAGAATTTTTTTTTGGAATTTTCTATAATAGAGACAGTTGCTAGAAAAAACTTATTTCAAGCATTTTACATTCACTTTATATTCATGTTCATTATTCAATTTTATTTTTCTTGAAAATTATTATTTTTTTTTTGTTATTGAAATTATATTTTTGTGACTTTTGTTTTCATTCGACACCCGATTACTGGAAATATTCCAGTAAAAACAGATTCAGTGTTGTCGGTTTTCACATACAAATACAGAAACACTTTTTTTCACAAATCGAGAAACGATGGAATTTTGTGTTTCACACTTCATGTGAGAAATTTTACGATGCGAGAATTACAGAAACGAGTTACTGAACAACATAAGCCTTTTCCTTTTAGACCGTATTTTATATGAATGAAACAATTTGATTTATAAAATCATTATTGTATTTTTAACTTACTTTTAAAAAAGTTATAAGTGCTAAAAGTTATTTCTACTTCAACATTTGAACATGGTAATGTTAATAGTCTTAGAGAAAATATTGGTAGTATTAGAAATGGATTATGATTAGTTGAATTTCTATAATTATAAATTTCAATCCAAAATTAATCAGTTCTGAGAAAATTTGTCCATTTATGTATCCTTAAATATCTGATACTTCGTTCTATTTCTTCAATTTCGCCATCCCAGCAAAAATTACCAGAAGAATTTTTGTAAGCCAGCTAGAAGAAATGCATTCAGTTTCCAAAAAGCCATTCATGTTTTGCTTTACTAATTCATTTTGCAGAAGTAATAATGTGTAGTTTTTATGTATTCAGATGAAAAAGTTACTGGTTTACATTTTTTTTACTTTTGTCCACTTTGTTAGAGAGCCTTACGTTAGTACTTTTCAGAAGCATTTTTGAAAGCTTTCGTTATCAAGAAAGCAATACATTGCTTCCCTCAGTGGTTAGTAATTAGATTATTGTTGTAATTAAGTTATTTTATAACTGTAATTTCTAGAAATATATTCTTTTTTCTCACTATGAAAGATAACGTTTTTCTTCCTTCGTATTTCACCCAGCTGAATTAACATTCTGCAAAGGAAACTTTGCATGTCTAAAAGGGGTGAAAGCAGATAGTTTTTGAAAAGTGAAAATTTCTTATTTGGTGTTTCTTATAAACCACCACACTTTCACAAATTAATATTTAGTAGATATGTAAAACGCACTAAAATCAAAGGTGAAAAGCACCAATTTAGTGCCTTTTTTTTAAGCAACAATTTGAAAAATTCCGCACTATTATAAATTTAAAAACTCTAAATCTAGTACGAAAAGCACTAAATTGGCACGCTGCACACGAAGCACGAATGCATAGTCTAAACAGCAAGATTCATAAACATGATTCAGAGAGCGAAGCAGGTGATTCAACTCGTCGTCTAAACATAGCATCACTCACTTTCTTCACCTCTGTATACTTTGTGCTAGCTCTGGGCGAGTCAACATCACGCGTCGTTGGCAATTATTTCTTAAGTGCAACCAGGCCACTGTTGTTTATTGGCCTTCGAGAGTTTTGCGTCTCACCGCATGTGATTAGTGGTTGGCGTCGGTTAACGGTACCCACCGCGATATCCCGTTGGTTTCCATTAACCACATGCAAAAACAATTATAAAGAAAAATATATATTGAATATTGGTTGGAGAACCAAACAAAAACTAATTTTTGGAGAAAATAAATAAGGAGAGGAATTTGGAAGTTCCAGCTTCGTATGCGACGGTATATGTCGTTTGGAATCTTTTCGGAGGAGGCTCCTTAACACAGAAATTTTTGATGGCGGTATAACCTTTGTGGTCAACCAAGTAAATCTCCCATCCCTTGTATGAACAAGGGGACACGGAGTAATTTCAAACGAACAAACAATAGGTTTGTTTCTTTACTTTGTAAAATGAGAGGAAACTATAATTTCGCTCAATAATACACAAAAATGCACAAAAGTACGGGAACGCGAAAAACCAACATTTTAACACGAAAATAAACGTCAATGCATGTATGCATATACATACATACGTATGCACATAACTAAACACATAATTTTGTACATACACACGCACGTATTTACTTACATGATTCAGCATACTTATATAGGTTTTTTATCTTAATTTAATATAAAAACTTATAAAACGTTGTTCACAACTAGTTTCTAAACATTTTTTCATACATTTGTTCATTTGTTTAGTGTTTAGGTAAATGTAATTTTTCTTTGTAATTGTTTATATTTCAACAGCTGATTGATTTTGTGTTTGCCCAAACTAGCACGAAGAAAAATTACGGGCTGTTTCGTGCAAGAAGAATAAGAACATTACTCTCACCAAACCTCTCTCATTTACCCAATTTTCGAGTACAGGAACGCTTTTCGTGCAAATTGGGATCCCAATGTAGAGTAAAGAAACAAACCTAATATGTACATATATCGCTTTTAGCAAAACGTCATAACTAAAAAAAATATTTCACCAGAAAACGGGTTTAACTGCCAGTTTATAGACCAAAAACAACGTCATAAATCAAAATAAAATTATTCCACCAGTTTATAGAAGAAAGGAGATTTGTTCATTTACAAGAAATTGTTACGAATTTGTAAAAATTGTTACTAGAAAGCAGCGTGACCCTTTTAGCATTACATGAAACTGTAAAGAATTTCATATTAAATGTCAATTTCTAAAAAAAAAATGTAATTTAAAACACTATCAAACAAAATACATCAGAAAAAGTACAATTGTATCATGATTTCCATAGATGGTTCTGATATGAATAAAATTTTCTTGCAAGTTTTTACAATTAAACTTTACTTAGTACTAATTTACACTATGCAAGTCTTATTGCTAAGCTAATTAGTTTGTTAGGACAGAGACGAGGGGAACGGAAACGTTTCTTTTCCCCTCGACTCTCTCTCCTAACAAACTAATCAGCTTAGCAATAAGACTTGTATAGTGTAAATTAGGACTTATTGTGAAGGATAGTGTCTCACGTCCTTTGGGAGAGTAATTTTGTAAATTTCTGCGTTACCCTCTCGTTGCTAGTTTCTGCTGGGAAAGTAAATGAACAGAACTAAGTTCTATTTACTGAAAACTAAAACAAATCAGTAAATATTTTAATTCACAAACAGCCTAAGAAAATTATTTTTCTCAAGAAATTTGTATGAAATTTTCACACAATGGGTAGTATGAATAAAAAAAAATATTTGCTTTACACTTAAAAATAAAAAAAAAACATGTACATAAACAAATTTTTAAGTAAAAAGCAAATACTTTTTTTATTCATACTTCCCAATATAAGGTTTAATTCAAACGCAAAAATCCAATTTTTCGATTTGACGTTGTTTAATCCTTTGCAAGGCACATTAATTTCCAGGTAATAGGTATCGGGATTATAAAAAAAATTAAAAAATGCAACACATCAGCCCATTATTGGTTTGACCCACCGACCATTTAAAAAAAAATGAGAGGTATGGGGTATATATATTTTGAGTAGCCCCTTGAATCCAAAACAGGATTTGCGAAATTAATTATGGTTTCCGAGATATTTGGCATTAATTTTGCTCTATATCAACTATTTTAAGGTTTAATATTGTTTTCTCGTTTTTCTTCATTCTGACTTTTTGGCGTATACACTGTGCCAATAATGGGCTGACGAACAATGAAAAAACATGGGTTTTAGTTCATCAAAAACTTCAAAAATAGAATTTGTTTAACATAATAATAATAAATATTATTCAGGTATGTAAATTTGAAAATATTCTCCAAGGCAGCTACCACTAACAAAATTTGCAACGATTAGATAGCACATTTTACAATTTTTTAATAGTTTTTTCATATTTTTAAATTTGTTTTTACAGAATTTTTTTTATAAAATATATTTCATATTGAAAATTTTTTTTCATTTCTCTTTCGTAAACAAGTTTTGAATCTTCGGATGAACTTTAATTTGAAAAAAAAAAATAGCTCAGCTGCATTTCCGCTACTACCTTGTGAATGTGCCTTGATCCTTTGGTTCCACAACCCAGATTGCCGAATCGAGTACAAAATTTATATGAAAAGCACTAATTTTTTTATAGTGATTTTCATATAAACTTTCCAGGCGAGTCGCCTGCCTAACTTGTGGCGTTGTGGAAACAGAGTGTAATTAAAGCAGGTAGGAATATGTATAAATACAATTATTCTTATTTGATGCAATTATTTTTTTTAGAAAAAAGACAGTTGATGTCTATTACATTTAACAGCAAAACTGTACTTTAAATATCAAAATATTTGTCCTAATGTAACACTGAAGAAGAAACAATAAAAAAATTTTATATTCAAAGCAATCATGAATAAAATTCCGCGTGAAATTTTTCCCGGTGAACAATTCCAACTAATAAATTAAGATATAACAAAAAAAAAGCAATTATTGATGTATATGTTCACACCTTAGGCACAATTTCTTCCTTTTCCAATTAGAATTTTTTGTTTTCCCTATTATTTGCTGTTAGTTGTAATTTTTCCCTGGGAAAAATCTCACGTTCATGATAGCGTTTGTTTTAGAATATTTCGCTATAGTAAAGCAGTTGAAAAATCTCTCATGTCTTGAAAGGTCTTATAAATTGTCTTGTGCAGGATAGATGTTATTAGATATTAGATAATAATAGATATTAGATTAAAACCTAATCAAAATTCACGTTTTCTGTTTTATTCATTTATATAATTTTTATCAAGTTTATAATTGATAAATTAAATTGCATTTAAAGGGAAAAAATACATTAATATATTATTAGTAAAACGTAAAAACAAATAAAAAGATTAAACAATATGTGTTTTATTTGTTTATATGGTATAAATTACAATATAACATTTTTTTTGGAAAGGATAGAGGGCGGCCTAAAACGATAATGTAGCATTCATTTATTACACAGTAAAATTTTAAATGCAACAAATTAGTAAAAATTTACATCTCAGAAATATTCATATACATACATACATGCCGTTGAGTCAAATTTAATAAAATGATTTAAAAAAGTTTTTTTTTGAGGTGTCGATGTTTTTTAAGTGTTTTATAGAACTCTTCACAACGTATTATAATTTGTTCATCTTCGGGATCCTCTTGAGCGACAACATGACCATTAGGTGTAACAACAGCATTGGCAGTAGCAACGTTTCTTGATCTAGTAGTTTTATTTTCATTAACACTTGATTTTAAAGCCGACATTTTATCGCTTTTTTTTATTAAACATGATGATGGGGATGATTGATTGTTTTCTACATTGTGTTTTAATTTCTTGAAACAGTTAATTGAACATAGAAAAGAAAATAAAAAATAAATTACTTTTGAAAACAATTACTTTTTTTTAAAGTAACAAGGGAACATTAATTAAGTTATGTTTCATAGTTCGACATATGTAAAAAAAACCATTTATAGACAGGAAGAGGAATAAAGGATGAGAATAAAGAATAAAATTATACGCTGATTATGGTCGTAGATTTTTCTTGGACCAACTATTTATGAGTTGTACATTCCAAAGTAAATAATGTGTCATTTCCTAAAATAAATTTTAAGCTTTACCGTAATCTTTATAAAACTAAATGATATAAATTGTTGGTTTCGTTTAAATGTTGTTTTCCGTTTTTGTTGTTGAAAATGTTGTGTCAAATAGTATCGCCGTATTAACTAATTGTTAAAATCTTGATCTTACAAACACTGCACTGGAATCATGTTCACTGTAGCCCAATCGTTTTGTGTGTTTAAAAACTTCATTTGTGATTGCCGTAACAGGCATCGATTGATCTAAATTTTCGGCCATGCTCAAAACTAAACGCAAATCTTTTTGCATATGACTCAGTGGTTGCTGAGGGTTGAAGTCTCCTTTTGCCATTTCTATAATGAGGCAATAAATAAATATAGAATTAAAAACGTCTTCTTCAATATACATACATATGTATGTATGTATGTACACTTTGATTGAATTAATGTAATTATGTTTAGTTATTTACCTCTTCCTTTTGCTAGTAAAAGATCCGATTTCATAGATGTCAGCTGGAAAATGTCTAATATATCTTTTAGGGAAATCGAGAAACGATCAGCTGGAAAGTATAAAGATGTTTACATTTTCAGTAAGAATAAAATTTTTGTGGCACTTTTATGAAACTTACCCAATGCTAAGGCCTCGGATAAACCAACTAAGCTTACACCCAGGATGGTCTGTAGGATTAAATTAACTTTGCACGCATTACCAACATCTGCTAAAGTGGGAGATGCGGTGTAGTGAAAACATAATAAACAGAAGCGTAGTAGAGAAACAAAAGTGCATATTAAGCAAAAAGTAAAAAAAAAAATCAAAAGCAAAATGGTACAAAAAACAAAAAGCAATTTAAAATTTAATGAAATAAATAAGCAATTTAGAAATGTAATGAAACAAAGAAAAGCGAGCACATACATATGTACAGAGGAATAAAACAGTATGGGAAGAGAAAAAAGATAACACAACACGTTAAAATAAAATTTTTACTTTAAATAGCTCTAATGCTGATCGATAACTATTCCATTAACAAAGGTATTTAGATAGATTTATGTATGTAATTTCAGAGATCCCAATGGATTAAAACCGTCATGGTTGTAATACATTTTTTCCATTTTAAGTAACCTTTGTTTATTAAAAAGTATTTCAACAACTAGAACAGTAAACTTACCTCCCAAAAAGAATGTATTTTTTGCAATCGTTTTAAAACAGGAATGACACTCTTCAAAAACCGTACGATCACCGCCAGCTAAAATTATAAGCATGCCATCTTCAGCTTCTTGCCGTGTACCATGTATTTGTACTTCCAAGTACCTTCCATTACTTTGAGTTATGCCTTCTGCAATGTCCTGCGATGTTTCTGGATCAATAGTAGTCATTTCAACATAAGCTTTATTGCACAAGTCTGCAACGCGTAGAACGCCGCAATTTCCAAAAACCAGCTAAGAACAAATGGAAAAGCGATTTTCTAACAGGAAATTATATATATATAATTATATTCTATGAAATCTTACGTCTTTTGAAGCTTTGGGATCAGATACACAACAAAATATAATATCCGAAGCATCAACTACGTCCATTGGTGTTTCTTTGACTAAAGCTCCCGCCTCCCTAAATGGTTCACATTTCGACATTGTGCGATTCCACACCACCACCTTGTGCCCCTTGCAAATGAGATCCTTTACAATCGTTGAACCCATAATACCAAGTCCTAGAAATCCAAAGGTTAAATCTGAAGGAGCTATATCGCGCTCAGCCAACGTCTGTGATCTTGTATTCATATCAATGGCCTGTTGTTCAGGCACTTTTACAGCTGGCCGTTCCAATAAAGCGATTGAATTATTATTGCGACGCGGGGGACTTGAATGTCCTCCAATAAGAGCCAAAGCATCCGTATTGATTTTGCGTCTAGGTGTTGTAATATCACTTAGAAAATCACTATCTTTCCGTTTACGCTTTGAACTGGCTGCCACTGTAGCCGGAGTCTGAGCAGATCCGCGGCGTTTTGTGGCTGATTTCGAGCTTGTCGATTTTGCCTTTGTACTTAAGGAAGTAGTACTTTTAGCCTTTGGTGTTCGTTTATTTGGAGTCTTTGCAACAACGCCTTCCTCATCCTCCGCAGCCGAGGCCTCACCATTGTTGTCTACATTATTAACATTTGTATCCACCGTCAAGTCTTCTTCGATTGAGAAGCCATCGCGTATTTTATCAAAATCAGCTTCAGTGGGTAATGATCTAATACCAGTACTCTTACTTATGATGCCATCTATTTCGGTAGGGTCATCAATGTGATTTTTAATATCTTCCATAGCTTGTCGAAATGCTGCAGGCTTATTTAATTTCGATAATTGGTCTTTCCACGGTCCTTCATATGGTTTAATGTTATTAAATTCTATCCATGCACTAAAAACCATCGTAAATTTATATTTTATACATTTAAAATTTTTATTACATATGAAGGAAGTTCTTATTGTAAATAACATCATATGCCACAAAAAAATCGTTTTGATGTAATCGACTTTAAAGTTACAAAAAATTTATTAAAAATAGGTCTTTCATGAACTCCTTTAAAACGACTACTATCACAAATCTAGCCATCGCACAGAGGATAATTTGATCCAAAAAGCTGGCTTTTACTTTTTTTTTTTAGTTTATATTGCTTGTGAAAAGTTATTGAGTGTTCCTGGATCAATGAAGCTTGGCAAAAATAAGTCATAGTCCTAGGCTGTTAAACCTTGAAAATAGGAAAAATCGCACAAAGGGGAAAAATATAACCTCAGAGGAAATAATTCTACCTCTGAAAAATTAATTTTTTCTTAATTTTTCCCATACTTTTGTTTAGCAAATGCAATTTTTAACGTCGACGAAAGTTCAATTTTAGGGTAGCTTAGGCAAAGGAGACCTTAAGATTCATGCTCGAACCCGCTTCCTTTTCTGCGTGGGGACAAAAATATCATTTGTAAAAATAATGTAGATATTAAAAAATTTACTACTTATGCCTTAATATCATACAAATTAAACTTTAAGAGCTTATATCGACGGCTCCATTTTAAAACATGCTAAGTCAAAAAAGCATGATGATATCTCGGGAAAGTTATGAGATAGAAACTTGAGACTTTTTGTAATCATATAATTGCAATAGAATATTTTTAGTTTATTTGAACTTTATAAATTTGTTGTAGATCATAGTTAAAAGTGACTTAAAGTACTTAAGATTGTCCTCTAAGTAGACTTAGCATCTATCTGGTGGTCCTTTCTCACCGACAGTGGTCATCTAAGTAAATATAGCATGGTTTATTAAATTCTTATGAATTGAATTAGCTTTGATGTTATTTGTTCATTAACAATTATCACATGTAATTTGGCTTAAAAAGAGTTACGAACAGTAGCCTAATTCAATTCATAAGAATTTAAGAAACAAATACAGTTCGAAAAATAATAATTAACTAACATGGTTTATTTGGGAGAAAAATTTGAAGTAATTGGTTTTTGACTACTTAATTTTAATCTAAATCATGCTAAGTGCACTTGAAACATTTTAAAAGGGAGGTTTTTAAACTCGGCAAATTATGCTAAGTACATTTTTGCTCATAACTTTTGATATAATGGTCCGACTACTATTGAAATGAATAATGAATTCAGAAATGCGATTACCAGCATGTTTTGAAATGGTACCGTCGATATAATCAGGGCTAAGTATTTCTTAATATCTTACAAATCAAACTTTTGAGCTTTTATGACTGACAAAAAAGGTTTCTTAATCATATTTACCTATGCAAGATGAACAAAAACAGAAAAATGGTGAACTTTCAAAAAAATATGGCGGTAAGTTGCACAAATTTTTTTTTTTTGCGTCTAAAATAAGAGATTTTAAATTTTATTGTGGTATAAAACATAATTATAAATGTAGCCACCTTCATTTCTAAAAACCTTCTTTTTTTTCCAAGAAAAGTGCATATTTTTTTTTTATAATTTTTAAACGAATAGTTTCATCATTAATATTTATGATAATTTTTTTTGTTTTTAATACTAAAAAAAGGTTTTGATAAAATCTCTCAGCGAAAAAATCAAAGTATGTAATAAGATCATGTAATTTTCTTCACTTTCCTGACTTTAGCAGCAGCTCTGAGAGCTACAAATCACAACTGTAGATATGTCTTCAAAATTTACAATATGATGTAAAATTAAGATTTCTATAAATTCATTTTTCACTTTCTGGCCTGCTTTTTGGCTCAAATACTCCTCTGTGCATCGTTGGACTTAAGCAACATACGAGGAAATCGCAGCTTTCAAAAATTAATGTGGATCATGATTTACTGTAGAAACAAATCGAATTTTTTTTAAACAAAAAATTTTATGTATTAGCTTTTAAATAAATTATTAAACAAGTTCGATTTCTAGCAAAATGGAAACAATTAGAATCAGTATAATAAACTAACTTATTGAATAATTTCGGAAATGCCTGCATCATTGTGACTTCAAATAGTTTTAAGACATTTTTTTACAGCAAAACGCATTATAAGCCATATGAATGAAATTAATAGATTCTTTGTGCAACATCATAAGGCACCAAATTAAAAAAAATTCAATTCTTGGACTCTTTTAGAAACATCACAAAATGTCTTTCATGCATGATTAAACAAAATCACGAAATATTTCATTCAATAGGAATTGAAATTACTGAACTCAAGCCTGATTAAGAAATTATTTCTGATCAAAATCACGACTTTCATACATACATACATAACTTCTTTAAAAATTGGTGTAGCTTATGGTGCTATTGCGAAAGAAATCAACAAAAACATTGAAATGCAAAAATGTCAATTGCCATATAAATCAGAAACTAATTGATAAATAGCTGAAATCTTGGAGGGGATGTTGGAATTATTATAATCAATAGGAAAACACACATAAATTAAGTTTTTCAATTCGGGTGGCTTATGATGTTATTCACCCTTATTCTAGTTGGAGACATTGACGTCACTTTAAAAAAATACCAAACAATTGGGGCTTGTGTACCCGTTGTCGAAAGCAACTGACTCACTGAGGCAGGTTTATGATTTTTTCTAAACCTTAGGGAACGGAATAGATTGTCAGTAGCACAAAATTGTTCTCGAGAACGAGCAAACAAGCCCCAATTTTTTGGTATTGTGTTAAAGTGACGTCGATGTCGACAACTGTACATATAGATGGTCTCAAGTAGAAAGGCCCTAACTCAAATAATTGTAACCTTACAGGAGAAGGTAAAACATAAGAGGAACTGTAATATTCACAATGTAATTTTTTTTGTAAAACTGCTTGTAAAAGCGTTATCTTTTACACTATTGCAATATATTTTTGTGAGAAGGTGTATTTGTGTGAAATGTATTGGAATCACTGAAAAACTCAATTTCGTAAAAAACACGAGTTATGGCCTTTCTACCTGAGGCCATCGATATGTACATATGTATGTACGTATGTGTGTATATACTCACAAATTTCTCGATCCAAAAAAAAACACACATTTTGAGTTGTTTTTGTGTGTATTATTAAGTAACTCCAAAGGTGGCTCCACAATCTGCAAGTAGAATGTTTATATTAACATGTGTATGTATATACATATCGTCACCTTAAATGCAAATGGACGTAACTACACTTTTATATTTTTTACAGGAGAAACAAAAAACGTTACAAAATCAATAATAAAGTATTCTTGAAAATGTTCTTCGAAATTTACTTGTAGTATGGATACTCATATGTTTTTAACAATTTATTTCCTTTTTATATATATTTAAGCCTTTATATTAGTTACGTTCCTTGCAATAAAAAATAGACGCATTCTTAATTACGTTCTTTTGAATTTCTTTAATAAATTCGTAATTTTTTATCGCAGAGGTCTAAATATTTGCGTGAACATGTATTTTGATAAAATGAACCATAATCAATCAAAAACTCGATTTCAAATTTTTGTGTAGTTACGTCTGTTTGTATTTAAGGTGACGATATGTATTTACGTATGTACATATGTATGTGTGTATAATAAATAAAAAACTTAAAAATGTTAATGCAGTATGCATGTATAACGAAGAACTGGCATGAAGTTAGCATATGTAAGTGGCAAAATTTACACGATCTTAACGAGTTCTATCATACAATTTCACAATAAAAGTCACGCAAGGATTTAATAGTGAGTTAAAACTACATTATTCGCCGATTTTTATTGTGAATTTATGTATATGGAGGAAACTCTGTAACATCTACATCATGATACAATAATACAGGTAATCGCGAAGCGCCAGCTGTTTTGCTTGTTTCGTGATGTGATCTGCCAAATGGTGTTTATGTTTTACCAACACTCGCGCACAGTGCCTATTAAAACTATCCTAATACAAACATGCTTTGCAAAGCCAAGAGAAACCGCAAGCACATGTATATTGTTTTCTCTTGGTTGTCTCTCTTGTCGATCACAAAACAGCAATAAAAATCACTGTTGTTTTATTTGTTGTAGATTCGCGGCTACCTGTATTATTGTATCATGATCTACATAGTTCAATTTTGTCACTTATGCGAATTTCATGCCAGTTTTTTTCTTACCCTCATACCTAAATAAGAGCGGCAAGCGTTGCGTTAGCAGAAGGTTACGCATTTTCAATACAATTTAAATGTGAAAATATTGTTTGATTGTACTGAAAATACGTACCCAGCTGCTAACGCGACGCTTGCCGCTTTTATTTAGGGATGAGGGTTACACATACATACATAAAGTTGTTAATATACCAACTAGAGTTTTTTTCCCCGGACTTTTTCATTTCCCGGGAAAGCGGGAAAATTTTTTATATATCCCGGGATCCCGCTCCATAGAAATAATAAACATTAAATTTGCTAGGCATTAACACAAATTTTTTATTAGAAAGCTTAAAACACTAACTAAAACACATCTTATATACATAAATACTCCTATGTTAATTCAAAGTGGGTTTTAAAACAAGAACTTTATTTTATTTTAACTTTTAGTTTTTAAATTCCTTAAAGGTTTTTTCCAACACGAAAAATTTTGTTATATAAGATCAAAAAAGTAAACTTGCAAATATACATAAGTAATAACTGAATAGTTAATAAAAACAAACATAAAATAAAATATACTCGAGGTTTGAGATCCAAAACAGATCAGTAGATTTGTTCTTTAAAAAACGTCTATACAATTGAGTTTTCCATGTAAGGCAATTTTATTAAAAACAAAAAAAAAGAGAATAATGATTTCAATAAATTACTTTAAAACCAGCGTCCGAAAATAATTGTAATTTTTTTCTTTCTGAAGAGAAGATTACTAGAAAATAACCATTATCTACTTTAGGTTATTATTAACCATTATCGTGAGATATACATATATTATTATGACCGTTTTGTTAACTTTTCCAAAGACATTTTAATATCTTGCCCTAGAAATGCATCCATTACATCTAAAATACGATGTGTATTCTTGTAGCGATAACCGAAAAATAAAGTTACTTTCGACAATGGTAATTGGTAACCAAAAAACTTTTTTCTCACTTACATATATTGGTTACGACTATAAACGTTATTTAAATTCAATAAATGGTTATAAAATTTTCGCAATTTCTCTTACAAACTGTTATGTTCCTGCTTAAAACATAAATTTATGTGACAAGATATATCTTTAAATATAAAATTTGTTAGAAAAAACGCTGCTCGCAATAAATTTTCACAAATGCCAAAGTGAAAGCAGTTGTTTTCTATATGTAAAGTAGTCAACTATTTGTTTTATTATTTCCCGGGATTCCCGTCCCGGGAATTCCCGGGAAAAATCCCTAATACCAACGTATCGTAAGTACCCTGTCGGAGAATGTGTGGTTGACTACAAAAATAGACTGACTAAAAGCTAACGGCAATGTCATCCAGAACAAACCCAAAATTAATTCTTAAATTGAGTACGTAATCGAATTTAATGAGAGCCAACAAATTTATTCTCAGCTACTTTGAAACCCATTTCAGTTTGATATTAAAATTTTTCTGTTATTATTTTAGATGGTGTCTTAGCTGAGTGGTAGCGCGTTGAGTACACAACGTGTAATGATACATGTTCGAACCCCGGAGCCCGGGATTTTTTAATTTTAAAGCCCGGGATTTTCGGGATTATCTGAATCCCGTTTTTTGCATAAATAATCACCCTTATTCCATTTGTCGACATCGACGTCACTTTAACACAATGCTAAAAAATTGGGGCTTGTATACCCGTTCTCGAAAACAATTGACCCCTGTTGGCAGGCTAATACCATTTTCTAGAATTAAGGGAACGGAAATATATTGTCATTAGCACAAAATTGTTCTCGAGAGCGAGTAAACAAGCCCCAATTTTTTGGTATTGTGTTAAAGTGACGTCGATGTCGACAAATGGAATAAGGGTGAATGTGTTTGACTGCCATCTTCTATATTAAAAATTATTAAAAACTCCTTTTTATATGAAGTTAAATTACAAAATTTGCTTTGAATAAATATTTTAGTAGATGATATTATATGGTATGTATGTATGAATTATATAAGTACCTTTTAAATATGCAAAAAAAATAATTGTAAAATTAAAATATTATATTTAATATAAAGACGCGCATTTTTACAAAATTTTTCGGGATTTTGTAAGTCCCGAAAATCCCGGGGTCCCGGTTCGGGATTTCGAGACTCCATCACTAAATCCCGAAGCCCGGGATTTAAAAAAACCTGTCCCGATTAGCATCTCTAATCGCAATGTTAAAATAGTCAGTTGATTACATTGAAAAGTAATCCACGTGTCTGTCAGTCAGTGCTAGTTGCGAAATAGTTAGCTTAAAGTTAGTTTAAAGCTAACGTAATTTCCGACAGGGTTTGTAGTTAGAAGATATCACATATTTTCTAGATGAATTCAGGGGTTATAAAATTTTTAATTTTTTTATATATTTGAATATCAGTATTTTATTTAAATGAAAATACCTCAAAAACCAGATGTGGTAGAAACATTCTGAGAACAGTTTTGGATTCAGCACACAAAAGTCCATTAAAATCACATAATGAAGTTCTTGCTCCCGACTTTTTTAATTTTTATTTTGCAAAACAGTGTTATTAGTGTTTTATATTTTTTTTTAGAAATTTCATAATTTATTTCTTGTTCGAATAGACGAATAACGTTTTTAACGTTTTTCATTGGCAAATAAAAAAAAATTCATTAAGGGCCATTATTACAACTTGCCGATAGTTGAAGGTATGATATTGTCGGACCGATAAATGGCTTAGCATTAAAAAACCTTCATTTATTATTTATTTATCCATTAAATGTTATTATTATTAATAATAACAAAAAAAATTAGGTTGTATTAATGCAGACCTACATTTTGTCAATGAAATGTTTTGACATCGTTAAAATCCTTTTAAATTTTTTAGTTTTATCGTAAATATTTGTTTCCTTTTTTGCCTTATGAAATTTTTTGTTATAGATTTCATTTTATTTACATTTAAGTGAGCATATAGTAGTAACTTATAAGCAAAATTAAAAAGTGAGTGCATAAAAATTACATGAAAGCCAAAAATATTCAAAAATTTGTCAAGAAAATGTTTTACATCCTTGTATTATATAGTAAGAAAATAGGAAAGATTTTAAGGTGCACAAAAATAATTTTTTTTGGCCCCATTGGTATTAAATCGGCTTGTAAGACTTCTCATGGAAACAAATTTTCTTTTCCAAATATTCCGCTGAAATTTTTCATTTTCCCCTCGTATTACTGTTTTAAACTCCATTTAGTTCTTGAAATAACCTACATAATAAAAAATTATTTTAAATTGATACGACGAAATAATATTTCTATAAATTATGTTGGTAACCGCAAATTATTTTTAGTGCCAATATAAATAAAGAAGAAATACTCGGAAGCATTGCAGTCAAATTGTTTTGAAAGCGTCTGTATGTCATTATTAATCTTTAATTGCTAAAGAAAAGGAAACTTGAGTGATATTTTTAAGAAAATGAATTACATCGAGTGTAGCACAATTTACATAATAGTGATAATTACTACACCTATTATTACGAGTACTATTCAGAAAGTGGAAGATCACTTATGCAAAGAAACTGTCAAAAGATTGTTAGATGATGTAAGTAAATCATTTAGATATTTATATCATATATAGATATTTATATGCTCTAAAAATTTGCTAAACGCCAAAAGGGTTACACATACAATGAGGAAGTATTCGTTTGCTGTCTTGGGTATATTGAAGATAGCACTGGGAAATGCATCCCATTTTGTCAAACTCCTTGTATACATGGTGTTTGTAAAACTCCAAACGTTTGCGACTGCAATGAAGGCTATGAAAAGAAGAAAAATGAATGTGTTCCAATATGTAAAAATAAATGCTTCAATGGCTATTGTAGTAAGCCTAACGTATGTAGCTGCCCAAATGGATTCGAGCTTGATCCAAAAAATTTGACATCTTGTTTGCCAATATGCAACCCAAAATGCGACAAATTTGCAAAATGTATTAAATCAATTCCACCAACTTCAAATCGATGCATTTGTATATCAGGTTATTTGAAAAATAATACAACGGAAAAATGTGAGCCGGTTTGCAAAAACAAATGTTATAACGGTTTTTGTAGAGCTCCGGAGATGTGCGAATGTTTTGACGGTTATGAACTCAACAAATCAAATAAATCCAGCTGTATTGCAAAATGTGAGCCTAGGTGCCAATTGTTTTCCTCATGTACGGCTCCTAATACATGTAATTGCAATAATGGCTACAAGTTAAACGAAATAAGTAAAAAATGTGAACCTCTCTGTGATGATCAAGTGAGGAATTCTAGATGTATTAAACCGCCAAACACATGGACATGCATTGAAAATTACCAGCATGACCGTAGGATTGACATGTGTGTTTTAGAGTCATGTTTATGCAAAAGCAACGGATATTGCCTAGATTACAAAGATAATTGCACATGTTATGAAGGTTTCACGAAAAACTTTACCACTGGGCAATGCGATTCAATTTGTAAACCACAATGTGAAAATTCTGTTTGCATCGCCAATAACATATGCCAATGTATCGATGGCCATCATAAAACTTCTGCAAATCATATCTGCGAACGTAATGATTTGTGCAAAAGCAAGCCGTGTAAAAATGGCGAATGCTTAATAACTGGGGAATGCAAGTGTAAAACAGGGTACGTTAAATCTTTATCTTATAAGGGCGAACATCAGTGTGACAAAGTCCAAACTTTTATTGGAAAAATTATGACGACGGTTTTAGGAGTACTTCTTTTATTGGCAATATGTGTACTAATTGGAATTTATGTAATTGCAAAGAAAAAGTCCTATAACGTGGAAGAACAAGGTGAAACAATAATACATATACATATGTATATTATTAATATAAAATATTGCAATATACCTATAAAATAATTACCTCACTTCATTTTCAGAAATGGTGCTAATTCATAGGCAATAAAAACTTCTGCTGAAGTAACTATAACTGAAATTAAACTTATGAATGTACCTAAATAATATGTTTATAGATATATTATGTCGTTTTTGATAGAAGAAAGCCACTAACGTTTTTTTTTTTTTTTAAATAAACACCTACAACTTACTAAGTATTCCGGCGTGAAAATCATCAAACAAAATTTCCAACAAAAATAATAATAATTACGTCTGAAGTTTCGCAAATTTAACATGTATTTTAAAGTACAAAACTCAAATTTTTTCTGTTCGAAAATATAAAAATAACATGGTAAATAGACAATAGTTGCATGTATAATTTATATATGCACATATCATACTAACATACAATTACTTTCTTCTATAACAATTAGATAAATGCAATGCAAGATGCATTTGTTTAAGACGGTTATACATATACGATGTATAAAAGTACAGTTAATAACCTTCTCAACAACATTGGTTAAATAAATAAATCAATTCTTAATATATAATAATATTTAATTAATATTTTATAATAATTACTTACCATAGCGGGCCAGGGAGCAAAACCTTTCATTTTAGCCCTGGAATAAATGTTAGTAATATTACGCATCAGTTGAATTTATTTTATTATAGTTTAGGAAAAAAATGCGCGGATTTTTGTATGAACTGCTTGATTAAATAGCAGCGTCGTATGGAAAATATATATGTGTAGAAGCAAAGTGCAACAACACAGCAAAAGCAATTGAAAATTACTCCAATACAAGTCTTGAACATAGTGAACATTTCCTATTGAAAACTAATTTTCTTGTTTGGAAAAATTGTAAGCTCTCCTCGAACATTTTTTCATGTGAGGTTATGTTTAAGCGCCATTTTTTTCTTTACGCTTTTCCATAGCACAACAAAATCCGCTGCTTGTCCATCTCGATGTATTTCTTTTTAAACCTTTAACTATTCTTACCACACCAAATCTTTCGGCTTGTAACATAGTATCTCCTGCGTTTCAATGCTCCCGGTAGCACTTGCTGAAGGCAGTGATAGTTTTTTAGCTTTCGACATTATGTTATCAATACGAAATTGGAATTTTATTTTGGTTGCCGTAATTCTCCCAATTTCCTCTTTTATAGTAAGCACTTGCAATTTCGCCTCTTTACACTAATTTATTTCATTAACGCTATTTAAATTAAAGATTTTTTTTGTATAAAAACTATATAATTGAAATGTATTTTGTCGTCTTTTTTATTTGCTGATATTTTACTGCTGTTGCCGTCAATGGTTAATTAGAAAACAAAAATGGCGTCTTGGGGGCAGGGCTGCCAGAAGATTCTGCTGAAAAATCTGCACTTTTTTGAAAAATCATCGGCATTTTCGGCATACTATTAATTTCGAAGATCGTCAAGAAAATCGGCATGAGTTTTTCATTAATTTTTATTAATAATAAAGGCTGGTATTTTATTTCACTTTTCTCAAGGCACATTTACTACAGGTACACGCATTAGGGAAAACACTGTGGCAACTCTGTGCTTCTCACATAGTTCATAGTGTAATTATACAGGTGACTGCGTAAGGATTTGTTATACAAAAATACGGCAACCATAGCTGAGTAAAGAACCGAAGAATGTCAAAAGCAAAAAAATAATTGTACCAAAACCAAAACAAAATCGAAGTTTTTGAAATTTTTCAGCTACAAAGCACATAGAGCAAAAAATTATCAGCTGAAGTAACGCTGCCACCTGTTTAAATACACCTTGACATAGTTTTACAAAGTAATTGTCAAAAAACTGTATGCATCAAACAAGGCACAAAAGTAATTGTCAAATTAATTCTTCGTTATAAACGTGTAAACAAAAAATCAGCGGATGAGCAATTTGTCTGATGCATGTACCTGTTTGATATGCCTTGACTTTTCTCTTTCTTTTGTAAATAGTGCTGCCATTATTTTTATTAAATTTCTTTATTTAGACATTTTTATATATTTTTTTAATCCAAACGAACAGCATGTAACCTTCTTTTTACTGCTTCTTACTATGACACTATTTTGGTCATCAAAAACATTAAAAAGAAACCCTTTCCTTGCCAAACCATGAATAGCTTTTGCTCTACCCAGATGTCAGAGGGGGTACGACCAGCTATTCATGGGACAGGGCTGTACAATAAAATTTATATAAACAAAAAAATTAAATTTGAAGACGAACACAGTCGTACAAAGGAAATATCTGCAGACCTATATACAATAACAAAATCATGACTACGGTAAACGGAAGTAAGCTTTCATCTCCGCACTAGTTGCCACCCTGCCATGGTAACTTAAAATAGATTATGAGTTACCCCGTACTCAGAAACAAATCACCTTTTACTTACTCAATAACACATCACTTTACACTGCAATTACACATGCCACTAGTGGCATGCAATTGTTGTATACGTATTATCAACGAAAAATTGTTGCAATTGCAAGTTCATTTTAAAAATGTCGGCGAAGAGAACATTTGTATACTTCTCAAGTAAAAAAAAATTGCTCCCATTTTGTTTATAGAGTTACCGAGTTCATTATATAAGCATATGTTTAGCGGAATGGTTAACATTTATTATTATAAGTATAGTTTTTATAATATTAATGCTCTATAATTAACAAACTTACATTTTTTATGTGCAGTGCAATAAAAAAAAACACAATAATACATATAACAAGTTTTAACTTTAATTTAAATTTCACATTATTCCAATAAATGTGCATCAAATGCTCAACACGGTAACACTTTTCTTTGTTTTGACATTCAATGGCATGCAACTGCCAAATTTTCACTGGCATGCAAATTTAGCTGCCACTGGAGCTGCCATTGCGAAAAATTTGAGTGTGTTAGTGAAAAATCGTGAGTGTATTGAGTTTTTCGAAATGGCATGCCACTATAGTGGCATGTGTAAATGGTATGTTACTGGATTTTAACCGGACATTTTGGTCTTGATTTTTCAGACAAATGGAAACATTAAGACTTTAGAACGTTATAAAAGTTTATTTAAAATTAATTTAGGCTAATAAATAATGGCTTGAGTAAGTTTTAGTTATGAACCATTTTCTTAAAATTTATGTAAAAAAATATATTGAAACTGGTAAGTAATGACCTAATAGTTAATAAAAGTTGCACATATCATTTTAGCTACAAATGCTACAATAGAAAATTTCCCCAAAAATACTCTTTTTATCCAACCTGCTTTAATTATATCAGGACTTACGACAATTTAACGCAAAAATTTTGAAATGAAGTTTACCTCACTTGAGAGAGCTCTCTAAAGTAAATGGTTTGGTGACTATGACACAAATTTTATTATCACCCGTAACTCACTATTTCTATTAACCGCGATCAGTATTTTTAGGCTTACAAATGTTTTAAACAAAAAGATTAACTAACCTATGTAACTCTACACTAATATACTTAATACACTACTACAATAAATACATATAAAAATGGTTGTTGTTTTTTTTTGTTTTTGTTTTATTAATGTTAGTCACTTTAAGCTTCATAAACTGCCCCTGAATAAAACTTTACGATTGTTATAAATATAAACTTCAATTTATTATCTTTAAAAAAAAAAATGTTATCTTATTTCATTCCCTTTTACTTCATCTATTTGGAACGGACTCACCAACGATTTACTGGCACCGTAGATAACCAGATTGACCTTACACGTCTTTTGCCGTCGATGTCCACACGGAGTAAATGATGCACCTAGTTAAAGGCGGATGGATACTAGTGTATGAATCTGCAGTCTTCCCACAATTCGGCTTTGTTGGAGAATTGTGCTTTCTTCACAGTTGTGGCTTTCCTTCGCCTTTTCCTGTTTCACTGGATAAACCCTTCCAGCAGATTCTCTTTATGGAGTTGAACCTTTTGATTTAATTTTTTTTTTGTTTTTTTTCTCACACAAAACTTTAATTTATTTAGAATTTTCTTTATGCGGTGGCAGTTCTTACTCTTTTCCTGCTCCAAAGTGATCTCCTCTACCTATATAATTTTTCGCGCAAAGTCAACTATGTATCATTTTTTTTTCTATATAATTTTTCTTTTTGTGAATATTCATTCATTCTTTGTTTCCCTCTAACTAACTTTTGTTCTGGCTCATAGCCTCTCCATCTCCCTTACACCCTAGGTAACTGCACTAGGCTAACGAGATTCAACGGTTTATATCTATAAGTCGCCGACCTCTAATACTTATGTATTTCAAGTAAATAATTTTTTTTTATCATTATATATAATATATTAGAAAATATCGGAATCAATATGTATGTCACTGACCCTTTCAAGTTGTCCTTGACCAGAATGATGGCATTTTGGTCCTCATCATTACCAAAAAAATATCACTTTATTGTTTTGAAGTATCAGGTCCTCAGCAAAAATAGTACGCACTATACATACTAACAACACCATTCTTCAGTTTCCTCTCTAATTTCTTCATTTAATTTTCCTTTCCGCTTCTACCTTTTCATACATTGTACCATATATTTATTGTAAGGTGGTACTCATTAAACAGCTGATATATCTGTTGCTATGAACTACTAACACCGTAAAAATACCTGGGAAACATACTGCTGATGACTGCAACTAAAATTGATATGAGTGCAAAAACCTATCTGTTTGATCACTATTCCCTTGACGTTTTCTATGGTCACTAAATTTGTTTATTTATTTTTATGCAATACACTTTGGATGTAGATTAAATACGTTGATGTATCATCGCGGTACGATCAGCTGTGCACTTGATCCAACCTTATTTATCCTTTTTGACCATAACAACAGCTGTCTGATTTCGCACGTGAGATAAACATTCCTTATACCTACAATTACCCGTACTTCCGCTACAAGCACAAAATCAAAATCAAAATGAATGCTTGATGGGCCATCAAGCATGGTAACATCAAGCCGACAAGCACACGTACACGAACTTGACAGCAAGCATTTTGACCGTGTCTAGATCGCTTAACAACAGTCTTCTCAACAAATTCATATATATGATCGTTTTCTTTTTCTACTAGAAAAATAATTTAAATTAAAAATATTCTTAGGAAAACATTATTAAGCTTACAACTATCTTCATTTATCTGTTTGTTAAATCTTTCTTCTTGTTTTAAGCAGCGAATGAAATAACAAATGACCTTTCCGTGTAATGCCGGCCATACACTACACAAGTTCACTTCACAAGTCTGGCACTATACAGTGCGTTTGTGTAGTGTATAGGGCAAGGCCTATTTATCAGGTCAACGCAACTCTACAAAAACACAGCAATACAAAAAACAACTTTATGTTTAAGTTGTCAGAAGCACACACAAACATGAACTAAAGTATATGGTGCAAATAACTTTTGATAGCTTAAACACGAAAACACAGAATATCATCAGGACGATTGCGTTGACCTGATAAATAGGCCTTGGTATAGGGGTGGTTGTGCTATTTACGCAGTTAACTGAGTCAATATCAAAATGATTTTGATATTTTCTCAAGTTTGAAAACTGTATAGTGAACTTGTGTAGTGTATTGCATTAAACACATTCGACACAGCAGGCTACGGGCTACAATCTGTCAAAAATAGAATACACACATTCTTATGGTAACAATTATTTTAACGACAGCAGGCTACACGACCACCGTTGTAGCTGTCGCCAACTTTAAACTAATTTCTATTTCTCTGGCTACAATGAGCAAATGCAGTGTTACCAGTATAATACAAAATGGTGAATGAATGATATCGTACAATTATTTCATACTATTTACTAGAAACAATATCCAAAAATTGATGTAAAGAATAAATTGATTCATTATTGTACTTTTATGTGAAATAAGTACATTTTAAAAGAAAAATTTAATTTTATAAATGCAAAATATATGAAAGTGGCAATACTGAACTATGTATTTGTACTTGAATATCAGCTGCAGATGGTGCTGCTGCTGTCTCCAAAATAATTAAGTAGCTGGCTACGAGGCGACAAATGCTGCTAGCGGCATTTGAAGTCGTGTGTTCGTGTAGGCTGCTGTGGTGAATGTGTTTAATGCATAAATTGCAAACGCTCAGTTGTTTCGTGAGTATTGTTTCAATGTTATTTACAAAAAATTAATTAACTGCTTGATTTATGTATATTTAAGAAAAAAAATATTAAATTAGCTTTTAAATGTATATAACATTACACTGAAATCCAGTTAATTTGTGCTAAAGTTAATAACCTAAAAATAATAATCTGTTACCTAACTTTCCATTTACTTGCTACAAGTTCACCAAGTCACTGTCTTGTAAAATTCCTTGGTAGCCTGCTGTGTCGAATGTGTTTAATGCATAAGCCCTAGGTAAAATTTACGATTTTTTAAAAGTCTAAATATGGAAGTTATTTTTATGAAAAAATCGACTATTACAATTCATGTATTACTTACCTACTAAAATATGTTGGTGTAATTTTGCCCAATCTAAATTTTATATTGGTATCTATGTAAATTGATATTCTTAGAAACATAAATGTAAAAAAGAGCCTAGTTCCTATAAAAAATTTCGGCCATCGAAAGTACTGAGACCAAAACTTGGAAATAACTTGGCAATATTTTTCATAATTTTACCAAAACGTTATAAGGCGTTAAAAGAAGACATTGGTTTCAAATTTCCAATAAACGCAATCTACACGAAATTCTGATAAAATTCTCTGAAGAAATTACGTATCTTAAATCAATCCCTATTCCGCACCTCTCGATATGAAAATGTATTTCCTCTTCTTTGGAAAAACAATATTTTTTTAAATTTTCCAATAGAAAAATGTATGTACTGAAATAAATGCTACTAAATTCGAATCGCTATTCTTCCTCCCACGTATGTAATCTCTGATTTGAATTATTTTGCGACATATCATATATTTATAAATTTTCATCTTTAAAGTCAATGGCACGTAGTCAGAGTCAAAACAAAGTACACTAAGAAATCAAAACTAGTATTTTGTGTGGTAATAATGGTTTTAACTTCTTAAAGTGTACTTTGTTTTAACTATGACTACGCACCAATGTCTTTAAATAAGGCAGGCAGTAGCCAAACAAGAAACAGCTCAGGAAGAGGAAATACATTTCCATGTCGAGAGGCGCGGAATAGTGGTTGATTTTAGACGCATGGTTTCTTCGCAATATTTTCTTAGAATTAAATGCAGACTTTGGGCCAATTTTACGATGTCGACAACGTTCGAGTTGTCGCACACTTACATTCAAAACAAAAACAAATTTTCATATTTTATTGTTGTTTCAAATGTAAGTGTGGGACAAGTCGACCGTTGTCGACATCGTGGAATTTGCCACTTTTTCGACTGCCTTGCCACTTTTTGTCCCCCTTTTTTCGAGTGAATTATATAAAAATACATTAAAAAT
This sequence comes from Tachina lurida, assembly GCA_944452675.1. NCBI lineage: Eukaryota > Metazoa > Arthropoda > Insecta > Diptera > Tachinidae > Tachina > Tachina lurida. The sequence continues at coordinate 701,909 of OX101753.1, forward strand.
AAAAAGTTTAGTGTAGTTTTTTCGTTTTTTTGTTTAATTTTGCCCCCTTTTTATTGATAAATCCCCTATTTGGTGCCACTTTTTGAAAAATGTCATCGGTCACCCTGAAGTTGGTCTTAATTTGCTACTCTGCCGTGTATCAAGGCCTATTTATCAGGTCAATGCAATCGTCTTGATGATATTCTGTGTTTTCGTGTTTAAGCTGTCAAAAGTTGTTTGCACCATATAGTTTACTTCATGTTTATGTGTATTTCTGACAACTTAAACATAAAGTTGTTTTTGTATTGCTGTGTTTTTGTAGAGTTGCATAGACCTAATAAATAGGCCTTGCCTTGTATATTTGTTAGTGAAAAATTTCCTGCTGACAGAATATTTCCTAACGTTTTGGTTGATCTGACAGCAGAGAAGTTATGTCAGCTTGTTGTAATTGGCCTTGCACACACGAAACTAACTAATTTTTATGCCGCTCAATTTTTGTACTTTCAACAACACAAGAGACTAATTCATGCGACATAAAAGTGTGTATACATATATACATTGCTTTCTATGTATTCATTTGATATTTGCTGTTTTTTAAGTTATATATGTGTGTATTGGTTTTGTGCTGCTGATGCGGGGTTGTGTCAGGTTGAAAAATTGGGTACGTTCGTAAATGCTGCAAATTTATGCATCAATGCGGCAGTTCTGCCAGGTTTTACTGCGTATGCGTGATTATATCCTGCACATGCTTTGCAACTGCTCAACATCTGTGCTCAGTTGACATTTTTGAACAAACTGCAAAAAATTTTTAAATTGGCGGGTAATTTTATTTAAGAAAATAGTGATAATTTTCTTTTAAATTATAGTAAGCAAAAAATTTAAAAGAAAATCAAAGCGACAATTTCTTATGAGAACAGCACTGGCCTTAAAAAAAATACAACTAAAATAAAAAAACTCCTTTGAAATAATAAAAAACTACCAAGATATGTGTTTCAAAGTTATTTTCGAGTTTATCAATCTCTTTTTTTGGTAAGATTCGAAACATGTAATTTAAACATCAAAATTCATAGATATATTCAACTTATTGTTCCACTGCAACTTCTTGCATCTGAAAATAATTTACTGCGCCATTTGCACAGATTTGCGGCAGGTATGCCGATTAAATGCATTAAAAAACGTTTGACTCTAAACAGTGCTGCCAAGTTATACATTTTTGAACGTTAGATGTTCGTGATGCTGCAGACGTGCACTATAAATGCTTTTACGAACGTACCCATTATGTCAACCCCAAAACCACTATCTTTGCCTCTCTCACCAACAAACTGGCATGTTATGCCAGCACAATTGTTCTCGTGTGTGAAATACCCTTCAAACATTTACAACAACATAAAAATATCAACATTATTTGATTTTTTCGTCATGTTTGCACAAACATGGTCCCAGGCAGTGTTGCCTGGATAAAATCTGCAAAATTTAATAATTTTTCTCGAAAAAATCTTCAAAATCTGAATTTTATTTTTAAAATCTTCAAAGCAACTCTTTTATATTTTATTCAAAAAATTTATATAAATATGGATGTACATGTGTAATATAAATATTTTTCATTAACCCAAATTCATAAACTTTAAACTCGGCTTAAAATGTATTTTATTTACATTTTTTAGAAAACATTTTCTTAAAATAACTTTTAAACACATTTTTAATGAATATTAGCAGACTTCAACCAACAAATTTTTAAATTATGGTAAAAAACTTGATATGTTTATAGAACGATTATCAATATGTTATTAAAGGCCGTTTCACACTATAATACAAGTATTAATACTTTTGACGAAAATGCATCCCTAATCTAATTTCTGTTTCAAAAATTTCAAAAGACAATAACAACTCAACATGTCAGAGTTGCATTTTCCACAAAAGTATTAATACTTGTATTATAGTGTGAAACGGCCTTAAGAATTACGTACACAAACATAATAGTTAATATTCATAAACATTATTTTGGGTTACAAAACGTTTAATAAACAAATTTCCGTACAAAGTTTGTTTTGTAAACCAAAACTATTTTTATGAATACGACAGGATAAGTTTAAAAGCTTCAAGCAAGGCTTGAACAGGCTAAAGTTCGTATCGTTTTGTAAGCCAAATTACATGTGATAATTATTAATGAACAAATAACACCAAAGTTTGTTGTAAATATTCTGACTAACAACATATAGTTGAACGGAACAACTAGCCGTTTTCGAAGGCCACTAAACCTTCATCATCAGCGTTCTTCTGTGTTTGGTCTACTGTGTGTGGTGTCAGTTGATGTAGATTTCTGCTTTATTTCTTCTATAAACATTTAAAGACCGCTTGTCAAATGTTCTATCCGTATTCTCTCCTACTCGATATATTTTGCATTTACATGATAAGATTTTGTACATTCTACAGCACATTTTGACATGTCGTAATACATTGTATTACCATGTAAAGACAGCTTTTGCAAAAGCAACCAAAATCAACTCAGGAAATTTTCAGGTTGTTTTTGTAATTATTGTACAAGTGCAACAATCAAGTAGCTGGTGGTACAGCAAAACCAAAAAAACAATAAAACATATAAAAAATTATATATCTTAGTAAAATTACATTGAAATAATAAAATGTTTTCTCCAATATTCAGTTTTATTAGTACACATCTTTTTTTGCAGTTTTTCATTCTTTGTTATTAACTCAGCAGTTTGATATCTTTGCTCGCATTTTACTTATAGTATCAGTGTAAACATGAAAAATACCTACAATAGACTTTTGTTCTCCTTTTTTTAACACGGAGAGAATTTCATAGTATTTTGATTCTACAAATTCGTAATTCTTTGTATTACCATGTAAAGACACCTTTATGAATAGACAAGGACCTGTTTCACGATGTTGACAGCAAATTTTATCAGATGTAAGTGTGGGACAAATTGAACGTTGTCAACATAGTGGAATAGACATTGAATTTATATTGATAATTTTAAACTATTATTACATGTAAATAAATGTCAGAAATCCTTTTAATAAATTTATTTTATCTGCAAGTTAAGTATACATTATAACTTTTTTCTTTCATATGAAGGATTAAATTTTTAGAAACAAAGTGGATTAATCCACAACAAATAAATCGGTAAAAAGCTCAAGCATTGATAAAGACTAATTTTATTATTTATTAAAAATACATATCTTTATTAAACTGATTTAGTTTTGCTTATAGTTTTGAAGCTTTAACAAATGTTCTGCATGCAGTAGTAAATGCTGTAACAATATATCTACGTCTAATTTATTCCCACTTGGTCCACCGTATTCAACTGGTAAACATTGATATCCAACCATATTTCGCAATTTGTCCAAGTTTTTTTCGTGGTGTGTGATAATCTGCAGCGAACAGAGTAAAAGTATATGTAAGTATGTATGTATATTATATATGTAAATATTAAGGACGTAATGAATGTTCGCATTCGGAAATTATTCGCTTACTTTTGCTATTTGCGAATACTTCAAGCGAATACCACAGTAGCAAATACAAAACATTCAAACATTGTACTTCTTTTACGAAAATAGTTTACGATTCAAAAACATGAAGATTTTAAGATTTTAAACGAAAAATCTATGCAAATAAGTTGGCATAAGCATCAGAATGAAATGAAAATTCACTGGTGTTTGAAAATATTCTTGTTTTTGAAAAATAACATATAATTTTTACAATCACAAATAGGCTTGCCAGACTCAAGGGCTTGTCAAGATGGCATAAGCATCAGAATGAAATGAAGATTCACTGGTGTTTGAAAATATTCTTGTTTTTGAAAAATAACACATAATTTTTACAATCACAAATAGGCTTGCCAGACTCAAGGGCTTGTCAAGATTCAAGCTTAAAAGCTAAAAAGAAGTTTAAATATATCGGAGGTTTATTTCGATATGCTAATTATATAACTATACATAATGTTGCAATAGCTGCAACACTAATAACCACAGTTTATCAACACTGGTAACTTGTCATTATAAGCTACCAGCTGATGAAATTATATTATATTTCCACACATACTTTAAAAATGTATCTGAGTGCAGCTGTTTTGTTAATTAAATATAGTTTTTGTTACAAACCATTGAGTATTACTGTTTAAAAATATTTTAAATTATTGTTAAGCTTATTTTTGCAAATCAAGAATTTTTTCCTTGAATGTCAAGATTTTTCACTGTTTGGGTCTGACAAGCCTAGTCACAAACCTCTAATCTTATACAAAGACTTACAAAAACTATTTTAGAATTCACAAATAATAATATTTTTGGAAATCACAAAAGAAAAAATTAATTAAGTAATTTAAATTTAAATTAAATTAAATTAAAGTTAAATCAAAAGACTACAGCAACAAAGTGTTTAAAAAGCAGTGATTATGGATATCGGACATTTGATAGATTTGATTTAAGTGCATTTTTCGATAACAGTATGACTGTCAAACATTCCTTCATACATTCCTTCATACATTCATAGTATTTTGTCCTTCTAGGCTGCCTAGATTCTTTTCATTTCGATAAACATTTTAGTTTTTGTTAAAAATTATTTATTATTTCACGTTAAAATAAATGCAACTAGTAAAGGATAATGCGCCTAAATGAAATCAATATAAATTGTAGTGTTTCTCAAGTGAAATGTAAACAATAACAAATGTTTTGAAAACATAAAGTTTCTAATTTTGGTAGTAATTTTTAATTACTGTTGATGATGGTGCTGAATGATACGGTAATAAATCATTAAAAATTTACAAAATTGCGCTATAAAATAGCCAGACAGAGAAAGAAAATCAATTTTGGAAATTATCGAGTGAAAACACAACTCGTGCTTAGTTAAACTCTTATTGGATATAACATATCATCAATTTATATTAATTTTAAAAATTAGTAAGGACACCTTGCCGCTAACTTTTATGTCCCACCGTACTCCATTTTTTTCGCCACACCATTAGTGGATTTTCAAGGTTTGAACGTTATACGTTCAGATTTTTCATGTTTTTTGTTTGTACGCAGTGATGCCAACTTATCCTTTTTCGGGCTAGACTTAGCCCGTTTTTAGTCACTCAAAACGCGAAAAAAAATTTTGGCCTCAAACTAAAAAACGTGCAAATCTAACACGTTTTGGAATTATCTTTCTTTAGACCCTTTTGACTTTTTGCTCGATATGGCTACATATTAATCTTTGTGAACTTTTTCTTCCTTTAATCTAGTCCTAATTTAATTTTTTATTGCTAGGCTGATTAGTTTTTAGGACCTAGCAATATCGACTTTTTACTCGTTTTATTTTGCTAGTTTGCTTTACCAATTTAAAAAACAAGAAGAATATAGAATAATCTTCTATTTCTTCGAATTTTTTTGTGTATAATAATGTATTTTTTTTGGAAGAGCGAGAAATCGAAATTTTGCTTAATAACGACGACCTCTGGACCGATTTTCCTGTAATTTTCAAAACATATAACTGGGACTGTGGAACAAATTATGTTACTCCTTCCCCATAGTATTTCAAAGATTTTATAATTTGTGGATACATTTTCAAAATTGTTGTTTGCATATGAAAAAGGCTACTAATTTTTCGGAGAAAGGAGGGGGAGGGGGTGGAGGTGGAGGTGGAGGGTGTCACAAATTGCCCGCCCCAATAACTGAATAAAAGTAATAACAATATTAACGAGCATAACTCCGCCATTAATCGACCAATTTTCAAAATGCTTTTTGCGTATGGAAGAGGTTCACTAATTTTTGTTTAAATGTTGGGAGGGAGAGTAGGGGCTTAATGTGCCAAAAAAAAATGAATTATAAAATTGCTTTGTCGCTTGTGGAACAATTTTTAAAATTCTTTTTTCATATGCAAAAGTTCTACTAAATTTTTTCTTAAGATTGTTAGGCTGGGAAGGGGGCGGGAAAGCAAAGTGGTCGCCCCAAAAATTGATTATCAAATAACTTTGTTGTTTCTGGACCAATTTTCTAAATTTTTTGGAAATTGGTGGATACATTTTCAAAATTCTTTTTGCATATGGAAAAGGTCCAGTTTTTTGAGTTATTGTTGTTGAATCCGCCGCGCCAGAGCTACCGTTCTGTGTGAACATCCACAAAATTGCGACACTTCAAAGAAGTCTTCTTTGACTTTTTTAGACATTTTTTTAAGGCTGATGAAGGATCATAGTGGTCCAATGTTTTCCTAGATGTTTTCCCTTACATTTTTCATATCAGCAAAACATTTCATAAAAAACAAAAAATTAATAAAAAACTCATGCCGATTTTCTTTATGATTTTCGAAATTAATATGCCGAAAATGCCGATGATTTTTCGAAAAAGTGCAGATTTTTCAGCTGAATCTTCTAGCCCTGTTTACAAACATGAGATGAGAGCCAAAAAATTTAATTTTTTTAATTCACAAACATCAAATACAAAAAAAAAAAGATTTATTAAAATTCCAATTATACTAAACTAAAAATAATAAATAAAATAAAAAGATGAGTGAATTCATTGTATTAATTTTTGTGAGAATATATTATTTAAATGTTACAAAAACTTTATCCAACTGAAAAAGAACTAGAATAGATCCCATCACGAACAAGATGGCTCCAATAAAAAATCTCATTACCAGCATAAACACCTTGGATTTCGCGGCATGCTGACCGGATATTACGTTGCACCTGCATACCCAGCCATAATTGGTAAGTTTATATTAAGCAGAATCACAAGCCCTTCCACAAGATATGCAATCATCATACCTTTTTAAAAACGTTCGTGTTTAAAACGATCGTTTTTATCTCGAAAGCATTTTCTTTCGTTTCGTATTGCTGAGTATAACCCTAGGACATAAATTCAATTTCCATATAATTGTAATATATAGTAGGTACATACATTAAAAGAAACGTTTAAATTTTTGGAACACATCGGGTTTAGGTCCTCTAAAAAATTACTAACAATTATCCATTCTGATATAAAACTAAAAAAAAAATAAATGAAAACATTGGCGGCGAGCCTTTGTATCCGAGTTATTGGCATTCAAAGTTCCTGTACAAAATTGTGATTATATAATATATTTTCCATCCAATGCAATCTATATTAGTATGATTTAAAATATTTTAAGAAAATCTTTAAGACATTTTTGAAAATTTATTAACTCATTAAAAATATTTTTTTTACTTCATACCGATACTAAAGTGCACTGCTATGTTTCCATTTCGAAATGCAAATAATGACTAGCTGGACTTCGGCCGGGCTGAAGCAATTTGTGGTCTATCTATGTACATACATAAGTCGAATAGTGGCTTCGCTGAGTAAGCATTTTCTGCATAGCCTAGGTGGACTTTGGACCGAGCTTAATGGTTTTCTCCCGCATGCCTTTTCCCAAAATAGCTCTGCTTACTAAAGAGTGATTACTAAAGATTTTATGTAAAGTCGCCCTTTTGGCAGCCTTAAGAATTGTATCCACCATGGTTTTTTCCAACACGGCCTTGCTTATACACCTTTTAGACACGGAAATACCCCTTTTAGACACGGAAAGTTTACTTTGCAAAGTCTTAATTCAGCTGTGTGAAAGACAGAGGGAGCAATACTATCTCTTTCTGTCTATCACCCAGCTGAATTAAGACTTTGCAAAGTAAACTTTCCGTGTATAAAAGGGGTATTTCCGTGTGTAAAAGCGGTGATACCTTTATTAAATATAACTAAATTTCTTTCGTGTACTTTAGAAGGAATTCTGTATTCTAAAGATTGTTTGAAACTTAATAAATCCACTTGTTTCGGCACTCATATTAAATACGATTTAGAAAGAAATTTAAATTCTGAAATGTATTCATAACTGTATAACTATGAAGTATGTACTTTAGATTGTAAAATCCAGTTAAATGATATTAAAATCTACATAAGTACCCAGCAAAAAATTTCAAAAAAGGTAATCGGGTTTGGAATTAAGCGTTTTTGGTGGAAGGTGTTCCCTACTGGATTACCAACTTAATGATTTTAACAAGGCGTGAGACTAAAATAATCGATTCTTGAAAAGTACTTCCTTTTTTTATTTGGCAACTTGTTCACGTAATCTATTTAATTTAAAAAATATATTCATCTCATTTAGCAACTTGTACATATTATTTTTTTAAATTTTAGGTAATGTGATTTGTTAGCGGGTAATGAAATTTGGTAATCAGAAAAGTAAGTCATTATATGGCAAGTAGTTCTGATGGTACTGTGTAATTTTTTGCTGGGTACAATCAAATTACTAAATCAAGATATTTTAATTTTTTAGAAAAATGGCATTTCTTTTAAAAAACAAAAAACGATTTGATAGACCACTTCCGGTTCATCAATATTTAAGTTTTATACACCAAAATTCTTGGTTTTTAGGGTAGATTAAGAAAATCTATGTTCATCGAGGAATTTCGAAAAAAGTATAAAAACTGAGACGGTCTAAGACTTTGCAAAGCAAACTTTGCGTGTCAAAAAAATATTTGTGTGCTTCGTTTTTAGCATCCCTGTTTTACTTTACATATCTCTCGCTCAGATGCTGTGAGGTAAGAAAAAATCTCTCACTTGAACACTGTTAATACCCCTTTTACACACGGAAACAGATAGTATTTCTTCCTCTGTCTTTCACACAGCTGACTTTGCAAAGTAAACTTTCCGTGTCTAAAAGGGGTATAACTAATTTACACTAATACCCCTTTTAGATACCCAAATTTTACTTTGCAAAGTCTTGATTCAGCTTTATGAAAGACAGAGGGAGGAATACTATCTCTTTCTGTCTTTCTACCAGCTGAATTAAGACTTTGCAAAGTAAACTTTCCGTGTCTAAAAGGGGTATAAGCAAGTCTTATTGCTTAGCTGATTAGTTTGTCGGAGAGAGACGAGGGGAACATAAATTTTTCTTTTCCCCTCGTCTCTCTCTCCTAAAAAACTAATCAGCTTAGCAATAAGACTTGCTGAGTGTAAATTAGTACTTGACAGAGTAGATATTTTCTAATTTTCAAACAAAAATATTAATGTGCATATTGACGGCCTTATGTATAATCAAAAACTGGCAGGAAGTTAACATAAGTAACAAAATTTAACTTCGGGTTGACGAGTTCCTATATACAATTTGACATTAAAAATCGGCGCATAATGTAGTTTTAACATACGATTACATGCTAAAATGATTTTTAGTGTAAAATTGTATTGCAAAATACGTTAAGACCAAGTTGAATTTTGCCACATATGCTAACTTCATGCCAGTTTTTGATTATACATAAGGCCCTGAAACTTTTTTTGGTGGCCAAATCTTCAAATATTTCAGAACGATATTCATAGATTGTATTCAGAAACAATACAGTTTTTGAGATATATAAATTTCAAAACTGTGTAATAAAGCATTTTCATATGTATATACATATGTATGTATATGGAAACTTTGGTGACAAAAAATTGTTTTCAATTTAAATTAAAAGAAGCATTTGTCTCCTCGTAGCCAGCTACTTAATTATTTTGGAGACAGCAGCAGCACCATATGCACTTGATATTCGAGAACAAATACATAGTTCAGTATTGCCACTTTCATATATTTTGCATTTATAAAAATTAATAACTCTTTTTAAAATGTTCTTATTTCACGTAAAAGTACAAAAATGAATCAATTTATTCTTTATATCAATTTTTGGATATTGTTTTTGGTAAATAATATGAAATAATTGTGCGATATCATTCATTCAACATTTTGTATTATACTGGCAACACTGCGTTTGCTCATTGTAGCCAAAGAAATAGAAATTAGTTTAATTGGAGTACAACGATTAAATCAGCATAGACAACAACCTGTCGCCCTGTTGCCTTGCTGTCTTCAAAAGAATCATTCTCATATATATGTGTATTCTATCCTCGACATTTGGTAGTCGGTAGCTTGCTGAGGTGAATGTGTTTAATGCATAATTGTTGAAATGTTTTCACTTCATCTCAGGAACCAAGTCATTTACCAGTCAGACAAAAAAAGATTATTCGGCGTATTGAAACTAAAGTAATAAGAATTATTGTAGATAAGCCGAATTCCAGCACTGGAGGATTAGTACAGCAAATCGGTACTAACTGTGGGGTAAATATATCACATGAAAATGTTCGAAACGAAAAATCATGATTATTTCTCCAGATTTGCTAGAAAAAAACTGTTGCTAGCTCAAAACATTGAAAACCGACTGAAATTAGTTATGAGAGATGAGACAAAGGTAATGCTTTACTATCACAATGGACCACAAAAACTTTGGCACCAGCCTCTGACGGCACCATACCCATAGTAACGTTTTGAAAATTATCTGTCAAGCTATAGGATTGTATATCATACGAAAAAGTTGGTGAAATTAGGCTTTTAGAAGGCACAATGAACTAAAGGTAGAAATACATAACACGCGTTTGTTCGTCGACGAATATCGTGTGCTTGAAAACTTTACCGCATGAAAAATGGCAAGTTACAAAACACGCGTTACAAACGCCTTTTCTTTCAGCTTTTTTATTCATTTTTACATTGAAAAAGATCTTGGAACATTTTCAAATCCTTTTTTGTGGAATACTGTATAGTTTTCAAACTCTTTATTAAGATTTTCCTTCATGATTCTAATTTTTTAAAAATTTTTCTCTTTTATTGTCAGCCGATTAGTTGTCAAAACATCAAAACGCGTTAAAAAGTTGAAAGTTAACCAACTTTCTGCTGCAAACGCGTCAAAGAGTTTGGTATGTAACTTGTCGTATGCAAAAACACTACTTCAACTTTTTTGACAGATGCCTACAGTTGGCACGCGCACTAACGCGTGTTATGTCTTCACCTTAAGGAAGTTTATCTTGGTATTCTGAAAAGCGAGTTAACTACCAGTGCACGAATATTCTATTTTTTGTAACAGGAAACCCGGCAAAGCTACGGCAATTGATGCTCATGGAGGGCACAAAGTATTATCAGAGAAAAAATACACTTTAGGGGGAAATAAACATTGCTTGTGCAATTTGATATAAATTTGAAAACATTTATTTGACAGTACGAAACCTGAACTATTTTGTTTTTGGCTACGGCCCAGCAAAAAATTTTCGAAATTTTGTAATGGGTAGTACTCTTTTAATGGCTTACAAAGTAACGAGTGGTACTTATTTATCTAATTATTTTATTTGCATAATAATGACTGTCATGTAATTAATAAAATAAGAACTTATTTATATCACTACGTGAAAGTACTTATTGTAGTACTTTCCAGTTAATAAGGAAATATGTATATCTAGAGAAATTTGTTACAAAATTTTATTCATTTAAAATAAAAAAATTAGAAAATATAGCAAATTAATTTTGAATAAGTTTATGTAATTTTTCTTACAACAAACACAGGTAAAAAAATTGCATTTTTCCATTTTTCCAACAGAAAAAAACTGAAATGAATACCTTTATTATATTACATATATCCTGTGATTTTTTACAATTTGTTTTTTCAGTGTGAATTTTTTCAGTGTAAAGAAAATATTTGTGACTTGACCATTAATACACTAACAAACAAACAACACTTTTAAATCTTTGAATTTTATTAACAAAATTTGTGCTGTGTGAGAAATATGTTTCGTAAATAACGTCCATTTTATGGTCGTCATAATTGACCCATAGGCCAGACTTTCAAGCTTTCTAAAGCACCAGTTTTACTTTTTTTTTGGATTGGTTGGTGGATATTAATCCACCAACCTGTATGCAAAGAGTGCTGCTGTTATATAGGTCAGTGTCAATAAAGATAGCGATATGCCAATTCGCATTCATGATAATTCATGATAATAATCGCAGTTCATCGTTCATGATAATTTGTTGATGAAAAGTTGTTCAAAAATCTAAAATAAAATATTCCGCGCTCTTGAGGAGTATAGCATATAACGCCTTATATTTGATATTTTGCACCTTTTTGCGCCACAAATGTCAAAGATATTATCCTCCATTTGAAAAAAACTAGCATCTTCCGACACGATGACCAATTTTGCGCCAACATGTTTGTACAACTTAATATATTTATAACTAATTTACAATGTGCATTTTGAAATGAAATTTGTTGCACGAAACTTTTTCTATTCGCTAATTGCAGCGCTGTGAAGAGAGTGATTTATAAAAAATTACGTAACATGAATCTCTAAAGCATTTTCAGCAAATTTTTTCTATCAGATTTGCTTTTTCAGACCTCCTGTAACAAATGAAAAAACTTTCATGCAACTAATTTTATGAAAAAATGTAATTAGGTATTACTTTATGCAATTTTTAATTCCAATATTTCATTTTCAATATTTTCTTGGTTGGTTCAAAAAGATCCTCTCAATATTGGCCTCTATATATAAAAATTTGGCATTTTTCCTTTTTAAATCTATGAATGTATACATATGTATAGTATTCAATTTGTACTTCAAGATTTTTTAAAAATAATAAAAATAATAGTAAGAAAAAATAAAAGATCCATTGCTAAAAACGGTGTATGTACTTCCCAATTTGCGTTTCTGTTAGAACGTCTAGTGAAAATGATATGTCAGGCTAGGATAGCACAATATCGTTAAATAGAGTCATACATTTTTTATGAATGGCGTACTAAATCAAAATCCATTTTTTAAAGTGGGATTCGATTCCCAAATTTTCCTATATTTTTGGCAGTAAGAATCCATTTCAATAATTTATCAAAAATTGTCTTATTATTCAGAAACGAAAGACAAAACAATAGGCTAAAAACGGGAAAAATTACTATAAGATGCAAAAAGTGCTAAACGTGCCATTTCCCCAATTGAAAAGAGCTGTGTTAGCTCCTTTCTTTGAAAAAGAGCTAAAGGGAAAAATTTCGAGTTAGAAGCAGTCAAAAAGAGCTAAATCCAGCTCCAAAATAGCTAAGTTGGCATCGCTGTTCATATGCAAAAAATATTGGCAGGATGGTACCAGACTGCAGTTTATTCTTCATGTAAGCTTTTGTTAATTTTAACTTGCTGAAAATTCTTTCCACTGAATAAAAAGTTCGAAAATAAAAGAAAAAGAAAATTTTCAAGACAAGTACAGCCAAACATAAATATGAAAATATTATAAAAATGTTTAGTAGTAAATTTACGGAGTAAAATTGTTGAAATGAAGAAATGAAGATCTATAATTAAAAAATTTACTTGTGTATAATGTTGGTGCGAAATTACACAAAAATGACACAAAAAGTTCTATAGTCCCAAAATAGTTCAAGAAAAATTTTTTCTTCCCATTTTTGGATAATTACACAGAAATCGGTAACGCTGCTTCCATCATTAGTGAGGGAGATTTCTTTTAGAATAAAACACTTTTAGAGAGCAAAAAATTTTTGTGAAACGAACATCAAATTGCACTTTTTAGATGGAAATATAGAATTTTTTGGTAGAAAAAAGAAACACCATTACTTTTCACCCCGGAATTTTTTTACCCAGGGAAATTGTAATGCATAATAGTCGCAAAGGGGGAATAAATCCCAGGGAATTGGTACTCATTCATAATAGCGGAAATGGAAAAAAGGAATAAGTTCTCAAGGAATTGTTATTCATAATTGGGATGATTATGTATAGTGTGTTCCCATTTTACGCTAGTATACTTACATGCTCTTTCAAATTACGACTTAAAAATGGCATTATCATTGATGAAGCGGCATTCATTATAAATCCATTTTGAATGATGTGAATGTATCTCTTTGAAAAGGGAAGAACTTTATTTTTTTCGTTTATCAAACGAGCCATCCGAGGTGTTAACATGGGAAAAAAACTTCGAGTAATTCTACAAAAAGAAAGATAGATTAAGAACTTAGATTACAATATATATACAAATATAAATATATATATATATATATATATATATATATATATATATATATATATAATTATATAAATCTTGAAATTATAGTGAAAAATAAAGAAAATGGCGCATAGTCATAGTCAAAACAAAGTATACTTTATGAGTTTAAAACCAGTATTTTGTATGGCAATACTGGTTTTAAACTCTTAAAGTGTACTTTTTTTTTTTTTTTTTAAAGAGAAGTAACACTCAGGCAATTAATGCCTACTACTATTACTAGGTGTTACCTGCTTTAGGAAAGGGATAGTGCTAGAGAAGACAGGTGGTGAAGGAAGAGATAGAGGAAAGCTTCATTCTTTTACAACTCTGCTTTTTTTTGCACGCTTTTTGATAATGCAGTGTTGCTGCGCCATCTGGTAGCAAATGAGGCGTATTAAATTTTTGAAGCTGTGTTTTGTAGCCATTTTATTGATTATTTTACTTCGCCGATGATTCTGCTACACAACGAAGGAGGGCGCTCCGATGTTACATTAGGACTAGTATCTGCTGAAGTCGGTATAGTTCAGTGACCAGTGGACTATGCCTTCATCACTTGAACTTTCCTGCAACAACTGATACAAACAAAGGGACACTAATGCACATCAGAAAAATGCGTGGTGTTGTTATTCAATGACTGTTGGATACAGGGATTGAACCCAGGACCTTCGGTTTTGTAGTCAACGTGCTAACTACTTCAGCCAACGCCACCCTCAAAACAAAGTACACTTTAAGAACTTAAAACCAGTATTACCATACAAAATACTGGTTTTAATTTCTTAAAGTGTGACCAAGTGTATTAATTCAAAACGTTAAATTTTTAATTTACAAATAACACATTTTTTCATATAACTAAGTATATTAAAGCAAACTACATCATTGGTTTTTCTTCCATTACGTCACATTTTTTTTATGAGCCTACCTAATATTTCCACAAGGTATGCCAGTATAATTCACCATAACTCGAAGGCAGTGTGTCCGACGTAAACAACAAAACACCATCAGATTACTAACTAAATATTCTTAATATCATCTAAATGAGGTAAGCTAGCAAAATCAATAGTTTCTTAGTGATTCGTAAAATAAAAGTGAAAAATAATTTTTTTTCTAAAAGCTCATAAAAAATTCATAGCTGCAAAATATTGAACATTTTACCATTGTCTGTAAATGCAATTGTGTTAAGAATAAAATAAGCCAAATATTCCTGCCCGTTTTGTAAATTGAGTCGATTTAAAATCGCTCGATTTTGAAAAATTAAATCCACTAATATAGCGATTTTTTTCAAAAATTTTTTTTGTAGTTTTCTATTTTTTTAGAGCTTGAAATATCATCTGAAATTAGTTTAGTATGTATAATTTAAAATACATCAATGGGGCCATTTTTTATGTTTTGAAAACGAGAAATTTACTCGGATTCGGTTTACGGAACATGGCGAAATAACGAATGGCACTGAAAATTTTTCACAACTTCGAACAGAGTACCATGCTTAACATTAAATAAAATAAAAGTAATAAAACTTCTTTAAAAATGAGCTTTTAATTTAAATGCGCTAAAAAAATAAAACAAACCTTTCCTTTAAAACTTTTACTATGAACTTACAACTAGAGTTGTGTCGTTCCGGAACGACCTAGTTCCATTGAACGATTCACTAAAAGGAACGGTTCGGACTTTTACACAGTTTCATTTCTTATCGGTCATCGTTCCGACAAAAGTCTTTTTAACAAGGTGGTGTTATTATTACAACCACATATGCACAGAATAGTTGAAGGGGCTTTTCATGAAGTTTGAGAGATTGCTTACATATTTTATAAGTATTTACATGAAGTTTGACAGCAGTGCTGTATTTGCGACAAAGTGAATGGTTGATCAAGACAGCATTTTACGCAACAATCAATCGTTCACTTATTTCCGATACAAGGTTGATATTTTTGTGTAAAGATTGACAATTAACTAATTAAATAATGAATTGTTTTTTAATAAATTTATACGCGCTAATATATAATTGGTTTTTTATTTATAATTAAAACGATGATTTGCTCAACACGAAAATATATGTACATATAAGCAAACAGCACATCTTACACGTCAAAATCATGCCATTCATTTGTTGACAATTTTTAGGAGCTACAGAGAAGTTCTCTCGTTCATTCAATGTTCAAAATAAAAAAGGAACGATGAACGAAATGAACGACCTAGTTCCTTTGATATTTCGGATCGTTCCGAACGATTCCCAAAAAGGAACGATTTTGCCCAACTCTACTTACAACTGTATTATAATACGCAATTTATATATTATAATATCATAAAAAACTTAGTCCGCCATCTTTAGAAGTCCGCCATATTAGATTGAGAGTCACGTCACTTTATTTTTCGAGTTGTTCTCAACAATTCATTTCATTTGATACCCATATTGCGGAAGTGGATTGTAAATAACTAGTCCGCCATCTTGAGGGTTCCGCCATACATTCCCATCGAAACTAAACGTGTATAGGAATTTTCAGCTCAATCCGTTCAAACCGTATTTTTCTATATTCCTTGCTAAATTAATAATCAAACGTCAGGAGATTAATGTTGATCGACAAGTAATGTCGATTATGGAGGGCAATTAATCGATCATTTTAACAAATTGTGATGTATGCAAAGAGTATTGATCTAATATATTTTTTAAAATAAATTTTTAATATTTAGTTTGCAAAGCTTTGCCATTCGCATCATACATACATATTGGGCAGTGTATGTAACATATGAATTCAAACCCTAATGGAAAATCACTTAGTCGACTTCAAAAATAATCAACTTAAAGGCCGGGCACAATGAATGCGTCATGCGTTAAACTTCGCCTTTTTCAACTGACAGCTAAGTTGAAATACATTGTTTCTTATGAAACAATGTTACATTCACTACGTTTTGTACTTTGCGTGTCCGTCAACGCAAAGTACAAAATTTTGTCAACTTTTTGCGTACGTTGAGTAGTTTGACAGATATTGGTTGATTTTTTGGTATGTTCTAAATTAGATTTTGGTGTTTTGTGGCAGCAAAAATAAAATTAAACAAAAGAAATATACGAAATAAATACAAAAAGTTGAATTTATTCAGAGTTGGGCAAAATACATGGCTCGCGGTATTTAAAATACAAAATTCAAAATACTTGCTGGTCATGTATGTATTTAAATACAAAATACAAAATACTTTAATTTTTTGTACGTATTTAAACTACAAAATACTTCCACATCATTTATGTATGTATATATGTATGTATGTATCTATTTACAGGTGGTGTTACTAGTTCAGGCTCACTCAATTCTTGCTAGTTAGAAGCACGTACGTACGTGCTTATGTTGGTCCTCGCCCATACTTGCAATTTTTGTTGCAGCACTTCTTAAGTGTATTGGTGAGAGGGGTGAGAAGATTGGGGAGGGGTACAGAGATTCATGTGCTCGCAATTCTCTTTTGTTTTGAAATTCGCAGTTGTTAATTTGAAGTTTGCAGGTGTATTTGAGGTTTTATTTTATTTTATTTGTTCAGTTGTATAAAAAATACAAAATGTAACAAAAAGTTAAAATAATTGTTAATTTTTCAGGCAAATTTGTAGTGAAATAAAATTTTTTAATGCTTAACTGAATTGTGGCGATGCCAACTCTGAGGGCCATTATTACAACTTAAAGTTAGTTAAAAGTAGGATTTTATCGGTAAGCGCTAAGGTAAAGGCAAATGTATTCTTCCTGGTAAGTTAGGCCGGGTTTACATCGGTGTGCCAAATGCCACACAAGCGTAAAAAAAGCGTAACCACTAATTACTAATGAAAAACTCTTTGATTCAGACATGTATTTGTGTATGTATTTATTTATTTATGTATGTATGTGTTTATTAAGTTAAATAGTTCCATACATAACTAATAGACAATTTTATAGAATCCAACATGATTGAAAACTGTTTAAATCAATAAATACATGTCTGAATCAAACAGTTTTTCATTAGTAATTAGTTGGTAACGCTTTTTTGGGCAAATGACACACAATAAATGCCAGATGTAAACTCAGCCTTAAATTAAATTTATAATAATGAATAGCGTTTTATATGCCATACAAAATCCTACTTTTAACTAACTTTAAGTTGTAATAATGGCCCTAAGAGTTGGTATAGTTATGTTTTTAGCGATTCTAATATTTTGCTATTGGCTTGACGAATTATACATTATAAATCGATCAAAATGCAAAACGCCAACAATGTAATGTATTTTGTAATGTATTTGTAAATAATGTATTTAAAATACAAAATACAAAATACTTCTACGTCATGTATTTAAAATACAAATACAAAATACGTATTCGTATCTTAAGTTCGTATTTCAAATACTGCCCAACCCTGAATTTATTAAATAAAATGGAGAATCGACCTATAGAAGCTGGTCAAATGCTTCCGTCAATAAAGTACTCATTGTGGCAGCCTTCTCCGTCGTTGCGTTAATGTCAGTTGGAAAAGGCGAAGTTTAACGAATGACGGCCTTTATCCAGAGCATTTTGTATGCGCATATCTTAGATTTTATAGTGCATGAAAATAACAGGCCTGTTAATAATCAAAATTTGTAAAATAACCGATCTCTAACACGTCTAATCTTCGAATGAACCCTTATGAATGCAATATTTAATATTTTTTATACTGAATTTTTATACACATTTTTGTTAAGTTTCTGAATCTATACACATTTTTTACGTTTCTGTTCTTATTAATAAATATTACAAAAAATGGTACCGTCATGGTCCAAAAAGTACATTTTGTTTTCATAGTTGGTACAAAATCCTAGAAGTCATTTTCCTTCCCTGTGTTGTGTAGTTACCGGATTTGGTGAGAGCCAACAAATTTACTCTCAGCTACTTTGAACTTAATTTTAATTTTATACTAACATTTTGCTGTTATTATTTTAGATTGCACCTTAGCTGGGTAGGTAGCGCGTTGACTATACAACGTGTGATACATAATTCGAACCCCATCAACATATTTTTTTTGTAAATTTACGGACTATCAGGTGACTTAAATAAAGTCAACTTTAAGGAAAGTAGTGCACAGTGGGACAATTGACTAGTTGTTTCCATTTGAAAGTAATCCAAGTCTCAGTCAGTTGCGAAATAGTTACCTTAAAGCTAGTTTAGTTATCTGAGTTTCCGACGAGTTATAATTAAGCAGTACATAAGTACATATATATTTTATTTTATTGCTTTCTATTACCCATTTAAGTCAAAGATAATTGTTATGCCGCTTTCCTGGACTTCAGGTATCAATAATAATGATTCAAATATTAAATCATCCATTTCAATTAGATCCTGCATGTAATTGGGGTATTTGCTAAAGCAGTCCACTGAAAATAAAAATAAAAGAATAAAAATAAAATCCCAGACTTTGAAAAAAAAAATTCTTAATCAAATAACAAAATTTTCATACAACTAATTTTATGAAAAAATGCGTAAATACGTAGTGGTTTTCTCTAGTAAAATTTCTATTTAGAAAGTTATACTCGTATCTTGCAAAAGTTATACAAACTCGCAAGGATTAAAACAATAGAAGAATCCCCTAAAGCTGATTATATAAACCGCAAATAACTCGAAAATTAGCCCAAAGCATATTAATCGCGAAAACTTGCAAAAATGCGAATATCATTTAAAAATTTAAAAAACCTCAAAAAATGTAAACGAAAAAACTCAGTAGATTTTAAAAATAAAAATAAAAAATCTCATGTACAAAAAGTTGTGAAAATTCGCGAATAATTTCTTAATTGAAGAAAAAAAATTGAAATTTATTATAAAAAAACGCTAAAATTGTAACGAATGTCAAAAACTTGGTAACATCAAAAATATATCAAAGTCTGATACTGATTAAAAATCTTTAAAACTGTCAAAAAACAAAGAATGAGTAACAATCACTTTAATTGTGAAAATAGAGAAAATTCGAGATAAGTAGCAAAATAGCAAACAAGCCCTAAAATAACTTACAAATAAATACCCGAATGATCTAAGGAATGCCAAAATTACGAAAATTCGCTCAAATTCGCTAACATCAAACAGATATATGGATTAAAAATCGATAAAATTTGGCTAAAAAGTCACTTTTATCGCGAAAAGTGGCAAAAAATTGCAAACCAAAAGTGTGCCATATAGTACTCTAAAAACTTGCATACTCAGGATTTTCTGGAAGTTCGAGTTTTCAGTAAAAAAGCTTTAAATTTGTCCAACTATATTAATTTACACACAAATTAATGGAAAAAGATATTTGTATGAAAAGTTGAATAAAAAAATTAACAATACAAGTGCATATCGCTCATTTACTCAAACAACGTCATAACTCATAAAATGTAATTTTTGAGTTAATGATGTAGAACAAACCCCCATTTCGTTATTTATATTGTGTAAAAATTTCATACAAATATCTTGTTTACTCAACTATTTAGATCAAAATATAATTATCTTTTTCCATTAAGTTATGTGTAAATTAATATAGTTGGGCAAACTTAAAGTTTTTCAAAAATCTCCTGAAAACTCGAACTTCCAGAAATTGTGAATATGCTCGTTTTTAGAGTACTATGTGGTCCATAATAGGTGACTACTTTTGTCCCTCAAAAAATGCCAAGTTGAAGACTTGACGATATTTGGTTCAAATTCATGTTTTTTAGAAATAGATTCATGGGAAATAATAAAGGAACACCTTGTCTATAAATTTGCATTATTTTTTTCTGTCTCTGTCTCTGTCTCTGTTGCATCATTTAATGAAGAAGTCCTTTGGAAAGGCATTAATCGAATTTTTATAGCTTAACAGAGCTCTGTTAACACGCTAACAGAGCTATATTAAAGCACAAGGTTTGTGTCAAGGGTTATACATTTTAAAATTTAACTTTACATACATGCTTTTTGTTTAGTTTGCTTTGAAATTTCATTATGAATCGATTTACACCAGAGCAACGCGTGCAACGCGTGCAAATTGTTGACATTTTTAATCAAAATAAAATAATAATTTCTATTCGTCAAACTCATCGTGCACTTCTTCCATTTTCCCATGAAGCCCATTTCTGATTGAATGGGTACGTAAATAAGCAGAATTATCGCATTTGGAGTGAGGAGAATCCACAAGCTTTGTGTTTCGACCATTGTCGAAATATGTACATACATATGTATGTATGTATGTCTTAACATTTTCACTGATTAGATCAAACTTGCTTTAAATCGGTGCCTTTGAAAAGGTGGACCAAACATTTTGAAAATAAATTCACTCAAATTTACGAGTATTGAGCAAGTAAGTGGTAAAAACTATTTATGCAATATATACAAAACTGCAAACAATGCAGTCACAACTCTTATTCATTTCAAATCTTTGCGTGCTTAAAAAAATAAATTTTAATCACATTTTTGTAAATTTGCTTTGTGGTAAAACCACACTTTAAGAAAAGTGGGTGGAGTGGGTGTATGTCAAGCACCGAAGTCTCTGAAATCTTTCCCTTGCAATAACACAATTCCGATTTATAAACATAAAAAATACAAAAAAAAAATGCGTCAAAAGAAGAAAATTTTCATATTCACAAGGCATACAATAATAACAATAATAAGCATAACAAAATATAGTTTTTTTATGTGTTGTTTAAATAAAATAGCCTAATCCTTATGTATTTTCACCTCTTAACTACAATGGCATCATTAGTAGCTTTTCACTATCAGTCGACAAAATTCTCCAAAAATACTCCTGCAACATATGGGGAAAAACTACTTATGTTATTTTCGGAATAAAAAAAGCCTTAAGGACTAAAACAAAAACACATAAGGATAATAAGGATGAACCATTTTTATTTAAACAACAAAAGCATAGTTGCGTTGTGATATTAAAAATATCAAGTTTTTTATAAGAAAATAGTTTTTTTTATAATATACATACATATAATATATAATGTTCCACAGAATTTTTACTACCACCGAATATAATTTCATTTGCTTTTTGGTAATATTAAAATCAAGGGGAATACGAGTACATATACGATCAGCTGACTATTTTCGTCGCTTGTAATTTGAATATACCTGCATACATTTGTACATTAGATGTCAACACACATTTTTCAGTAAATTTTTTTTACATCAAAAGTACGAGTATAAATTGTTCAAAGCGAAATAAGCTGACTGTGAGTATACCTCATATGAATATGTATTGATTAAAATATGTAGTCTATTGATTAAAGCGCTTTTCATAAATTTACTCAAGAACTTTTCTTTTATTTTAAATTAAAACTCACCCGTTTTAAAAATTAGTATTGGCCTACCCATTTTATCTGGCATTGGCATAAGGAATTTTGCTTTAATGTCCAAAAACTCCTCGCGAAAATATTCCACTGTATGATGGGCCACCCAATTAGGATGTTCTGCTTTAAATTTGTAATAACGTCTCATACTCTCAAAGGCCTTGTCAACATCCCAGTTGGTAAAAAATAAATATTTTGACATGAAAATGTCTTCATTGCCAACCCGCATGTCATTGCAATCTATTTGAATATTTGCAACAAAAAAAAAAATTAAAAATTTTGGGCAAGGAGAATCCATATCAGGTGGTCGATCTCAACCGCTCAGGTGACCATTTTCGGTGTTCGTAATTTGAAAATTCCTTTAAATTTCAACACACATTTTTCAATAAATTTTTTTAACATCTAAAGTATAAATTTATAAAAGCGAATTGTGGTGAGCGGTTGAGAACAGCTGATATGGATTCGCCTTGAACATGTCTTTGAAATTTTATTATTTTTTTTTCCATATAATTTATGATTTGGTAAGGTGTTTTATACAATTAGATCCTTAGATAAATTAACTCTTACTTACCTTCGATTTTATCTCTTAGAGACTGAATCTTCCGTTGTTGTTCACTTGAAAAATTATATTCTTTTGTGTTTAAATTTGACATTATTATTTAATACAATTTATTTTATTTTTGCTGTTTTCAGTATGTATATATTTAGCTGCGATTTGGAATTTTAAGGGTTCCTTTATTATACCAAAATTAATATAAATGTGTGTGAGATTATTGAAAGAAATAAAATGAATAAATAAACTAAAATCTTGCAACTGCATGATATGAAAGTTGTCATAACGATTTTTATTTTCGTATTTCTCATAAAATTGTTTACACAAAATACGTTCAGAGACTCTTAATGGCCTTTTTAATTGTAGAAGACCTTTTGTGGCAAAATTTTTGTTGAATTGAATTTTTAATAGCACTTAAATATAAATACTTACTTGTTTAAGTTAAAAGTGTCAACGTTTATGAGTCTTTTTAGAAAAGTGTGGTTATACGATAATTCCCACAAAAAAAAAAAAAATCATAATGTTAGAACAATCTATCTATCTATATATACATATATATAAAAGGATGTGTGTATGTATGTAACGTATGGACTCCAAAACGGCTGGGCCGATTTTGGTGAAATTTTCAGGTAATCTTCAGAATATTCAGGCGGGCGACACTGTGGCAAAATCCAATTTTCATATTGCACCACCAATGCCATATGTATATATGTTATGTATTTATTTATTTTTTTGCGGGGTTGGGGAGGGGTAGCGAAGCACAAAATCGACAACAATGATTTCGTGTACATTGTCTATAATACAAATGTGTATATAGATTTAGGGCCCGGCTATGGTTTACAACAGTTGTTATTTTAATGTTGTAAATTTCAAATTGCAATTACGGTTTACAACACTTGTTTGACTGTTGTAATTTTAGTTGTCTATGATGAACATCTTGCGATTATGATTTACAACATGTGTGTACTTATTTGTTGTTAAAACTGTGAGAAACTTACAACTGCTCATTAGCCTTTGTCTTATTGCCGTTGGAGAAAAATTTGTAAGTATGCATGCGTTTTTGCATAGCGTTTACAACTGGAATTTAAAATATTTCTTAGAAAAATAAAAAGCAGATGAAAAAGCTGGTGGAAGTGTTGACACGCTTGGAAAGAATTTTATACAAAAAATATGATATAAATAAAAAATCTTATAAATTAAAAAAAAATCATCTCTAAACTAGAATTGACAAAAAGAGAACGCAGGAGTTGTGG
The DNA here is from genome assembly GCA_944452675.1 of Tachina lurida. Taxonomy (NCBI): domain Eukaryota; kingdom Metazoa; phylum Arthropoda; class Insecta; order Diptera; family Tachinidae; genus Tachina; species Tachina lurida. Next base: position 725,797 of record OX101753.1, read on the forward strand.
CGAGCATGGACATACGTATCTTTTGAATATATTTGGTCAAAAGAATTAAGAATTTATTGTAACCAGAAAGCAACTTTTTATATATTTAAACTTTTTTTTAATTTTCCTCTTTCTTTTGTTTGTTTATTTAATATAATTTGTAATCGTCCAGACTTGCAATTTTTTAAAATTCTGCTTTGAAAGTGCATAAGTGTCCACATTAGAAAATTCTAGTTTTGCCATTAAGTATTAAAAAAATTTATTTCACAACAAATTTGCTTGAAAAATTAACAATTATTTTTAACTTTTGTTACATTTTGTGTTTTTCATACAACTGAACAAATAAAATAAAATAAAACCTCAAATACACCTACAAACTTTAAAATAACAACTGCGAATTTCAAAACAAAAGAGAATTGCCGAGCACATAAAACTGTGTACCTCTACCCAATCTTCTCACCCCTCTCACCAATAAACTCAAGAATTGCTGCAACAAAAATTGCAAGCATGAATTAAAAGCAATAAATATAATTAAAATAATACAAAATATTTACTTATTTCAAAATGCAAATGCTGAACTATTTCATCGCCATCATAAATAAGATTCATGATTATTTTTTTTCTTCTAAGGGATTTTTTAAATTGTTTTTCTTTTGAAGTTCTTCTTTTTGGCGCGCAGCTTTGGATATTTATGTAAATATGTACTACATACAATCAAAATACAACTGCGTGACATACACAACAGCTAGATGTTGTAAACCATAATCGCAAAATATATTAATGTTGTGTTGTAGCCGAGACAACACAACATTTTTGTGTTGTAAGCAGTAATCGGGGCATTTAAATTTTATTGTGGTACCTTCAGTTTTAAAAACCTTCTTCTTATTTTGTTTGTAAAAAAAAGTATATAATTTTTATTTTTTTAATTTTTAAACGAATTGTTCCAACATTAATAATCCAGATATTTTTTGTTTGTTTTAATACTAAAAAAGCTTCATGTAATTTTCTTCACTCTCCTGACTTTAGCTATCTCAGATCTCAGATCTACAAATCACAACTAAACGTCTTCAAAATTTACAATATGATGTAAAATTTTGTTGTATATCGATCTGTATACTTACCCAGCAAAAAATGGTGTTTCGCTGGAAGCACCTATATAAGTGATCTTTTGGTAGGCAAGCGCTTACCCGATGCATGAACTTTTGCATGATTTTTATATGGGATTCCTCGCGTAGAAGCTCTGCCACGTCGATCTAAGATTTGATTCTTTCATGCCTGCCGAATTCAGCAAAAATATTCGACTACCTGGAGGAAAAGCATGTCTGTTTCATACTTACTATTTATTATGTATTAAAAATACAATATCAAATCAAATACTTTTTGTTCGCGCGTTGAGTCAGGAGTCGATCCCAGGATTTCCGTATGTTAGGCTAGAACACTACCCACTGAACTACCGAAGCATGTATTTATTTTTGTACACAATTCAATTAAATAATAAAAAATAAAAACTCGAAGTAAAAATTTTATTCTCATCCAAATTTGTATTCAGGTAAGCGAGAGGATGATATGTAAAAAACTCTGAGAGCTTGAGTATAAGCAGCCGACTGACGTCGTAGTGCTTGTGTTAAATTTCGTCATTCGCATACGTTATAGCATCCTCGTAAGGCAGAGGGGATGCACTGTGTGCATTTCCGCGCTTTTGAAGCGCTTATTTTTGTGTTATATTAAATTACACTACGAAAACAGAAAAAGAAGCTATAAAAATGCAATAGAGACTTTTTTTAATAAGCAATTGCTTCTAAGTCTCGATTATTTTTTTGCTGGGTAGTTTTTAAGATTTCCTTAAATTAAATTTTGCTTTTTTGTCCAAATTTTTGACTCAAATATTCCTCTGTGTTGCGGTTCAACGTTCTATTTTTAGTTTATAGTGCAGAAAACACTAAAAACCAGGGACCGTAACTGTTATAAGTTTTATTTATAAGTATTTTCAAGATTTAAACTAAAAAAAATCACACTAATAGAAAAGTGCTTTACTCATATTTTGAGTTCGCTCATAAAAATCCGACAGACTGAATACTCGTACATACAAATGTACACATATGATATATAGATATATCCGTTTGAAATTAATTTGATAAGTTCCACATAATAAAAAATTCATTGTGTATTGGAATCTAATAATAAAGAACACATTTTTATAGGTACGAGTATTACTGCAGTCATTATTTTGTTGATGTCCAAAAATTTTTATAATAACAGAATTTACAATTCTTTAATATGTGTGTGATTTTGTTTTTCTTTTTGAAATTAAGCCAAGTGTGAATATACATATGAAAATTGAGAATGCACTTATGTTCATAATTTCAAATTATTGGATAAATATATACATATATACACTGCGAATCACTTGAATTAAGGAATTTAATTTGACCAATATTAAACGAATATATTTTCTTATTATTGGCTTGGTGAAAATCATGAATGAATTTTATTTTCAATTTGAAAGACCGTTTTCTATTGAAAATAAAAAATTGGATGCGCAAAAGCTGTGAACACTTGAAAAATTCGGTTCAGGCTCCAGGCTCCAGGCTTCAGCAATTTTAATCAAATTACTTTAGTTCAGCATAAAATTTGAAAAATGTAATCGAGGTTGGAATTAAGCATTTTTGGTGGAAGCTCTTCCCTACTGGATTACCAAGTTAATGATTTTAACAAGACTAAAGTGATCGATTCTTGAAAACTACTTAATTTTTTTTTTTGCAACTTTGCAATGTGACTTGCAAGCGAGTAATGAAATTTGGCAATCTGAAAAGTTAGTCATTATATGCAAAGTAATTCTGATGGTAATGTCTAATTTTTTTTGCCACCGCCGATATTTTCCATTTTTATTAAGATCAGGGGAATATAAAGGCCAATTTAGAAATTCTATGTCCTTCTCACGAATTCACTAATTTATAGCTCTGGCAGTGTTAGCTGCAGCATTGTCGTCTTGGTAGGGTTACGGTATAGGTTGAAATAAGTTTTTACATTGTAATAAACACGCCTTATATTCTTTTGTTCCATTATCCACTCAGTTATTCCATTGCAAAATTCAAGTCGATACCATAACCCTCTCTTCCCTCCTGTGTCGTCGTTGCAAAAATATTAATTCCTCTCTTAAAAGTAGTGAAAATAAAAGTTGTATCCGTCATTAAAAATTTGTAAAATAAAATTCCTTATTTAAGTGATTCGTAGTGTATGTACACAAGTATGTGTGTGTGATACACAAGTATGTGTGATGTCATTATACCACTATTATCTGCAGCCCAAAAAAAAATTCGTTGGATCGCTTATGCATAGTATTTCATTTCATATTTTTGTATATGACAGGAAATTATATTAACTGCCATTTTTATGCAGCTTTATTTTCTAACTATTAGGCAATAGTGCTACAAATATGAATTTATATATGTACATATGTACATATACATACATATATACAGCATGGGCCTAAACTTAAGCAAAGTAGCACATTGCCTGCTTTAAAAAATTTATTGGACAAATGTAAGATTTTTAACCTTGCTTCAAACAACTAATTAAAAACTTTATTGAATGATCTAACAAACATATTTTGAAAATTAGCTTGAAAAAGAATTTTTTTAACTAAAACTGAACTAAAATAAAATAAAATAATGATTCAAAACCCTGTTTCTGGTGATGGCATTTTGTATCTTATATCGGCTTGACTGTTTACATTTTTTTTTGTCAATACAAGAGAGCCGAAGGTGTGTGCAATTTTGTATAAAATATAATGTCGAATTCGAAAGGACGCACAGTGTGTGTCGTGTTTTCATATAACATGCGGCCAAAAATAGAAAGGATTAACTATTGTAAAAGTTTGAAATTTGATTCACGTTTTAATTGGTAAAAGGCAGCTGTTTGATAAAAAGAACAAACACATTATATTTGAATGGCCAGATTGTTGGCAGCGCTGGTATGCTGGCGTATGCACCGGCTAGGGCTCGCCGTCTTGGGTGGAGTTCTTGCCAGCCAATCTGGTGTTTACTGCTGCCTACGACATTAACAACAAAAAATCATACCAGCTTTTTAAAGACATAAAATTTAAACAAAAAGGTATGAGGCCCGAAGCAAACACCTTTTCCCTTGTCACTACTTCATAACCCGTCATTTTAGCAAGATGACCTGGCTGATGTTGTGCCAGGCTCTATACCCACCCTACCATGACATCTCTTATATGTTTCATTAGACGTCCCAATACATCTGTCCATTGCTACAAACTACCCCTTACTCACCTCCTCTCTTTATGAACTTATATCGCCATTGGACAAATTTATTTTCATGTGATTTTTTTAACGTATTGTAATATTTGCATTCGCTTTCGCATTCGCATTCGCTTTCGCCAAAATTAAAATGTATTATTCGTTTTCGCATTCGCATTCGCTAAACTGGTATTCGTTACATCCCTACTTAAAAGACTAGGTGTAATAGATTTGTGTACAATCTTAAGTATTTTAAGTCACTTTTAGCTATGGTCTACAACAAATTTATAAAGTTCAAATAAACTAAAACAATTCTATTGGAATTATTATATAATTACAAAAAGTCTCAAGTTTCTATCTCATAACATTCCCGAGATATCATCAATAAAATTTTAAGGTGTTTATCGCAAAACTGGCATTTTTGACTTAGTATGTTTTAGAATGGAACTGTTAATATGAAAATAAGTGTGTTAAAATAACTTCTCGATACGCCCGTTGTCATCTATTGAACGAGTATTTGACACAACAATCAACGATAACCATATCGACAAGCTACTATTTGTAGAATTATTCAAAGCATACTGAGACGGGATTTTTCTCATATGAACATACTATACAAAGTATATTTATAACAAGTAATATTATTCACAATCTTACAACTCGGCCATCCTATTTTATCACTGTCCTCAGTGATGATCCACGAATTGTTATTCAATACCAACAATACATGAAACCATTCCGCTAACATGGTAAACCACAATGGCCAATTCAATTTACGTGGGAAATCACACTCACCACACAACTATTTCACTCTATGTGGGAAATCACACTCACCACACAAATATTTCACTCTACGTGGGAATTCACACTCACCACGAGACCAATTAACTCTACATGAGAAATCAATTATAATTTTTTATATTTTCAACATTTCATAACAAAACCAGCCAATTTACATATATATTTACTACTACGAACTTCATCATGTTCAATCGTTATCGTCTTCATTTTCCGATAAAAACACACCTCCATCCTCTCGAGTTTCAATAAAATCATCAAGATCGCACCATGGTTTCATTTGGTCCGCAGCTTGAACTGATTCAAATTTTCTTTTATTGACTTCGGAAGTATTTGTGTCCGATATTAAATAGCGATCATTGCCTAACACCTTCTTAATTAAATAAGGCCCTTTAAATCTAGTCAGCAGTTTTCGTGACTGACCCGTAGATGCATGTGCGGCTTTAATTAACACCAAATCATCTTCGAAATACTTTCTTGGCAGTGGATGTTTTCTGTTAAAAATATCTGCTACCTTTTTGCCTTCATTATCAATAAGTGTTTTTACGATTTTTTTTAATTCCTCCAGTGGGACATCATCTTCTTCCTCTTCAATATCCGCATGCAAATCTATACTCAATTGATTTCCCAAATAATTTCGCGGAGTAAAAGTAAATAATAAACGTTGAGGTGTTTGACGTGTTATCTTGTGTTCGATGCTATTGATTCCCCATTGTATAGCTAACACATTCTGATCCCAATCTCGACCATCCAAATTATCTGTCATACTGCTTAAAGCAGCATTCACGGTCCGAAAATATCGTTCAATTTGACCATTTGCCCTTGGAGTTCTGACAGCAGTTAGAATGTGTTTTATACCATTTTCTGAACAAAAAGATTTAAACATATTAGATGTAAAAGATGTACCCCGATCACTTATGATTTGAGAAGGAATGCCAACAAATTGAGATATATCCAAAAATGTTTCAATAACTGCCTTAGAAGTAGTGTTTCGTACAGGTCGCAGAATTATAAACTTCGAAAAGGAGTCAACAATTCCAAGTATAAACTGATTACCTCTCTTAGATTTGGGAAATGGACCAACATGATCGATGTGAACAGTATAAAAAGGAATTGCACATTTTTCTATAGGATATATATTAAAATTATTTTCGTCCTTAGATCTCTGATTATATAAACATTGGATACACGAAGTTATATATTTAGCTATAACTCTCCTCATCTTTGGAAACCAATACATTCTCCTTACTCTATTTAGAGTTCTTTCAAAACCATTATGACCAACATCATCATGGGAAGATTTTATTACTCTCCATCTGGCACCATGAGGTACAACAAAACGTAAGCCATCTTCAGTTTTCTTATATAGTCTATTATTTTTCAAAACATATTCTTTTTCCAAACCTTTATACATGTTATTATCCCGACCCTGTTCAAGCACCTTGATTATATTCTCCAAAGCTGTATCCTGGCGTTGCAAAGTAGCAATCCAATCTGATTCCTGCATGCCTACCATGAGCATATCGCATCCAGCTACGTCCGGTTCGATAGGTTGTTCGTGAGGATTTCGACTTAATGCATCGGCGTGTAATATTTGAATACCTGGCCTATGAATACATTCAAAGTCGAATTCCTGTATTCTAAGCCACCATCGTGCTATTCTCGGAATAATATTTTTCTTATTCGCGGTCTCTTTGAGCGAATTGCAATCAGTTATAACTTTAAAGTGTTTTCCCATCAGATAAAAACGAAAACGCTCCATGCTCAATACCACAGCTAGTGTTTCTAACTCATAACTATGGTATTTTTGCTCAAGATTAGTGGTTTGCCTACTAAAATATGCCACTACCCATTTTTGTCCTACAGAACATACCTGTATTAAAACTCCAGCTAATCCAGTTTGAAAAGCATCGGTATGTAATTCGTGTTCCTGTTCAGGATCATAAATAACCAAAATCGGCTTCTCTGACATTCTATGTTTCAAATCTTTAAAAGAATTTTCCTCATTCTGACTCCATTTGAATTCCGCATTATTTTTCAGCATTTGATTTAAAGGATATGCGATTCCAGCATAGTTTTCGATATATTTCCTAAAATATCCAGTAAGACCCAAAAATTGCTTGACTTCTTTTATATTCGTTGGTTGACGATAGTTAATTATTGCTTGAGTTTTTATTGTACCAGGAGATATGCCATTCCCAGTTATAATATGACCAAGATACGTTATATTATCTACAAAGAACTCACATTTTTTTAAATTAAAAGTTATTTTCATTTCTTGGCATATTTTCAAAAATTTTTCAAATATTTTAAAAAGCTCATCAAAATTTCTACCAAATATGACTATGTCATCCATATAGGCTATAATATTTCTGTTGCCAGTACTTCTTACAATATAATCAACTAACCTCATGAAAACAGCAGGGGCATTAGTTAGACCAAATGGCATCCTTCTGTATTGGTAATGCCCACTGGGAGTCACAAATGCAGTAAGGTATCTGCAAGATTCATTAATTGGAACTTGGTGATATCCATTCATCATATCAAGCACAACAAAGAGTTTATTGTTACATATTTGATTTATGTTTTCTTCAATGTTTGCCATTGGGAACATTTCCCGCACTGTTATTTTGTTTAATTCACGATAGTCAACAACCATACGGAATTCGCCATCTTTCTTAGGAACAAGATGTGCTCTACTTGCAAAAGAAGAACATGAATGCTCAATAATATTATATTTTAAAAGTTCGAATACTATATTTTCCAATTTTTCACGTAAATGATATGGCACTCTATAGGGTTTTTGAGTTATAGTTTTATTCGAATCTTTAAGTACAATATTCATTTCAATTACGTTCGTTTCGCCCAAATGCGACAAGGTCTCCGCAAAAAAGTTCTATATTTTTCTATTAGACAAAGAATTTTGTTCTTGTGTTCCCCATTCAGTTTATTTCCAATTTTCACCGCCAAAAAGTCCAGAGTACGTTCTTCAATTTCTTCCTCATTTAAAATATTTTCCTGGATGTTGTTCTTTAGTCATTCGTTCTGTTCATTTGTTGACAAAACTGTCAATACACCATTTTCTCTCACAATCTTAACGCCTTTATGATCCAAAAAGTTTTTTCCGATAATCATATCACACTCTTGATCGCTGTTATTAACAACAAGTATTTCTATTGAAATAGTCACGCATTGAACTTTAACGCTTTTGAAAATTTTTCCTACTGCATAAACCTGATTGCCGCCAAACCCAATAAGTTTTGTGTTGCATTTCTCAAAACACCATATAAACTTTTCCACCAACTCAATCTTTATAGTTGAACATTCACTGCCAAGATCACAAAATGCGTTGACATGATGTCCATCAACTAAAACATCCTGCATTAAACCACCAATTCTGTGAAATGCTACACAAATCCAGCAGTTCTTGCGAGAGCCAATACATCATAAAAGTACTTTTCCACACTTTCGTTAGGCTCCTTCACACGACACATTAATTTCAAGTAGATATCCGTTTCATCATTTAAGGAAGGAAAAGCTGCTGTTAATGATGCTTTAAAATTGTTCCAAGACAAGTTTTCTTCTTTTAATGATGAAAACCAAGATAATGCGGCTTCCTCTAATCGCAAGGCAGCATAAAAAACTGTGGTTTTATCATCCCATTGAAAAATATGACTAACTCGTTCCACATTTGTTATCCAATCGCGAACAGATATTGGATTTACCAATGAAGGATTAAATGCAGGAATCAACCGCTTACACTCTTCAATGCCACATAGCAATGCACCAGATGAACTTGGAATTGAAAAATATGACTAACTCGTTCCACATTTGTTATCCAATCGCGAACAGATATTGGATTTACCAATGAAGGATTAAATGCAGGAATCAACCGCTTACACTCTTCAATGCCACATAGCAATGCACCAGATGAACTTGGAATTGCCGGTATATCGCTTGCAACTGTAAATTCCGAAGAATTGTCACGCTCAATTAAGTCTTTTTCCTGGGACATTTTAATAACGTTATGTTATATATATGTATATATATAATTATTTTTGTTTCAGTATCCCACTTCTGATATGTTAAAATAACTTCTCGATACGCCCGTTGTCATCTATTGAACGAGTATTTGACACAACAATCAACGATAACCATATCGACAAGCTACTATTTGTAGAATTATTCAAAGCATACTGAGACGGGATTTTTCTCATATGAACATACTATACAAAGTAGATTTATAACAAGTAATATTATTCACAATCTTACAAGTGATTTTTTTAATTGTTTCAACAAAAAAAGGACATTTTTTTCTCCGATTTTAATAAAACTTGGCCAAACCTTTTTGTGTATAAAATTCAATAAATACAATGGAATCCATTATTTGGGAAGCGTGAAATTTCAATAGATCAATACAAATGTCTGTGACATATTTATTTAATATTAATTCATTTAAAACAATATATTACTTTAAAAATAATAATTCAAATTTTACATTAAACTATTAATATTTCGAAATATTTTCTGCTGGAAAAAAACACCCCTAAACCGCGGGCTAACGGAACCCTTACGCGGAGCTACCTTACTTTGAGCTCAAAGCACGGTTTTGCTGGACGCGCACTTTTGCCTCAAGTTGGGCAAAAGGACTGACCTTTACGGTTAATGTTTTTCCCCAAGAACCAAATATAAATGTATATATATAATTTTATGTATGAAACAAATTTAGTATAATTATAAAAAAAGTGGAATTTAGATTTAAAAAGTGTTAAAAAAAATACAATATATGTATATCTTGAAAATTAAGGCACACTTTTGAGTTAATTTTAAAATTATTAAATTTTGCCTTTGGCTCTTAAATAATAAAGAATTTGAACGTTCTTACAATTTTTCTCCATATTTATTGGCGACTTCTCCTTGGCATGCTGAGTTTCCTTGGCAAAATTCTTCCGGCTTGAGGACAATGCTGGATGAGCTTAATCTTCATATCTGGCGATATAATTTACGGCTTTCGCTGTGGCTGATGGCTGGTTTCACGGGTAATATATAAGTAATTGTGTTTGTTTGTGTACGTCTTTATTTAAAATGTTTAAAGCTGTATGTAATTAGTTTCGTGGCGGGTGTATGCAAAAATTGTCGTTGTTTAACATTTGTTTTTAAATTATTTAAAAAGTATTTTTTTTTGTTTTTGGTTTCACTGGATTTTACAGGTTGTTCTTATTAATTTCTTCCAACCTCTTTTAACTCAGGCTTTTATTACTAGCCTTAGCACCACCAATGTTTATTGACTGTTTTTTTTAAATTTTCTTATATTAGTGTTTTTTATATTATGTATCACCATGACATTATATTTATTGCTTAAAAAATAAATGTTCAAAAACATTCTTTTCGGTCTCACCGTAAGTATCAGATTAAAATTTATTTTTACAGATCTTTCTGGCCCATCCAGCATCATCCAAAAAAAACCGCATTCCTGGAAGAGGAGCCGTTTATTTTCATCATACGGTGCTCGCTCTTCCTTCCCTTCGCACAGATCTTCATTAAAAACAATGTATTTATTATTTACTTTGCCATTTACTTTTTTTTTTTTTTTCTTTTATTTACTTTTGCATATACTCACAGCTGGCGCGAAATTGACCAGCTATCAGCTGTGAGTACTGCCTTATCGGCCGAACTGTGCTGTGTTTCCACCAAGTGCACATGACAAAATTCTGTGCAAGGCTTCCTTCCTGAAATGAAAAAATGTCATAAAGTATAGGTAAATATATGTATTTATTGAATTTTATACACAAAAAGGTTTGGCCAAGTTTTATCAAAATCGGAGAAAAAATTTCCTTTTTTGTTGAAACAATTAAAAAAATCACTTATTTTCATATTGACAGTTCCATTCTAAAACATACTAAGTCAAAAATGCCAGTTTTGCGATAAACACCTTAAAATTTTATTGATGATATCTCGGGAATGTTATGAGATAGAAACTTGAGACTTTTTGTAATCATATAATAATTCCAATAGAATTGTTTTAGTTTATTTGAACTTTATAAATTTGTTGTAGACCATAGCTAAAAGTGACTTAAAATACTTAAGATTGTACACAAATCTATTACACCTAGTCTTTTAAGTAGGGATGTAACGAATACCAGTTTAGCGAATGCGAATGCGAAAACGAATAATACATTTTAATTTTGGCGAAAGCGAATGCGAATGCGAATGCAAATATTACAATACGTTAAAAAAATCACATGAAAATAAATTTGTCCAAGAACAGGAAGTTGTGTTGTATACATAGATCTACTTGAGTCTTCAGCAAATATTTATTAATTTATTAGAAATAAAAATTGTCAAACTGAAAGATATATGAAATCATATTAAAATAAGTATAGATAATAATTAAAAATAAATTTACAGAATGTTAGTCAATCAACCCATTCGTACTTTGGCCCTAAGACCTTGTACTAAGTTCAACATTTCCTGTAAAATGCTACCAAAATACATATTAAGAAAAATTGGAATGAATTGTTCATGAAAATTTTTTGCAGAAGTAGTACTCTGTTCATCTTGGGAAAAACATAAAATATATCTTCAGCATTTTAAGTTTTCATGCGAAATAATATGAGTGGCAGTTGTTTCACAAAAAATTTACAACAAAGAAGGATTAGTTAATATTTTTGCATTCCATTTTTCAAAAGTTTTAACAGACTAGTATTAAGTATAAACTATTTTCGCACAATTCAAACACCTTTTCTTTTTCAAAAACTGGAAATATTTCCAATATTTTGGTCTTTAGTATTCGCTTTAAATATTCGCATACATTTTAGCGAATGCAAAAGCGAATGCAAATAGCAAAAGTAAGCGAATTATTTGCGAATGCGAAAGCGAATGCGAACATTCGTTACATCCCTACTTTTAAGTATACTTGACATCTTTCTGGTGACCCTTTCACACCTGCAATGGTTATCTAAGTACATATAGCATGTTCTACTTTGGAGACAAATTTAAGTTAATTTTTTTGGGGTTTTTTTTTGATAGAATAGTCCGATTACTTTCAAAATTTTACAGAATCTAAGTTAATAAACGATGAATTCAGAAATGCTATTCCCAGTTTAACATGCTATGTCGACTTAGCATGTTTTGGAATGGGACCATTGATATGAGCTGACACTAAAAAAATGCAATAAGTTTAAAAGTTACAACTTGGCGCACCTAAAGTTATGTTTCTTCTTATTATACGTACTTGTAGTAATTAAATTATATAAAAGTTTTTTTTTAAGTTTCTGTCAAAAATTGTGATTTTACCGAAAAATTATTTCTGTTTTGTTATTTCATATTTCAATTTAAAAATAGCATTTCCATGTTAAAATCATGTTAGACTAAATAATTTAGTAAACATTTTTTTACGTTAATCGATTTAATTTGAAATTTATTTGCTGGTGGTTCAGCGATGTCTATATGCATTTCATTGTTGAAGTAGCAAATCGTCAGTAGACTTCAAATGTTAATCGATTTAATTTACTTTCTTAGATTTTTAATGCACATGCAAGTTTACCTTACTTAAAAAGAAATTATTGAACTTGTTTACAAAGTGCAACTTTGACGCTCTATAACTAAGGTTAAAAATAAAATTTTATTTAATTCCTTCCCAATTTTCTTAGTCAGAGTGTGTACTCTTAAATAGCATCAAAATATTTTCAGGTTTCAAACATTCCATTAAACTATTTTTGGCCGCCTCACAACACTGTGCGACGTGCTTTTCTGTCAATATGATATGCTAGTGTATGTAAAAGTTTTCATAGGATTCGTTCTTTTTATAATTAACTATTCAAAATTAAAAATTAATTAGTCAAAAATTAAAACTTAAAAACCTAATACATGCCTGTCAACATTTCGAAAACTAAAAAAGAATACCCTAAATCTATTTAACCCTTTTAGACTGACTGAGATTTAAATAAAGAATGACATGTGGAAAAGGCAAAGTAGTTAAAAAAGTGTAATATGTATACATAATGTTTTACAATATTTCAGCTGGGCAGAAAAAGTAATACACAAAAATATTTGAAACAACATAAAATGCAAATGTTTCCCACAAACCATAGATGGAGAATCGTTGTTGGCATTGAAATTTTTTTTAAATATTTGTGTGTTCACACTTATGAAATGAAGTATGTATATATTCCCAACATACCAAAAATATATTGAAAAAGGTTATTGTAATAATTGTAGAATATTTAAAACGGAACCATCGTGATAATATTACATGCGTGTGTTTATTATAAGCTTATCTTTGCAATTCTAGAATAAGCTTACGAAAAATAATGTACATATTATAATGTTAGAAAAGTTTATTTTTCTCAATATTATTATAAGCTTCTTTATACATACATACATACATATAATTGCTTCACAAATAATATATTTTTGACTGCTGAAAAATAAAACTTTTAATTATTTGCTTAAATTTTACTCAAGTTATAATTTTCATGTTACAATTTATGTTTGACAAGTTTGATGCGAGCGATTAATACCCACTTTGAAATTTATAACAAATTGTACATGCAAAATACTTATTAAATTTGTTAAGTCTTTTACCACCGCAAAGTTTGAAAAGTATGTCTCTTAAGCTTTACTTCCAGAATTATGAGTTGGATGTTCAATTTTGGGTGATAAGCAAGAAAGATGCTCACTTGTATACGAGTACTTACTTACTTGTATTGTATGCAAAAAGCGAAATTTCCTTGAAAGTTGCAAATGTGTCGGGAGTGTCATATAAAAGAAAGATTTTATTAACTTTTCCATCCCTGCTGCGAAACAAACGTAAATATTGTGGAGCAAAATTATTCCAATATGGAATACATTATTGGCTACAAGTTTGACAAATAAATGGAAAAAATAAGAAGTGTTGCCTGAAAACACCACATTGACCATTTGTGACCATTATTATGAGTAGATTACACAAATTGGTTTTTATTTTTCATTTTTATTATTTCTCGTTTTTATGTTTAACTAAAAAATCCACAATGACATTACTCAATTTTATTTAAATAAATAAAATACATACATACATACTCGTACATACATATGTATGTATGTACATATGTATTCCTTTTTCTGTATTGACACTTTTTATTATAATAAATTTTTTACTTCATATTGTTGTGCTTTAATGGGTTCTTTCTTTCCCAGAAGTGTTAATAATGTTAGAAAGGGTCCACATTTGCTTTTTATTTAATTTATCCAACATGGCAATTGATTGGTTGTTTTATTTGTTCATTAAAATATGAAATCAAATTTATTAACTTTGAACCGAAAGAGTTTTAAGAAGGGAAATCAGTGGTTAGGAAGAACAATGACAAATAGAAAAGATAAAATAAAGTTACAAAAAAGTACATATTTAGACACATACATATATACCTACATATATACATATGTACATACACATACACATGTATATATACATATGATCTTTTTAACATCGGATCTGGAATCTATATTCACAAGCCACAATTATAAGGTAGTCAGAAAAAGAACAACAACGTTTATCACTGTAGGATCTTGTAAGATTATGCAAGAAATTGCTTTTTATCGAACATTATTTAAGTTAAGCAAATAATTAATGTGGGATTATGAGTCGAAAAAATATAAGCAGCAAGCCAATGCGCTTTAACTTCCTGAAAAATCGCACAAAATAATTGAGACTTTGCCCAGAGCTACTTTTGCATATTAAGATTGATTAACTTATCGACTTAAGCCCTTTTCTTTTTTCCACAGAATTATTAAGGAACAAATAGCACTAAAGAAAATTGTAAATCATTATAAAAAGTAGTAGCAGAACGGAACAACATGCTGTTTTCGAAGGCCGCCACATGGCTTGTATTTTGTCCAGTGTGTGTGGTGTCAAATTGTGTAAACTTCAGCTCTATATAAATACATATTTTTCAATGCAAATGAAATGTGTGAATTATTTTGATTTATCGTGCTGCACTATTAGTGCATTTAAGAATGTACTCAGATTCAGATTGCTTTAATGTACATATATATATATATATATATATATATATATATATATATATTTACGAGAGATGAGAGTTTGTACCTTCGACTGTATCATTACAAACTTACGTATTCTTCAAGTGACTGAAGTAAAGTTTCTTTATTTTTATTTTTAATGCAGCTGATTTTTACGAAAAAGGTTTGAAAATTTTTAGGGACAATAATTAATTAAAAATGCGATTCGAATTTTTTGTTAGTTGTGTGGTTTTGCATTTCATGTGACGGTATAATTTGTTTTGATTTCCCCAATTTTGTGATACTATGTTTGATATTATTTTTTTTGTCCATAAATCTACATATCGTTACCTTAATATATAAAGGCCCTAACTAATTTATTATTATTTTTAGTTTTTTTTTGTAAGTTTCGATAGAAGAACGAACATCTAATCTAAAGAAAAATGCAAAAATCTCGATTTGAAAAAAATGAAATGAACTAGAGCCTTTCTATATGTATGTGTGTACATGTGACGTACTGTCCCTTACAACTAACACTAGCACAGTCACTAACATTAAACTGTCACTTTATTTTTCTTTCATGACATTTCTTGCTTTTACGACAAAATAATAAAATTGCAGGAATAAATCTAACGCTGACTGATGCAGGGTGGGTTCTAACTAACAAACGGACTGTCGAATGAAACTTTCATACTTCTTTCTGTCATTACTTTGCGACAAATTAAAAAAATCGAGATGAAAATTGCAAAATACGAGCTCAACAAAAAGAAAGTAATAAAGGAAAGCAAGATGTGAACAAGATAGAACAATTACTTTTGTTGCTTTGTGTGGTTTAAGTGTAAAACATTGCATGTACATATGTACATATGTATGTATGTATATTGTTATAATCATTGTATGTTCACTAAGCGTACTTATGTACATATATACATACATATCGTTACCTTAATATAGAAATGCCATAACTCATTTTTTTTTGGAAATCGAGGTTTTTGCATTTTTTGATACATTATATGTTCTTCTATCGAAATATACAAAATCTCGATTTCAAAAAATAATGAGTTAGGGCCTTTCTATGTTAAGTTTGCGATATGTAGATGTATGTCTGTGTACGTCTGTAATACACGTATCAACATTTCAGGCGTTAAAAGATTATTTAAACGGGAAGAAAAAAAGCTGTTCTGGGGAACTGATATTGTTAGTTATTTTCAGTTTCTATTGCTTGCTTCATTCAGTTGGTAAAAAAAGTTAGAAACGATATGAAGTAATTGATATTAAGCATAAATGCGTATGTGCTTTATTTTATATTTTCACTTATTTTGCCTTGAATGATGTTCTATTACATATGCGTATACATATACAATTGTGGTATTCACAAAAGTGTCTTAAGTGTCACAATGTCTTAACATTTTAATGTAAGTAGTTTGTTGTTATGGCTCAAACAAAAAGGTCATAATATAATAAGACTTTTTCAGTGGTGTTTATTGTTTTGTCATAACTACACGTAGAAATGCGTGAGAATTTACCAAAGGAATTGAGAGGGAGAGACTATGCAATGTACAAGGTGCTAAATTTAAGCAGCTAAAACCATAATACAAATAAGTACAATATTTATAATTGTAAATTATAAGGAGTTGCTTATAGCAGTCATATTTATTCGTGTTATTAATTTAAAACATGTTAATTTATGAGTACCATTTGAATACTCCAAATATTTTTATATGAAAAATATAAGCAATATTTTATAACAGTTATAAACGTTTATTATGACTTACAGCAAATAGGACGCAATAGAACACTTTGTGAATTGGCTCAATATGTATGTACATTAGAGTGGCCGTTATTAACTTTATTTTGATTTTTTTTACTCTCACCCCCCAAATTAGTTCAGTTTTATGTAAAAAAATACAAAAAAATTTCATAGCGATAAATTGTTATGGGGTGCGTCCGCTCCTCAAAGTTGACCTTCAAACCCATTTTTCAATGTAAATTAGTAGATAATACGTATCGTAAAACATAAAAATTATATCGTTTAAGAAAAATTAAGAAAAGTAAATATTTACATTAACAGCAGTTCATTTATGAAAAAAACTAAAAAATAACTTATTTTAAAATGATAAATTTTAGAAGATAAGTTAAAGCTTAAATTTCTTGAATCGCAAAAATTTTGTTTGCTGTAACTATTTCTGATAACAAGTTCTTTTAATATAGAAAACAACTCTTTTGCACGAAATAGTTTATGTTGCAGAAAAAATTCCTTGCATAAAAATTTCATATTTTTAACATTATACTTTATTATTGAAATCAGAAAAATATAGCCAAAAGTATCGCCAAGCAGTTCAAATATCGCCACACAGAGAAAACAGTGCCTACTAAATACCTCATAAAATAGAACAAAATTAATAAGAAATCTCTATGGTTTTTTTTCAATAAGGAAATCTTATTAATTTCATAGAGATTGATTTATTTATTTACTGATTTTTTCAACAAAAAAATAGAAACAAATTGCGTCTTTATTCTCTGTACTTATTGTTACGGAAATGGCCGTCGGGTTAATATAAGTGTTACGCAAGAATATTCGAACAGGGCTAATATAAAGAAACATCCAGAAGTATTTAAATAGATAACTAAACGTTCACTCGTATTCACATACAAGCACTATAGCAAACAACTATATACACATGCGTAGCACATACATACGTGATTAAACGTAAACAACCAACAACAACTACAAGCGTCTGCTTATTAAGAAGGTATACATAGCTACATGCATACATACATACATGCCTGACAATTCCAACTAAAGGCAGAAATAAAAGTAAACAACCACTTAATGATGTATGCATATACACACGTATGTACATAGTTACCACTTGAACTTAATTACGCGCTTTGTAAACAACATTGAAGATAATGATGATTCGGTCTAGACTTTGCATGAAAATTCTAGTGGTTGTTGTGCGAAGTATAAAAAGGGGTTGACGCATCCAACAGCAGTTCAGTCGCGATCAAAAGTTAGTTGGGAATAAATCAGTTGCGAAGAAGCTCAGTTGCTAATAAGAAGTCTGTTGTTAATCAAGTGAGTTGACAATTAAGTTGTGATTTGTGATACAACAGTGAGTTGATATTTGAGTCTGTGCTTTACAATACGTGAGTTGGAAATTGAAGAGACTATAGTACAGTCTATAGTGACAGTTAGAGTCTGTCGTGATTTGAGATTATTGTGACGTCCCTTGAGTAAAGAGTAAGGGAGCAGTGGAAGCTGATAGACGTGTAAGTGAAGCCAGCGAGTCCTGATTAGTGTATCAACTGTGAGAGTCTGCCATAGAGTTGTTATTGGTGTATCAACTGTGAGTGACGGCAGAGTGAGTCTTGTGTGTGACGTGCAACAGAGAAAGCAGAATTGTGTCAACACTAGCGCAGCCGGTTGTCTGAGACGTGTATATACAACAGCGAAGAAGGCGTAGTGGTAACCAGTTGTAAATATTGAAGTAAACTTTGTGTTTGTATTTAAGCTCTTGAATTGGATTAGTATAAGTTTTATTTATTGATTAATAAAGGTTGCATCATTCTTAACCCTAATTAGTACACTGGGGTCTTTTATTTATTGCAAATCTTCGAATCTACGGAAAAGCGTTTTTAACAGAGAATAAAAACGTAACATTATGTATTTTCATTTAAATTCTATACCATATACATACGTAAGTATGTATGTATGTAGTATGTTGTAGATGTTATTTATACATACATACATACATACATACACATTATGTTATATTCTTAACTAACTTACTCACCAAGTATTGAACCAGCAAACTTCTACCTGTTAGACAATCACTCTAACCAATATGCTAACAAGCAGCCTGAATAACCATTGAAATTATTGTGCAAACATTCTTATATAAAAATGAAAAAAATCATAAAAAAAATTGTCTCTATGTCTATTTATAGATATGAAATAACAAGACACCTCATAAAGTCAAGAAGATTTCCTTATTAAAAAAATCAATAAGATGCCTTACACATAATCATATAGGAACCTACTAAAATCAAGAAGAAAACCTTATTGAAGAAATCAATAAGGCAATCTAATAAAATCAAGAAGAAAACCTTTTTAAAAAAATCAAGAAGGCAACCTAATAAAATCAATAAGAAATCCCTATAGTTCATAATTTATAAGAAAACCTAATAGAATCAAGAAGTTTTTCTCTATGTATTGTTTTTTAGTGCCAAAAAGAACGGAAATTGGGTAAAAAAAAGTTGTGAATAATAAGGTTTCTTCTTGATTTTATGTGATTTTCTTCTTGATAAACTTAATAAGATTTACCACATAAAAACAATAAGGAATCTCTATGAAAAAATCTTCGCTTCTTCCTGCTGGGATACCCATTAGCCTAAAAGTTTTTTTTCTGTGCAATCGCCAATCGCCATTTAACAATTTTCATCGCCAAAAACAAACTTTTATCGCAACGTTTGGCGAGATATCGCCATATCTGACAACACTGGTCTGGATAATTCTTGCAAGTAAAAATTTTACTAGTAAATGAACACTTTCCAGTAACAATTGTTACAAATTCGAATAAATTTTTAGTAAATGAACATATTCTGTGGAGGCATATACGTTTTTACATGCTTGAGTATGTACATATGTAAACTGTGAATCACTTAAATAAGGAATTTGATTGTACAAATTTTGAACGAATATGTATGTTTCCTTATTTTGGAAAACGAAATGCAAGCGTGGAAATAAATAAAAGTTAATTGCAAAAATAAAACATGTACATATCATAAGAGTTTGTTATGCATCACTTAAATGTGCAAACGTATTAATATTCAATTAAGTTAATTTTTTCGAACTGCAATTGCAATGATTGCAATATACTAGCGATGTGATTGTTAATTACAATACTCTGCAACAGTGAAAAAACACAAGGACTTGACTACTAAAGGGTAGTAAAACCCTTTACTCAGTTTGGCGAATTTAGTGACCAATCTTTTTATGGGCCTCCAAAGATTTCGAAAATCAGTGCGCCCTCAAAAAATGGTATCATTAGTCCAAAAAGCTTATTTAGACTTGGTGATAGCGCTAAACTATATATGTCAATAATGTAGTTAAGAGTTTACTTAATAAATCTTGTTAACATATTACATCAAAAAATTATTTCTTCCAGCACTTTTTTCTTTCGCCAAAGTAAAGGATTTTTTTCCCACTTTTCGGGTACAATGCAATATTTTCCCAAATATTTTTGAAAATGTGTGTTTTACATTTTTCTCAAATAGCTCCGCGGAAACGTAAGTATGTATGTATGTAGTATGTTGTAGATGTTATTTATTTATACATACATACATACATACATACATACATACACATTATGTTATATTCTTAACTAACTTACTCACCAAGTATTGAACCAGCAAACTTCTACCTGTTAGACAATCACTCTAACCAATATGCTAACAAGCAGCCTGAATAACCATTGAAATTATTGTGCAAACATTCTTATATAAAAATGAAAAAAATCATAAAAAAAATTGTCTCTATGTCTATTTATAGATATGAAATAACAAGACACCTCATAAAGTCAAGAAGATTTCCTTATTAAAAAAATCAATAAGATGCCTTACACATAATCATATAGGAACCTACTAAAATCAAGAAGAAAACCTTATTGAAGAAATCAATAAGGCAATCTAATAAAATCAAGAAGAAAACCTTTTTAAAAAAATCAAGAAGGCAACCTAATAAAATCAATAAGAAATCCCTATAGTTCATAATTTATAAGAAAACCTAATAGAATCAAGAAGTTTTTCTCTATGTATTGTTTTTTAGTGCCAAAAAGAACGGAAATTGGGTAAAAAGAAGTTGTGAATAATAAGGTTTCTTCTTGATTTTATGTGATTTTCTTCTTGATAAACTTAATAAGATTTACCACATAAAAACAATAAGGAATCTCTATGAAAAAATCTTCGCTTCTTCCTGCTGGGATACCCATTAGCCTAAAAGTTTTTTCTCTGTGCAATCGCCAATCGCCATTTCACAATTTTCATCGCCAAAAACAAACTTTTATCGCAACGTTTGGCGAGATATCGCCATATCTGACAACACTGGTCTGGATAATTCTTGCAAGTAAAAATTTTACTAGTAAATGAACACTTTCCAGTAACAATTGTTACAAATTCGAATAAATTTTTAGTAAATGAACATATTCTGTGGAGGCATATACGTTTTTACATGCTTGAGTATGTACATATGTAAACTGTGAATCACTTAAATAAGGAATTTGATTGTACAAATTTTGAACGAATATGTATGTTTCCTTATTTTGGAAAACGAAATGCAAGCGTGGAAATAAATAAAAGTTAATTGCAAAAATAAAACATGTACATATCATAAGAGTTTGTTATGCATCACTTAAATGTGCAAACGTATTAATATTCAATTAAGTTAATTTTTTCGAACTGCAATTGCAATGATTGCAATATACTAGCGATGTGATTGTTAATTACAATACTCTGCAACAGTGAAAAAACACAAGGACTTGACTACTAAAGGGTAGTAAAACCCTTTACTCAGTTTGGCGAATTTAGTGACCAATCTTTTTATGGGCCTCCAAAGATTTCGAAAATCAGTGCGCCCTCAAAAAATGGTATCATTAGTCCAAAAAGCTTATTTAGACTTGGTGATAGCGCTAAACTATATATGTCAATAATGTAGTTAAGAGTTTACTTAATAAATCTTGTTAACATATTACATCAAAAAATTATTTCTTCCAGCACTTTTTTCTTTTGCCAAAGTAAAGGATTTTTTCCCACTTTTCGGGTACAATGCAATATTTTCCCAAATATTTTTGAAAATGTGTGTTTTACATTTTTCTCAAATAGCTCCGCGGAAACTTAACACATGCATAATGTAGGTGATTAAATCATGTTTTGATCGGACAGCAACAAATAGGTATACTACATTAACCCCACCTGCAATTCATAAAGATATCCCCGAAAACCCGTATCCTTGGTATATTTTAAAGTTTGAATACGAGTATATAGCCCATTATTTTACTAAGAAATATACACATATACGGCCATGTCACAGAGTTCAATACCGTTCGAAAACGGAAATCAATCCACCCCATTTTGGTAGGATATGGTGTCTAAAAAAGAAAACTAAAATACGGGAATTTTTCAGGTGTGTCCAGACTGTTGGGGGCGCTGCACAGTGGATTGAATCAGCCCCAAAGTTTCTATTAATTCATTGTAGTTTATCTTTCTTTTTGGAAAATGTATGCCTTACTGATTACAAAAATGTATTTTTGAAAACATTGGAATTTTTTTGATTTTTGTTTTTTATAAAAGAAAAAATATTGTTACGTTTTTATTCTCTGTTAAAAACGCTTTTCCGTAGATTCGAAGATTTGCAATAAATAAAAGACCCCAGTGTACTAATTAGGGTTAAGAATGATACACTCTTTATTAATCAATAAATAAAACTTATACTAATCCAATTCAAGAGCTTAAATACAAACACAAAGTTTACTTCAATATTCACAACTGGTTACCACTACACCTTCTTTGCTGTTGTTGACACACGTCTCAGACAACCGGCTGCGCTAGTGTTGACACAATTCTGCTTTCTCTGTTGCACGTCACACACAAGACTCACTCTGCCGTCACTTCCAGTTGATACACCAATAACAACTCTATGGCAGACTCTCACAGTTGATACACTAATCAGGACTCGCTGGCTTCACTTACACACGTTTATCAGCTTCCACTGCTCCCTTACTCTTTACTCAAGGGACTCCACAATAAACTCAAATCACGACAGACTCTAACTGTCACTATAGACTGTACTATAGTCTCTTCAATTTCCAACTCACGTATTGTAAAGCACAGACTCAAATATCAACTCACTGTTGTATCACAAATCACGGACTGCGCACAACTTAATTGTCAACTCACTTGATTAACAACAGACTTCTTATTAGCAACTGAGCTTCTTCGCAACTGATTTATTCCCAACTAACTTTTGATCGCGACTGAACTGCTGTTGGGTGCGTCAACCCCTTTTTATACTTCGCACAACAACCACTAGAATTTTCATGACCGAATCATCATTATCTTCAATGTTGTTTACAAAGCGCGTAATTAAGTTCAAGTGGTAACTATGTACATACGTGTGTATATGCATACATCATTAAGTGGTTGTTTACTTTTATTTCTGCCTTTAGTTGGAATTGTCAGGCATGTATGTATGTATGCATGTAGCTATGTATACCTTCTTAATAAGCAGATGCTTGTAGTTGTTGTTGGTTGTTTACGTTTAATCACGTATGTATGTGCTACGCATGTGTATATAGTTGTTTGCTATAGCGCTGGTATGTGAATACGAGTGTACGTTTAGTTATTTATTTAAATACTTCTGGATGTTTCTTTATATTAGCCCTGTTCGAATACTATTGCATAACACTTATATTAACCCGGCGGCCATTTCCGTAACACTGCCGCCCACTTAAGCCTATTCGTCCCGAATAGGCACATCATCGCCTTTCTTTTTCTTCGTTTCCTATACGCCTTGTAGTTACGTTGGAGACGACTACCTCTTCCATATTTGTTGGCTTTAGTTCTGGCTCTGCCTCGGCTTTCAACTGGCACTTGTGTTACTATGCGCTGGAGATTACAACTTTGTTCACATTTGCGGCCCTTGGTACTGACTCTGCTTCGTATTTCCACTACAGCTTGCCTTGCCGTATGCTGGAGATGAAACCTTCTTTGACACTTGCAACCCTTGGTACTGAATCTGCTTCGTATTTCCTCTACAGCTTGCCGTAGTTTACGCTTTAGGTGACAACTTCTTCCACATTTGTGGTATTTGGCTCTGACTCTATTTTGTCTCTCAACTAGAGCTTACCTTACCATTCCACATTTATGGCCCTTGGCTCCGACTCTGCCTTGTCCCTTGGCTAGAGCTTGCCTTACCATTCCACATTTATGGTCCTTGGCTCCGACTCTACCTTGTCCCTTGACTAGAGCTTGCCTTACCATTCCACATTTATGGCCTTTGGCTGCGACTCTACCTTGTCCCTTGACTAGAGTTGGCTTTACCACACGCTTAAGGCTCTGTATAGAAGTTGTCTTCTTCTTCCTTACTGCTTTTATGCTGCTCGCTTTGTATACTGTAGCAGTTTCTTTACCCTGAGCAAACGAGTCCATTTCAAAGATAGCTATTCCCGCTGTGTCACACACCACTGGACTATCATCTAGGTCACGAGCTTCATTTGCTTTGCTGGAAACTTCTGGCAAATTTTGCTCACGTACAACTTGTCGACACTGACCACTGTTGATTTCATCTTCAACTTTCTGTTTTTCGTCAGCGCCTTCCTCTGTGCCAGAAATGTCTTCGTTGACACTGTTTCTCAAGTCAAAAATCTCTTCGTCCGATTTACTGACTTGCATTTCTGCACCATCTGTCCGTCTGTTTACGGCTTCAGCAATTTCCTGAGGTTTCTCATAGATTGCTTCAGACGATTCTTGAACGTTCACCATAATCTTCGCCTTCCATTTGTCAAGTGTGTCATTTGTGGCCTTAACTTCAGCTAGAACTCTCTCGTTGTTGGCCTTAGAAGTTTCATTGGTTGCTCGAGAGGTTTCTTTTATTTCGTTCATCAAAGCAGCTAACATTGCGCCGATGTCTGTACTGTGTGCTGCTGCACGAGTACATACCTCAATTTCTTTTTCATCGAACTCATAGCTTTCTATGTCGATGTTGCGCCGCTGAAACTCTTGCAGTAATCTCTCCTGTAGTATTACCTTGTCACCAGTTGTCGACAGTTTCCGCTTACTCAATTCTTCCTTGAGTTGCTCCACCTTAAGCTCTTGATATTTCATTTTCCTCAAAACCAATTGCTGCTACGTTTAACCTTTTCAAACGTATGTGGTTTTATTCACGTTTAACCTTTTCAAACGTGTGAGGTTGTCCTTTTCGTATCACTCTTACTTTACGTTTAACCTTTTTTAAACGTGCCGCTTTTATTTGCAAATCCCACTTCTGACACCAAATGTTACGTTTTTATTCTCTGTTAAAAACGCTTTTCCGTAGATTCGTAGATTTGCAATAAATAAAAGACCCCAGTGTACTAATTAGGGTTAAGAATGATACAATCTTTATTAATAATAAATACCACTAATCTAAATCTAATTCAAGAGCTTAAATAAAAACACAAAGTTTACTTCAATATTCACAACTGGTTACCACTACTACTTCCTCGCTGTTGTATAAGCACGTCTTAGACCACTGGCTGCGCTAGTGTTGACACAATTCTGCTGTCTCTGTTGCACGTCACACACAAGACTCACTCTGCCGTCACTTCCAGTTGATACACCAATAACAACTCTATGGCAGACTCTCACAGTTGATACACTAATCAGGACTCGCTGGCTTCACTTACACACGTTTATCAGCTTCCACTGCTCCCTTACTCTTTACTCAAGGGACTCCACAATAAACTCAAATCACGACAGACTCTAACTGTCACTATAGACTGTACTATAGTCTCTTCAATTTCCAACTCACGTATTGTAAAGCACAGACTCAAATATCAACTCACTGTTGTATCACAAATCACGGACTGCGCACAACTTAATTGTCAACTCACTTGATTAACAACAGACTTCTTATTAGCAACTGAGCTTCTTCGCAACTGATTTATTCCCAACTAACTTTTGATCGCGACTGAACTGCTGTTGGGTGCGTCAACCCCTTTTTATACTTGGCACAACAACCACTAGAATTTTCATGCAAAGTCTAGACCGAATCATCATTATCTTCAATGTTGTTTACAAAGCGCGTAATTAAGTTCAAGTGGTAACTATGTACATACGTGTGTATATGCATACATCATTAAGTGGTTGTTTACTTTTATTTCTGCCTTTAGTTGGAATTGTCAGGCATGTATGTATGTATGCATGTAGCTATGTATACCTTCTTAATAAGCAGACGCTTGTAGTTGTTGTTGGTTGTTTACGTTTAATCACGTATGTATGTGCTACGCATGTGTATATAGTTGTTTGCTATAGTGCTTGTATGTGAATACGAGTGTACGTTTAGTTATTTATTTAAATACTTCTGGATGTTTCTTTATATTAGCCCTGTTCGAATACTCTTGCATAACACTTATATTAACCCGACGGCCATTTCCGTAACAATATGTATTTAGGAATTATTTTTATATAAACTATGGACAACAATTACAATCTACATTGTCTCCTTAAACTTAAATATTTAAAAAACGGCATTAAATTCCGACGATTTTTTCCTTGAATATAAAAGCTGATATTATATTGTTACGTTTTTATTCTCTGTTAAAAACGCTTTTCCGTAGATTCGTAGATTTGCAATAAATAAAAGACCCCAGTGTACTAATTAGGGTTAAGAATGATACAATCTTTATTTACTAATAAATAACACTAATCCAAATCTAATTCAAGATCTTAAATACAAACACATAGATTACTTCAATATTCTCAACTGGTTACCACTACACCTTCTTTGCTGTTGTATACACTCGTCTTAGACAACTTGCTGCGCTAGTGTTGACACAATTCTGCTTTCTCTGTTGCTCGTCACATACAAGACTCACTCTGCCGACACTTCCAGTTGATACACCAATAACAACTCTATGGCAGACTCTCACAGTTGATACACTAATCAAGACTCGCTGGCTTCACTTACACGTCTTTATCAGCTTCCACTGCTCCCTTACTCTTTACTCAAGGGACTCCACAATAATCTCAAATCACGACAGACTCTAACTGTCACTATAGACTGTACTATAGTCTCTTCAATTTCCAACTCACGTATTGTAAAGCACAGACTCAAATATCAACTCACTGTTGTATCACAAATCACGGACTGCGCACAACTTAATTATCAACTCCAACTCACTTGATTAACAACAGACTTCTTATTAGCAACTGCACTTATTCGCAACTGAGCTTCTTCGCAACTGACTTATTCCCAACTAACTTTTGATCGCGACTGAACTGCTGTTGGATGCGTCAACCCCTTTTTATACTTCGCACAACAACCACTAGAATTTTCATGCAAAGTCTAGACCGAATCATCATTATCTTCAATGTTGTTTACAAAGCGCGTAATTAAGTTGGTGTGGTAACTATGTACATACGTGTGTATATGCATACATCATTAAGTGGTTGTTTACTTTTATTTCTGCCTTTAGTTGGAATTGTCAGGCATGTATGTATGTATGAATGTAGCTATGTATACCTTCTTAATAAGCAGACGCTTGTAGTTGTTGTTGGTTGTTTACGTTTAATCACGTATGTATGTGCTACGCATGTGTATATAGTTGTTTGCTATAGTGCTTGTATGTTAATACGAGTGTACGTTTAGTTATCTATTTAAATCAATGATAAGCAAACACATACATATGTAATGTAAAAGAGAGCAAATTGCATGCTTGTACGAATGTACGTGTAAAAAAGAGCATAACAAAGTGCCCACGGGCGGCCTTTTGGTGATCAATGATTTAAATACTTCTGGATGTTTCTTTATATTGGCCCTGTTCGAATATTCTTGCGTAACACTTACAATGAACAAAGAAAAAACTTGTACAGCAAACGCTCCGCTCTTCTAATCAAAATATCTCTGTTGCTTTGTAAGATTTTAAGATAAAACCAAAAGCGATTCCAAGGAAAATTAATCAGCTTTCTATGAAAATCTTTAATTTTATTAACAAATTTATTTTAATGCGAAAAAAATAACCTAAAATATAATAACACTATTTTCCAGAGCCAAAAAAAAACTTGTACACTAACTCTTCTTTCAGGAAGGAGCTATGAAATAAGGAATAAACTTAAAATTAGTACTAAATGTGGCCACGTCTAGCATCTAATAGATTATTTTCATAGAATGAACTGGGTTTTCGGTAATTTTGGGAGCTATATGGTCCAATATGCCCTGGAGAGCACTTTTGAGTTAATTTTTACACATAATCTACAGCTCCCGTAATTTTTTGTTCACATACGCCCACAGAATTTCATTTGTACTAAGGCCAAGGATTTAGGGAGGATGTGCCTGCAATTTTTTCCCATTGAATGGAAGCCATTCTCTTATTATTGAAGACGAAAGTTTCGGGTATTTAACTCTAACTAATCAATAGTCTCCACTTACATTTAATTTGGCAGCTAACTGTGCTAAATTAGCTCTTAGTATTTTTAAATAATTCATTTTATTTATTGTACGTTCTATAAAAACCGGATTTCATACACCACTCGATCCCATTGGGCCCCATACCATCATATTACACCCCCCATGCTTCACCGTGTTATTCAGGTTTTTATCACTAATGCTGGAATTCCTCTTCGCCACAAAAATCTATTCCTTATTTCATAGCTCCTTCCTGAAAGAAGAGTTAGTGTACAAGTTTTTTTTTGGCTCTGGAAAATAGTGTTATTATATTTTAGGTTATTTTTTTCGCATTAAAATAAATTTGTTAATAAAATTAAAGATTTTCATAGAAAGCTGATTAATTTTCCTTGAAATCGCTTTTGGTTTTATCTTAAAATCTTACAAAGCAACAGAGATATTTTGATTAGAAGAGCGGAGCGTTTGCTGTACAAGTTTTTTCTTTGTTCACTGTATGTTAACTCGACGGCCATATCCGTAACAATATGCTTTATTAACACAAAATCTTAGAACAAACAATTCGTAACATTTTTAGTTCTATTCCACCAAATATTGAAAATACTCTAATTTTGGAACATTTTTAACATTATCAACAAAAATATTTTTTCAAACAAAATTTAAACGAAACTTTCTTAACCACGCACTAAAATACCTGGAGTTGATGGTTCCATCATAAAATTTCCACTAAATAACTTTTAAACAGAAAAAAAAAGAACTTGAAATGTGTTGAATTTAAATTTTTTCATTATTAGCAAAACCACGAAAAAATGTTGTACTTGGACAGCACACTGCAGAAAAAGTAAGCAACACTAAACATTGATTTTGATCACTAGTTATGCGAAATTTTATCTATTTTTACTCGACATAAAACTTTATTCGAAAATAATAACTTGAAAATATTAATTAATAGCGACTTTGGACTTTATTCAACCCAATGTGCGCTGGTATGCTGGGCTTTACTCCAACTATGGCTCGACATATTGAGGTGGATTCAATTCCGTTTCCGAACGGAACTGAACTCTACGACATGGCCGATAGTTTTGACAATTCTAAAATTCCACCCTGATGATTTGACTTTACAACTCCATTTCTGAATAACACTCACATAAATATTGTTTATTGCCAATATGTGTATAGAAATGTGCATACCATACAAACAAACACACACTATATAAATATCATCCATTCATACGATTTTTCGTATAAGTTTTCACACAAACTTAATTTTGCTCTTGTTATTTGATTTTCCCAATACCAACAGCATCTTAGAAATCTTATGAGTACGAAGAAATAAGCCATGCACAAATTCCCTTCATATACATATGTATATATGTATATATACATATATATGTACATACATACATATGTGTGCATGAGTATGAATTCTTTGATGTCATTTAAAGGATTTATTAAGTTATAAAAGGTAAAATTGCACCATAAGTTTTCGTTTAACACAGTAGCAACGGGGAAGTATTTCAATAACTTATTGGCCTTAAAAATATTTAAGTACATATGTAGAATACAGACAGACAAACAGACAGACAAACAGACAGACAAACAGACAGACAGGCAGACAGGCAGACAGACAGACAGACAGACAGGTAGCGTTTGTTGTAAAATGATAAAATTTGTGTCTTATTCCCGAAAATCTCAAATTTCCCTGCACGGTTGACAGGCATTTATTTAATTAAATTATTCGTACTGCATTGTGTGTTTTTTATATTTTGGTTCTATTAATTATTGATAAAGAAACGTGTTCGTAGTTGAGGAAGCGCTTTAAATGGTTGCAGACACCAGCATTTCAGGATAGGCTGAGAAGAGAAAGTAAAAATTATGCTCTTGCGCGTTTTCTTGATTGTAATAGCATCGTTGCAGCGCCTCTGGTGTTAAGTAGACGCATTCGGTCAACTTCTGTAAACCGAATCCAAGTAAATTTCTCGTTTCCAAAAATAAATATATCGTATATCATTATCATCATATATATGAACCTGCTAAATCCACTTTTTATAACATATCACATTTTAATGCTGTTCGAAAATATTTGTTTTAATTTGAACCTCTATATGTCGAAGAAACTTAATGTATTAGGCTAATTTTTTAAGATTTGTATACAAACCGTTAACAGTATAAGCCGACGATATACTAAATTATTTTAAGTTATGATATTTCAAGTGGATTTAATTTTTCCAAAACGAACAAGCAGGATTATTTTTTATTTTAAACATTGGCCCATATTCATAGTCAAAACAAAGTACATATACTTTAAGAGTTTAAAACAAGTATTTTTTTTGTACGGAAATAAAGTTTTAAATGTACTTACATATTCACTTTCTTAGTTGTTTTACTTAGCCGACGATTCATTGCTTCAAATATCGCGGAAGGAGGGCGCTGTGATATGCATTAGCATTCACTCAAAAAAAAAACTAACTAAAACTTTAGAAAATTTTCTAAATATTGAATAAAAAAAAGTTGTCGTATGGCGCCAAAGCTGTTTTTTACTTGAATCCAGTAAAATATTTACTAAATTTCTAGTTCATTAATGAACTAGTTTATAGTAATTATATTTTCGTATTTAAGTAAAATTTTTCTAAAATTAAGTAACATTTTCCCATAAAATTCGGAGATTTGCAAAAAAATTTTTTCCGTCTTTGATCTCAAATTTAGTAAATTTTTAAATTTTTTTTTGTCTGGTACTTATTTCTATTTTTAATTAAATTCTATACCAAATGATAAGTTATTTATTATATCTTCATATTGTTTTCTTAATTAATTCACCATACATACATATTAATTCCTTGAGAGGAGTCAAGTATTGAACCAACAACCTTCTGATTGATAGGCAAGCACCCTAACCAATTGCCTAACAAGGCAGCCTGAATAGGCATTGAAATGATTTATTTACAAAAAACTAAATTTCAAGTTTAAATATTCCTCGAAAATATGAAAAATTTACTTATGCCCTAATTCTGTTCGACGAATGTATCGTCTTGTCTATGGACGAAAAAAAGAAGCAGTTTTGATTCTTTAAAACAATTGTTATTTATTGTCTATGCTAGAAGGTTTGTGTATTTGCTTTATGATTTTGTTCCAAACATTATATCCAACACATATTTTTTAATGTATTTTTCAAACTATTGTATAATAATTTAATTGAATTTTTATGTTTTAAAAACAAGGCAATAATATTTATATTTTTCATTGTCAAATACAACAACCATTTTTGAAGAAAATAATTTAGAGACTTCAAAGACAAGAACTCAGAAGCATTTTCAAACAAATACGTCCTAAATCTTCTTACTGAATTAGGGCATTAGATTTTTTGCTAAATCCGAATTAATAATAAATTCTATAATTCAAAGAAAAAATAATTCAAAGAAAAAATACTTAAAACTGGTAAATATTTTCCTAAAATTTGGAATACCATTTTACATCTTTTAAGTAAGTCAAATTTCATGAACTAATCAGGAGTAATTCATTTCCTAAAATTTATTTTTTGATTTAAGACGAAAATTGACTAGTCCTTAGTATAAAATTTCCTTCATTTTATAACCATTTTCCTACTCTAAGTAAATATTTCCTTTAAGTCAGTAAACATTTCCTAAAATGTAAGAAATTTTTTGTGTATTTTTATGAACTATTTTTGAGGATATGAACATTTTATTTTTTACTCATATTAAGTAATTTTTACTAGATTTTTTTTACTTGTATTTAGGAAAAAAAATTCTTTATAATAGTACATGTCTTTTTTTTTTGAGTGCATACACTAGAAAAATCTCTGATGTTGATATGACTGAGCAAATTCACGAAAAATAAAATCATGTTTTAAATTAAACTTAAAAAAGAAATTTGAAAATTGTTAGTAAGTATATTCAGAGGTTGATGTTTATTTTGTTTTTCTCCTTCGTGGTATTTTATTTTAATTTTCCAAATTGAAATGGGCCCTTTTAAAAAATCATTTTGTCTCTGAAACTTCATTGAGTTTTGTGAGGATATTTGCGCTTGGTTCAAATGTTGCAAAACGACTGCAATAGTTGAGATTGCCGCAACCTAATGAAAATTTATAGCCGTCACAAAAGTACGTATTGTAATGCGATAAAAAAAAGATTAAAACTTAATTTTTCACAAAAAAAAAAAAAAAAATATTGGTATATAAGTTGCAGAGATTTTTTATGTTTTATGTAAAAATAAATTTTATTTTAAATTTATGAAAACTACTTTGAATATATGTATATACTAAACTACATAATATTCGTACCTCCATTCATTATTAACTGCTTTCAGCCAAATGTCACCACATTATCGTCATGCAAAGTTCAAGATATAAATACAACGTCATAACTGAAAAAAACGGATTTTATTTGTTTGAGTAAATGAGCGAAATGTGCTATACGAGTATAATACAAAGATGGATAATCCTTAATGTATTAGTGGCTTTTGTAAGTTCCAGTTTAGACGGGCAAACATTTGGAAGGAAAACATCTGGAATTCTCTTTTGTTGTTTCCTTCATGTTCACACAGACGAAAATGTTGCCGGCGACATTTCAATATTATTGGATAATACCAATCAGATGTATGGGTATGTATGTAGTATATGCAACAAAGAATAAAACAAAGCGTGTCGCCGAGTACAGAACACAAAATTGATTCTCTCTCCCCCAACCGTAAATTGCTATCAAACTAAATGTTTCCCTTCCAAATGCTTTCGTGTCTAAACGCCGACTAAAGTGATTTTGTGATTTAATTATTATTGGTAATGGTAAGACAGTTGTAAATATAGAGATGGTAACTTTGAGCCTTCATTACAAAACACATGAGCAAATTGAAATACGATGAATCAAACCAATTCACATATTCCATTTACAATAAAGTTTCGTATATAAGGCAGAAATCTACATCAACTGACACCACACACAGTGGACCAAAACACAGAAGAACGCTGATGAGGAAGGTTTAGTGGCCTTCGAAAACGGCTGGCTGTTCCGTTCATAAAAGCGTTACGTACGAACATTAGCCTGTTTAATTCATAAGAATATAGAAACAAATACAGTTCGAAAAACAATAATTAAATTAACTATTTAATTGTTTTTCAAAATTTTTTTCAAAACTTTGAACAGATTTGTCGTTGCCTTAATGATCAAACAGAATTGGGGCATAAACACATTTTCCATACAAAATGACACAAGAAACTAGCCTCAAAAAGCAGTCGATAGATAGAATCTATTTTATTTTGAAAACGTTTTTTCTTATGCTCTCACATATAAATAAATATTCTCTCAAACATGTTACCATACTTTCAATAAATTTCATACATTTTGTGAACAAAACTACAAAGAAAAATAAGCACAAGAGAAAATAAAACAAAAATTAGAGAGCATTTGAAGTTACTGCCTTAGATTTTATTATAGGCTTTGTTAATTTGACAGCGATTTTTCCTGAAGTTGCGGACTTATTCTGTTTGATCATTTAAAATAATTTTGGTTTTTTTTACGTTTGTTACATTCGTTACATCCCTAATTTTTACCAACATTATTGCAGGGATAAAACTGCACAACAAAATAGAGGTTTTTTTATGTTGTTTAAATAAAAATAGCCGATCCTTATGTATTTTTATCTCCAGATTACGATGTTGTGATTAGTTTTTTGTATTATTACCGTAATATTTCACGAATGTTCCTCCAAACTAAAAATACTTTCTGGTTTATTAATCTACACAAAAATCCCTTTCATTTAGATAGATTCACATTGATGAGTATATCAGGGTATCTTACTGTTATTGCAAGGATGTTAAAAATCGTGTGTTTTTAGTTTAGTCCTTGAAAATTTTTTTAAGTGACAAAAAAGCATTAAATTTTTGTATTGTTATATATTCACAAAAAAAAAAAAAAAACTTGTGCATACACGCATATATGTATGTATTCATATCGTACATTAAATCATAAACACTCACAACTCAAAAAATCCCAGATGTTCAGGCAAGAAGATTGTGTAGCAATTTGCAAAATAAATTATGGCGGTCATTAGAGATTTGTTGAGTTAACTGGTTTATGCGACAAGTTGTAATTAAAAAAAGAATAAAAAACATGACTGCGACCAACTTTGAACCGTTAAATATCCTAAATGTTCAATTCGAAATGAAAAATCATAAGAGAAACCGAACTTTTATTTTTTTCGTATTTACAAAATGGTGTCTGATGGCCGCCATATTGAATTTTGACTACTGTCATATCTTTAGTGACACTCCCAGGATTAAAACAAATCGATTGATGTAAGATGTATAGTGCCGCAAAGGAACACACACAACTGATAAACACAATGCCCTTCTTTGCGTCGCGCAGTGGGGTAAAAACAAAACCGTTTCGATAATTTTAAGTTGTGACTGTTTATGATTTAGTGTGCGATACGTACATATGTATGTATGTACATATGTATGTATACTCATATGTACTTATAATAAAGGCAATACGCTTTATTACCTCCTCCTCTCCAGCAGTAATATTTTATGCCAGTGTAAAGCACAAAACCTAACTCTATGAAAAATATTAAAAAGAACAAAGAAAAATCGTCCACTAATGGACAGTAAAATAAAGTGTAAAAAACATAAATGAAAAAATAATAATAAAAATAAATTTATTAGAAAAAAAAGTTTGAATAGAACAGGGAAGAAACGAAGAGTTATTAGTGGCTCATTGTTAAGAATTCATTGTTTTTCTTTTTTTCAAATAAAATATAGGAAATTGAAATTAAAATTGTGTGTATGTATGTATGTATTTATCCGTGTATTGCTTCTTATATTCATACCGGTTGTTATGATTACCAGTCCCCTGAATGTAGGAATCTCTTTTCTGAATCATAGCTCGGCTAGCGTGGTAAATTAATTACGTTTCAATAGTTGAAAACGTTGTAATCTTCAAGTAAAATATAACAAGCAAAAACATTAAAAGAAGTATTGCTCTTCTAAGTTACCACTTTGAAAATAATCTTTCAGAAATAAAATCCGTTTAAATGTTCAGACGAAGAACTACTGTTTTTTCGTACGTTTCTAAAAGGAGATTGTTTAGCAACTTTCTTTTTGGCAACACTGTTTTTTTCAACTCAGCTGTTTTCGTGTGTCATGTTACTGTTAAACATGCTCAGTTTGGTCTATAATTTAACCATGAATCGACTTACAAATTAACAAGACTTGCAGATTATTAAATTTTATTATCAAAATTTATGCTCGGTTAAGAAAGTGCATCATCGTGCTCTTCTTCCATTTTATGGTCAATTTGGGCGAACTTTTGAGGTGAATATTCGGAATCTTAAAGATTAAACTACCAACACGAATATGTAGAGTGGTCGACAGACCACAGCAGCTGTATCCGCTAGTGTTGTTGACGACCGATAATTATCGGTCCGACGGCACTCGCAGCTATTGGGCCTCTGTTACTTTGTTGTTTTTACCCAAAATGGAAGAGCTGGACTTGGCTGATATGTGGTTTCTGCAAGACGGTACCAAATGCCACAGATCACGCGAAACAATAACCCAATTGAGAGGCGAGTTCGGTGAACAGTTTATTTCACGTTTGGGGTCAGTCAATTGGGCGCCTAGATCGTGCGATTTAACGCCTTTAGGCTTTTTTTTGTGGGGCTATGTTAAAGCTCATGTCTAGAGGGACAAGCCTGAAGAATTTAATCGTCAGATACCGGCCGATATGTTGGAGAGAGTATGCCAAAATTGCAACCGGATAATTAAAAGTAACGCAAACACTATTTACAATCTGAGTAGAAAATCTTGAGCTGTTTTTAGTTGCAAAGAATCGATGGAAATCTTACATCCAAGATTAAAAAAAATACTTGATAACATTTTCAGAAACCATTACCTTACTAATATTAAATTTGAATAATGATGATTCCCTTATTTGTTATGAATAGGGCTAATACTTTTATGCCTTATTCCCTTATTTGTTATGAATATGGCTAATACTTTTATGCAAATGCATATTTGTAGTTATCAAATAAAAATTAATCTGGATAATTTAGTTTTCAGAATTTAAGAATTTGCAAAAAAAAATGGCATCGATTTGTTAGTGCATATTTTATAATAAATACATATATAAGATGCATATTTTTTTATAAAATATTTTGTATTTTTCAATACATACATACATATATTTTGTATTTCACTTATTTTTGCAGTTATGGTTAAGTAAAACCACATTGCGACAAATAGTTGACAAAGCCCCCAATCAATTGAAACTAAAAATAAATCCCTTAATACTTCAATCATGCTTAGAACTAAAAACAGAGATCATAAAAAAGCACGAAGCAGATCTTGCAAGTGGTTGCACTACCGTCTGCGTAGTTCAGCTGATTTCTGCCCAACTGCCAAACACTATATGAAAACACTGAAAATACTTGTAATAACAACATAAATTTTGTTCCTTTTTATAGCACTTGATCAACAAGATGGTATTAACTCAAAATTTTTAAAATTTCAATTTTGCAAGAAATCAACGTAACAACATCAATATGTATCTACTTTTACCTTTATACGAGTATTACCGAAAATGTATTATTTCGAGTTAATACAAAAGTGGAAACAGAAATGTATCGTAGTATGTTTTCATAAAAAAGGTATTATATTGATTTGCGCCTTTATTCACGTTAAAAATAATCAAATTGTTAATGTAAGCACAAACAGTTTTTCATCTCTACTGAACGTTTTAAAGTTTTGAGTTAATACCCTCTTGTTGATTAAGTGCGATGTGGAGTTTGAGAATTTTCTTTTTACTGTATATGTTTATTTAAACAAAAAAAAAAAAAAAGAACTAACAGTAAGTAATCAAATCTTAGGTCTAGATAAAATTAATAGGCCCGACCAATGCCGAATGATGTACAAAAATATTCTCAAAAAGTTTAATCTGCGGTATTGCGTATTAGAGTCTTAGTGTCCCTCTTTTTTTAAGCGGATGTGTCCAGTAAAGTTCAAGATATTACGAGCCAGGGGATAAGAATGAGACTCGAGTTTTATTAAATATTTACCAGCGTATTTTCCAATTTCTTCAGTCACTAGTGGCATATTTAAATCACGATGTAAATTTGAATTTTTGATGCATTATCAAACGTAAAATTTTGTTTTGCCTTCGTTGGATTTTTTCAACATTTGAGAATTGAATAGAATAATATCTTGTAGTTGTATTAGTTATGAATTCACTTACCTAACGCGTTTGAATCAACTATTAACAGTTAGCATTTCTTTTGATTTACTTTTAATTTTAACTTTAGTGCATATTTTAGGTTTTATTGTGCATTTTTTATGCGCATAACTTAAATTTTATAGTGCATGAAAATAACGCGCCTGGTTATGAAACCTCAATATCAACTTCTTTAATGATGTGTAATCGCATTTTTAAAATGCAACAAACATACATACATACATACATATGTATGTACATTGATTACATAAATGAATCCTGCTGTTCCTCTTATTAGACATCCAAGGTTCACTTGTCATATAACGTTAGTTTAATTTGCTGGTTAAGGAAAATAAAATATGTATTTCCTATCAATATGCCCTCGATATCATCAAAAGGAGCTGAAAGCATACACATAAACATATCGCACACTAAATCATAAACAGTCACAATTCAAAATTATCAAAATGGTTTTGTATTTTCATAAACCAGTTCACTGAACAAATCTCTAACGAGTGCAACACCGTCTTCTTGAACAATATAAAATAGGGTTACCTTCTTATGGAAAAGGATAGTACAGAAAAGACAGGTGGGTGAAGAAGATATAGAGGAAAGCTTCATTATTTTGTTTAAACTTTACGTTTTGCACGTTTCTTTTAATAATGCAGAGTTGCAGCGCCTCTGGTGTCAATGAGGCGTATTAAATTTTTGAAGCTAAACACAGCCATTTAGACATTTTATTGATTATTTTATGACGAAGGAGGGCGCTCCGATGCTATATTAGAATTAGTATCTGCTGAAGTCGGTATTGGTGTTGCTATTTTTATGACTGTTCTATACCGGGCTCGAACCCAGTACCTCTGGTTTTATAGTCAACATTTTAACTACTTCAGCCAACGCCACCTTTGTTTCTATGTTGCATGTTTGCGTCATTTCTACATTATCAGCAGCTGTTTGCCACTCCTGAACAGCTGGGATTTTTAGAGCTGAGACTGTTATTGATTTACTGTGCGATATGTATCTTGCGATTTGTTTACAAAAGTGAGTACATAAATATATAAATATGTACATATGAGTCCTTAAAGCTTTTTATGTACATATAAAATGTAATGTCAGAAAGAGTTGTCATATGTCAAAAGCTTTCGAAAACAGTAGCTGTTGCTCACTTTTATTTTATTATGTATTACAAAAATGCTGCAATCTCACATACGACTACATAGATGATAGAAAAATAAAAATAGAAAAAACTCAAAAAGTTTCTTGTCAGTTTTTCATAAATTTAATAACGAGTAAATATATGTATATGTATGTCAATATCGGAATATGAAAAGTACTTCAAAAACTTTGTTAATCTATAACAATGTGTCGGAATGGAGACTATACTGGTCGAGAGATTCGATATAAACGAATGCTCACTAAAGCGAAGAAATTTCGATACAAAATTGTTCGATATTTGTTCGCGAATCTGAAAAAGAAAGAATTAAAAAAACAAAAAAAAATATATTACATTGCAATGTAATCAAATAACGATTTTAACATTGCGATGTCCTAGACGGTAGTCAATTGTCTCACGCTGAACTACTTTCAGCTAACTTAAAGTTGCTTTTTTTAAATCACCTGGTAGTCAGTTAATTAAAAAAAATTTTCTGGGGTTCGAACATGTATCATCACACGCTGTGTACTTCACGTGGTACCACTCAACTAAGGCACCATCTAAAATAACAACAGCAAAATGTTAATATAAAACTGAAATGAGTTTCAAAGTAGCTGAGAATAAATTTGTTGGCTCTCATTAAATTCGATTACGTACTCAACTTAAGAATTAATTTTGGGTTTGTTCTGGATGACATTGCAGTTAGCTTTTAGTAAGTCTAAGAAAAGTTAACTATAAGTTAACTATTTTTGTAGTCAACCACACATTCTCCGACAGGGTACTTATGCGTAAGGCGAATACGTATAAGTATAAGTACACTTTGATAACATGTAACGTTTTTAATTTCACTTAGACGGGCTTAGTATGAATTACTGTTGTAACTATTAAAAACGTTGAAAATTAAAATAGAACAGTACGAGGCGAAAAAAATAAAAAAAAACCTTTTCAAAATACGAGTATACGAGTACTTAACATGTGTCTGTGAATGCGCTGCTTTCTTTAATTACACTGTGTGTCTAGATATAATTATGAATGAGGTGTATATGTATGTATAAATTAACGCATCCTGCTGCAAGGAAGTGCTACTAACATACATACGTACATACATATACATATGTACATACAGTTGTCAATGTCTATATATGTATGTATGTATGTATGCATGTTTTTGATATTCAATAGAGCTGACTTGTGCTCCTTAAAGTTCAGTTAGACGTGTCATAGCCATAACCATATATGTAAATCAGCTGTTCGAACCAAATTTATGACAAACAATGTATGTATGTATTTAATTATAATTGACATGACATAACGCCATCCATATGTATATAAGCAAGTTGTTGTTGATTTGTACACTTTTGAAGTTGGTAAAATTTTCCCATATACATATACAATATTTATTTGACGTATATATGTACATATGCATGTCAAAATGAATACAAATTTATATAAGTAAATACCGAATTTCTTAATTTAACTGTAAAATAAATAGATTTCTGAAAATCGATTTGAAAGTTTAAAAGTGCTCTACTGCAAAACAGCAAACTATGACTAAAGCACTTTTTCCTTATTGCCATAGATTTAATGAGTAATAAAATAGAGTTAAACAATATACAAATTAAACAATTTTAATTGTATGATTTAGGGCTAAAGTTTAGTACGGAGTTCTTACGGAATTACAAACTGTATGTAAAAATAAATACCGTACGTTGGACTTTGAGCATTTTTGACGTTCTTTCAGCTGAAATGATTTATTTTGTTTTTTTCGTTTTTTTTCAGTTTTTGGCGTTTTTTCTATTTTGGCAATTTTTTTTTCATTTTGGCGATTTTTTTTTCATTTTGGCGATTTTTTTTCATCTTGGCGATTTTTTCATTTTGGCGATTTTTTAATTTTTTCACCTTTGGTGTACGGAACCCTAAAAAATAGGAAAATTCATTTTGTAAATTTCATAAAGGAATTTCCATTTGCTTATACAGACTTTTTCAAGAGAAAAATTCTGTGTATTTTTCTTTTGAAATTTGTTGCCTATCTTAGGGATGCTTTAAATGCAAGTGGAGACATTTTTAGTCAACTATTCTTTGGTCACGAAATTTTTGACATTTCTAATTTTCATGAAATTGTAATTAATTTTTAGTCTTTTTGTGAGTTGTAAACTCAAAAATATGGCCCATATTATGAGCAACTTTCGATCTTCGACTGTAGTCGAAAGTACTGATCGAACGAATTTTCATTTGGTATTACGACGAGCATTATTGCAAATATCACACAAAGTGGTTTTTAAAATTTGCAACAACTTTACCTAAAAATAAAAAACAAACGTCTTCATCGAAAGCTAAATTATGTTCGATGAAAAATTCGTTGCTCAACGAAATTTTCGATGCTCGTAATATGAATTGAGCATTCGATTTTCGATGTTCGATAGACAGCGAATATCGAAAATCGAACACAACTCATAATAAGGGCCTATATGAATTTGTGTGTATGCAAACATAATTCTACACAAAAGGCTACGCCATTATTTATCCGTGAAGAAATAAATGTAAATTTACAAACGTGAAATTCTGTAAGAACTTTTTTTTTTAACAAAGTCTTGCAGCACGGGAAAATTGTTGGAAACTGAACTAATAAAGTGTTTGCTTTAGAAAATGTTATCACTTTCAAAATCCTTCAGTTTATTACCTCTCAGCTAAGAAAATATTTGTCTAACTCCTGCAATTAGTGCAATAAAGAAGAGAAATGAAAATGAGTATCAAGTTTTTTTAAACAATTTTGTTTCGTTGCATTTGCATACAAGCAAAAGAAATAATGACTCAAAGACATACATACATATATGTACATATGTACAATTGCTATTATAATATGGAAGCAACACTTCAAGCTTATGAAAATGTAAACTGTTGCATTAACAATTAAAAAGGCAAAAACAAAAAAGTATGCAGGGGGACACAAGTTGTAGATTTAACATTGATGCAAAAACACATCAACTCGCAAAAAATGATGCACATAAACTTGAGCCCGTGAACCCAGCAAAAAAAATATATATTATTGGAGAGGACTTCAATTAGACTTAATTTTCGCAGGACGTTATGACGTTAGTAACACCACAGCATTGATGCACTGCTTTGATTATGTTAACAATAATTCGTGAAAACGTAAACGAATTTTTTCTCTATCATAATCGTGTTGCCTTTAATCACAATATATACATACATATAAGACTTTTAGAACTATACTGACACTATTGTGATAACGCCCCAGTGTCCCAAAAAGACTTTATTAGATTTTTCTTTTTCGATTTGTATATGCTAATCCTAATATGTAGAAAGTTTGCAAACCTCCAGCTGGCACCAAAACAGAATGTCTTAAAGAGTTTGGTCGGTAATGCATTTTCATCATAACAACAATTTAATGCATCGTATTATGTTGATATCAAAAACAAACACACATAAACACATAATTAAACTATTTTTTCAAGCTGTAGGTCTGTTTACGTTTTTATTTTTTAGCCTGATATTTCATTAACCTTCGGTTAACTTCTTCAGGATATTTCTTTTTTTGTTATTTAATTTTTTCTTTTGTATTTTTTCCTTTCAATCACAAATAAATATTTTTAAATTACACCAATTTTTGTCGCATAATTTTTTGATTTTCTAGGAAAAGGAGGCAAAAAAGAAAGAATGATGATGATGAGAAGAAGGAGCGAAACAAAATGTGTATTTTTATTAAAATATGTATGCACTAAAACTGGGTTCATTGTTTCGTAAATACATTTTAGTTTTTGCACTATAAGGATTAAGAGAAAATCTTGCATGTATTGCATTTGTATGATTTTCCTCTTCCTGATCATAACAAATTCCGTGGGAATACCTTATCATCAATCGCACCAATATTTTATGTCAACATTTTATTATCAATATGAGAAGGCATCTTCATTGCTTTCATCTGCACTGATATGGAGCGAAAAATTAGTGCCTTGAAAGTGGTAAATATTTGCGCTGGGCGAAGAATTTCGCATTTCATTTTCACAAAAAAAAAAAAAAATTAAAAAGGGAGAGAAATAGTTTAAAGGGAGTATCAAAGCTTCTAAGACATCGTTCATTCATTGGAGAGTAGCTTAGAATACAATTATGTGTAAGTACACCTTCAAATACAACTCCTTAATGAATGCCTCAATCAGTTTTACCGCTGGGAGTGCTTGCACAAGTATGCGTGTATTTAGATTTGTATGTACCCTGAAGGAAATGTCGATGGTGAAAATGTATTGAGTCGCTTTTGACTTTGTCACCAGTACTACTCTCTAATTAATCCCCATACAATACTTTGTGCTATAGACATTTAGCATGTGCTTGTCATTGAAAATCTACTAGTAACACTAAAACAATTGACTAGATAGTGACTACGTAGTTCTTATGGGAACATGGAGACATACCAACCAGACATTTAGTGGTACATTTCCATACCTTACGTACATACAATTATATGAATATTGACAAGTTGTTGCAAAAGC
The DNA here is from genome assembly GCA_944452675.1 of Tachina lurida. Classification (NCBI taxonomy): domain Eukaryota; kingdom Metazoa; phylum Arthropoda; class Insecta; order Diptera; family Tachinidae; genus Tachina; species Tachina lurida. The sequence goes on from OX101753.1 coordinate 768,870, forward strand.
CACCAGAAATACACCACATTTGTTTTCTCTATTTCTTTTATACTGACGAATAGAAAAGAAATTGTAGACAATGTACCTACTACTAGAGTGTTAGTGTTGACATAGAGACATTTGGCCCCAGTCTGACTGCAGGGTAATTAGTCCAGAGCTGGCCACCGAGAGAAACACGGGAGAAATGCATTCGCTCTTGTGTATTCATTTGTAAAAGAAACCGATTGATGTTCGGCACTCTGGTGCTACTTTGGACAGCTCAGAATTAGTCTGTGTGGAGGTGTGTGTGTGTACATATCGCTCCTTCATTGTAACATAGAAATATCTAAAAAAGTACATTTTTGGACTTAATAATACCGAAAAAATCTAATCTTGTGTAAAAATTTTACCTCTTGCGAGAATAAACTCATAATTTATATCGTCATTATTTATTATTTTCTGCAAAAAGCTTAACTTTTTCCAGTTATGGCTGGCTCTGTTTCAATAAAGGAGCGATATGTGTAAAAATTTTCAGCCTAACATCATTCGATTGTCAATTCTGCATTTTAATTTCTTTTGTTGTTTTTGTTCTTAAATGAAAATAAACTCATTTGCAACTGTTAATACTAAATAAGCTCACAGATGCACTCATACAGATTTGCTGCATACACACTCATCAACATTTTTACGTACGACTATTTAAAGGGGCCATGCTGATGTGTGTGTGTGTGTGTGTGTTTGTGCAAGGATGAAAATATGAGCAAACATTTGGTAATAAAAATCAAAAGCAAAAAAGAGGATGTGTACTGTGGGTGAGTTTCACATTTTAACCCTAACTCTAAACTTTAGAGTAACTCTAAAATTTAGAATTTAGAGTTAGGGCTGAAATGTGAAATCAAGGCGAATTCAGTTCAGTATCAGGTAACTTCTTCCCTACAACAACATGTGCTACAAAACCAATCTCTCAGAAGATTTCTAAGCAAATTTTGACATTTTGGTTCAAATTGCTCATTTTGGCATCAACAGCTGATAATCAGCCGGGCGGAATAGGTCACCTGATACTGAATTCGCCTTTTGTGAGTTTAAAGCAATTGCTACCAAAAATTTTTTGTACGGCCAAAAAATGATTTGTTACCACAGTGGAGGTTGGTTGGTTGGTTGTTTTCACAAGCTTCTTGTTGAGCGTGCAAACATGTGAGTGCAGCTCCCGTTGTTGCTTTTGTTGTTAGCTCAAGTACTCATCAAGTTAATGCTTGAGTGCCTCCGGTGCTTATAACCTTGTATTTCTTTTGTTTTCTTTTTTAATTTATTCTCATTTAATAATTCCCTGCAAACAGCATATAATAAGGGACTGAAAAAAGAGAAACAAAGTTTTGTTCTTGTTTCTTGAAACAAAAGCGTAAAATAATTGTTGTTGTTTTTACTAGTTGCTGCTGTTAGGCTAAAGAGTACTTGGGAAAATATTTGTTAAGGATTCATTGCTTGAATTTGAAATTACTAATTAGATGACGAAAAGCACAAACGAAAGTTAACTTGTCTTTATGTATTGTCGATGATTATAAATTGTTAAAATTCTCTTTTTATTTTTAAGCGCAGAAGAGTAAAACTTCTAAGGCTTTGAACACAAACATCAGAATCATTCAAGTAACCAAGTGTTAACTATGTATGTATGTATGTATGTGTGTATGTATATATGTATGTAGTCGTGCATATACATACATATGTGCATATGTACGTATACATACGTGCAGATGTAGATAAATGCATGTATGTATGTATGTATGTACGTAACTATGCCCATGAAGGAAATAAATTAATAAATAACAATAATAAGAAATGAGCTCCGTTTTGATAAAAATTTTGATTTTGTGCCAAGATAGGATTCGAAACAATTTAGAGATTTTGTTTCCTGCATCAAAAATAATCGTTTGTATCCAACTCGTTTTTTATCCTTACTAATATTATAAATATGAAATTGAGTTTGTTTGTGACGCTTTCAAACCGCTAAACCCCTTTTGAAAACTCTTTCATCAATGGAAATCTACACTACCAGCGTCAAATATAGGATATTTTTTGGGGTAATTTTCGTTTCGGGTTTGATTGTTTAACCATTGTTTTTTAAACAGATGCTCGCGAACGGATATTAGATGGGTCCCTATTTGCACCTTGCATTAAATGCCATGATTTATTTCCTATTTTCTCTTAAAATTGCTTATTTATTCCGATCTTACATTTCTTTCCTATAAGAAAAAATAAGCAACCAATTCTTCTTGCATTTCTACCTAATTTACATTATGCATTTTTTTCATGAAATTTCTTGCACGAAACTTTGTATATATATCTGTGACAGCGCATAGAGAAAGGGACCTAAGGGTAAAAAAAATCAATTTTCACTTTTTTTTTTGATGTGGACAACATCTGAGCATCGAATGAGACCGATCCCATTCCCCAAAATTGTGTTCCCTCGCAGAGATATGCGCGTTTTATGAAATTGAAGTCGACGATTCTAAGGTTATGTGAAAAATTTTTCGTAATAACAGCGTGATATTCACGATTTAAAAGAATTATAAATGAGTATTTATTATAATTCACAATTAATAATTTCACAAAATAAACCTGGATTCGAAAAAACGCGAGCAAAATTGATATCAAACTCATGGAAACAGCGCGCTAGGTAGAAAACAGTAAAAACCAACTACACAAAACAAGAGGTAGGGACGACCTACGCGCGTTTTCAAGGTTGACCAACACGTTCCTGACGTCATGAGATGTGTCGCTTTCAAGTGAGACCAATACCAACACGCTCAGTGATGGTACACCAAAGATACACGTATTTAAATTTTTTAAATTTCTCTCCTGAATATTTATATATATATATATATTTTTTTTTTAAAGAGAAGTAACAGTCAGGCAATGAATGCCTACTACTATTACTAGGTGCTACCTTCTTTAGGAAAGGGATAGTGAAAGAAACAAAATGCGTGGTGTTGTTCTTTTTAATGACTGTTGGATACCGAGGTTGAACCCAGGACCTGCGGTTTTGTAGTCAACGTCCTAACTACTTCAGCCAACGCCACCCTCTGCTAATTGCAGAGCTAGAGAGGAAATTGATATATAAAAAATTACTTAGCATGAATTTCTGAAGGATTTCTGACAATTTTTTTGATCTTATTTTAGGAGACCTGATATTGATTGAAAAAATAAAAAAAATTTCACTCAACTAATTTTATGAAAAAAATTTACTATCACGGTTAAGATGAAAAGCATGGAATTGCATGAAAACCCTGTCCTGTAGATTTTGGGCAAACTGAAATAAAATAGACAACTTCTACGAGAGAGAGAGAGAGAATTGGGATGGAGTTGGGCTTATCTTAAATTTTGGCAAATTGGCTTTACGCAGATATTTTTGATTCACTAGTGCATATACATATGTACGTACATATTTTACACATTTGGCTTTAGTGGAAGGTGAATTTTATTAGCCCGGTTCCAAGGGAAAATCTGCAAATAATTTTTCAGAATGAGAGAGCTATAATATCATATATTCGTGATGAATTACTAAATCTACTCGTATCTAATTCTGTGTTGTATTAGTGTCGGAAAATTTTTATCAAATCACTTTAAATATCGAATTAAAAACGACAACTGCAGCATCGTTGTTTTATTGTGCTTGCAAGATTTTTTTGCGAATACATTTTTCAAAAAACTGATATTTATTTTTAGTTTTAGTAGTTTTTATTTTAGTTGTGAAATGGCGGTGCTGTAATTTTTTATACTTTTCACAAAACAAGTCCCCTTTTTATATTGTACATACAAATGTACGCATTTGAAATTTTATTAATTGAACCTAATGTATGATTCTGTGGCAACACTAAATGTGACCCCGTCTTGGTTAGGAAATGTGAAACATAAACATTTCAAAAAGGAACTTGAAATAAACTAAAAGGGAAAATTGAAATAAAAAAATTAAACAAATGAAACAAACATAGAAAACAAAAGGAAACAGAGAAATAACAACAAAAGTTTTATAACCTTAAATGCCACATTACCATTACCGCACTCAACTACAACTGCATACCCTGCAGTCAGACGGGGGCCAAGTGTCTCTATTAATGTCAACACTTAAATTCTAGTGACAGTTGTAGTAGGTAAATTGTCTACAAGTTTCCTTCTATCCGTCAGTATAAAAGAAAGAGAGAAAACAGATGTGGTGTATTTGTAGTAGGTTTGTCAACAACTTGTCAATATCCATTCATATGTACGTAAAGTATAGAAATGTACCAGTAAATGTCTGGTTGGTATGTCTCCATGTTCCCATAAGAACTACGTAGTCAGTACCTAGTCAATTGTTTTAGTGTTACTATATAGTATATTTTCAATAAACAAGCACATGCTAAATGTTTATAGCACAAAGTATTGTATGGGGAATAATTATGGAGTAGTAGTACTGGTGACAAAGTCAAAAGCGATTCAGTACATTTTCACCAACGACATTTCCTGCAGGGTACATACATACCTACATATGTATGTACATTAGAGCGACTCAACTTGTAGGGAAGAGAAAAAAGTGGTTTTGTTACCCCTCTGAAAATAAAGCTTGATATGTCTTATGATGATTCCCAAAATATTTTGGTTCTAGCATTGACCATCCGTGAGCTGAATTTGTATGAAAACCCGAAACGAAAATATGTATTTAGTTAAATATCTCAATTAGTAGGTCGCAAGTGGTCAAGTTTTATATACCATTGGATGCTGCTTCAAAAACTCTTTTCGATGATATCAAATTTTATTTATGTCGTCTTGGAGCAAAGTACAAAAAAATTCGAAAAACACACAAATTTGAGAAACTGTCGAGAGAACTTCTTTTTAGCAAACATTCCCATTTTTCTTAGATTCGCGAACAAATTTCGATTTTTTTTCCGAAAATTCTTCGCTTTCGAATGCCTGTATTACATTAGACCATTTCAAAACAAAAAGTTTGAAATGTAATTGGCACAAGTTGTTTTCTAATTGTATTTAATAAAAGAAAAATTTTGGTGTATTAAACATGAAAATTTATCAAGGTTTAGGGGTCGCTCAAAATCGATAAAGGTTTTTGGCTAAAAAATGGCATGTTTCAAAAATACGTTTTTACTTGGTTGATAACAGCTTTTGATACGCTTAACCGATTTTGATCGGAGTAGACTTGTTTTAAAGATAACAATATTTCACTTATTTTTTATGAAAAGACTGAAGCATTTAAGACAGAAGTTTCAGTTATATAACCTTTCAAACCTTATAATTTTAAAATTTATCTTCAAAATTTTTTTAATTTTGGCTCAAATTTTTGTGCATCTTTAAATGTACTTTCAACGACGGCTTCTTTACAAAACTTTTGATGTATGACAGTAGCATTTAAATGACATGTGTTCAGTAGCAGCAATATTATACAATAATGATAATAATAACAAAAATTAAAAATTTTAAAAACCCCCAATATATCTAAAAAGATGTGATATCTTCTAAACGGCTGGACCGATTTTATTCAAACATAGTTAAGAACCTTCTCGATCAAGTCACCTTTCAAAAACTAAATCGAAATCGGTCCAGCCGTTTGGGCTGTACGTCGACACGGACAGACACACAGATTCACAGATACACAGACATACACTACAAACTTATAACACCCCTTTTTTTGGTGGGGGGTTAAAAATGAAACAAAAACTGTGTTATATATATTTTTGGTAAGGAAAACCATTTATTAAGTTTAGAAGTAGATTTTATTTCAAATTGGACACAACAACACCTTTATTGTTGTTTTTATACGTTTGATTGCGTTGTTCGATAACGAATAATGCTAATGGAACACAACTGGGACGAACAACGAATGTTTCGGTGCGAATTTTCGTCATAAAAAATAAAACACATGTGTGCATATGAAAATGAACACAACACAGCCGTACAACGGAATTCGTCGTGCGTGACGAATTCTAGTTTTATTTCTAACTTGTATGCCGACGAACGACGAAAAAACAATTTTTTTTTCTCTCTCTCTCTGTCGGTCTTTGTACACACAACAACCAACTTTATTAAATATAGGAGAGGAATTCGCTGAGTAAATTCGTCATTGTTGTGCTTCACACAACGAATTTACGCAGCGAACTCTTATCAATTAATTCGTCGTTCGTCCCAATTCAGTTCCTAGCATAAGTCATGTTTTAGACTCGGCAGTTTATCTTGTTCAACTTTTGAGTTTATAATGAGAAAGAAAAGGATAGGTATACAAAAGGTATCAAGAATGATAAAATGCAAGATTGCGCATTGCGCATGTTTTCTAATTGTAAACAAACGTCAGCTGTTAATGTGTGACGTCACATCAGCAGAAAAGTTTTCGTGCTAATAACTAAAAGGAACAAATTTGTTTAAAAGCCGGTTAAAAGTGAAAAAGTGAACACAAGGTTAATATAAAAATAACAAAATAAAACATAATAATAAATAAAATTAAACAAAATAGTTCAAAATGAAGTGTGCTGTAGCTAATTGTAATAGTACCAACAATTCCAAGGCATGTGAAATTAGTTTTTTCTTATTTCCAAGTGATGCTGCAATTCAAAAGCAATGGGTAAAATTTTGTGGGCGAGCAAACAAACTAAACCCAAAAACTTCGTATGTGTGCATGTTGCATTTTTGTCCTGATGACATTGAAAATAGCTTGAGCTTTAAAATATTTATACAAAAATCTGTATTGTTCCAAGGATTCGCTAAAAAGAGAATTTTAAAACGTGGAACCGTTCCAACAATAATAACGACTTCAATTCCAGATACTAAATTGTATGAAGAAAGAGCGTCAAGAATTGAAAAACGGCAGAACAAAAAATTAGTTGCTTCAATTTTACAGGAATATAATGCTGTGCAGTTGCAAGAAAATGTGGCCGATGATTTGCAACCAATTGTTAAAGAAATTAGTGCTTACAACGTTCAGCCTGATTTAAATGCGGAAGAAGTTGAAAATTTGAAGACCGAACTGTAAGTAGTGTTTGCATTGTTTAATCAAACACTAAGGCAAGCTCTTCGATGCGAGAACAAGGATCTGAAAAGAGTTATAAAAAAGCAGCGCTGTAGAATACTCAGTCTTCGTAAAGAAATGCTAGCGGCGAAAGAAGCACAAAGAAAGGTAGCCGAAAAGATGAAAAAGAAAATTCTAAAAGCGAATTCGGAGCTTAAAAACATTGAGAAAAAACTGTTAATAATATTTACTCGTGGACAAATATTAAAACTAAAGAATGACATGAAAAGACGAGTATGGATTGAAGTGAAGGGGGATTATCAAAACCAACAGAAGACATGGTGTGTAAAATGGAATTGGCCAAAAATGTAGAGTGCAGCGATGAAATTAAAAAAATTTTCTTTCGAGCTCGTATGTATTTTAAAATTAGAGCTCTAAATAACGAAATTGCCGAATTTTCTAAACAAAGAAAACGAAAAATTAACAAAACAATACACTGACTTTTATTGATATGCATACTACATACATATGTATACATACATACATATATACGCACAAAAATAAAAAATAATTGATTTTAATTTTTAAATAAATGTATATTTAATAAATAAAAGAACACTGATTGCTTTTATTTTAAAAATTCTCTTAGTTTTCTTTCATTTGTATATATAAATCTGACTGTTTGTTCATGTTTTGTTTTTGCTTTTGTTAAACGATTGGCTGATGTGACGTAGATGCGCAGAACGAAAATTTTTTTACACACTGAATGCGCAACCTTGTATTTTATCATTCTTGAAAAGGTATACATACCAGGGTTGTCAGATTTTTTCCGACACAATTCGCCAAATTGATTATAAAAATCGCCAAAAGTCGCCAAATCAATTTTTTGTAGTTTTTCTTAATATAGATTTGATAATAAATTTGTTTTTATATAACAATTTTTTTAAATATAATTTTTTATAAAATCGTTGCATAAATATTTAGCAGAAAAGCGCCAAAAGTAGAAATAAAATCGCCAAAAAATATTTTTGTAAATTTTTCTCATCCAAATTCAAGATGCTTTAATAATTTTAAATTAATATAAGAAAAATCATCAAAATCCAATTGTTTTAACTTCTTCCAGACGAGTTTTGGTAGGATTTATTTTTTAAACTAACAAACTAATTTCCCGAATTACAAAAATGTTTAAGTTCAATTTTGTTAAAAAATAGCCATATAAATCGCCAACAAATTTATATATCGCCGAAAAAATCGCCATGTCGCCAAACCAAAAATTTGGACGCCAAACAAGTTGAAAAATAGCCACGTTTGGCGAGAAATCGCCATATCTGACAACCCTGATACATACATATATTACTTTCTCAACTCTCTCATACAAAATCAAAAGTTGAGCAAGAAAAACTGCCGAGTCTAAAACAAGACTAATGTTCGATTTCTCGCTAAAGTGTTTTAAAACGCGAATATATATGTATGTATGTATGTATGTATGTATGTATTTATGTAATTGAAGGAAAATTTTCAATTAATTTTGCGCATATCTTACGTATCGCACAAAAGATCCATCAGATGACGCACAGCCGGTCTTTGGTCCAGATCTTATCTTAACTATATAAAGTGTATTTAACTGTTGTTTGTTTGTTGTTTCAGTATAAGATAAATTTCAAAGTGTGGCATGAGCTTTTATTTATTTACGAGTACACTCAAGTTAACAATGCAATCAATTTAGATTTAGCATAAACTCTAATGTAAATTTATGTTTTTAAAAACGAAAAATCTAACCGACTAAGAACGAACGAACAACCATCATTTGAGCATCAACTTAACTTGATGTTTCACAAGAAATAACATTAAAAAAAAACAAAGACAACAAAAGCGTTTTGTTGCTGAGAAAACTTCTTTCAAGGAAGATTCCAACGAATTTCGTTAACTTATTTAGCACGAAATCTATGAGTTCTTGCTTTTTTATATTTTTGTTGAGATTTTTTACAACTTTAAAAGAAACTTATAACAACTTCTAAAAATGAAACAAACTCGCACAAAAAATGAAAAGATGTAAAACATATTTTACGAGTTTTCTACGTGTTTAAAGCTTTACGAGGGTAAGCGATAAGTTTTAAAAGAGTCTTAAAAATGTAGAGAAGAATAAATGTTGAAATGAACTGCATTTTTTTTTATATCGTTTGCTCGCTATGAAGTTCAAATACCTTTAAAATTAAACTAAAAAATGTTTATGCAGTTAATTATTGAATAAAATTGTATGTATATATATGGATCAGTGTGGGGCAGACACAATACACTTTCATATGTCTCATATGTGCTTCCTATACACGCGTGCATAGGATTTCAAAAATCTGCCCGACACTGATATAGATACTCGCACATATTGCTCATTTACTCAAACAACGTTATAACTCAAAAAATCAGTTTTTCATAAAGCGAGTTTGCACTATTCAATTTATACACAATCTAATGGAAAAAGAAAATTTATGCCCTAATTCAGTAAGAAGATTTGGGACGTTTTTGTTTGAAAATGCTTCTGAGTTCTTGTCTTTGAAGTCTCTAAACTATTTTCTTCAAAAATGGTTGTTGTCTTTGACAATGAAAAATATAAATATTATTGCCATGTTTTTAAAACATACAAATTCAATTAAATTATTATACAATAGTTTGAAAAATATATAAAAAAATATGTGTTGGATATAATGTTTGGAACAAAATCATAAAGCAAATATACGAACCTTCTAGCATAGACAATAAATAATAATTGTTTTAAAGAATCAAAACTGCTTCTTTTTTTCGTCCATAGACAAGACGATACAATCGTCGAACAGAATTAGGGCATTAATTTTTCTCCCAAGAGTTGGGTAAACAAAATATTTGTATAACATTTTTTTGCAATATGAAGAATGATATGAGGATTGAATCTGCATCAATAAGTCAAAAAGTGCATTTTTTGCGTTATGACGTTGTTCAAGTAAATGAGCGATGTGTACATAATTACACGAGTTTGAGTATACATATTTGTTTGGTCATTAGGGCATTTGATGAAATTAATGCAATAAGTGCAGAGTTGCATGCAATGTTCTGCTAAATCAATTACCGCTGCGAAATCATGATCAGTGTATCTCATGATGGATCGTCCATTCGAAACTAGCTTCAGCGGAACCTAGAACTTTCCAATGTGCAAAGATCATCCACGTTTTAAATGTAACATTTTAATTTACGTTCAATTTAAGGCCACCGCCAGACTAGTGGTAGAATTAGTAGATTCGTATCGTGAGTTGACGGAGCAGCTGAGAAAATCTGTAGCATAAATATAACATGTTGCTGTTTATTTAATATGTATCGTAAGTGTATGTGAGGTAGAAATCTACAGAAAATAGATTTCTACGTCAACTTCTCTCTTACATACATGCACACACATGTATAAAGCAAAGAGAAATACAACAACAGCTGAAACGTTTGGTGGAACTCTCACGTTTTTACTAACTAACATCCAGAATTAAACGATACTACCACTTCAAAAGTAACACGATACGAATCGACTAATTCTACCATAATATTCATGCACACACCGTGTGCTGTTTCAACAGGACCATCAATGTCACATCCACGCTTAGACTTGCAAGATATACATACTCGTAGGTTGTGATATTTAAACATATGTACAAAGTTATCCTTGACTATCTATGAGCAATGATCTCAGTGAGAGATGTTGACGAGGCTAGCAGGAAATGGCCATATTGTGGGGATTAACCACTAAAGACGTGCTTTTGAGGCCGGTTTCTTACGGCCCTATGTTTCAGTAAAAATTGGCATGAAGTTAGCATAAGTGGCAAAATTTAACATGATCTTAAAGAGTTTTGCCATTATGTTTCACATTAAAAATCATTGTATTACCTAGAGGTGGGTTAAGAATAGGTAATGCGACCATTTTTAATGTCAAATTCTATGGAGGAACTCGTTAATACCTAATTCAATTTCGTCACTATGCTAACTTCATGCCAATTTTAGCTTATACATAGAGCCGTAAGTCTCTATGAACTGTGTTGCCATACTTACGTCATGATGTCTTAAACCCCCAGACATGGATCGGGTGCTTGAAATTTCATTCCGAAAGTGTTGAATTCTATCGTCTTTTGAACCCAGGGCGATTCAAAGTGAACATCCGTTACTCTATTGCAGGGGTGCCCAAAAGTTCCTTATGGAAGAGTAAGCACCAATACATTTAAAGAAAAGCTAATTTTGATTTAATATTTCTTGCTGTAAAAACCAAAACATACAAAGAAGAAAGAAATAGTGTTGTTGCTTTGCACATGCGTGTGTACAGTGAAGAAGAACAAAAAAAAAACAACTAATAAGGCAAAGTTGTTTGTGGATTTCGTATTGCTAGCAGCGTTGTCAACTCGGTGCTTTTCGCACCGCTTTTTGAAATTTTCGACGCAAAAAATTTTGAAGTTAGTGCTCAATGCTTTTTTAAATTCATTTTCGGTGCTTTTTGTTTCGAGCGGTGGCACTAAATCAAAAATTCGACGAAGTCTATCTTTTAAAAACCATAATCTCTGAAGTTAAATTCTAATAATATTGTACAATGTACAAGACTTGATTGAAGAAATAAGCGCCATAGTACCCTCAAACTTTAACATTTTAAGTATAACTAATGTAAGCAGTATTTTGCCATACAACAAGGAAAACATAATACAAGTATTGAGTCCACTATCGAGTTTTGGGCAGAAGTAAAATCTAATAGCGATTCAGTTGAAATGAACTCGTTTGATACATTATCAAAAATTACATTAGCATCAAACTTCTGTCACTTTCATATTTAAACGAAGAAGTTTACCTCTATGGCTGTATTTTAGTTCAAAATACGTAACAGAATGTCCTTACACTTGGTTAACACTTTGCTTTATATAAAAATCGTCCTGAAACGAGACAAATTTGTTGTGAATAGAGCTGCCGTTTTTGGTTAATTATAACCAAAATTGCTAAAAATTGTTCCCAATGTCCAATATTTTTTCATTTCGGCTACTTTTTCGCTATGAATATTTTTATATATAACTTGATAAACTTGCAAATAACTTTTTTTATTTTTAACTTTGTTATTTACATTGCGTTTTCTGCATAATTTAATAACAATCAAATTTGGTAAATCTTGATTAAAAAAAAAATAAACCACTAAGCCCATCGATTTCAAAATGTAACCAGCTCCAACTTGACTAAACTCGAGTGTTTCGTTTGTTCCTTGACGAAAAAAATAAAATTTTTTTTATAATAACTCGTCAAATTTATTTTAGAATACACTGATTCCTATAGAATAAAAAGGTGTATCGGATGCCTCTAATTTGACGTTTTAGGAACGGAATGCAAGGTCAACCGATTCCTTTATACACATGTATTTTTAAATAAAACATATGTATTTATAAGTAAAGTTTTTTTTAATAAAATAAGACAATTTTATATTTAGTGCTTTTTTACTTAAATTACGCGCTTTTTTCCTGATTTCAGTGCTTTTAAAAATTTTAAAGTTGACAACGCTGATTGCTAGTGCTGAGTGCAGGGTTGTCAGATTTTTTCTGGCCTATTTCGCCAAATTGATTTTAAAAATCGCCAAAAGTCGCCAAAATCAATTTTATGTAGTTTTTCTTAATAAATATTTGATAATAAATTTGATTTTATATAAAACTTTTTTTAATATAAATTTTTACAAAATAATCGTATAAAAATTTAGCAGAAAATCGCCAAAGTAGAAATAAAGTCGCCAAAAATTATTTTTTTACAAGTTTTTCTCATACAAATTCAAATTAATTAATTAATATAACTATAATATTATAAAAAACATCAAAATCCAGCTGATTTTATTTCTTGCAAACGAGTTTTGTGGGATATATTTTTTTAAACTACTACTTCAACAAACTAATTTCGCTGAATTACAAAAATTTTGAGTTTCAATTTTGTTCAAAAAATAGCCACAAAAATCGCCAAAAAATTTATTTATCGCCAGAAAAATCGCCATCTCGCCAAACCAAAAATGTTGACGCCAAACAAGTATAAAAATCGCCACGTTTGGCGAGAAATCGCCATATCTGACAGCCCTGGCTGAGTGCTGAGTGCTGCATGTGTGTTGTGTATTTCGTATTGCTAGTGCTGAGTGTATGCTGTGAGTATTGAAACACACAGCCCATAGTTAAGAGCATTTACAAAAACAAATGATCACCAAGCGCATAGGGCTTGGGCGGGCACCCTTGCTCTATTGTTTCAGAGCCGAATTACTTTTTTTTACTCCCAAAAGATGCTGCTGCTTGTCCCTCTTTGCTAGTTAATTTCATCATCCAAATTTCGTTGCTATATATATACCCAAAATAAGCATGTATAAATACTTCATGGTAGATTTACCGCTTTTGTTTTCAACTTAAAATATTCGCAGTAGTTGCGTGTAGGAAACTAACAAAACGGAAATGCAATAGAAACAATCAAAACAAACAAGCGTGTATGTACTGAGAAGAGTAGCTTCTCTGAAAAAAATTAAGAACAAAATAGGTATGTATTTGTTTTTTTTTTTGCCAAAAGGAAAAACTTGGAGAAACGTGAAAAATAAAACTTTTCCATGCAAACATTTACTGACATGTTCCCTGGTTGCTGTTATTGTTTCAATAGAGTTTTTGCTACCACGGTATGAGCTGAAGTGGTAAAGAGTTGGTGTTGCTCAGCTTTGGCACCTTGACATGATTGTAATTTTTAAACATGCACACAACACACAACACAAACACAAACACAAACACACACACACACATTTATATACATACATAATACTATATACATATGAATATGTATGTTCCCAGCTAGCATTTGGGTGATCATTTTTGGCAGAAATATCTTATATGATTCTCTGCAGATCGCTTTTGATGATTAAAAAGTGATTTATCACTTGGGCGATTGAAAGAGGATTCACTTATGATTCATCTATATGATCAAATAATGATTTCTTGAAAATAGAGGAACATTATGGAAACCGCAAAAAGGTGATTTAAATGGTAGGGTACCATTTTCTCACAACGGGAGTATCATTTATGATCGAAAAATGAGCTCATATACGGTTATTTTTCCCGTCAAGCTGATTCGGAAACAATGGGATTATGATACAAAATGCTACCTGGGTTCAAACTCATGCTTTCCATGAAATGGACTGTCCAAAAGAATATTTTAAATAAAAAGTGAATAAGTTATTTTTCTTTCTAAAACTTATGCAAAATATTTAAGAAAACCCATTCATTATTTGTTAAAAGCTCTTGTTTTATTTTCTTCCTCTTTTATAAGCGACTACTTACTTATGTATATGTTCTTAAGAGAGCTTCTAAAAAGAAAAAAAAAAAAATATATTCTTGGAGGTTGAGGGAAAACTTGATAAAAGGCTGCCAAATGTTTCGAAAGAAATTGCAATTATTTTGCATTTTGGCAGGAAGAAACATTATTTTGTTGGTACGAGTATAATGCTGTAATTAATAGAGTTTATTTTTTTTTTTTTGGCCTTTGCCCTTTTCTCTCAGTTCTTTTAGCTTCTCGTCGTATTATTTTTTAAGTTTTTGTGTGAGTAAAGGATTTAACGATGGCATTGGCATTAACGAAAACATTATGTGAATTAATATACATTTAACATTTTTTAACATTGAAGATATAACAAACTTTTTAAAAGCTTTTCTGGATTAACTGCTAAATGAAAATTCAATTAATGCTTATTAAAAGTGGCAGAAAATAAGAAACTTGAAAGAAAGAGTTAAAAAGAAAAATACTCGTAAGAGGATTTAAAAAGTAGGTGTAGCAGAAAATAAATGGTACAAATATGATAATTTATATTAAAAAAAAAATGCTAAAGTTGATTAACTTTTATAAGAGAGTTCCTTGTGTTGTGTTTTCTATATTAAAGTTCAGCTTAGTTCTCGGGTTAAAGTTTACAATTAATCGTCTAAAGTAGAATAATGTGTACAGAAAAAGGGAATGTGTAAAATTTTTAACTTTGTCCTCCATTACAAATTATGTAATAGCTTTCCAGTATAGATGACTGTTTTATTTCTAATTCAAAACTAATTCTTTCAAATATAAATAATCAAGCATCGTCCATTTGTAGTACATAAATAGATAGGCTGAGTTTTCATCTGGCATTTCTTGTGTGTCATTTGCCCAAAAAAACGTAACCAACTAATTACTAATGAAAAACTGTTTGATTCAGACATGTATTTATTGATTTAAACAATTTCCAACCTAAGGAAGATGATAAATGTTTTTACAGTGTAAAGTACATACCTGGTCTCACTGATTCGAAGAATATGAGAAAAATAATAAATAAAAATAACATAAGCTTTGCATATAAACCCAACAAAACATTGAGCGAAATATTTACAACCTTGTTTACGAAATTCCTTGTAAAGGGAATGACAACAACAACTGCAATTTAGTTTACATTGGAACCACAAAAAGGAGTTTAGAAACAAGATTAAATGAGCATAAAGGTGATATTAATAAAAATAAAGAGAGCACAGCGTTATCACAACACATATTACAAACTAATCATAAACCTGACTTCGAAAATGTAAAAATACTTAATAAAGAAAACAATGTGAGAAAGAGATTTATAACTGAAAGCTTAAGAATACAACAAAAAATTAACAGAACAATGAACAAAAAAGAAGATACCGACAATTTAAGCGCTAACTACAAAATTATAATAGAGAACAGCTGATCAGTTTGGAAAAAACTTTTAATCGTTTGTGTTAGATACTTTTGTTTTGCTTTATTTATTTAAAATAACATACATACGTACATACATATATATGGATGTATGTAACTTGGAATTTGTTTAAAAAGTTTTAAGCATGTATATAAAAGTTTTCTTATAATTATATAAATTAATAATTTTTATTTGTAAGTAAACATTATGCTTTTGTTATATATTGTTATAAATTGTTAAACTTACTTATAATTTTTGATGTTTTTGATTTATGGAATAAATAGACGAATCCCTGGAAAAAGTGAACAAAACATTCACGAAACGTCGGGAAATATGAAATAAAAAATTGCTTTTTTATTGTCATAGAAACACGTTAGGCCTAATTAGCTAAAGGAAATAGTCTTCAACTCAAATAAAAAAAAAAAATTTCCAATCATGTTGGATTCTATAAAATTGTCTATTAGTTATGTATGGAACTATTTAACTTAATAAATACATGTCCGAATCTAACAATTTTTCATTCGTAATTAGTGGTTAAGTTTTGTTTACGTTTGTGCGGCACATGGCACACAGATGTAAACCCGGCCATAAACATTGTACAATTAAATTTAAACTCAATATACAAAAACTATGCATGAGTATGATTGCTAAACAATAGAATATGTATATTGTTATAATACGATAATAGATAATACGAGTACATATTCTGAAATCTTAACTCGAGCTCCACTTCCATTTGCACACC
This sequence comes from Tachina lurida, assembly GCA_944452675.1. Lineage (NCBI taxonomy): Eukaryota > Metazoa > Arthropoda > Insecta > Diptera > Tachinidae > Tachina > Tachina lurida. The sequence goes on from OX101753.1 coordinate 785,295, forward strand.
AAGTTTCAATCTTATAAGCAAGTTAAATCTCGTGTGCCATTCCATCATCATTGCTTTTGTCAGAGACTGCGCTGCGCAATGTTCTTTCTACTCGATATAAATTAAAAAAAAAAGTTCATCAAAGAAATAAGAAAAAACATTTTCCTAATGTTTTTTGTATCAATTATATTTTCACGACCTCTTTTAGCATGACCTTTCATTTCGTTTGCTATACTCGTACCTAATCCCATTCAATTATATAAAATTTTAATTAACACTAAAATTATAATAAAACGAATTGGGGTTATTTTTTTTACTTCTGTTTTATATTCTAAAAGGAATAAAAAAAGAAAACAAAGCAACTTTGCTTTCAGGATACCAATTGACTGGTCCGCAATTTGTTAATAAATCTGAAAGATAAAATTGTTCTTCATTATTGTGCTTGTGTTGTTGTTGTTGGTGCTGGTGCTGGATATTTAATTGAAGAATTTGTTTAGAGAATGATTTTGTAATTTCAGTTAAGATTTTTCACGTTTTCCATGTCTGCCTTTAAACTCAACACCAACTACCCAAAAACTTTACAGTTTTAATGAAAATTTGAATAAAATAAAAAAAGGAAAGTCTTGAATAACCTCTACACACAAAATCATACTCGTATCAATGGTTTAAACATTTCCTCAAGTTGTTTTGGGTGTAAAACCCATTACGTTGAGTTGTTTTGTCAAAAACAAAATTCGTTAAAAGTTCAAGTTTTAATAAAAAAAAAAAACTGAATTTCATTTTGTGAAAACAAAAGAATTAAAATCAAAATCCAACTAAAAGGAAATTTTGTTAGTTGCAGAACATTACAATTTACGTTTTCAATTTTCTAAACAAAAGTTTCTCATAAAAAAAGGAGAAAATACGTACTAGTATATTTGAAGAATTGAAATTTCATTTATAATTTTAGAATAATTGAGTTTTAAATTATGCTTTTTATTATTGTTATTGTTATTGTTACGTCTTTCTTTAAATAATACTTTATAGTTCATTCAGTAAACTGTTTGTTTATGTAATTGGAGAAACATTTTAAACCCTTATGCAAAAACTATTTGCTAAACTTCAAGTTGGTTTAGCAAATGAATTTTGTACGGCAAGCCGGTTGTATTTAACGCATGCTTGAACTTTAGCAATCGTTTAAGCATAAAAGTATTAATATGTAAATTGAATGAGAGCTTTTCTACATAAATGCTTACATCCATTGATCTCGCGCCCAAAAATTTGGTATTTTTGAGCTGTCATCTAAACAATTCTTTCGCATAAGGCGTTAGAACGGCTCTGTCTCTACCACTTGAGAATCTGTTAACCATAAATTTCAATTAAATTATGTATCAGTACATAGAAAAAAACCAGAGATCGCAAATAACGATTATTTTCCAAATTTAAACTGAAAAAATCACAATAATAGAGAAGTGCTACGTGCACAAGGAATATATCACGATACTCAATGTTACATGGACTACCTATAGATGCAATGATTTTTATTTTGTTGATTTTTATTTATTCCTCACAAAAAAAAAACAATTACTTTTTGATTTTAATTTTTTTGCTCAAAAAAATTCTAATTTTTAAAATGAATAAATAATAAAAAAGTAAATTTAATTTAACGTAAAAACATTGAATATTTTCTGAAATATTACTGTTTTCCCAGATGTCTAATAACACAAAAACTTTAAACTCCATTATCTCGAAAAAAAATTATACACTATTGTTTTATTAAGGGGACGATATAGAGTTTTTTTACAGACTCTGTAACGCAAAAATTACGCTTTCTACATTTTAAAAATTAAGCAAAAAAAAAAAAAAATCAAACAGTAACTGTTATTTTGTGAGTAATAAATAAAAGTCACAAAATAACTATTATTTTCTGAGGAATACATAAAAATCAAGAAATAATGATAAAAATTATTACCCTGGATAAAACTCATTTTTCAATTCAAACACAAAATTCTCTGAATCAAATATTAATTTATTAGATTTTGGTCCTACAAAGAAATTTGTAAATTTTTAATAATTTGTTTGAAAAAAACACTGATATTTTCAATCAACAAATTGTCTGATTCGACAATTTTTTTACTGAAATTATAAAGCAAATAAACCAAATACTCGTATCTGTTCTGTACAGTATGCAATTTCTATATTGGAACAGAAATCTTCTCTAAACAATTTTGTTACAAATGTTAATTTATATTAATTGCGTGAATTTCAAATTTTTTACTCTACCCAGTTTTGATTGTTTAAAACAAAATTAGGGCAAACCTACTCGTATTTCAAACACACGCAAGGCACATTCATTTCCAGGTAATATCAGGAAAAAACTACATGGATTTTAGTTTATCCAAAATGTCAAAAATAGAATTTGTTTAATATAATAATAATAAAAATTATTCAGATAAAATTTAAAAAATGTCTCCACGGCAGCTACCACTAACAAAATTTGCAACGTTTAGCACTTTCCACAATTTTTTTTTAATAGTATTTTCATATTTTTAAATTTGTTTTCAGAATTTTTTTAATAAAATATTTTTCATTTTGAAATTTAAAAAAAAAAAAAATTTTTAATTTATCTTTCGTAAACAATTTTTGAAGTTTCAGATGAACTTTAATTTGAACAAAAATATAGCTCAGCTGCATTTCCGCTACTACCTGGTGAATGTGCCTTGAACACACGGGATTAAATTTTTTTTTTTTTTTGATTTCCTGTGTAAATTTACGTTAACTTTAACTTAGAATTTGTATATACATAAATGATATATGTAGTTAAATTTTTTATTTTATACAACAAGTAAATGAACAGCATTGCAAGTAAGAGACATTAAATTATACCATAAGTGCTATAAATTATTTAACTTATAGTCAGCAATATTTCCCCTGTAAAAATACTGGGACTTTTGTTTTCAATACATTCTTGCTAATCGTATGTTGTGTTGGGGAAATTCCATTATAGCCAGTGAGTGATAACATACATGTTAACATTTGCAAACTTTAAGGGAAAGCCAAGTTGAAACAAAAATAAATGGGAGAATGGAAACCAAAAAAAAAAAAAAAGAATTTAATATTTCCTGCAATAAGAAACGGAAACAGAGAAATGGTGAGATTGTGTGTGAGAGAGAGAGAGAGAGAGACAGAGACAGAGTGAGAGAGAGAGAGAGAACGTGAGGGAGAGTGATAGGAAGAGAGGAAATAAAAAGTGCCTAGAAAAGAGTAAATATACAATAAGTATTCATTATAATAAAAAACATTTCATTTTTATTATCTAAAATAGAAATAATTGTTATAATCATAGGAAACTATGAAATCGACAAACACGCAGCAACTGTTGTATAATCACAATCTGGCAGTTTTTGGAAAACTTTTCAGTAATAGTCAAATGCAGACTTATTTATCTATGTACATACTTATATGTTATATGTTTCCATATGTACGTGCATATGTATGTAATGCGCACAAAAATATAAATGTGAAAATAAGACTCCTATGCAAAATATACGGCCACTAAATTTACTGACATCAGGGACCAAGTTCTTGCTTGGTAAAATATCTGCCGTGATTTCTATATATTTTCTTTTGCGACCATTAGGGTGCTGCCTGATTTGTAGGCAAACTGCTTAATATTTCACATACTCGTATTATATTAAATTTTAATGGACAAAACTTCGTCCGATTTTTCCAACGCCGGATTTTGAGTGTGGCGTTGGCTGAAGTAGTTAGCACGTTGACTACAAAACTGAAGATCCTGGGGGTCTACTCAGTAATTCGAAACGAAAGGAAATGTTTTCGAATTTTTATGCTTATAACATGTTTCTTTCGTTTCGAATTACAGAGTAGACCCCTGGGTCTACATTGTAATTGTAATTGCATTTTTCTGATGTGCATTAGTGTACCTTTGTATCAGTTGTTGTAGGAAAGTTCAAGTGATGAAGGCATAGTCACTGGTCACTGAACTATACCGACTTCAGCAGATACTAATCCTAATGTAATATCAGAGCGCCCTCCTTCGTCGGTATTGTGTAGCAGAATCATCGGCGAACTAAAAAAAAACCAATAAAATGGCTACTAAACACAGCTTCAAAAAATGTAATACGCCTCATTTAAACACAAGAGGCGCTGCAACACAGCATTATTAAAAACCTGCCAAAAGCACAGTTGTGAAATAATAAAGCTTTCCTATATCTCTTCCTTCACCGCCTGTACTCTCTATCGCTATCCTTTTCCCAGCGATGCCAATTTAGCGCGATTTAACTACTCCAAACGCGCTTTTTTTCGTCTTGGCGCGTTTAATAAAAAAGCGCTAACTTAGCGCGTTTTGGATAAAGTCAGTAACATCATTTCCGTTCTTTTTTTTTTTTTTTTGTATAAATTTACCAATTTTCTAGTATCCAAAACTCTGATAATTTTTTTTTTAATTTCGTTAATGATTCAGCTGTTGCAAATAAAATTCCCTTGCCTATGATTAGAATTAAAAACGCATTTTAATACTGTAAATGGCAAATATCTTTAAATTTCACAACTTTAAATATGTAGTCGTGCTCGTGACCAAAAAAATTTATATAACTTATGAAGCATCTATTATAGCTGAAGTACAAAAATCATTTGAATCGCAAAACTATTCGACATTTTATACGAGTATGTTGTTACTCGTACAAAGTTTGTTAAAGAAAATTAAAATAAAAACTAAGGATTTCGATTATTTGGTGATTCTGAATCTGTATTAAATTATTTTAGTTATTTAGGATATAATTTCGAAGTAGCAATATTGCAAAATCTGAAAAAGAGTAGCTAAAAAAGTACATTTACTAATACATACATCGACTTTTATTAAAATTTAATTTAGCGCGCAGAAAAATAGCGCGTTTTAGCTATAAATAGTTGACAATGCTGCAACTCAGCGCGTTCTAGCGCGTTTTGAGAAGGGGAATAGCGCGTTTGGGTTGTAAATAGTTGGCATCACTGCCTTTTCCTAAAGAAGGTAACATCTAGTAATAGTAGTAGGCATTCATTGGCTGAGTGTTACTTCTCTTTAAAAGAAAAAAAAAGAACAGTTATTCGTTTTCGGTAAAAAAATTTTTTGAATGAAACAAATTGTTGATTGGAAAAATCGGATTTTTTTTCAAACAAATTATTTCAACATTTTTGCATTTGAAAAAGAAAAGAGATGCCTTAAATGTTCCATAGGTATCAGTTAGTAGTAGTGCATAAAATAAGGGGTTACAATTTGATGGGAGTGGCCCGCCCACTTTTAACAAAAGTCTTTGTAGCAATTGGTTAATAAGCGTGTCCTAGCTCCTTGGTAGGTAAGTTGTCCTGGTCAATTTGTGTACCAAATTTCATCTCTCTAGCGAAAGTGCCTCATAACATTGAAAAGTTAGTCACTCAGTCAGCATGTCTTCAGACATGCATTTTTACACTTCTTGCTGCTTGATTTAGCATATTCTTTCGTAAAAAGCGTTCAAGTTTTTCAAATAACTGCTACAGAAGCTACACTGAAAGGAAAACCTTCATTCAGACAATGAAATTCTTCATTGTATTAATGAAATTTTTCATTAAAAGTCAGCTAATGAAGCCCTTCATTGGATCAATGAAGAATGATTCATTGTATTTATGAACTTAATTTTGGCGGACATGTCATAAATAGAATGAAACTATTTCATTAGTTCAATGAAACTTTTTCATGCATTAAATGTAACTGTTTCATTGATTTAATGAAGTTTATTCATTAATATAAAGAATAATTCATTAAAGTAATGATGAGATTTTCATAAATATAATAAAATAGAGGCAGTAAATAATGAAAATTTTCTTTTATAAACATGAAATTATATCCTTCCAAGCCACCCACTTAATAAAAACTATATTTATTTTTTAATTTTATTTAATATATACATATACTTAATATATGTACATATGTATGCATTTATTAAAGTAAAACATTTAAAATTTAAAGAACTCACCAGTAGAGTTCAACCTAAAAATATTTGAAGTAAGCCGAAAAACTTACATGTTTATAGTAAAACTCTTAATATGTTGTTGAGAATCACAATACGCAAATATGGGTTTAAAAGAATCAAACCAAAATCTTGACAAAATACGCATCTTTTTTAAATGTTTTGCACAACCTTTTTGTGTTTGTGTAGTGGTAAGAGGGACGTGAATGGATAAAAAAAAGGGTAAGAGAGATGTGTGCTATAAATGAAGAATATTACATTGTATAAATGAAATAATTTCATTGCATTTATGACGACCATACTGCTTTGAAATTAAGTTGGATTAGCAAAATATGAAATAGAAAATAATTTTGACAAAAAAACTATTGATTTATTTATTGTTGACAAACTGTATACTTGCCCCAAAAATTCCTAAAAAGAAAAATTCGTTTAAACAATGTAACGATTTTCATTAATACAATGAACTATGAAGAACACATGAAGAGAAGAGATTGAAAGGTTTCATGCATACAATGAAATTGCTCATTGTATTAATGAAAAGTTTCATTAATATAATGCAGAACAATTAATGAAACCAGGGACCGAAAATAACTGTTATTTTTGAATTTTTGATTAAAAAAAGCAACCTCAAGGAAATTTCGGAGAATGAAACCAAGTATACCATTTTGCAAGTATTGGACCAAATTGTCAGAAAATACGATGCTTTTTAAAAATCTGACTTTTATTTTTTCAAGCAAAAATAAAAGTTATTTTTTGACTTTTATTTTTTTGAGCAAAAATAACAGTTATTTTTGACTTTTATTTTTTCGAGCAGAAATAAAAGTTATTTTTTGACTTTTATTTTTTCTAGCAAAAATAACAGTTATTTTTTGACTTTTATTTTTTCGAGTAGAAATAAAAGTTATTTTTTGACTTTTATTTTTTTGAGCAGAAATAAAAGTTATTTTTGTGTTTTCAACCCCTTTGACAAAGAAATTATTATTTAATATTCCAAATATTCTTTTCTAAATAAGTAAATTTAACGATTCACTATTGCAAAAGCGCCAAAATTTATAATAAATATAATGAATTTATCACAAAATAACTTTTATTTCTGCTCAAAAAAATAAAAGTCAAAAAATAACTTTTATTTCTACTCGAAAAAATAAAAGTCAAAAAATAACTTTTATATCTGCTCGAAAAAATAAAAGTCAAAAATAACTGTTATTTTTGCTCAAAAAAATAAAAGTCAAAAAATAACTTTTATTTCTGCTCGAAAAAATAAAAGTCAAAAATAACTGTTATTTTTGCTCAAAAAAATAAAAGTCAAAAAATAACTTTTATTTCTGCTCGAAAAAATAAAAGTCAAAAAATAACTTTTATTTTCTGACTTTTACGATAAAAGTTATAACAGTTACGGTCCCTGAATGAAACCCTTTCATTCTCTGAATAAATGATTTTCCTTTCAGTGTAACTACTTGTTGTACGAATGTAAATTTAAAAGCTATTTTTCTTATGTAGAACATTTTTGAAAAAATTAATTAGGGCCTTTTTATATTAAGGTAACGAAATGTGTGTATATGAATAATAAAAAACTAAAAAAAAGGAAGGCCTTCACAAAAACAACAACTTCTAACCAACAACGAATTTCACAACTACCGATTTGATGTGAACTCAGCAATTTATTTTTCAATACTTTGCTTAGCCTTAAAACTTTTTTGTTTTTATTTTCAAACGGGGGGCACTTTTATTAAAAATTATAATTTCTTAAGAAAACCAGATTTGTTTCACTTTGCCTACTTTCATGTTTGTTCATTAAGAAGTAATCCCTTTAAGAGGAAAATAGTTCTTAAGTTTCTCTCTCTTAGTTGTATCTTCTCAATTTGAATACAACCAACATTTTATGACCATTGGATAATTTAAAAGGACACTTAAGTGTAATAATTCGTAATTTCATCAACCAATAGGTATTAAAATGATAAATAAAAGAAAAAGAAAAAATGCTAATAGAATGGTTGAAAAGGCTTAGTTATGTAGAAGCTAATTAAATAGAATATCTCCAAGGATATACAAAAAAATTTAAAAATTGGCGTTTTAGATTCATTACTTGAGAAAAGAAACAGTGAACATAGTGAAATAAAGAAAGAAAAATTAATCAGAGTTTAATTAATTGTTTTCCTTCAAATTCATTCCTTGAAAAGCGATACGAAACCCATATATAGTTATTTCCTTTCGAATCAAATTTGAGCTTTTTAGCCCCAAATTCCTATTGATCAATATATAAACATCTGTTTGGATCTTCTGTCTTTTTTCTACTTGAGGTAAATTTGTTTGGTTTGACTAAATGAGTACATATCGCGAGGGCTTAATATAAAAAGGGCGTATCTCAATTTTTTTTCGAAATCGCGTTTTTAATGTTTTCTGGGAGAAAACTTTTAATTGCATCTTCCTTGAAAATCTTAGTACGATACAGTTCAAAATCATGGACTTATGGCAACTTGAAAAATTATTTCTGCATGTCAATGCTTTAGTTTTTCTTCAGGTTTTTGCTTCTCCTATAAAATATCGAAAATTCGAGTTCCGCCTTTCTTATATTAACCCATCGATATGTATGTATGTATCTACTATTTGTATACATATGTGTGTGTATGCATGTATGTACATGTGTATGTGTGTATATGTGTATGTTTATGCTTTTTTTATATAAAAGAAAAACTGCCATACTTTTTTGTTTAATTTTAAAATCTCTCAGAAGCCTTTGCCGGAAATTTAACTCGCAGCTTTGTCTTCCTTCAGCCTTCAGCCTCCGGACTTTTAGTTTAATTAGATATTTTACAATCGACATTTTCTCCCTTCAAAAAGCAATAATTCCATTTAATTTGAATAGAAAAATTAAGTGCACTTCAAGTTCATTTGTTAATGTTTTTTCCTTTAATTTTTTTTTATTGAAGAAACACGTGTCACTGTATTGCTGGTATTATAATTTCTTTTATTTTTCTAAGCAACCAGATCTAAATTTTATTTTATTGGAATTGATTATAATTCAAGAAATCTATTTAAAAATTTTACCTGGGTAGAGCCTAATAAAATAACCAAACAGGGAGTGCCATCCTCAGCAAAGCACACCCTTCTGTAGAGAGAAAGAAAATATTTTTTATATGTATGCATGTGTACATCTTAAGAAGTAAAATAAACCTTCTTTAAGTTTTTGGATTTTGTTTAACAATTCGAAACATGTACACCATTCAATTTGTGTTCAATTATTTCGATTCACTTGAAAAGTTCAAAATAAAAAAGATATATATAAAAAATAACGAAAGTGGTTTATAAATAATAAATTAAAAGAGATGAAATCGAAAGAAGGAAACGAAAGACTAGGAATTAGTGATTTGCTAAATAAAAGGAAAATAAATTGGAAAATATAAACTCTTAAATAATTAGTTTTTTTTGCCGCTCAATTTTCTTTGGCAAAGCCGCGAATAACGTTCTAAAAGACACATTTTGCAAAACCTGCTTTTTTCACTGGTTAGAGTTAACATGACTCTCTTGCAATTATGCATCTAATTGCCGTCGAAATGCAATTACAAAGAGGGATGAGTATAGCAGAGGTACAATCACCCTTATTCCACTTGACGACATCGACATCACTTTAACACAATACCAAAAAATTGGGGCTTGTTTACGCGCTCTCGAGAACAAGGTCTAGACAATAGGATAAACCTGGGAAGAGGAGTCAGTTGTTGTCGACAATGGGTACACAAGCCCCAATTTTTTGTTATTGTGTTAAAGTGACGTCGATGTCGACAACTGGAATAATGGTGAATAGTTCTGTAAAAAAATGACTTCATTTCAAATTTTCGAAAAAAATTTGTGGGACCAAACTGGAAGTAAGCCCATTCAAACAAAAAAAAATTTATTTATTTTTGTTTATTAAGCTCGAGGTCGTTTTAATTAAGTTGTAATTTGTTTTGTTTTTTCAATATTTCGTTAACAGTTTGTTAACATCGTCAGGAAATAAGCAATTGAAATTGATATTTTATAAATTATAAAAAATGGTTTTGAAACATGTCATAAAATTTTTCGAAAATTGTGTTTTTAAATAAAAAACTATAGTAGTAATATAGGCGCATATTAAAAAAATTTAAAAACTGTTGGTTGAGAGGAAGTAAGTGCCTCCGCCAATTTTTTCAAATACAATGCAAAGTTTTGTAAAAAATAAAGTAGAAGCACGTAAAATAAAATATTAAATTTTTATGGGCTTGACTCCGCCCATTTTTAAACTTTAAAATTGTATAATTACAAGAACCAAAGGTACTTGTTAGGTTTCGCAGCAATCAAATAAGTAAAATATAAAAAAATCCAATAAAAAAAGGAGAGCAAATACATATCCTCATAATGAGTATTTTAATGTTCGTATGCAAAGTTCGCATTGCGAATCATACTTATTTTGCATCGTCGTAGACATTGAGTCAAGGAGAAGAAATCAACAACCTCATAAATGTTATTAAGTATGATTTGGATGCGCACTTCAAACTTTCGAAGGGATATGAAGTTGGGCAACATTGCAATAAGTGTGAGTGCGTGAGTGCGCATAAGTACCAGAGAATGACAAAAGTATCGTCTTAAGTATCGTTTGAGTGTTGGCCATCAAATCAGCTCAGCTAAAAATAAAGAACACTTAAAATACAAACACAAGCATTAATTTTATAACGAATACGTATAACTAACTATAAACATCCAACAACAACGTGTATACACATTTTTTAAATTACCCGGCACAAAAGACAGCAGCTAAAATTTATAGACTGTGGGCCTAATTCATAAAATATATTTTGATTTTATAAAATGTTTATTAATCAAATTTCCATAGAAAATTTGTTTCATAAACCACCTATTAAAACAGAAATATTTTTTATGAATAAGGCAGTGTGTGAATATAAAAATATTCTGAATATTAAACCGAATAGACATGCGTAATACAGAGATATTTAATTTACACACACACACACACACATAAAGCATGTTTTCAAACAGCCACACACACATCCACACATTTTCCATTCCACTTTAACTTGCATTTACACATGTAAGTAATTGCTTGCAAGTAGTGCATACCTATTATCAACGAAAATTTCGAAGAAATAACCGAAAGTCTTGCAAGTTACTTGATAGTTTACACATTCAGTTGCAAGCTCAATTTAAAAATGTTCTCGAAGCGTACACGTCTTATGAAAATAAATTGGTTTTTGAATGAAAAACTATGTTTATTTTAAAAATATATGAATCATAAAATTATTGAAAATAATGATATTTTCTTCAACAACTTTTTTGTCAATATGGATGAAATTCATATATAAAAATATGATTAAGGTGCCTTGTTACATAGTTGTGTTTTTTTTTTTAATTGCAATAAATATTACTTTTATTATACGAAGTAATTTATACAAGGAAATTGTGTTGTAAGCTGAGCAGTAAGCACAAAACATATGATTGTGTTGGTAAAACAATGTGAGTGTGTTGAAATTTTCGAACTTGCACTTACATGTGTAAATCAGTGTTGCCGATGAAGAATTTGGAAATTACACATCACTGTTTCCAATATTACACATCTGAAGAAAAATTACACATGATTTTTTTTATATATCTACTATATTCAACCAAAAAATAAAACAAAACAAAATAATAGTAATTCAAACTTGAACATTACATTTATAGACATACATAGGTACATATGGAATTATAAAAATAATACTTTATGTTTAGATATGTAAGTATTATTAATTAATTATATTTTTTTTATAAAATGTATGTAAGTCATAATTTTGTAAAACGCAACGCAGCAGTCAGAATTTTTGTGACAGAAAATAACAAATTTGAAAGTATTTTAAATAGTTGTTGGTTTGTACATACACACATATGGATGTAAATTTAAAATTTAAACTTCATATAAAATGCTCCATTGTTTTTGGGATTGAAAAGTTTAAAATTTAAATTTTCAACAAAGCAAATTATTCAAATAATTTCAAATTTGTTATTGTTTTTCGTTGCACATTACATTAGGAGTATCGACCAAATTTGTAAAAGGTATATCCTTTTCTTCAGTAGAGTTTTTCAAAATATTAAAAATGTCGGTTGCAGTAGATGATATACATTCCTTAAAATCGAAAAAGGAATACTGAGCTCTGGATGTAAAAAATAGTTGTTATGACAATTTGTTTTATGGAGCTAATATCTGTTGTTTCATCTATTATAATAGAAAACATCGTGTTTTTTAGATTGTCATACAAATCTTGAGCAAAACTTGGACCTAGAATATTTTTTATTAATGCAGTTGCCTTTGTCCTATGAAGACTTTCATCTGTCAATATATTTGAATATGGAATTGATGATTTTAACACAGGTACAAGGTCATATATTAGTATAAATGGCAAGTTGTTAGTAGCTAATAGTCCAGCGAGTTTTAATTCAGCTCTTTTAATAGTCACTTTAGTTGCAATAGTATTTTGTAAAGCAGTGCAAACATTAGAAGTAGATCTTAGGGCAGAAGCAGCGGCTTTGTGAGAAGTTGTTTCCATGTGCCTCGAAAGGACAAATTAGTTTTTATTGCATAATTTGCAAAATGATAAATCTTTTCCTCTATCTGAAATTTTGATCAGCCATCCTTTGAACTCTGTTTTCTGAAGCCATTCAGTTTGGAATCTAAAGGGTTCGGAAAAATAATTGTCTTAGTGTTGCAAACTGAAAGCAAATAATGATAATATCAGGGTTTGGAAAAGTTTTAATTTTGGAAGTTTCTCAAAAATATAATATAAAGCGAAACTACACATGAATTACACATAAAATCAATTACACATGCGCTACACATGCAAGTGAAAATTACACATGATATGTGTAATTACACACAAATCGGCAACACTGGTGTAAATGCTAAGTTATGTACACAAATGATTGTATACAATGGCGAATGATGAATAAATATTCCGAGTTTGACTGAATAAATATTAGTATTCTGTGTGTAAAAATATTCAGAAAGAAAGTATGAGAGAGAGTCTTTTTATTTGTAGTTGTAGGATAGTTTCCTTTTTTGCATAAACAAATTAGAGATGCTCTTGTATGTTGGAATCGGCTTAAGTCATAGTTGTTTGAGAGCAGATATGTGTGCGTACAAATTGTTTGTGCTATAATTAGAATTATGGTGCGCAGTTGCTAAAATTGAGACTATTTACATATGTATGTATATTTTTTTGATTACTTTTTGTCATTCTCTGATAAGTACAAGAAATTATAAGTCATGATTCAACTCTACTCACTTTATCACTACTTATTGCTGATCACGGTTTTTTACAATGCGACCAGATATAAAAAGAATTTTTACAATCGGTCTAAAATGTACCGAATTATGAAGTAACAATGTAAAAAATATAAAAAAAAAAATGGAAACGAATTGATAACCTCCTCCTTTTTTGAAGTCGGCTAAAAAGAAAAGTACAAAAGCATAAAATGTATAAAAGTTTTTGTCGTCATTATTTTTGATAAGCTAAAAAAATTAATAAAAAAATCTTGCATTTAAAATAAGTTTTTTTTGCTCTCCTGAAAATTTATTTTGGCACTTACAATGTTATTCGCGACGAACCTTCAATTATTATACTCGTAATGCCATTTTTTAGGAACTCCATTGTTTTGAGCTTGAAATGAACGGGATGTTCCAGTGATGTCCTGCCATACATATTTTTTTTTTTATAATTTAACGAGTTATTTAAAATTGTGGACAACAATCAAGACACTAGACAGGATTAATAATCCACCCACAATAAACATAAATTCTTCAATGAATTGAAATAAATGTAATTTTGTATTGTTACACATACACATAAAGTGGAACGCTGGCACTTGGCAATTTTTTTGCGAAACCTTTATTGGCAATTCAGGCAACGAGAGTACTACGAGTAAATCTAGCACTAAAAATGCTAAAATGATAAGCTTCTATGCATATGTATGTATGTATGTGTGTATAATCTGAAAACAATGCCCCCTAATATCTATTTAAGAGATTTGTGTCGTCACTTCTTACTGGAAGACATAATTTTATGCTTATTAAGTTCCCCACTTTATATATTTGTGAATCTGTATAATTTATTTAGCAAATAAACAACTATTGTTGTTGTTTCTAATGATCCTAATCTTTTACTCTTTTATGCATTGGCTGACTGACGTTCTTTTAATATTGTTGCCTTTTGTCAGTTTCTAAACGTGTAATTGTATGAGTAGTATATTATTTCATTCACTTTTATACTCGTACATCTCTTATTTTATGATAAGTAGCATCATTTACACATGTACACTTACATATATCATGAGACACTATCCCTCACTCACTCACTCACTCACTCACTTACTCACCCATTCCTTTATTCACATTCACCTATGCACATGTAACTTTATACATACAAATATTTATGTATGATGTGCGGATACGTATTCTACATTTCCGTGTATGTAAGTATGTAGGAATGTTTGTATGTATGTATGTATATACAATAGACTACTCGTAGTAAGAACACTTAAAAGTACGTGTAAAGTTGGATTTTTATGGTGTAGACAAACAATGAAGACCTACAACAACAAAAGGATAAAAAAAAATAATAATATAAATACTCTATATTAGAGTGTTTATGTTAAGTTGTATGCATGTGTGTGAATGTGTTAATAAACTTCAGCTTCTTTTTTAATACCTATGGTATGAATAAAGAAGGATTAGTTCATATATGAAATAGTTTTATGTGAGAATAAAGTAAAAAAAGCAATGTATAACTATGAATTTGTTTCACTGAAAAACTAAGAAATTACGAAACTTCGTTCGTGCAGAAGTTGTTTAAAGGCTTGGCGCTCATTAAAAGTTGTGTAACTCCGCATTCGGAAAACACAAAAACCAAGGTAAAATTGTGTAGATTTAATGTTCTTCCGATTTTGTTTCATATGTGTTTTATGTTAATTCAACTTGATTTCCAGTAATCTTTAAAGAGAATTTTTCCTTTCGAAATAACTTTATATCATGTTGATTCAACATTTGAGTACTTTTAAATCAAAATGAAGAATTATGTATGTTGAATCAAATCAATTTCAAGTTGAAAGAACATGAACTTGATACTGAAATAACACGAAGAACCAATCAAAATTATTTTAAGTCGAAACAACATGCATTTAATTTAATGTAGTCATTATGTGTGTGTGTGTGTGTGTGTATATTGGCACAGGCATAAGGAAAATTACATGTTTCATGTTTAGTTGGCTTCCCCGTCCAAGATTTGAACTCGAACTCATCGCATTTGCTAAACTTTAATTTCAAATTAACAAATCAGAATCAAACTCAAATATTTTTCTTTTGTTATTGTAAAAATTATGAACCGAATTCGCGTTAAATTTTGTTTGTTGTTGTTTTCTTCATGTTGAAGTTGCATCAAGGGAAAGAAGTTGTTCACATTAAGTAATGTAAAATGTGTATAAACGCATTTGTGTTTGAATGAACGATGACTTTAAGTACGAGTATGTCGCGTAGATGATGCATAAATTGTAAATTAAGTGTTGTTCCTCCGATGCCCCCTGAACGACACAAGGCAAGGGGAGAAATAAGTCTGTGTTTTTGCTATACTAGAACGAAAAGCATTGTTAATTTTTTTTAGTATTTCGTAATTTAATTTAAAGGTACATATCGAGCCTTATTTTCGATTTTATCGTAAGTGACAAATATTTAATTTTTCAGGAGAAGATTTTTTTTTTAAATATTCAAATTTGTTTTTGTACGTAAATTGTCGCTTACGATAAAATTGTACAGGCTATATCTTAAAAGTTATCAACAATTTTGCCATTTTGATAATTCTAAACTATGTGTAGGCCCATAAAACTTTAATTTCAATAAAAAAGTATATTTCCGATAACATGTCGCTTACGATATAATCGAAAAAAGGGCTCGATATGTACTTTCAAAAAACTTAGTTTTTAAGTTATTTATTTGATGAAATTAGACTGAAGTTATTCTTTACAATTATTTTTATATCTAAAGTGACAAACATTTTTAATTGATATAATGACTTTCAACGAATGCAGGAAAGATACATTTTTTTAGAATACATTGGCTGTGCCGCTGTACAACTTCTTCACAACATATTCTCATATACACATCTCAATAGTTGGCCTGCATTTCTGGAAGATGTATCATGCAAAATGCGAACATATCGCTCATTTACTTCAATAGTGTCATAAGTCAAAAAATAGTTTTTTGCGCTAATGATCCTAAATAATTCGTCATTTTGTGTTTTATCTTGTGTAAAAATTTCATATAAATAGCTTGTACTAGTTTTTTTGAGTTGTGACACTATTGAAGTAAATGAGCGATATGTACATACGTACATATGTAAGTATACAGTGGTTCAAAATGAAACTGGTACAATATGTACATATAAGAGTATACAGTAAATGCAACTTGTAAAAAATTAACACAAACAATATTTTTAATTAAGTTAAAAATTAATAAACAAGATCTTAGAATTAAAAAAAAAAATGTCTTCACTATTTTAGTACTAAAGATATGATTACAGATAAGATCCCCGATTTATATTTCAAAATGATGGTGTGGGACACCAAATAAAACAAAGTTTCACTTTAATATAATACAATTTTGTATCCGTTTTTAAGCGTAATACTACAAGTTGTAAAATCTTATATACTCGTATATATTGCCCAATTTTCATTTTGGGCCACTGTATATTGTAACAATAAAAACTTTTCTATTCCAAATGCGGATTTGAAACGAGCAAATAAACACTTATAAAATCTTATTAAGAGACGTTTTCGCCGTTTTACTACGTTGGCTGTATGTTTGTTTTTATATCTTTATGTGTCCATACGTAGTATGTATATACTCGCCTATCGTTCGTTGCCTTAATATAGAAAGGCCCTAACTCATTATTTTTTTTTGAAATCGAGATTTTTGCATTTTTCGATAGACTAGATGTTCCTCTATCTAAATATACAAAAAACTCGGTTTCAAAAATCATAATGAGTTAGACCCTTTCTATATTAAGGTAACGATATGTATGTATGTATGTGTGTATGTATGTATACATCTGCACAAATGTGAATTTTTGCGTTTAAATTCGGTAGAGTAGGGAAAACGGCCAAAGTTGTTCATGTTTTTGTTTTTGCTTTGAACTGGAAAAAGTTTGAGGTTGTTTATATTGTCAAATATGTTTGTTAATGTTTTTAATGTATGTACATATATCTAGAGAAAAACCCATATATTTTTATTGCAAAAGAAGTAGAAAACTTTGTCGAAGGCTTTTTACTTTTTACTTTTTGTTTTCTTTCTATTAGAAGAAAGTGAAAGTAATGTTGCCTCATTTTGTGCCATTCGATCACTCGTTGGTTTCTTTTTGCCACCAAAAGGAGATTACTTATCACAGTAAATTTGAAGTTATTACATAAAGATGATTATGTATAGAAATTTATTTGGTATTTGAATCTACAAATCTCCAATCTGTACACTAAATTAAGAAAAACTTTGTATTATGAAAATATTACTCACGAAAAAAATTTATTATGAGCACAAATACAAATTAAAACGTGTGAAATTCAGTAAATCAATAATTTAATACCAATTATTTAAAAAGATTTTCTTCTAGGCAAACTAAAGTTATGTAGAGAACATTCCAATACCTTCTGTTGTTAAATAAAAGTTTTAATTCCTGGCAATTCGACGAAGAGGTTAGCAAATAATACGAGTATTTGTTTTTAAATTTCATATTTTGTCAGGGACCGTATTCTGTAACTCGCTAAAGCTAAAACTAAATTCGATCGCTAAAATGCAGAACAAATGGAAAATTAAAAATATTTGGCGATGACATAAAACACTAAAATTTCGGAGGATTAAATTTTTGATCCAATGCCTGATTTAGCAATACACGTTTGATAATTTTATTCGTAGAAGAAAATCGTTAAATCGGCTTAATAGAATTTTAGGGATAGAGATTTAGCTTTAACGAGTTACAGAATACGGGAGCGGTGACATACTATACACTGCGAATCACTTGAGTAAGGAATTTGTATTTATACCAAATTTGAAAGAACGCCTTTTTGATAGAAACTTTTATTTCTGGAAAGAAATATTTTTGAAGCGAATTCCCAGCGGGGAGGGCAGAGTTGTATAACGTGTCTTATTCTACTGCACATTTCATGATTGATTTGGTAAAAATATTTGAACAACCTAAACAAAAGGATATTTTCTTATCCACAATAAAGGAACTTATTTCATTGGACCCACCAACACAGCAGTGGAACTTCTAAATTGGATTTTACGCGTCCCATATTTTTGCACTACATCGATTTCCACCAAATTAATAAAAATGAGAATGTGAAGTACCTTAGAAGTCCAAAATTATGCAATCCCCCAATTTCTAGTTTGCAAAATATTCTGCCAGTTTATGGAACACAATCGAAAATTACCGTCTGCCTATTTATATTTAACACAAAAACAAAGTACTCAATTTTGTTTTTGTTTTTATTTTCAATGTAAACAAGCCGACGCGAATTTCAGATCGTCTTCCATAAAGTTGTAGATATTCATTCGGTTTGGTAAAGTTGAATTCCTCATTTAATGATTCGCAGTGTACGTACTAGAATGAATCATAATTACATAAGTACATGCATATCGTCACCTTCAATACAAACGGACGTAAGTAACTACACTTCTATATTTTTTACAGGAGAAACAAAAAACTTTTCAAAATCAATAATAATAAAGTGTTCTTGAAAATTTTCTTCGAATCTTACTTGTAGTATGTTTTTAACCATTTATTCCCTTTTTATATACATATATTTAGGCTTTTATGCTAGTTATGTTCTTTGCAATAAAAAATAGATGCATTCGTAATTACGCTCGTTTGAATTTCCTTAATAAAGTCGTAATTTTTAAGCGCAGAGGTCTAAATATTTGCGTGAACATATAGTTTGAGAAAATGAACCATAATCAATCAAAAACTCGATTTCGAATTTTTGCGTAGTTACGTCCGCTTGCATTTAAGGTGGCAATATGTATGTATATAAACATATAGTTCTGGCATGCATATAAAATTATATAACATAGACAGCAAAAGCAAAAGTGACAATCCATGAGGCAAATATATACATATACATATACATATGTACATGTCGTGGAAACGCCGTAGTAATCTTTACCATATTAAAGAAACAAAGACAAATGAATATCTGAAGTGAATATACAGCAAAATACTACCAAACTCGAATGACACTTAAAATTCCATTTGGAATTTTTCATTTCCCGCTGTTGTAGGATGCTTTATTTTTATTTCATACATTAACAGTATGACAATATCTACATTATGATTCCCCATCCATTACGATAGAGAGAATATAAAAAATTCTTAAAATATACCAGAAAATAGAAAGACATTTTTTGTTTTTTTTTTCTAAGACACAGCCAAACAACGTTCATTCTTCAACATGTTGCCGCAAAATATATATATTTTTTTAGTTTATATGTAGATATGAAAGACCTGCACACAGTTAGAACAAAATTTACACGCCACATATTATGTTTTGCCCATATTTATACAAGAGAACACTGAAGACAGTAGAAATGTGATGTGGAATGTTCGGAAGTCGTTCAAAATTTAAGTGATTGTTTTATGCCCTAATTCAGTAAGAAGATTTGGGACGTTTTTGTTTGAAAATACTTTTGAGTTCTTGTCTTTGAAATCCCTAAATTATTTTCTTCAAAAAATGGTTGTTGTCTTTGATAATGAAAAATAAAAATATTATTACCATGTTTTTGAAACATAAAACTTAAATTAAAGTATTAGGCCCCTTTCAGATTAGGCAACTTTAATTGCGCAAGTATAATTTTAATTTTTATTTATTTTCTTTTGAACTTGCTTTTATGTTCACATTCAGCAACTTTGTTGAGCAAGTTTAATTTTCTTATGCTCGAATTTTCTTAATTTATTGAGGTTTTGTTTCATTTCTGTATTGATTGTAATTGTGAAAGTGATTTGAAATTTGATGTTTACAATGGAAGTTGAAGAAAAAAATAATTTAGTTAAATATATACTTGACTATACACAATTGCCAAGTACAAGTAAAGAATTGCCAAGTACAAGCAAGTCTGTACTCAAATCTCGGCAATTCTTTCCCCTTCAAACCGACCTTTCCTCTCACACCCATAAACACAAGACTTGCGCAAGTAAAGTTGCCTAATCTGAAAGGGGCCTTATACAATAGTTTGAAAAATATATAAAAAAATATGTATTGGATATAATGTTTGAAACAAAATCATAAAGCAAATACACGAACCTTCTAGCATAGACAATAAATAATAATTGTTTTAAAGAATCACAACTGGTGTTTTTTTTCGTCCATAGGCAAGACGATACAATTGTCGAACAGAATTAAAATAAAAGTTTAATTAATTCGCCGTACACCTTTGATAAATTTTATTGACAATTCAACAATTTTACTGACTTTAAAGTAAACACTAAAATACTATACTCGTTTCCATTATTAGTATTAAAAGCTGTTTTCAAAAGTTATTCGAATATTCGACCAAAATTGCTACAATAATATTGTAAAATGAAAAATTTGTTTGATTCGAGCATAAATGAAATTAGTTCTTCGAATATTTGAATTGTTCGAGCCTGAATGACAATTCTTATTCATTCACAGGCATACACACATTTGCTCATATTCTTCATATTTCATTGCCATTCATATATGATTTGGCAATGATTTGTTGTATACTCGTGCACGTCTATAATACATGCATATTATTTATTTATACATACACATGTAAATGTATATGTAAAGGTTTTCTTACCAGTTTATTGTGTGCACTCACTTAAACACACCCACAATTTCAATGTGTGATGGCGCTTGGAAAATTTGATTGGGTAGACCGATTTTTTATATCGAAAACGTACTAAATTTTTCAGCTAAAGTAATGCCAAGAATTATATATTTTCTAAGACATTATTTAGGAAACAATTTTTCATGCAATATTTGTTTTATAAACCCTTTATAAATCAAAATTATTGTTCATGCATAATATAGTAAAATATTGATAATGCATGTAATTTTATTTAAATTAAACTTGGAGTAATTATAATACTGACACGGACTCTTCTGGAAATATGTAGTTCTTTTTTGCAATTTTTTTTCGAAAAAAAAAGCAAAAATCATCTTTAAAACAGGGATGTATGTAGTTAAAATATTCTTCGAAAATATTTGTCATGAAATTCTACTACGTATACGTATGTAGATCTCAAAACACACTTAAGTCGAAAATGTATCTTTAATACCAGAAATTTCACCTACTACATGAAATGTGGTAGTATACCTTCCACATTAGCATTCTTCAGTCACTCCAAAAATGGGACAAATGTGACACAATTGCCATCTCTGACTGGATCATGCCCCTCTGCGCTTATGATGTAACTTTCTCCCACAGTCATGACTAGTCATAGCGAAACGCACTTCTACATTCTTTCACTCATGCAAACAAAAAATCAAATGATGTTTTTTATCGTCAACATTTGCAGAAATTAGATTTATTTACATTTAATTTTTTCTTCTTTATTGTTAATGGCTTGGAAAACAGTGTTTCAATCATCAATAAGAATATCTGCACAAAACACAATGTATGAATTTATTTAGAAATAAAACACAGCACTTTGTCAGGTAAAAGTCCCCCAGGGGAGTCTATTTGACTACGGGTGTGGCAATCCCGGAGCTCCAGCTGGGGTAATGTGGCTTTTTCTGCTGGCGGACCTTTGGCTCATTACCCGTAAAACTTATGTGTTACTACCCGATCTCTGGAATAACAGAGCAAAGGATTTGCATGTATTTATAAAAGGAAAACAAAGGATCGTTGTTGTCAGTTAGGTGCATGATCACCTAGAACTGCCCCTGAGTTCAAAAGATAGTAGTAGTGAAGCCTTTATTAATAAAGGTGGATCTGCGAGGTCTGACCAGAGATAAAAGCATTGCGGTTATCAAAATTCTGTTTTCAAAAGGTTGAACGTCCTGGATATGACCCCAGGGCACTAGCACTTTTGTGTCTGATCGTAATAGGCACAGGATTTTGGTGGCGATAGCTTGCTTTCTTTTCGCGTGGGTGGTTCCTTCTGCTCTGAAGTTTGAGTGCATGTAGCGGTCGTCAGTTCCTTTGCTAAAATGCCGAGTTCGTCCTACCCCACGGGGTTAAAGGGATGATTTTGGTAAGTGTGGAGTAGGCACTGGATATTTGGCGACACAGGCATGCGTTCATTACGGAGGAGTGGTAGCTGTGCCGGCAATGGTTGAGGAATTCTCTTGGGGACCTCGCTATTGGTGTATACACAACACTATAGCTTGGAAGCCGGAGAATTATCGTAGTGGCTGTGGTTGCTACCAAAATCGCTGGGAGAATAGTCTTGGCTTCCCAGTTTTAAATCAATGCTAGTGATTGGTATGACGCGGTCAGCCAGACACTATTCTAGGTGCTGTTGCTAATCAACAGAAGTTGCTATGGCACGAACATAGCAACTGATATGAGTTTAGATAGCTCAATTACCTAAGGAAGGTAATTAAATATAGTACAGGGATAACTATATATAAGGTTTGCAACCTGTGTGCCTTTGAGGAGTGCACATAGGTGCATTCCTAAAAGGGTGCATGGGGGCGTTGGTCTGGCGTCTAACCCACAGCCGGTACCTTGGCACCCGTGAGATAAGGCCGTAACGGCAGGTGCTCACGGAAAGCTATTGCACATCTGTCAGGTAAAAGTGAATCAGCGGAATATATATATAATTACCCGTATTGGGTATGTCGAGTCGAATATTTGTCTACGAGAATTTTCGTATAGATTAAAGAAAACTTATAACACATTTCCTTTAATCTAGTACAAAATTCTCACAGCCGCATATTCGACTCGACATACGCAATACGGGTGAATGCCTTTTATACTTGTATTGGCTTGTGTTTTGCATTCCCCTTTAACCGATAAAAGTGCAATTTTTTTACACTGTACAGCTGATTGCCAAAGTTATTTGTTAAATTCAATGAGAAAAAAATGTCCAGTAGGTGCGGCGAATGGCCGATTTAATTCTGGTTAGCTTTACTGCATTAAATTGAGAAATTCATTGTACCGACACTATTAAGAAAAACATAGTATATATTATAAACTTTGAAAGGCATCACAGTGTGACTTTTAGCACTTTTAGCTGGCAAAAATTAATAACTCTCGTTCCGGAGCAGATCTCGGAATTATATGTGGTATGGATAATGTCTATACATAAATGAAGCTGCGTAGAAAAAATGGGCATGGGCTCCATGGCAACGCCATATTTATTTATGTTGCTAAACTGAAAGAAAATCATCAAGGTTATTTAGTAAAAATACCAGCTTTTGGATTTCTCTAATATTATTTGATATTTTGGTAGTAGTATGAAAGCTAAGCTCGGTGAAACAATTTACTTCTACTCTATTAAAAATTTTATTTAAATATTTTCCTTCCTTTTAGTGGATTTTAACTTCAATGAGCTTTTGGCTAAATTATATATTATATTGCTAAAAAACCAACCAATACTATTCAAAATGAACCCAATTTTGAGAAAAAATAAAAATATAAATGTTAATATGCATACAAAAACTTTTACAACAATTGAGGCACAGCCGCGAATAACGTTGTAAAAGACATTTTTGAAAAAACCAGTTTTTTCACAGATTAACATTAACATAACTCTCTTGCGTTGTTCAAACATCAAACCATCCAAAATTATGCATCTTATCGCCGTCGAAATACAATTACAATCCAATCAGTCGGTGGAAAACTTTGTAAGTAACTAATAAAATCATGCAAACGAAATTGTCGAAAATAATTGATAAATGCATCAGAGATACAAAAACAAAAGTTAATGCTAGTTATCATTATTTTCGATAAGCTAAAAAAATTTAAACGAAAAAAACAATCTTGCTTCAAAATACGTTTTTTGGCTCTCCTGAAAAGTTTTTATTTGTCACTTAAAACGTTATTCGCGGCTAACCTTCAATTATAAAATCATTAAAATTGCTAATTTAAAAAACCTGTTCTTTACCTTCTCTTGATACTGAATATTATTTGACAACCATTATATTCCTTACCATTTCTTTTCTTCTTCTTATGAGAATATTTATGTATCCCTGTACTCCTGTCTATCATACATCAAAAAATCAACAAGATCGGGAAACTGTTTTTTTTTTACCTTTGGCCAGCTAAAAGTGCTAAAAGTCACAGTGGGCGTATGTATGTCATCAAACATGGTTCATGTGGTCTCAACAAAACTGTATGAAGTGAATTTCATGAAATAAGCCTAACTATTAAATTAAAAAGACAATATTGGACGCATCCCAATTTTATTGTAACTAAAAAAAAATTGAAAACATTTATTTACTCGTAGTTTCAACAAATATGTCTTTAATAATGCAATAAACCAATAAGAGGTCTTCCTAATCACATTGTAATTTATTTCGCAAAATTGTACGAACCTCCACATTCAGTTGTCCTTGGGGTTCTTTAACATCAACACATGTCACATTATCACTTTAACAACAACAGATAAACATTACAAAAGCAAAAAAAAAAACAAAAAAAAAAAAGAAAGAAAAAATTAGGGAATAGAAGGAGTTAAATTGAAAACTTTTACAAATGTGTTAGAAACAAACTTTTTATTATTTTCCGAACTCCAGCCAAGCGACAATCTTTGATATATTTATTTTTTAGTTTAAAAGAAAGCAACCATTTTGCTCGTACTGCTTGCTGGTGGAACAAAAATATCGAAAAAGTTTTGTTGCTCTTCTGCTTCAACAGTGTGACAAATTATAACCCACACGCACACGCACACACACTCTGGAAAAGTGCTAAAATATTAAAACAAAACCAAATTTTTTTAAACAAATACTCATACACACATTCCTAACTTGGAAAAATAATAAAACAAAAACAAAAAAACGGTGATAACAAACTGCCAGAAAATTACTATTAAAGTTCTTTTAGTTGTTATTTTGTTTATTTTGAAAACAAAGTTTTTTCGTTTATTTGATTGCAAGAAGTTGTTAAAATGGACTTAAGAGATGCCTAAACTAAAAATAAATCAATTCAAGTCCTTAATAAACTAAAAATAGTTTTGCACTAAATACCAAAAAGTCGTAACAATATTTTTAATAATAAAACTGAGAAAAAATGTCAAAATATTTGAATTTGTAAGACAAATGCCACCCAGAAGTTTTGGATTCACAATTTTTTCTGTTAAAGATTTAAGTCAGTCGCAACCTCGAAAGTAGAATGAATTATTATTAGAAAATTAGCCCCTTTATTGCGAATGGAGTCGTCGACGTCACATCAAGACGACAGTAAAAATTTCCACTTAGATAACTACTCTTTGTCGACAACAATTGACTACTATTAATATGCTACATTAATTTACAAAGCCTTAAGCCTGGATCACACGATCGGCACAATGTACCGACTTTCGTCTGCTCACTGAAATAAAGTCATAAGCAGGGAAACCACAAATATGCTCTAAAAAAAGTGTTTTATGCGCATTCAATATGCACTAAAAACTTGTAAATATGCGCTTAAAAGTAAAAAAATATGCTCTTAAAAATAGAATAAATTGGTTTATTTGTAAATGAAAATATATTTTTTAATCAAAAATTCAACAACATTTGCATATAAAATAAGAAAAAAATAAATAACCAAAAAACGGAAACATAATTAACAAAGAATAACTGGGTTTGAAGTGCAGGTTAAAACAAAATTACTATAAAAATTTTTACCAAAACAAATTAATTTTTATGGGATGCATAAGAATTTAACTTTAATTTCAAAAGATCACGATATCAGAATTAAGGCTTTGGAACTGTATTTTGGATAAATAAGACAAGATTTTAATTTATAATTTTTATTGCAATAAATAACAAAATATTGACCTAGAATTTCAAATAAAAATCTTTTCTGTCCCGTCTTAATGAACTTTCATACATTTACAATGTTCCTTCAAGGTCTTTTCAAGGCAGAGTAAATCACACACAGTTAAATCACACATAGCTAAATTTGTATTGCAACTAACGTCCGTAAAACTGCGTTATATATAAAGAAAAATTATACACTACATGGAACATTGGAACAGAGATTTAGATGGCGAAAATTAAAAATAATTTGTAAGCATATTAACCCAGATAGCACAGGAAAAAAGTTTTATTTAAAACTTAAATTTTTATTTCAAAACTGAAATTTTAATGCGTTGCTAAAAAAAATCATACAATTTTTTTTTTCGGAATGGAGAGTTTTTTTAAAGGATGGTGGTGCCAAGAGGGTTGAAATAAAATAAATTCTATAAAGTATGAAAATATGCCCTAAAAGCGTAAATTATGCTCTAAAAATTCGAAAATATGCTAAAAATATGCGTGTAAAACTGATATATGCATAAACATGCTTTAAATGGCAAAATATGCAAAAATATGCACTAACAAATCGATGCCAAAATTCATAAAAAGTTCTGAAACGGATAAATATCTTGTCCCCACATTAATACGTCGCACAAGAAAAAACATGCAATTGCATATTTGCGGTTTCCCTGGTCATAAGTAATAAAGTAAATTTGCCTTATTTCTCAACTAATTGAAATATAATTAATTAACTGCACCACACTGCATTGGTAATACAGCCATATAGACTTATTCAAGAATTAACTAAGTAATATGTCATTTTGATTTATGACTTTACTGCAGTGAGCCGAGCCGACGAAAATTGGTACATTGTGCCGATCGTGTGATCCAGGCTTTAGGCCGGTTTCACATCTGTGTGTCATGTGCCCAAAAAAGCGCAACCACTAATTTACTAATGAAAAACTGTTTGATTCAGATACATATGTATTTATTAAGTTTTGTTTTAAACCTATGTACATATGTACATACATAAATTCACTCACACTTTATATATTTTTCTGATTTTACTGCACGATCTTGCTGTTTGTTTTTGTTTTTTAAACAAAACACTTTCTAAGTATTTCTGGGAATCATTTTCGAGTCTTAGTTTAAGCACAGAACTGATTAATCAGTTTTTGATCATCTAAGGCAGTGTAAAGAGACTCAGTTTGATGAAACGATCTTCCACATGCTGCCTGGGATTATTTACATACAATTAATCTTCTATCTTCTATATATTTATTTATTGAAACATACTATACAAAGTAAATTTACATGGTATGGTGTTGCACGAATATGGGCGGAGTAACTAGACCATATGCCCAAGATGTTATTAACAGTAGTTTAAAAAGTTTGTGACTGACTGTACGACCTATGCCTTCACATAGGAAGTAGCAACGTGGTCGTTAAAGAAATTCCACAAAAAACCACGGTTATCCGTGGCAGATCAGTCCACGGTTATCCGAGGCAGATCAGTCAACCAGTGCGAGCCAGACGAAAAACTCTCGAAGGGCAAACAACAGACACAAGCCTGACCGCACTTAAGAAATAATTACGATGACGCGAAATGATGTTCTTCGACCCAAAGCTGCTTAACGACTGTATCTTCTATATATATAAAACAGGATGTGTGTATGTATGTATGTAACGTACGGACTCCAAAACGGCTGGGCCGATTTTGATGAAATATTCAGGGAATCTTCAGAATATTCAGGCGGGTGACACTGTCAAGTCTGATTTTGGATTTTCGGTCTGCGGGCGGAGGGGCGTGGTAAAATCAAATTTTCATATTGCACCACCAATGCCATATACATATATACATATATATGTATATATATTTATTTTTTTTTGCCGGGGAGGGGAGGGTAGCGAAGCACACCGGGTTAAGCTATATGTAATAATTATTTAACATTTCATAAAACTCTGAGTTAAGCTCTGTTGGTAACACTTTTTTGATGGAGCAGTAAATTTAATTAATATAAACATATATTTAATTAAAAGATTCATAAAAAATATTATTTTTTCTAAGCAATCACTTAATTGAAAAAACTTCAACAATAATTTTTTCCGTGTACTAAACCGATTTATGTGAAAATTTAGTTCCTCCTCCTATCACTTTTCAATACGATTATTATGCTTAGATCAGGAGGGGGGGGACCTGTACCCAAAAAATTCTTAGAACAACTAGAGATACGTATATAGTATGTTTGTTAAACTTCCTCTATTTAAAAAAAAATGAGAAGTTCAACTATTATAAAAGTTGAAACAAGAACTCAATAATCAACATGTTTTTTATTTGAAAATTGAGGATTTTTGAGTTCGTATTTAACGAATATAGTTTCTCGATATGTACCCGTATGTGTCAAAGTCTTTTTTATGCTGAGTCTCGGCAACAGTAAAGGTAAAATAAAAAATTTTTCCCTCATGCACATTTAATACAAAATTTTAACATTTATTTGAATTACGAAATAATTAAAAAAATTGGGCTTGGGTCGACAGAACACAAACATTGAATCCGTAATCTTTTCGTTTCTCATTTTCTTCTCTTCCTTCTTGCAGATAATAAAAAATTACATCAACGCAATGCTAGAGTCGTAGAATGATACTAATATACGACTAGTTAAGTATGCCAGTTGTCACTAAGTAATTCAGCTAATTTTAAAAGCAAAAATATGCTGCAACTACATATACACTCGTAATACTGCTGCCACAACAAGTGCAGCAACATCTCAAAGTGGTATTTATTTTTTTAAATCTAAATTGGATGTCTACAACCACTGCCAGAATGGCTACGAACTACGATTGCTCCCAAGTAAATACAGGTCAGTCATTTTATTTTTAGTTAGGAACAAATAAAGTAGAATTCAGTGTAGAAACAATGTAAAAGATACGTACGTACGTATGTACATATGTATGTATGTACGTATTTATTTATCCAGTTAAGTTTTGTGTTTTTTTTTTGTTCGTGAGTTTTTCCTCAGAAGTGAAAAGGAAACAAACAATAAGGAAGTGTGGAAGGACGTTGGTGGGAGGCGTATTAAACCGACAGAAAAAGAGATCTCTGAGATAGTGACATTTCGGAAGACTAAAAATGTAGTTGAATGAATGAATCAAGTGAAAGGATGAATGTTTCTTCTAGTCAGGACATCGTCGTGCTGATTTCGTTCGTAGTGGATTTTCAAACTACTTTTACATATAGAGATGCAGTGGAAAAGAATCATGTTGTTAATTGATACTATTGGTTCGTTTATATTATATACAGTGAAAGCTCTATTAGCGGACAGCCCTTATAAGCGGACATCTCCCTTGTGCGGACTATTTTTCTAAAACTGGATTTAATATAATGGAAATCAAACAAATTACGATCTAAAAAACGGACGCTCCCATGACCGGTCGCGGACATGAAATTACCATAAATTCTGACAAAAAAGTTCCCATAAGCGGACATTTGCTCTGACAAAAAGTAAAAATTTTATATTTTTCTTTTATTACAAATTATGAAGAGACAGTTGCAATCAGTAATAAAACATTGTTGATCAAAATACTCGTAGTATGAAAAAAAACGGTAAAAGTAAGAAATGGATGAATTAGTGTGATTCCTATTTTAATTCTTTGCTACATACAAAATAAAATTCAGTTTTTTAAGTTCTTGTACGATACAAAATAAAATTCAGTTTTTTAAGTTCTTGTATGATATAAAGAATAAAGTGCCAAACCAAAGAAAAATTTTGAGATTAAAAGATAAAATGATATCAAAATATTTTTGAAAAAGAACAATTGTCTGCACAGGAACCAGTAAAGAGATATATTTTGCCACAAAAATTAAATAATTGCCTCATTCATAAACAATAATTTAGGTTTACAAAACGGTTAATAAATAAATTTCCATATCGACTTTCAAAGAAGCCCTGCACAATAAATTAATACGTTTAAAAAAAAGTTAGTGACATATGAGCATGTAAAATATTTAGAAAGTCACTACACGGAACTGTGTTTTGAAGAAGAAAAAAGTAAATGATAACAAAAAAGTATTCAGGACTTTTACCACCCCTTGTAATAAAAATGAAATTTTGTAAAAAATCAAAAAAGTTTTGGTTTCATTCTTGTTAACGGACATCTCCACGTAACAGACAAAAACTTCCTCGACGGTGAGTGTCCCCTTATGGGAGCTCTCACTGTATATATATATTTTTTTTTTTTTTGAAGTGATTTTGTTGCATGTTGCTGAAAAGGATCGTATGTAAATGCTAAATTTATTCTTCTTCTCTCATTCTCACATGCATTCATGGTAATTAGCTGCGGCTATTTGTATTTTATTTGCACATACATTGTAATATGAAATCAATGGGCCACCTGTTGATTTCCTACAACCAAATGAATGAATGAATAAATACTTTCTGATATCAGCTACAACATAATACATTTATAGACATACGAGTATGTACAACTGTTGTTATTTCTTCTTTTGCAATATGTAATTCCTTTTGCTAAAAATCATCCCACATTTTCAACAACAACTTAAATTGTTTCTTTCAGCCATACAATGCAAATTTATTAAATAAAATGTTGGCTGAAAGAGAATATAAATAAAAAATGCTGCTACTGTGCCAGTAGGATGTTGCGGTTAATAATACTTACTGGCTTATGAGCACACTTTGTATTTCCGGGCTACAGCAATTCAAATAATGTTAATATTTGCCATTTCCTTTTTTCCACTTGCGAAAATTTCAATTTTACGAGCAACGAACAAACTATAAAATCATAATAACCAACATTTTGTGGTTAACTATTGAATGAAGAGTGCTCAGTGCATTGAATAAGTGAGTCAAACTAAATACAAGTGAAAAATGAGATAGTTGTAGTAATAATAATGGCATCGTGCCATAATTATATTGTAGTAATGAAAACTAAATTAATATGGGATGAAATTTTCTATTTAGTTAAGAGATATGAGTCAGTCTGATTTGGTAAGAAGTACTTAAACATTTTTATTATTATAATTATTTTTTGTTGATGATTTAACTGTTGAATGGAATTTGTGCTTTAAAAATGATCTACATTATGAAGTAATTTCGATACAATTTATCCATTTATTTATGGCTTTGAACAATATATAAAAAAGATGAATAAGTGGCAAAATTGAACAAGGTCTTGACGAATTTTGCCATACTATCAGTTTGCCGGCAAGGTATATACGTATGTATGTACATGCATACATAAATACATACACACGCATACATACGTACACAATGCAATAAAAATTTAAGGTCATATTGAGGAGCTGACCAACAAAACCAGACTAGTCCTCTTAACGGGTTTTTACAGGCCAGTCAAATAACTGAACTATCTAGATAGAGACTAGCAAGAAAAAGTAAGTTTTCGTTATTTTTGTAAGCCAGGACCGAACTGGTTTTGAATGAAAATATTTCTTGACTTCATTGATGTGTACTTGTAGAGGCCGAAAAAAAAAATCATTTACTGAGGACATGTCCAGTTTTGTTCGCCAACTCCTCACTTAACTAGCGGTCTCCACTAGCTATGAACTTGGTATGGGCATCATGTCAGACATTGCAAATGGCTAATGGAGACCGCTCATGTCCAACTTTCGTCCATGCTCTGACATGTATGCCCGAACATACATATGTCTGAGCAACAATTTTCGCCATGAGATTCTCAGTCTGCAACCATTTGCAATAGAAAGAAAAGAGACAGAACAAAATTGGTAAATATTCCATCTTTATTGCACTAGCGCAAAATACTTTGATATGCCTGAACATAGACATCGCACGTATTCACCACAACAAAGAAGTTGATGATATTTTCATAGTTAGTTTGCCGGCGTCATGTTCATGTCATGTCCAAGTCGATGGCCAGTGGAGATGTAGGGTAAGGTAGTTAAAAATATTTTTTATTTTGTCGCTTACGATAATTTGGTAGTAGGGATCGGTCGATTCACTAAATTTATTAGTGTTTATATAAAATATTGTCAATCTTAACGAATTTGGTTGCAAACAATCAAATCAGTCTTTCGGATTATAAACAATTTTTTTTTTTATAATTTGACTTTATTTTCCTTCTGATGTTAAAACGTACATACGTGTGTATATATGTATGTATGTATGTATGTATGTATGTATGTATGTATGTACATATGTATGTATATATGTTCTGGTATTAAAAATGAAATGAAAGCTTTTACAAAACCGTTTATTATATTTCAGTCATATACAAATATTCAACAATGTATTCATGAAAATATTTAACAAGAGAACTTCACTCAGCACAAAGCAAATAATCAAGTTTCATCAGATGTGTGTATCTTCACTTTGGCTGACATGCACTTTCAGATGAATGAGTGCTTTTTCATCATAAACAAAAATAAAGCAGGAAAAAAAGGAAAAAAATATTCAGTAAACTTGAAGAATAAAACCAACACATAAGAATGCCAAAAAAGGTTAATACAGGGTGATTGAAATGGTGTTACTTCTTTCCAAAAATAAAACATTTCTTTGCCAAAAACAACGTGTTAATTCAGATTATCAAAAAAAAAAATATTCTGTGTTCAGGAAGTGAAAGGCTTTGACTTGGTTTACTACTGAGGTGGCAAAGAAACACTTGCGACTGTCCAACCCACAAATTAATAATACTCGTAAAATAAAATTATAGTAGAAAACCCATTTATTTCACTGTACTCATGGATAGTCCAGTACTTCATTCCGAATTGTATTCAGAACAAGTATAATGTTGCCTACCAATTGTCCAATACTGCACATATGGAATTACCCTTTGTGTGAAGAAGCAGATATCAAAAACAAATTTATATATTTATGTATGTACATACATACATATGTACACAAGCTGTATGTACATACAGTGGAATCTCCCTTAACGGACACTTCTATAGGCGGACACCCCCTTTGGACAGACACTTTTGACAGGTCCCTGCAGCGCTCCATTTAGTTTCCTCTTGACCGGACAGTCCCCTTGTACGGACACATTTCAATGGTCCCGCCAGTGTCTGCTCAAGAGAGATTTCACTGTATTTATATATGTACATATATGCGCTGGTACTGTTTGTTAATCATAAACCTCTAAAGGCCGACAAATGCATGTAAATTAATTGATGATGAATCTGAACAAATAAAAAAGAAAACTTAATTGTATGAAAGGCTTTTTCTCCGAAGACAGAACTTGGCTGACTCAAAATAATATTCTGAAAACTTAAGAACCAAACGAGCTAAAGGGAAAACATTAAATACTGAAATTCGTGTGACTTCTAAAAAGGGTTAAGGGTGCAATAATGAGAAAAAAGTGTGACTACGAGGGTGTGAGTTACAATTTATGCTGAGTATGAATGACGTTCAAATTGAGATGTTTGTCTTTTAATTGGTTGCAATCTTAAATTCTTTTCATACACAATAAAGTACTCGTAAATAAACATGTGAGAACATATTTACACACCTACAATTGCTCAAGGATACACGTTCACATTTGTGGATGGTCTAACAAAATTAAAAATTGAAATTAAATGTCTGAACATTTATTTCTGATGCAGTTAAGTTGGAAAATTCGGTTTTCACTTTGATTTTTATTATTAAAATATTGTTTTACACACTGCAACTAATATATTAAACTTGAAATATACCAGAGAACAGTAATGAGTAGTGAAAAAGTGAGTAGAGTTGAATCATGACTAATAATTTCTTACACTTATGCGCACTCATACTTATTGCAATGTTGTCTATGAATTATATTCACTCGAAAGTTTGAAGTGCGCATCGAACTCATACTTAGCAACATTTATGACGTTGTTGATTTCGACTCTCCTTAACTCAATGCCTATGGACGATGCAAAATGCGGACTTTGCATACGAACATTAAAAGTCTTATTATGAGGTTATGTGTTTCTCTCTTGCTTTTTTTTTTGTTTTTTTTCACGAATTGAAAAACAACGCTATTTACTACTATTGTATACTACTTGCAAACTGTTTAATGACTAAAGTTTTAAATAAACATACATAGATGCGTTGAGTGAGCTGAATCAATGTGGGTAGTATAAGGATTTTCCTGAAATTAGAAATCAAACTGAGGTGATTTATTAGTGTGAGTGTAGTATGACTATGATGTCAACGTCGCATTCATATTTATTTCAACCTATACTTATAAATCAATATCATCGTGAATATGCATAAATCGGAGTAGTTGAATTTAAATGATGCCTACTCACTAATATTTAAAATTTCATGAGTCAGTATGAATAGCGAAAAAACGGTTCATTGCCGATCACTGAAATGTACCAAAGCAGTATAAATTAAATTAAGCGAAGGCATAAGTCGAAAAAAAAATAACAACCGATTAATACAATGCGCTATAACTTCCTAAAAAATTGCACTAAATAATTGAGATTTTACTCACGAGTTACTTTTGAACATGAAGATTATAGGAGTGCTATCAACTCAAAATTAGCTTACTTTTACTTATTGCTTCAGATGTAACTCTGTTTAATTTTATGTAACATGTGTATAAAATCAGAAGATTCAGAAGATGTCACCTGCTTAAAGCTGCGCTTTGATTGGAAACTTACATGATTTTTGACTGATATCGTATCAACAGCAACTTTAAATCTTTTAAAGCGACTACAATATGTAACTTCGAACATACGGCCTGTCCCACGATGTCACCAGAAATCGTTCGATCGACAACTTGTATTGCAAACAACAACAAATTTTCTGATGTTATTGTTGTTTGCAATTCAAGTTGTCGATCGAACGAATTCTGGTGACATCGTGGGACAGGCCGATAATCTATCGTTTTTTTTTTTTTTTGGTTTTCAATCCAATGTTTCGCGTAAAAGAAAGAAGTCATTAAACGACTTCAACAGAAGGAATACAATTCGTCTGTTTT
The DNA here is from genome assembly GCA_944452675.1 of Tachina lurida. Taxonomy (NCBI): domain Eukaryota; kingdom Metazoa; phylum Arthropoda; class Insecta; order Diptera; family Tachinidae; genus Tachina; species Tachina lurida. Next base: position 820,151 of record OX101753.1, read on the forward strand.
TTTATTTTACTTCATAACTTTGTACACTTTTATATTTTAGACCGACTGTAAAAATTCTTTTCTTTTGTCTGAGAGGGTATAGCTTCCATCTGGTCGCTCATCATTTTTTTATTTGATTTTTTTTATACAGTTCGACATCGTGTTGCATTCGGATAATCTTTCGAAAAATTATGGAAATACGGGCCTGTTCTGCAAATCACGACGTAAAAAATCACGATGATTTCAAAAAATTAATAAAAGCTAAATCATTTCTTTTGTAAAATTCACGATTTATAGCCATGTAAGTTGGAATAATAAAATATTCTATTATACATGAAAAAAAAATTAAAATACAAAAAAAAATCACTAACAAGTCAGCTTTTAAATTACCGTGATTTTCAGAACGGGCCCGATAGTCACACAAAAAATCAAAAATTCGATTAAAAGAATGAGTTGATAACAGGGCAAATTTCGACATTCCAATACCCGGTCGAAATTTCAAAATATTTTCATATAAAGTCAATGGAAATATTTCAAAACTTCGTTCGATATCGAATGCCGTAAATGGACCATTCGAAAAAAATAAATAAAATCAAAAGAAAAGTTGTAGTATAAAACAACAGATAAAAAGAGATACATTTTATTTTGAAACTTTAAAATCGTTGGACAGGCCCTTAAAGTTAAATTTTTTATCTACTCCGTTTCGAATTATAGAGTTAGAAAACTTCAAAAAGCAGCCATTTTCCTGGAGTGCAACAAAAGCAAACATTAGTTCTTGTGGCAGAGTGAAGTAAAATAAATACATAAGTGAATTGAAATACTTATTCAAGGATACAAAAATAAATAAATTTTTTAATCAACTTTAAACACACATACATATGAATGTATATTAAAATTAATTAATTGAAAAAAAAGAAAAAGGAGATAATTGAATTTATCGCGAACAAAATAGACAATAGAATTGTGTTATAAAATAATGGGTTCAATTATAAATATGTTTAATAAAAAGCTATAAAAAGCAGAAACTTAAATTAGCAGTAACTTTAACATACTCATGTTAGTAAATTGCTCGTACTAAAAAAATAATATGTTTTTTATATATTTATATATACATACATATACATATGTGCTCGTATATGTATATGTACTTATGTGGATACACTATGTATTATTAATTATGCATTCATGTTGTGTACACTCAAATGTTATAGTCCTTCCATAATATGGTTTTGTTATTGTGGTTATTTTTCTTTTGTTGAACGTGTTTGAATGAATGAAATAAGCAATTTGTCAAATGACATGTTGTAAAATTTGCTTATAAAAATTTAATAGATTTTAATAATGAGTTAACAACGTTAAAAAGGCGTAGCTGACATGATTTTCGATTTTAATTTTCCCACTAAAGCTTTATACTCGTAAGTTATAGTAAAAAAAATCAATTATTGTCAAATTTTAATGGAAAAAATTCAATTTAAAGTGTATTGTTCAGGGACTTACAACAACTCTTTGGTATTTGCATAAACGCAAGTGCAAAAAAAATATGTATGTACGTCCGATAAAACTCAAGTAGTAAAAGAAAATTAAATGTGTTGTAAAGATTCATATAAAATAATGAAAACCTTGAAGTAGCAATATAATTACTTTTCTACTTATTACACATTTGCTTTTCGCTATTATTCCATTCATTCTACATACGTTTCATCTTGTCCATCCTTTTTTGCTTTGTTGTAAAATCTGTCAGATACTTCGTAAGTAATGTATGTTGTCGATCGTAATTATTTTTGTAAGATGTATTTGAATATAAATGGCAGTGAAAAAGGATTGTTGATTAATTTGCTTGCGCTATATCGAAAATATGTATGTGTAATTTTATTAATCATACTATGTACTAGGGCTGCCAATCGGGATCGATTTTTGGAAATCTCGGGATTCGGGAATTGTAAATCCCAATCCCGGGATTTTTCGGGATTCCGGGATTTTCGAGATTTCGGGATCTAAAATTTTTTGGTAAAATAAATAATTTTTTTAAATAAATATTACTTTAATAACAAATTTTATGCATTTTAAGAGGTTTTATGTTGATAATATATCATTAAACAGTTGTCTTTAAAGTTTACAATATTTTAATACTAATAATAAAAATCGAAAGAATATTTGTCATCTATTTTTAAGTTGATGTTAGAGAATTTATACTGAAAACAATAACTAAATATGAAAACTTGTTCTTGTTTTCAATATAAATGCTTTTCTATAATCTAAATCAAAACGAATGTACATATCTGTGGACTTTTAGCACAATCGCTTAAGTTGATTTACGAAAATTTTAGATTCACTTTCATACAAATAAGGTGCAAAAACATTATTGTTTTGTTAAATATATCTATTAACGTTTTTTTAATTGCGATTGACCAAAAAGTAGCCAATACGGTTGTTACATATACCAGGCATTGCCTATTTTTTTAATCGATTTCGTCACTACTATGACAACGATAATAAGGCTGAACATGTCGAAAAATTAAAAGAAATGTATACACAGTTCTAATCAAATTCTATAAATTACGTCTAATGATCACATTTTTGTAGGCACATACATTAACAGCCGTATTCATAAGAAAAATTAGGTTTATTACAGGTTTATTTGACAAATTTCCCAAAGAAATACGTCAAATAAGCGCTTAATAGGCCTAAAATATTTTTTATGAATATGCCACTAAAAGTTTGCCTGATCACTTGAACAGTATTTTTGTTCTACTGAAAAATTTTAAATTCATACATAAGTTGTTTTCTGCAAGTTCAACAGATACATACATATGTAGTCCTACGTTCGCTAAGAGGAGTATGGTTTATTAGTGTGATGTCCTTCTACCCTGCAACTCGAATAAAACTATAATTGAGTCGAACTCATTTAATTGTAATTTAAATAGGTCATTGTTTTTTGTCAAAAACGACCTAAACGGTCTAACGAAAATTATTTTGAACTGCAATGTAAAAAAACATACATTCACACTCGAGCAATTTTTTAGACAAAATAGTTTGCATTATTCTGTAAATATTTCTCGCTTTTACGTCAACCCGACTTTTTATTTTCTACTTCAATTGTAAGGAGCTGTCAATAGTACTCAATTGTTACCGAAAAGTGGATAAGCGTTGAGGAGTCGATATACAGAGTTATACACTGCAATTATGAATAAATTTCCGCAAGAAATGTCTCCCTTTTCCTTTCGCTTTCCCTATTATTTGCTACTGTTTGAAATTATTCCCCGGGCAAACTTTTTCTCGGAATTTTATTCATAATTGGCCTTATAATATAGAATAAGACGCAATAAATTTGTCAAACTTATTGAATTTTCCAAATGTTATTTTCCTTCCAAAGCTCATATGCTTCTTTTCCTTTTCAAAATAATTCTTAGTTGTATATTGTATCACCTTTGATGAAAATAACCGTGAGAAAGTAGTTAATTTATTTTGCACTTGTTGTTAACTTATAAGAAATATGCCACGAATAGTCATTAAATTGTTAAAACTGCACGTATAAAATTGTATGGGACTTTTAAATATTATAAAAAAATACCATAAAATCAACGAAAATTTTAATCTATTAAGTTTTTTATATAAAAATTGCTAAGAAATCCCGAAAAAGAAATCCTGGGATTGAATTTTACAAATCCCGGGATTCGGGATTTGCCAAATCCCGAAAATCCCGGGATTTCCGGGATCGGGATTTCCCGTTTGGCATCCCTACTATGTACCTGTTTCAACATTTGGGGGCAACACATATAATATACATACATACGTGACTTGCAGATTTTTGTTTGTTTCTTTAGTTGAAATGAATTGTTTGCATCAATAGAATCAAGATTTGGAAAAAAAAATGCTGCTGTAATCGATATTTTTTTTGCAGTTTTCTATACATTAGAAGTTCCTGTATCGAAATATACAAAATACTCGATTTAAAAAATGGTTTGGGGTCTTTCTCTATTCTAAAGTAAAGATAGGTATGTATATCGCAAGTCCATTATTGGTTTGGAGCACATACCAAAAAGTCGGAATGGAGAAAAACGACAAAGAAGGTTTCCATGAAATTTTCTCAAAGTATACCCATTGCTTCCGACACGTGTTTGGAAGAAATTTGTAAATTTTTACTAACTTTCATGAATAAAGTTAGAAGTTAAAAAAGTTAGAAAAAATCGGGTTTGTGCCGCATATGCCACTTTTCATAATTTATTTTTAAAAATTAGCTTTTTGTGCTGCATATGTATACAACTTTACTGCTGTATATTGAGAAACTTGTTGTTTCAAATTAATTTTTTTCTTGCTGTCCATTGAAATAAGTCGATCGGTATAACGAAGATAAATATTTTTTCCGATTGATCCAATTTTCTGAGGTTTTGTTATTCCTTGCAGTGTAACTTACTTCTTTAATGCATTAAGAAATTTTTCGCGAACTTGCATTTTTTCGCGTTCTTTTCGAGTTAATTTTATTTTTAGCAGTCTTAGCGATTTCTAATAAATTTTAGGGCTTGTTTAGGATCTTACAACTTCTTGCGAATTTTTGCAAGTATTCTGCAATATTAGACTTTATTTTATTAAACTTTTAGTAGTTTCTGCGAATTTTCGCCATTTTCACGTTTTTACGGAATTTTTAGCCTTACTTAGAGTTTTGACGATTTTAATATAAACTATGGCTTTTTTTTAGAGTTTTGCAATTTTTCGCGAATTAGTTATTTTTACCAAAGATGTAATTTTTGCTAAGGTTTTGGCTATCTTTATTTCTTTTTATTAATGTTCTTAAAATTTAAAATTTTTGCAAGCTTTTGGGAATTTTCGTATTTATATTTTAGTTTTGGGCTTGTTTCAAAATAGTTGAAATGGAGCAAAATGAATGCTAAATATCTCAGAAGCCATAAATAATTTCGCGGAACATGTTTTGGATTCAGAAAGGGGATATTCGAAATATACATACATACATATATGTATGTATGTATACGCCATACCTAACTTATTTTTTTTTTTTTGAAAAATGGTCGGTGGGTAAAACCAATAATGGGCTGACGATATATGGTTGTATATTTCAATTTTTAATTTTCTTAAAAATTAAAGTTGTTTTTATTATTAATATCTTCTAATGTGTAAACTTGCATAAATTTTCTTCAAAATTTTGTTATAATTAATTTAATTTGAAATTTATTTGCTGGTGGTTCAGCGTTGCCTATATGCATTTCATTGTTGATGTAACAAATCATCAGTAGACTTCAACCACACATTTTGAACAGTCACAAACCTCTTATCTTATGCACAGACTTTCAAAAACTATTTGAGAATTCACAAATAATAATATTTTTGAAAATCACAAAAGAAAAATAAACGAGTAGGCAGGCTTAGAAGTTTAGACAACGCTGAACTACCAGCAAATAAATTTCAAATTAAAATAAACTTCTGACAATGTGTCGAATAATAAATTTCTTAAATATAATTAATTTACATAGAGATATTGTGCAATAAAGAATTGGGAAATGCAACAATAAGTTGTTTTCTTTTTTTGGTTTGGGTGCAACTGGAGAAAGAATATTATTGGATAGGAGCAGTTGATGTGTTTGCTTCAACTGTAAATAATAAATTTCTAGAATGGATTTTAATTACTTTTGTATTCAGGTGTTAATGATTTAAATTTAATAAAACAAATTTCATATAATTTACGTACACTTTTTTCCAATTTAATATTTCTTAAAATTAAAAGAAAAAAAAAAATATCAAGCTAACAAGCAAGTATCGAGAAACAATTCTTTTCTCGACCTAATATGAATATACATATTTATATTTGTAAAGCAACTTGGGTAAGTCGTCTTGTCTTTTCTCGTTCTTTTCTTTCTTTCATTGTTTTAGATTTGAATTTTATCTTCCTTTTATTTGTTATTTTTATTATTTTTTCCGTCAAAAGGTCTTAAATGTCTTCTCCCTTGAAGTTGTTTTAATTTCTTTTTGTACGAAATATTTTCACAATGTTTTTTTTCTTTTTTTTTTTGTATGTGTTGTTGAATATATTTTATCACCGAAATTTTCACATCATAAACTTTTTTACACATCAGCGGTGATGTTATTTAGTGACTAAACTTTTTCCATTTTTTCATTTAGATTATTTTTTGTTGTTATTGTACGGCTTCAGCAAGTTTCCTTTCAGTTTTTTTTTTTTTTTTTTTTTTTTATAGAACGTAGTTGTGAAGAAAAATAGAAATAATTTCTTTTTTATTTGCAAACAAATGGAAATTAAAAAATTCTTGGGGAAATTGGAAAACAAGCAACCGGTAATACACAATCATAAAGAAATAATATAAAAAATTATTCAGTTAAAAACTCGACTCGTGTAGTCGCAGGATTAAAAGTAAATAGAAAAAAATTTTTTTTTGGTTGTAATCAAAACCAGTTTATGTTGAATACATTAAACATTTGCGATTTTTGAGGCAGGTACATATGTATGTACATATATGTATGTAAAATTTTAATTTAGGAGTTGCTGCTAATTTTTTCAGCAATTGCAAAAAGAATTCTTAATTTATAATTCAAAAACAAAAGTATATTCTTACATTATAATTTCTTATTTTTATTCAACGCTTGCCGATATGGATACGAATTTAAAAATTTTTCGCGGTTACTTTGTTGCTGCTTAAGCAACTCATCAGTAGATTCCAACCACAATTCAGCCAGGTAGTGGAAAAGTAAAATAGACAACACATGATGGATAATATTGTTCGTTTGAAAAAGTTTTTTATTCTACTTTTATTCTACTAGCCTTGCTATTCTCAGTCAATTATTGCGAGTTTGTCTATACACAGAAAAAAAAATTTTCCTGCGATAAACGCGTTTAATTGAAAAAGTAAACCAAAAATCAATTAAATATTTTGTTGAGTCAATTAAAGTTTTAAATAAATTAAATTTTTAAACAAAAGTTTAATTGATTCAATTACATTTTTAATTAATTTTTGTTTTTTTTTCAATTAAATGCGATTCTCGCAGGAAAATTTTTTCAGTGTAAGCATTTGCATTTCTTAAGACAAGCATCCGTAATACTTTACTGGTTTATGAACTTTATTTTGTGCCTAATCAGTTAAATGCACTGGAAACTGAAACTATTACTGCACTCTATGCATGTATAATGCAGTTTTCCCGTCAAACGTTAGAATAACTTTATAATTAATATAAAACAAACAATTGATGATGAATAATGATTCAATATTTTCTCAGGGAAAACTAGTGCTGTAACAATCCTAACGTTCTTGCATTATTACAACAATAAATATGACTAATGAGATAAATGGTTTGTTTCATTTTTGATATTTTCATTTGACTTGATGTTATTTACATATGTACGAGTAGTTATATGTACATACATACATACCCTATCGGAAATTTGGCTAACTTTAAACTAGCTTTAAGCTAACTATTTCGCAAATAGTACTGACTTGGATTACTTTCAATGTAATCAAGGTAGTCAATTGTCTCACTCTGCACTACTTTCAGCTAACTTAAAGTTGACTTTTTTTAAATCACTACCAAGTAAATTAAAAAAAATTTTCCGGGTTTCGTACATGTATCATCACACGTTGTGCACTCAACGCGCTACCAGTCGGCATCTAAAATAACAACAGCAAAATGTTAATATAAAACTGAAATGAGTTTCAAAGTAGCTGAGAATAAATTTGTTGGCTCTCATCAAATTCGATGACGTACTCAACTTAAGAATTAATTTTGGGTTTGTTCTGGATGACATTGCAGTTAGCTTTTAGTCAGTGTAAGAAAAGTTAACTATAAGTTAACTATTTTTGTAGTCAACCACACATTCTCCGACAGGGTATGTACATATGTATGTATATGTATGTATGTAAGTAAATGTGTATTTATTCAATTATTGGTTGGTTTTGTGCAGTTGGCAAAAATGTTTTACTTACAACACAAATACTCGTGTGCAAATACATATGTACATAAATTACAATCCTTAATATTTTATGATATATCATCATATCATTTCATGCCTGACTTCTTAAAGTTTACCTGGTGTTATTTAAACTGATCTTAAATAAATAAGAAATATTGTATCGAGATAAATATGATTTGTTTATTTCTTTGTTTGTGTGTGTCTTATGTGTGTTTGTGTGTGTGTGTGCTCTGAAATAATATTAACAATTTTGTACTAACATTCAACATTAAAGTCAGTTGTTGTGTGAAATTGCGAGAATTTGTTGTATTGTTACATACAAAATTACTTTTGCAACACTCAGTACTCAGACTTGTACAAATCGTAATAAATAAAAATTGTTAGTAAAAATCCTGTGTTACAGAAAATAAATTTAAACTTTTAAATTTACTAACAGATTACAGGTGAAGTAAGTAATAACTTTCCTTCTAAAAACTGGCGAGTATACAATATAAAAAGAACAATATGACGATGAACTCCATGATGTTACATACAAGCATGTCCTGAACATGAAATTGTTCAAATAACATGTGATTCTAAAAGTAATAATGGTCCTCAAGATGTTTTAAAATTACATAGTTACAATAAATTAAAAAAAAAGTAAACAAATAGCTGCATGAACATTATTTTTTTTTTAAATCACATGATTTGACAAATGTGAACATAATGTGATAATAAAATCGCATTTTTAAGTTATGGGGTTCGTGTAGCAAACCGCGCGATGTTTAGTCGTAAAAAAAACTACACAGAGAATCAAGAAGATTTTCTCTAGAAATGTTTTTAGGCTAAGCAGAAAGAAGCGAAGATTTTTTCATAGAGATTCCTTATTGTTTTTATGTGGTACATCTTATTAATTTTATCAAGAAGAAAATCACATAAAATCAAGAAGAAATCCTATTAATCACGACTTTTTTTTACTCAATTTCCGTTATTTTTGTCACCAAAAAAACAATCCATAGAGAAGAACTTCTTGATTCTATTAGGTTTTCTTATAAATTGTAAACCATAGGGATTTCATATTGATTTTATTATGTTGCCTTATTGATTTTTTTTAAAAAGGTTTTCTTCTTGATTTTATTAGGTTCCTATATGATTATGTGTAAAGCATCTTATTGATTTTTTTAATAAGGAAATCTTGATTTTATGAAGTGTCTCCTTATTTCGTTTCTATAAATAGACATACAGACAATTATTTTCATGATATTTTTCGTTTTTGTGTAAGCATGTTTGCACAATTATTTCAATGGTTATTCAGACTGCTTGTTAGCATATTGGTTAGAGTGCTTGTCTATCAGTCAGAAGTTTGCTGGTTCAATACTTGTCTCCTCCCAAGTAATAATATGTATGTATGGTGAGTTATTTAATTAAGAATACAATATAATATGTATGTATAAAACTACAAGATTTCTTCTTAATTTTGTTCTATTTTATGAGGTATTTAGTAGGCACTGTTTTCTCTGTGTATTTTTACAGGAAACGAAATTGAAAGTTTTCAATTTACGCACGGTTTAATGGAAAAAGAAAATAACATATTTCTTCCAAGAGTTGATTATACAAGAGATATTTGTTTGAAATGCTCATAACGATACGAGGACTAACTCTGCATTGTTAACTAAAAATCTAATTTTTCAGTAAATGAGTGATATATACATAAATAAAAAAATTTTAATATACATGAGAATCTTCAAAAGTCTCGCAAACTGTGCCATTGTGCATTTTTACACTCTCGTAAATAACATGTCGAAAATTATATAGAAATTTATTTACACAAACTTGTTAAGTTTGCCCAATAATTTTGACTCAAAAACTTAAGCTGTGCAATTGTGCATTTTGTAAATAACAACTTCTTGCTTTTTTTTGTTTGCTTTAGGCATTTTTAGATACACGCACACACTTTTTTATTGAAATAAACAAATATGTTTTTAAATTAAAAATTGCTTGAAATTTTCTTATTTTATACATACATATTTATTAAATTAATTTTTTGCCGTTTGTTTCAAATTTATATAAACTGTTTGCGCAAAAGTTCATGAAGCAAGTCTCGCAAGTTTGCCCGATTGGACAAATGGTAATTTTAAGGGTTCTCATTAAAACCCTCAATAGATTTATGTATATATGTATGTATATGTATGTATACTCACATATATAAAATGTTTTTTAAGTTCGAGACACACTTCAATAATTTTTCCTTTCTTTTTTGTTCTCACACGAATCAAAAACAAATACACAGCGAGACAGTAAAAGCTTTTTTTCTTCCGAAATACCATTAGAAAGAGCTAAGCAAAAACCAACCGACGACTAGTGTCCAACTCATACTGCCTGGCTCACGATGTCGACAAGAAATTTTCGTTCGCTTATTTATATTGAAAACAAAAACAAAATAAGAAAATTTGTTTTTGTTTTCAAACGGTGTACTTCTTTGTTTCTAGCCATTTTATTTTTTCATATTTGTTCTAATGCCAAAAATGATTTTTAAATCATTTTTTGGTAGAGAAGCTTCTTCTTTAGACACATAAATCTTTACAGAAAGATCCATCAAACACACAAACATGTACAATATATAAATACATGTACTTGTAAACGTACATATGTGTGTGTTTAATATTTTTTTTTTTTTAAATTTTGTTATTTTAATAAATTGTTTTTTGTTTCATTGCCAATGTATAGCTTTTTTAATAACAATATATAAATCACTTTTTCTGTATTTGTATGTATGTATGTATGTATGTATGTGTGCATGTATGTATGTTTCCGGCCTTCAAATACTCCAATAGAATATATTATATGTGCAACTTTGAAAGGTCGTACTTTTGCAAGACTCACTTTTATATATTTGTATTTTCTTATAAAATAAGAATAAATACGACTTGCCGAGTGTGTGCTACAAATCTACCTTATTGATTTTGTTGTTGTTGTTGTTTAAGCTAATAGCAGATAAAAGAAACCGATATTTGTTTTACTATTTTACGGAATTTTTTATTTTCTTTTGAATTTCTTTTATTTTGTATTTCTTCTTTATTTTTACTTTTGCTCTTAAAAAAAATCTATTTTTAAATGTTTTTCTCAGTTGTTGTTTTTTTTTATGTTTCAAATGTCATGTACTGATTTATAAAAACGATTAAAAGTAGACAACTGCTTGGGATTGCTGTTTGTTTGTTTGTTTGTATTTGCTGAAGTGCTTGAACAATTAATAAGGATTTGTTGAAAGTTTATCGGTTTAATATATGCATATATTTGCAAACTTTTTAAATCGTGTCATTTGTGACTTTAGTCAATTACACACTGTGTGGCAACTGATTTCGCTGGTTAAGTATACGTATGTACATGTAATAAATATTAGCAAAGTGTTTACACATTTTTTTTCACTGCACGGGCAAAAATAAAAAATATTTTTTGATTGCATTCGTTTTCCAGGTTTCAAGTCCGATAAGAATGCTACAAATGAGGCAACCGTTAATGCAATGGAGTTCGAGTACCAAATATATTGATATTTCAGGTAATGCTTGAGTTACAAACAAAGTAACATTCGAAATATTTAAAACTTAAAAGATTTGGTTGAACAAAAGATTATAAATTTTGTGAAGTAAATAAAATTTAGAACACATGCGTTTGCCCAAGGCATATTTATATGTATATGTATATAAGGAAGACTCGCCTCAATTCGCTTTGAAAAAATGCGCTGAAAATTATGCCACAAAATTTAAAATATTATTAATCAGTTTATATATTAGAAATCGGTTTGCTGCACCAACTGAATATAGTAAACCAGACAAAAAAAAAAAAAAATATTGCACCTGTTTGGCTTTTGTGTTTTCTCATTTAAGAGAGTGAATTTATTCTGATTAAATTAATTTTAAATATTGTATATGGATTTTGATAAAACAAAAAACTATTATAAAATGCACTTCAAATATATATGTAGGTACTATCATCATGTTATTTGGATATACAAACAAAATTTTATTTATAAATTTTTTAAACTAAATTTTTTATACTAATAACTTCGAACTGTTGTTTTTGTTTGAACTTTTGCTTCATAAATTGAAGTTATTGAAATAAATAATATAAAGAAGTTTCCTCAATTTATTTTTACTGGTCAGTGACCTTTTGTTTCCTGATATCATACTTTTGGCTATTGCTGATTTTATTTCCAGTTTTTTTTTTTTTTTTTGGAAATGTCTATAATGTTTGTTTGTATTCAACATTAATCACTTTCAATTTGCTTTTGTTTTGATATAATTTCCTAAAAACGTGGCAGGGTATGTTGGTATCCGCAAATATTTATATAATTACACACAAACGTGCATACGCTTTATGAAATATTTATGTGTGCTTTATTGTTCGCTTATTTATGAGTGTGAGTGTGAAACACAATTAACAATGAATGAGAGAAAAAAATAATTAAAATTTATGACATGAGAGCATACATATTGTGTTGTCAAATAAATTAATTAAAAGCCAATTTTCAATTATGCTTCTCTGATTTATTAATTAAGGTGAATTGAATGCAGATGACAAGCGATATTCATTCTAAGTAAAAATTTATTTGAACTCAATTTGATTTTTCCTCTATACAGTTTCCAATAAATTCAGCAAACCTTAACCCTACGTCTACACCTGATATATTTTTATCATAACAATAGTCAAATTATATATTGAAAAATAATTTTTTTATGTTAGCTCTTTTTTCTATATGTAATTTGATATTTGTCATGATAAAAATATATCAGGTGTAGACATAAGGTAATGCTACAAGCAAATTTATTGAAACCATATTTCATAATTCTTTTTTGCTGCCATTCTTCTTATTAATACATATATATCTTTTGTTTTAATAATTCTAATTGTTCTATAATTTGCAACATTTGCAATGCATGAAAGTAGAACAAACTACATAGAAACACCTAGGAAAAGGAACGTATGTATGTAAATATGTATATAATAAAGGACTGCACAAGCCTGTAAAAAAATGCCTTACAAGCTATCTCATTAATTTTAAAATGTGTGTGTATATTACTTCGTTATTGTAAAACGAATGAAGTATTTGTTTGTATATGAAGTATTTTCAAAAGAGACGTGTTTTGCTTTAAAGCTTGATACTCCGTTCACAATTTCGTGCGAAATGCTGTCAAACTACATATAAAAGTATTTGGTATGAAATATTTGCGAAATAAATTCGCAAGAGTAGTACTCTGTTCCATTTTTGTTTAGCTGCGAAACAACATGAGCAGTGCTTTTTTCACACGGAATTTTAACAATGTTGCATACTTTCAAGCAATAAAAGCGAGAAATTTATTTAAAAAACCGCGAGTTGGGCTACATTTAGTACATGTCAAATTTTTCACGCGAAATAACGAATGGCAATGAAAATTTTTCACAACTTCGAACAGAGTACCATGCTTAAGATAAGAATACTGAAGTACAGAATAAAACTGCAATAGAACAATGTTGAAATAGAACAAAGCCTTTCAAAACAAAAATGAAATAGAACATCAAAATTCGCATAGAACATTCAAATTATATTTGAATAATATGGTCCATACTTATATGTATGTATTATAATTTATTAATTTTTAACCTCCGGCCAAAAAGTTTGTAGTGTGTGTCTGTCCTAGTCCATGTACAGACCAAACGGCTGGACCGATTTTGATTTAGTTTTCTTTCTGTTTGAAAGGTGACTTGATCGAGAGGGTTCTTAACTCAAATAACTGTAACTTTCCAAGAGAAGGTAAAAACATAATTATAAACAGTACAAGTGCTTGCAATAAATTTTATTTCGACGAGGTGTATTTGTATGAAATGTATTGGAATCACTGAAAAACTCAATTTCGTGAAAATACGAGTTTGGTAGGGCCTTGCTACTTGTGACCATCGATATGTAAGTATGTATGTATTAAAGTGCTGCGTAAGACGTTCTAAAAGTTCTGTATTCTATTTCACACTACTTCAAAGTTTTTCTCTGCAGTTTTGTTAGTGCTTGTGTTTTCAAAGCAATTAGAACATCAAAATAAAAAGCGAGAATGACACAAAACAACAGTAAATCATAGCAGAAACATCGAGTGCAATAGCACACGAACACAAACATGCAAACTATGTATGTATATATGTATACATATGTACATACATACCTCTTTTCAGAGGTTTTATTTATAATAAAATAATATTACACATACTTATATAAAAAACGGTTTTTGCTATCAGAACATTCAAGCATGTTTTGAATGTTCTGTGTGAATTTTGATGTTCTATTTCATTTTTGTTTTGAAAGCTTGATTTTACTTCAACATTGTTCTATTGCAGTTTTGTTCTGTACTTCAGTATTCGTATCGAAAAGCAAAACACATGTCTTTTGGAAGTATTTGTTTTACAATAACACACACATTTTGAACTTAATGAGATTGCTTGTAAGCCGTTTTTTAAGGCTTGTACCGCACTCTAGTATGTATGTATGTATATCGCAAACGTATAACGTATGAGTAATGTTAATAATAAATTTATATCGCTCATACGACCCCAGTAACTTTTTATGCTTCCAGGAAGTTACACAAAAAGATTAATTAAACGTACATGCATACATATCGTCAGCTAAAATTCAAAAAGGCGTAACTAACAAAAAATTCAAAATCGAGTTTTTGATTGATTATTATGAATGCCATTAAACTATGTACATGTCTTGACAAAATATTACACTTCTGCGATCAAAAATGACGCTTTTATTAATAAATAACAAGAGGACTTAACTACACGTTTGTTCAGTTTTTTGTTCAGTTTTTTGTTTCTCCTGTAAAATTATATTTTTGTTAGTTACGCCTTTTTGCATTTTAGCTAACGATATGTATGTATGTGGAGCTTGTTATTGCTGCCGTGAAACTATACAGAAAAAATAATTCCTTTATTTATTCACACGAATAAAATAAATTCACACGCTTTCTGTTCGCAATTTTTATAATTTTTTTTTTAAATTCAGTTTTTATTGTTTTGTTGGTTTTAGTGATTGTACAAACAAACGGTGTTGTTAGTAATAATAAAACAATAGTTTCTAATCCTGCCACAAATAACCTGGTCACGCTCGAACAAAATCAAATTATTGCAGACTTCCATCACATTTTTGTGATTTTTTTCTTCGCTGCTTCTAAATGAAAAATGTTTTCTTGTAATAAATGATTTTAAAGCACAACGATAAAAAAGTATGCATTCGTATTGAGCCTGATTAGATTTTAATTTGATTTTAAATATAATTGTATCATTGCTTTTGCATCACAATTTTAAAAGTCGAATTGTTGGAAGAATGTAGTTTTGGTGCATGTGCACCAGGCCAGAAACATAAAAGTTTCTTACAAACTCATCTCAACAATCTCCAAGAGTATGCCATTTGAGAAGTAAACTTAATACTAGCTCTTTAAATGATCATAAATAAAAGAAATATACGTTAAAATGAAATAACACAATATTTAAAATGGAACTTAATGTTTTGTTAATAACTGAAGCGCATAAATAATAATAAAACGCAACTGCTGAAACAGTTTTGTTGTCAGACAAACCGTGAATGATTGTTTAGATGAATTTTACAGCAAATTTGCATATTGAATGAAATTGTGCGGCAAAATTGTTGTTTGCCATGCATGTTGAGCAAATATAATGTTGCAATGAAAATAAATTTTTAAAAATTTGTTTGTACAGTTTGCTAAAAACTCTTGCAAAAACTATTTATTACTGACGAATTTTATTATATGACATGCACACTTTTGAGTTCCATCAAAATTTAGTTTTTACAAATTACAGCGCTTAAATTTAAAGTAGAAATTTTTAATTTGAAATTTATTTGCTGGTGGTTCAGCGATGTATATATGCATTTCATTGTTGCTGTAACAAATCGTCAGTAGACTTCAACCACAAATCTTGAACAGTCACAAACCTCTTATCTTATGTACAGACTTTCAAAAACTATTTGAGAATTCACAAATAATAATATTTTTGAAAATCACAAAAGAAAAATAAGCATAGTAGGCTTAGAAACTTATACAAAACCCAGCAAATAATTTATATTCGATATGAATCCATTCTATTTTTCTACACCTTTATACAATTAGAAATCCATTGGATAACAATAAAAGTAATTTTAAGGCAAAATGAAAAATGAAATCTAAATTTAACATTTAAGAAATTTATTAATCGACATATTGTCAAAAGTATTTTAATTTGAAATTTATTTGCTGGTGGTTCAGCGATGTCTATATGAAGTCTACTGACGATTTGTTACAGCAACAATGAAATGCATATAGACATCGCTGAAAAACCAGCAAATAAATTTCAAATTAAAATACTTTTGACAATATGTCGATTAATAAATTTCTTAAATGTAGAAATTTTTAGAATAATTGGAATCATCATTTAAATGATTTGTTGAGTCGTTTCATTTCAAAGTGTTAATTTTATCAAATATATATATGTATATATTTTTTTTGTAATTTTCTTTTACACCACCCCTTAAGATTTCACATAAGATGTTAGTTAATACGAGTATGTCTGTTGTGTTGCAAGAATTTTCATCTTGCTCGTAAATAAGAATGAAAAAGAATAGAAAATAAGAAGCTCCTGTTGCCTGCAGGCATTTTTTTACTAAACAGTTTATTTATATTTAGCACATAAGAGCATCTTTTTCTTGTTCATTCCAAGTGATGTTTTTATTACAACAAGCAACAGTAGAAGTATTTAAAATACACTTAAGTACTTTTTTGATTTAACAAGAAAGGAAGCGTACATATAAAAAAAGACAACACAAAAGAAATAAAAATTAATTATTTCTTCATACGCTACAGAATGTGCACTAGAGATGGGGGCGTGTCCAATTTTCATGATGCTCATAGAAATTGAAAATTTTACCATTGCCTCAATTAAAATTAATCAATATGAAAGATATGATATGATGATATCAAGTGGTCTATTAGCGTGAGTGCAAAATGCTTGCACTGCCATCTCCAATGCAAACATATTGCAAAGCAAACCCCAGTGACTCGAATGAGGACGCAGGTAACTGTTATAAAAATGTCAACAATATAAAATGGTTTATTGTTGGCAATATAAATGCAATAATATTATGATAGACACAGATAACAAGTTTTAGTCCTTAACACAATACAGCTAAAGGTGAGTGAGTATGATAGTGTGAATTACTGTAATCACATTTTGTATAAGAACATTGTTCACAGTTTCGAACTGTTCATTTTAAAGAAAACATATGTACATACATAAAGCTAATGATTGTACAGATAAAGAATGGACAAGTTCGTGGAAGAAAAATTAAAGATTATTTATTTAAACTGAAGCATTTCCCAAAGGGATTTTTTTTTTGAAAGGTTCCTCTATATCTTCTATATTATTTGCAAGGCTTATTCAATATAATTAAGGAATCGAAGTATGAGTACATACATATATAAACTTACTTTTGATCTATTAATTAATAAATTTGCTTTGGTTTGGTCTTTCCAAACATTTTCTACTTGTTGTAGTCAACTGTTTTTGACAGCATCCTAGACTTATTACTAACGTGACCAGAAGCTTTTTACAAAAAGCGGGACACGATCGTTCAAAAAGCGGGATTTTGACGAAAATACGGCCAAAAAGCGGGATTTTTAAATAAACAACTATTTGAAAGCGGGATGTGTAATACGCACATAAAAAGTTTCGTATGTACTTAGGAAACACAGTTTTTAACTCAAAAGAATCGATTCCCCAATATTTGCTTTTAAAAAACTATATTTTTCTTTGATTTTAACATTAAAACAGCACAAAAGCTTTTTCTTCGGCATTTTGCTTTAAAGTATAGTTTTTTATGTAAAAAGACAAAACAATGTACAAAAACTTAAGGCGAATGATAGCAAGTGGCCTTGTTAGTCCATATTATCATCAACTGACTACACCAATGTGTCAAACTCTTTATAAAAAATAAGCAAGAACTTTTTATTTTATTATTGACAGTTGTTATTCTCCTAATAAGCCCTCTTGGTAATAAATTCCTAAAGCAGCAGAATGTCTGCACATATAAAGCACTGTAACAAAAGGATCTTTGAGTGTGTACGTTTTTATTTTTCTCATTTGAGGAGCTGCCAGATCCAAAAAAATAAACAATAACTACACTAAAAAATATTTGGAATAAATTTTTATCAGTTACATATTAATAAAAATATATTAAGAGATAAGAAATTTCAAAACTCTAAAAAGCGGGATAAAGCGGGATAAAAATTCAAGGCGGGATCAACCTCAGAAAAGCGGGATGTCTGGTCAGGTTACTTATTACACAACAAATATAATGCTTTTTGTATTTGTACTTTCTTAGTTGTTGCCTTTATTTTATCTTAATTTTTTATATTTTTTTTATCGTCTGCCGCAGGATACTGATGCCGGGAATTTATTCAAAAAATCTCATATGACTTACTGAATTCAATTCAATATATATTTTAAGTTAGCTTTTAATTATGTTTGTTCGAACATAATTTGTTTCTATATTTATGCCAAATTATATGTGATAAGATTATGCTAAATTAGAGATGTTAAATTTGAGCTTCCATTACATAAAAAAAGCTTTCAAAAAATTGGAGTACGATGAAACAAAACAATTCACATATTCCATTTGCATTAAAAAAATGTGTCTATAAAACCACACCAGTGGAAGCTGTGGCGGCTTCTAAATCAGCATGTTGTTCCGTTCTGCTAGTATTTGTCAGAATATTTACAATTATCTTTGGTGTTATGTGTTCCTTAAAAATTATCACATATATAATTTGGCTTGTATAGCGATACGAACTTTAATCTATTCGAATCACATTGTTTAATTAATAATATGCTTTTGTTAAAATAAAAATGCTTTTAAATTAATTTGTAAATCAAAAATGTTACGTAATGTTGCTACAATCAATTTAATTATTAATAATAATTAAATTTGAAAACTGTCACTAGAATCGTGACATTAAAGCTTTAATGAAACCTCGAAAATACTAATTATGAAAAAAAAAAACTAAGCAGATCATAAATAAACTAAATAAAACGTGATGTTTTAATTGTGTGTCCGACATGAGCACAAACAATTTGCCAACATCCTGCTATTCAGGAATTTTCCTTTGCATTCGAATGCCACTGCATTTGGTAATGAATTTCAAAATAATATGAAATATTAATGAAATTCTTTAGAGTCTTATATATGTACATATGTATGTATAGTCTTATGATCTTGTGATCTCTCTGCTTGTGTAATTTTGTTTAGTTAAATGTGTTAAAAATGAAGATTTTTTAGCGCTACAATATTAAATGACAAATAGACACTTATTATGAATGCAAAGTACAAATTTGAACAACTGCCAACAAACCAATGAATAGGAGAAGAAACTAAAAAAAAAACAGTCTAAAGCTTTTATGTATGTTTCTTTAAAGAATTTTGTTTAAAGCAAAAAGTGTTGTGGCTGCAGTGCCAAGAACACTTAACTTAAACAAACTCCTACATTTAGCCTTCTTTACGCTATAACCAACATCCAACCAAACAAATAAGACTAACACACTGTTGTTACACTCACATCGGAGACGGTAACAATACGAGCAAAAAATTTATAAAAATCATTTCGACAAAAAAGAAAAAATAAAAATATTGTAATTGCTTGGTATTATGGTATAAACGAAAAAGGTTCAAATTCAAAATTTAATGATTTGGAAAATTCGTTTTAGAGATTGCAAGATGGTTTTTTCATTCATGTTTTTATATATATATATATTTTTTTCTTCCATAAACGCTTATTACTGGTATCAGTCTTAAACAAACAGAGAATTGTAAACTATTTGCAGCTTAGGAGTGGAAATAGACGAAGTACCTCACAATAGTGAATAGTGAATAGTACAACAGGAATTTTATCATACGAGTATCTCAACTCAACTTGAATTCATGATAGACAATGGATTAAACTTCAAAGGAGAAGAAACTTTTAATCACGGTTATCACTCCTTAACATTATCGACTCAGTTTTTGGCAAACATCAAGCGGTTCATATGAAACACAAAATGCAGAAATAGTTGCATTTGATAACGCAGTGATTGTGATAAGTGGAAGAGGAAGGAAGGTAGAAATGTTCATTATTACTGAATTAAATTTCAGCATCGCACGCAGTTCATATTTGTATAGGCAAAATATAGTCAAAATTGCAATAGCCAAAGCGCAACGTCTGTACGTTTCAAATCAAAGTATGTATGACTAACAGACAAGCGAATGTGCACTACTGTCTGCCACTGCACGTTTAAGCCTACGATGAATTCTATTTTGGCTAATTTTAAAGCAATGAATAATCTAAGATCTGAACTTATCACATTGTCTTAGAAATTATATACAACCGTTTTTGGTAACATTTGCTCCTCATGTTGGTTCAAGTATTGGTCACATTCATTTTGATTATCTAACATCACATTATGATAATTATAAAAAGCATTAACTATGGACTTGCAGAGCATCATGATTCATAAATAGCGACGTGATTACGTGCATCTTTTTTGTTAATTTTACATGTAAATAGGGAATTAAATTTTATAAATTTCAAAATTTTAGTCTGTTAGAAATTGTGGCTGTATTTGTTTTTTCATTTAAAGGAAATTTTCTTTTATTTTAAATTTTTTCATAATAGCTTAAAAAGTTCCTTATGCATCGCTTGAATAAGGAACTATTATATTGAACAAACAAATTAAATACACGTATTGAAATTCGAATTGCAAAATTTTTAAATGTCATAAAAATTAAACAATTTTATTTTAAGTATTTAAAAAAAAAATAAAAAAGAAATGTTTCGCTTAAAAGCGTTAAAGCGATCCTACGCAGAAAAACTTATTCCAAAAAAACGTTTGTTTGAAGTAAAATTTAGTTTCAGTAAATATGTGTTACTGTTTCAGTCAATAGTTTGTTCCAGGGCACATTCACCAGGTAGTAGCGGAAATGCTGCTGAACTATTTTTTTTCAAATTAAAGTTCATCTGAAACTTCAAAAATTGTTTACGAAAAAAAAAATTAAAAGGCTATGTTAAAAAATTTCCATATGAAAAATATTTTATTAAAAAAATTCTCTGAAAACAAATTTAAAAATATGAAAAAAAAACTATTAAAAAATTATGAAAAGTGCTAAATGTTGCAAACTTTTTAAAATTTATGTGAAAAAATTTTATTATAATTATGTTAAACAAATTCTATTTTTGGAATTTTGGATAAACTAAAATCCATGTTGTTTTTTTCATTGTTGTATTTTTTCATTGTTTTTGTAATCCTGATATTACCTATAAATGAATGTGTCTTGGTTTGTTCCAATTTTGTTTTAAGCGTATTACTCTGTTCACAATTTCGTGCGAAATGCTGTCAAACTATATATAAAAGTATTTGGTATGAAATATTTGCGAAATAAATTCGCCAGAGTAGTACTCTGTTCTTGGTGTGAAAAACACGGAAAATCATGTCTTTCCATGCAAAATTAGTCTGACATCATTTTAGTTTAGCTGCGAAACAACATGAGCAATGCTTTTTTCACACGGAATTTTAACAATGTTGCATACTTTCAAGCAATAAAAGCGATAAATTTATTTAAAATTCCGCGGGTTGGGCTACATTTAGTACATGTCAAATTTTTCACGCGAAATAATCAATGGCACTGAAAATTTTTCACAACTTTGAACAGAGTACCAGGCTTTAGGCAAAAAAAAAAAAACTGTATGGAGTGAAAAATTCTAGTCCATACAATTAATATAAAGTAACATTTGTAACAAAATTATTAAGAGAATATTTCTGTTCCAATATAGAAATTGCATACTGTTTTATATGCTTTTTTAATTTCAGTAAAAAAATTTGTTGAAACAAACAATTTTTTGATTGAAAAAATCAGAGTTTCTTTTTCAAACAAATTATTGCAAAATTTTGGATTTGAATTTACAAATTTCTTTGTAGGAACTGAATTGCAGAAATTTATATTTATTTTGTGTTTAATTGTAAAATTAGTTTTTACTGTGTATATAATCTAGTGAATGGAGCTCCTAAAATTATTAATGCTTTATACAGGCTTAATAAGACAAATTTTGTATGGATATCTGTTTTATAAAATAAAAATAAGGTAGCAAGTCGATAGTGTTATATCTAGTAGGATAGGTGTCACATCCACATACAACAACTCCGCCTTCTCGGCTGCAAGAATATTTCTTCCTTTCTCAAGTAGTGGAAATAAAAGTTGTGTCCATCTGCTCTATACATATTAAATTTTTTTCTCGCCACAAAAATATTCGTTCAAAATTGGTAAAAATAAATTTGTTATTCACAGTGAATTAATTTGGTTTCTAAAATTAAATTCGGGTGTAATTTCTAACAATTTTCTGCATGAGTTGACCATTTGTAATTATTGCATTTGATGATGTTGCAGCATAAACTTTGATTAAAATGTCTATAAAATTCATTTATTTCAATACGTATAAAATTCACTTTAATTAAATTAAATAAATGTCAGTTATGTTCGTTCCACCGCTAATAACTACTCTTATGAAGCTTCTTACTTTCTTCATCTTGCAATTCATATAAACAGTGATACCTTAATTAATTATTATTATCATAGTTTAGTTCAATATTTCATTTCAACAAATATAAATAAATTTTTAACGCCGTATTCATAAAAAATGTTTTAGGTTTATTGCAGGTTTATTTGACAAATTTCCCATAGAAATACGTCAAATAAGCACTTAATAAACCTAAAATATTTTTTATGAATACGGCAGTTAAAATATAAATTTTTATTATAAACAATATCTGTTTCCTGAAGAAGCTACACAAAGCTGCAGCAAAATATTAAAATTAACTTTTATTGTTAATTTTTAGAAAAATTCGGAAAATCAGACCCAAAGTTTATTTGATAAAATGCGTTGGCTGAAGTAGTTAGCACGTTGACTACAAAACCGAAGGTCCTGGGTTCAATCCCTGTATCCGACAGTCATTAAATAACAACACCACGCATTTTTCTGATGTGCGTTAGTGTCCCTTTGTGTCAGTTGTTGTAGGAAAGTTCAAGTGATGAAGGCATAGTCACTGGTCACTGAACTATACCGACTTCAGCAGATACTAGTCCTAATGTAACATCAGAGCGCCCTCCTTCGTTGTGTAGCAAATATCATCGGCGAAGTAAAATAATCAATAAAATGGCTACAAAACACAGCTTCAAAAAATTAATACGCCCCATTTAACATCAGAGAGGCGCTGCAACACTGCATTATTAAAAACGTGCGAAAAGCAGAGTTGTAAAAATAATGAAGCTTTCCTCTATCTCTTCTTTCACCACCTGTCTTCTCTCTCACTATCCCTTTCCTAAAGAAGGTAACACCTAGTATTAGCAGTAGGCATTAATTGCCTGAGTGTTACTTCTCTTAAAAAAAAAACGGTCCATGTATGTAATCGCATAACATGAGAACAGCTGGAGCGATTTGGCTGATTTTTTTTTTATTCGATGAGAAATTTTCAGGACATGGTTTGCAAAGAAAAAAAAATTAAAAAAAATGCCTACTATTCACTTCTCATTTTTTCTACGCACAAACTAACAAAGGGGACAATCATTAGTAAAAAACTTCCGAGCAAAGCCGGGGCGGTCAGCTAGTAATAAATAAAATATGAAAAAAAGTGGAAAAATTTTACTAACAAATTACTTAATTATTTTGGTAATTTTTTTGTTTTTAATTAGTGCATGAGTAGATATTTTTATATGTGCCAGAAAAATATGATAATAACTTTGAATTTCTATTCTTCCCTTCCTGCCGTGACTTTCGTTAAAGATTTAAGTAAGAAAAAAAAAAATTAAGAAAAAATTAATAAGGCAGCTGCAGTTAATTATTATACAGTCTACTCTGGCTCTCGTTTATCTCTTCCTAACGTCAAATAAATATTGCTGAATGAAAAAAAAGTATATATACAGATATAATTAAGCAGCATAAATCTTAAATGAAACATATGATTCCTCCACGCAACTCACTGTTGCTAAATATCATGCAGATACTCTTTTACTAACTTGTGTGAATGTGAATGTACGAGAGTATCTAGAGTACTTTGTTGCCCTTGCTGCTGGAAGCAGTGAATGTTAATGGGTTTTGTTGTATCCACCAAGTAATTTTGCACAGAATAAAGTAATTCTGGCCTGTGTTAATTGTACGTTCACGAGTGTGAGGGAGCTTTAAAATGGAATGTACGAGTAGCGTTCGTTCCATGCAGTTATATTACGGCGTATTTATGAATGTCAATAAATTATAACTACAATACGAAATCCTCTTAAAAGGCATTAATGTCTGTGTGTTTCAAGTTAAACAATACTTAAGATTTAATACAGTTCACATATTCAATACATCCAAGTAAGTTACATTTAAAACAGTTGCTGCATTAAATATTTTGATAGCATGAGTGTGAGTGAACTCAAATCGTTAAAAGTTTCATATACATACATAAATATGCCTGCAAAGAAAATTATGAACACGAAAAACATAACGAAGTAATCATTTCCAATAATATCCTTATATTGTTAAATTTAAAGTAATTTTTTTCTATAAATAGTTAAAAAAAAAGTATATATGTACATTTTACTTCATATGACGAATTATTATAGACACATTCGGAATCGGCATTGGATAAAAATGTTTGTTGTAAAGTTTCTGTTAGATCCTTTTTAACTTATTTTGGTGTACGTAATTCTCAATAGTATTTTGAGAGTTTTTCTATAATTATACTAAGTTTTTTTTACCTTTTCCCAGTAATGTTTTGCTCGAAATCTACTGGTGAGGTTCTTAAGCAGAAACGAAATGCATATAGACTTTGCTTAACCAACAACAAGCAAAAGTCCTTGGTTTTAATGTATTACAGATTTAACTTCAAATAACGATTTTTCAGTATTTTTTTTATTAACCCCCGACCAAAAAAAGAGGTGTTATAAGTGTGTAGTGTTTGTCTGTGTATATGTGTGTCTGTTCGTATCCACGTACAGTGCACCGATTTTGATTTAGTTTCTGTTTGAAAGGTGACTTGATCGAGAAGATTCTTAACTATGTTTGAAGAAAATCGGTCCAGCCGTTTAGAAGATATCACATATTTTCTAGATTTATCAGGGGTTTTTAAAATTTTTAATTTTTGTTATTTCTATTTATTTTAGGAAAAAAAACCAAGAATATTGAATAGAATAATCAACTCATTAACCATGTGACGCCGTCGTGAATGGATAAAAAATCCTTAAATCTTAAAAAAAAAGTATTTGATTAGCATCAAGTTTCACGGCCAAGGAAATATATCTCTGTATGTGTGCTTCACCATTGATTTTTTATAAAGATATGTGAACTATAAAGCGGTAAGTTTTTTTAATATAATACTAGTATATATTTTATTATATCGACGGCTCCATTCTAAAACATGGTAAGTAAAAAAAGTTAGTTTTGATATAAACGCCTTCAAAGCTTATTGATGATATCTCGGGAAAGTTGTAAGATAGAAACTTGAGAGTTTTTTTAATCATATAATAATTGCAATAAAATTTTTTTAGTTTATTTGAACCTTATAAATTTGTTTTAGATCACAGTTAAAAGTGAATTAGAATACTTAAGATTGTCCTCTTAGTAGACTTAGCATCTATCTGGTGCTCCTTTCTCACCTACAATGGCCCTCTAAGTACATTTAGCATGTTTTAGTTTGGAGAAAAATTTAAATTAATTTTTTTTTGGTACTTAATTACAAACTAAATCATGCTAAGTGTACTTAAAACATTTAAAAGGGAGGTTTTTTAAACTTGACAAATTATGCTAAGTTCATAAATTTTTGCTCATAACTTTTGATATAACGGTCCGATAACTATCAAAATATTACAGAATCTAAGTTAATAAAAGATGAATTCAAAAATGCTATTCCCAGCATAACATGCTATGTCGACTTAGCATATTTTGGAATGGGACCGTCGATATGCAGGCACCAGTCATTAAATCAAATGGATAATTTTTGTTTATTGATCCAAAATGTGCCTCTTGACTATCAAATGAGTTTTCAAATGGCAATTCAAGTTTCGCGTTTTCGCGTTTCAATTTAATAAATATGTATGAATAAATAAAAATGCCTTCATGCAAGTTGTTAATAACTAAACACCTTACACTTTTCTTATTATTTATGTATGTACAAAGATGCAAGTTTATTCATGCACACATACCACACACATACAAACATATACATATGTGTGTATGTGCAACAGTGTGCCGACTAGTGACCATATTCATTTAATGGCCGCTACGCATTAAAGCGGAAAACCAACATGTTTTCTTTAAAAAAAATAAAAAACAAACATTCAAAAATTAACACTAATAGAGTTCCTTCAAATAAATTAAAACTTTTTGAAGATACTTTACTTTTTAGAACTACTGCAACTGCAAGTACAACCACTTTCTACAAATATGCAAAAAATACACACATATTCGTGCCAACATACATTTGTTATCATCCCAATAAATGCATGTATGTTTCTTTATGTTTATTTGTCAGTTTAAAATAGTACGTACCAGAGAACTGGATGTGTTGATTCACTTTTGCTGTCCACTCACATTTACAATGATTTTATTTTGTTTTTTAACATCAGTATATACGAGTACTAATGATGTTGCTTTCAGTGTTAAATCTCTAACAACTGACTGTCATGAACTAACTCTTATTTTTAAGTACTGTTTGCAAAAATAAATAAAAACTTCTTACTGTTGTTTGATTGTTTTGTATAATAATCAAATTACTCACAAAAGCACGTTGGACATATGCAGTCTTATAAAAGTGCAATCAGCCGTTCGAACCAATCTAATGGGCAACACTGTATTTGATTATAGATGACTCGCCATAACGCCATAGCCATTAAAATAGAGACCAATTGAATTTTGGTTTGGTTTGGTTATGGCTATCGCATTATGGCTATGGCACGTCTAATTGCACGTTTAGTTGATAACATAGTGTGTATATATTTTCATACATTTTTAGAATAAATTTAAAGAATTTTTGAAAAGTCTTTTAAGAAAATTTAACATAATGAATTCAGAAATAATAAGAATAAGGGTTTTCAAGAAGTTTTCAAAACAATCATACTGATTCACTGCTTTTGTGAATTATATCGTCCGGTGTTTACTTGTTTGCCGCAGTAATAATGTATTTTTAATAAACTGTGTGGTAAACAAGTAACAACCCGACGATTGAACTAACAGAACTTGCAAGCAATGGCATGCATTTATTAACAATAGTATTGTAAATATGAATCATGCATTAGCAACTTTAATTTTTTTAATATAAATATTCATTTTTCAAAAAGGCACAACTGTGCTGTTTGATTCGTAATCATGCAGATCTCTGATACGTACACACATCCACAAGCGAACTTGTTGTGTGCGGTTTTTGTGTAGGTTATACTATATTTATCTCTATAGATTCTAATGGTTATGGTTACGGTTGAGTGAACATAACAACTTAATGCACACTTATAGTGAGTCTCTCAACAGAAATATACATACACACTTACGTACATATGTATGTATGTGTGTGTGTAAGTGAGTCGCCCAGAAATACCCAAAATGGCAAAACAAACGATGTAAAGATTTGAATTACATATTTTATTTCTAGTAATTTACTTAATAATACTTAATTTTTATACGAGTAAAACGAGTCCTTACTTTATTATTTGTTTTACCTTTGAACCTCTGCAATAATTTTAAGCAGAGAATTAATTTTCTTATCTTAAAGTTTATCTTTGCTTAAATATTTTATTAAAGTTTTCTATTCCATTGTATCCCTTCGTGACGTGCGTTTCACTCAAGTCTTTGAAAAATATTTTTATAATAAATTACACTGTCTGGCAGCTGTCACTGCTTTGACTGGGGGAAAAAATACCATTCGTAATTGCAAAAGTAACAAAAGAATAACAAGAACTTAGCAAAAATAAAATATGATGCATAGAAAGTTAAAAGTGCAGACTTTCATTGCAAGAAATAATTATTAATGAAACAACATGTGTAATTAGAAAATAATTGTAAATTAAAAGTAAAAACTGTTTTGTTTTTGTTTCATGTTAATCAAGATGTTGATTTAAGCAGTTGAAATTAGGAATCATTCTTCATCATCCTTCGCGTACAAAACGACAAGAGAAAAATCTATATATGTATGTATATGTGGTTATAGATTTTTAGAAGTTGTAGATACTTTGGGATATATTTGTGAATATAAATAAAGATAAACATATTATATACATATACAAATATTAAGAGAGGGTCCTGTAGGTTAAATAATACATATGCAAATATAATGTAGGTTCGAATAATGGAAGTTAGCAAAAATTTAAAATAAATGGTGAATTTTTAGCAAATTCCTTTTTGGCAAAATTGTGCGTGGCAACTCAGCTGTTTTAGTGTATCATATTCTGTTAAAAATGTTACGTTTAGTCTATAATTTAACCATAAAACGAGTTATCAAATCAACAAAGCTTACATATTATTAAATTTTTTTATCTCCCATTTTGTGGTCAGTTTGGGCGACCTTGTGATTAAATTTCGCACCAAAATTGCATTATTGAACATTAAACCACTAACACGCATACGTAGAGTGTGGACAGAGGAAAATATCGCAGCTGTATCCGCCAGTGTTGTTGATCATCGCGAATTTTCGATTCGGCGCCATTCACAGCATATGGGCCTCTGTTACCCAACTGCGATATGATGGAGAAATTATGCCAAAATTCAACCCAGCGTATGAACCATTTCAGACATATCTGAAATTATCTTTAAACATTGAATTATATAGATCGTTCTACAGAATCAACTAAAGATTTCATACATTCCTCCAAATGGTATGTGTTTTTTATAAATCAAATCCGAAAGATCTTAAAAAATCACCCTATACACAAGCACAATACCTCTCACATATTGTGGAATCGAAAAACTTATTTTTTCTTATCTTTAAATTAATACGCAATCTTACTTAACGGTTAGGGAAAATTTTCTATTCACAAATTTCCATTTTTTAAAAATATCAACATTTTTGGACTTAGAAAAACAAACTGCAGACTTTTTATTTTTATGCTAATTTTTTTTACAAAGATAAAAGATATTGATATCGGGCTCGAACTCAGGGCTTTCGGTTTGATAGTCAACGTGCTAACTAGTTCGGCCAACGCCAACGTCGATTAACCATGCTCTTCACAACTGAAACAAAGAAACAGTCGAAGTAGTAGATGGAATGGGAGAATCGTGTGCAAAGAAGACTAATACAGTTCCATATGCAGGCAAGGTCATGGTGTGCTTTTCTTGAGATGCGCGTGGGATAATTTTTATTGATTATCTTCTAAAAGAAATATACTCTTCGAGTATTATGCTAACTTTTTGTAGTTATAAAGTATGAAATCAAAGAAAAAAGCCCCGCATTTTTTCCATCAAGGCATTGGCCAGTTCACACAGCCTCACTATTGCGATGACCGAAATTATTGAACTGAAGTTCGAATTGCTTAATCAGGCACCTTCTTCGCCACATTTTGTTTCCTGGGACTATTTGTTATTTCCAAACTTGAAAAATGTCTCGATGGTAAAAGATAAGCAAGCTCCTGTTTGCTGCACTTGATGGCTATTTTGATGAGGAAGATAATTTTTACTTTAATCAGGATATCCACTTTAAGAACGATCATGCTGAAAAATAAAATTTTTTTTAACCAAATTTGTTGTTTTTTGCTTTGTTAGGTCGGCTAGTTTTGCACCGTCCTCGTATTTTGAATGTATTATTTCCGCTTGATACGGGTATTTAAAAATAATTTTTAGCTATTCAAAATTTAATTACTCTGCTCTGCAAAAAATATATTTTCGCATACATGATTGTGTGTATGTATGTATGTATGTGTTAGTAAGCATCCGAATACTCAAACACTTATTATACATATACATTTGTTTGCATACATTCTAAGCTACCCTGATTTGTTGTTCACCTTAAAATATAAATTGTACTATACCGACAATGATTACCACTGTGGTTTTAGCTTAAAACCAATTCGAGCAATTGCTTTTTTGAACAAAACAACAACAATATAAAAAGGTGACCTCAAATCACTTTATTACCATATTTCTAATAGGTTTTCCTCTATGAATCTCTTCTATTTCATTGTAGATTCAGGTTGGAGTATTGGCTTGGTTTGTGTGTGTGTGTGTATGTGTGTGTCCCATAGGTGTTAAATCTCTGGTGTTCTCTATCTTTGGTCATTTTTTGGTAAAGTGCCACTACAGACACAAATGCAAACACTGCATTCATCAACGCAAACGAGCAACTCACAAATGTAAATGTTTTTATAGAAAATATGTGTGCATGTATGAATGTATTTATGTGCGTGTGTGTGTGAGTGCATGTGAGTGGTTTTGAGTGCATAATATGAATTATTGTTAAAAGTGTAAGTAGTTGCCAGATATTATGTTATATTTTATTTATTTTGTTATTATTTATCGTCTATTTTTTATTAAAAAAAAAATTACGTCATGTATCCCCTTGGCTTGCATTTTTTCATTAACTAAAAGTGATTGATTGGTGAGCGGCCAGAGTTATGAAATATTCCATAACACCCACCGATTTACGAATGATTCGAAATATTTAAAAAAATCCCTGTTCGTAATGCCGAGTACACATTATGGCATTTTGTGACATCACAATAGTGTGTACTAGTGGCAACGTTTCCTATATTTTTCATAAAAAACATAATGTGAACGGCGTTGCATGCATTTTAAAAATTACACCACAAAATGACAACACAAGAAATGCCAGATGTATATTCAGCATAAGTTTTGTTAATAGCATTTTTTATATCTGTTAAAATAATTTGTTTCAATATACATAAATATAATATTATTATAATACATAAATATAATATTATTTTTAAGGGAAATCATCAGCTGTTTATATAAATGTAAAGAAGAGAGTATGTCATTAATAATGAAAAGCAATATCAGTCAAATCACCCGCACAGCTACGCTTGCAGGAGCATATTCTTTTCACGAATTCATACATTTACAGCTAAATATCATCGAATTCCATCTTTAAGGTTTTTGATTATGGTGCATTGGAGTATATCTTATATTTCACGTGGCCACAATGAAAAAAGTCTAAAGATTTCGGTAGCCAATCGTGGTTCCGGATCAGTTTGATGCATTTCAAGCGGCAAATCAGCAAAGACACGACTTTGTTGAAGGTCGTTAGGCACGAGTTCTTGTGTTAACTGAACTGTAAAATTTTTCAGAACTAAATCTTTGTGCAAAATACGTTGCATAAATGAGCGAAATGTATGTATAAATAAAATATTTTTTCTTTATTCTTTAATTTGAATCAGCAAATAAAAGTTGAGTTTTATTTGTTCATGATTGGGACGATGGGGCTTCCACTCTCTGTAGGTCCAAACATTACCACAATGGTGCTCGCCATCTTGTTACAGGTTAATGGGGGCTGTGAGCGCATAAGCACAACAAATTGAAATTGATGATTTATGGAAAATTCTTTTCGAAAATGTTTTCAAAGAGCAAATGATAAGACTCCTCAAAATTCTGCCTTTACCGTACTTTATATTTTTCATCAATTTTGCGTTTCGGTTGCCACATATTGGCACCACTGGTCGTCATTTATAATACAAATACTTTTTAATGGTAAACATTACTTTGTTCTATGTTAAAAAAAAATAAATAAAATAAATAAAATAAAATATAATAAAATACGAGTAACATTATATTAGAAAAAGAAAACTAAAAGTTGAACATATTGTGTGCATAAAAGCTCAAAAATGTCTGTTTTTCATTTACTCTTTTTTTATTTCTGTTTCATCCAATGTTGGACTTGGGTTAGTGTGATATATAAAATATTTGCACAAGTTTGTGGCATAAGTGTTGATAAGTTTATAAACATAAGATTACTTTACTGTACACATACTCAATGTATGTAGATTTGTCTTTATCCAGGAATATTTTATAAACTACACAAGTTAACAAATTCGTGTGCAATGCGGAAACAGGTGACTTATTTTTTGAAAATTTAAATCTCATTCGCAAGTATCTAAGCAATGTCGGAATAAAATTTGGCAAAAAATTTAAAGTTGTCAAAAAATATTTACCAAGAATGTGTAAATACATATGTATAGCAGATAAACCCCAGTCTTACGTTTGAATAAAATGCAGATCAGTAGAATTTTTCATATATATATTTTTTTTTTGAATAGCAAAGCAATTAGCTGGTCTGCTGAAAATACCCAGGGTCTATAGCGGTAGCGAACCCACGACCTCTGGACTGGCAGACTAACATCGCTACCACTCAGCCAAAGGGGCCCCTGTCTGTCATATATTTGTTTTCTTTTCTTCTTTTTAACTGGATAGAAACGATTTGCGAAATAGTTAAGCGAACTAAAATTTTGGATCGACAAAATATGTTCGCTGGGTTGACACGAATGCAAGTGTGCATACATTTGTTGCACGTATGGCATATATTTGTTATGGAAGTAGACTGTAAGTAAAGATAAATGTGTTTTTAATTGGTTTTTAAGTTTTCAGGGAAAACTTTACATCTACATACATACTTATGTATGTATGTATATATTGTGTGTATGTACATATTTATTTTTGTGTATCTTTCTTTTAAATATTATTTAGATCAGATGTACAAGAGCAATATTTTTATTTAAACTTATCAATTTCATATGTTTGAATTGGTTTTTTTTATAATAATTAATTAATGTTGCATGTTTAAATATATTTTTCAATGTATTTTGTTAATTAAACAAGAAACGATTAGAGATTAGCACACTGTTTAGAAATTAGTTCCAGTTCTTAATTTGAGCATTAACACGCGTACGATTTAATTATGTACTCTACTTGCAAATCGATTTTTTCTTAAATCTATTTTGCTTGTAACTATTATTTCTAAAATTAAAAAAAATTTTTAATATTAGCGCAATTTTCGCTTACACGACACATGCAACAAAAACATTGTTGTACATAGCGAATTAATAAATCACACAAACACAAAAAGGACTCGTAATAATCGTCCAGTTTCAAAGTACTCGCAAAGTGTGTGTGTTGGTGAAGGAAGAACAAGATTATGCAAAAAAAATTTATTCCCTTCAATAAAAAGTTAAAAAAATAAAAAAACAAAATTAAAAACTTGGTAATTTTATAGCTTCTATTTGAGTAAAGTGGTAGAAAATACATAAAAGTGGAATGGAAGTAAATTCTTATGAATGTTGTTAATAAAATTATGAGTTGCTAAAACAGTTCTTTACCAAACTTTTTTAATAAAATGATGTTCTAGAACTTTATTCGTTTATATTACATTTATATATTTATTTATTTTATAGTATGTAACATAAACATAAAAATTTTACTCAGGCCTCAATTAAGGTCTCTAGCACACTTTAATATACAAGAAACTTAAACACATTTGTACGCAAGTACTATTTATTATTTATGTCGTTATTATTATTATTACTAGTATTATTATTTGTAGAGGAAAGAAGTCCGGTCTTTACTTATGCAGAAAAAGAAATGTTTTCAATACAAAAATTTTATCTGAAATTCATTTTTTTTTTTCAATAAATTACTCAACTATTTATATGTATGGTCCTTTCTACTATGTCCCTTATTATGAGCAACTTTCGATCTTCAACTGTAGAAGATCGAAAATTAATAAAATATACTCGTCTTATGACTAGGGAAAATTAGAGTGTTACCAAGAGGTGGGAGTAGTGTCTGGTGAAAGAAGACATATCGGTGTAAATGGTTTCATATTCACTGTATTCGTGAAGTGTCGTCTTAATCTTCAGTCAATTTAATTGGGACTCGGTCGAGTATTGTAGTAAACAGCAGTGAAATAGTTCGATGTTGCTAGATCTAAGACCTATCAATCGAATTCCTCCATCCAATAAGACCCTGTGGCTGAGGGGTAGCGATGCTAGCCTCTCAGTCCAGAGGTCGTGGGTTCGATTCCCGCCATAGACCCTGGGTGTTTTCCGCAGACAAGTTATAATCGCTTCGCGGGTTGTGTTGTGTTGCTGTTATTTATATTAAAAAAAAGAAATTGTGGTTGCAATCCCGTAACTATATTTAGATGTTAAATTTTGGCTTAACTGATATTTATAATTTTGAAATATGTGTGACCATGTAGTCGAGTGGGTAGTGTGCTAATCTGTCATAACGCAGGTTGTCAGTTCGAATTCCATAAAGATAAAAATTAAAAATAAAATATAATTGCATTTATAACAATAGAAAATATATACGTTTTCAATTACTACAGTTAAATATCGGAATGACACTTATATATAATTTGTTTTATTAACTATATATATTATTGGACAGCGATAAGACCCCTTTCAGATAGTTCAGTGGCAAGTCGCCAGCTGCATACAAATTATCAATTAACCCCCATTTATGTAAAAGTGACTGGTCCGCTTTATAGGAAGTGTTAGAATTCGCACCGGTCCCTATCAATTTCGGACCGGTCACGTGAATAATCTTATGTTAGTTCAACTTACCACAGAAAACTTACAGAATATTATGCACAAACATACTTATGTAAACATATTTCCCTTATTATGAGTTGCATTCGATCTTTGCTGGTTATCGAACATCGAAAATCGAATGTTGAAATTCATATTATGAGCATCGAAAATTTCGTTGAGGAACGAAGTTTTTATCGAACAGAATTTACCTTTCGATGAAGATGTAAGTATAAAAAGTTATTATAAACGATTGTTTTTTTATTTTTAGGTAAAGTTGTTGCAAATTTTAAAAATCACTTTGCATGATATTCGCAATAATTACGTTCTTTGTAGAATGCTCGTCATAATAGCAAGTGAATAGTCATTCGATCAGTACTTTCGACAATAGTCGAAGATCGAAAGTTGCTCATAATAATAGCGTATGTTTCGTCCTTACCATGTCAAACTATCCAATATTCAAATTTGTAATTTTCAGAAGAGCGGGAAGACCCGTCAAATGTGAATTTAAAAACAGCGTATCCAGCCAGGCTTAAAACATTTCTTATTGAGTTACATATCGTCCATGAGAATTTTGGAACGAGGCATACCGTGTAAATTAAGATACCAAGATAACGAATCTAAAAAACCAATTTTGCATATTGGATAGTTAGTTTGACGTGGTAGGGACGACGTATGTCTTGTGAAACAATTACTCACTATTAGAAATACAACCATGAACCCTTAACAAAATATTAAAATATCTCATCCCAAAATCTTAAATGATCGAATTCAAAGTTTAGCCTAAGAAATATATCTTGAGCAATGAATCGACTATTACTTATGTATATGTATTTGGGTAGGGTGCAGGACATTAAGGACAATTCACATACTAGGCGTATGGCTGAAAATAAAAACAGACATTAAAGGGGCATAAACACCAAATAATAACGGAGAGACAAACAAACAAACAAAGTAAGTGTGACAGTAAATAAATACGAAAGTGCCCAGTCAGCATTTTATGAAATTAATGATCATATTCGAGTCACTTTCGACTCCTCCGTGCGATTAAAATAAGTATTTATGCGCTCGTTTTCGAGTCGAAAATGACTGTTCATTCGGGAGAAAATGGTACCCTAGCCGCGACTCTTCTAAAAGAGTCTTTTATGACTCGCGTTTCTGATCAATTTCGGCTCATTTTCGAGACATTTACATTTTTTTGTTCACAAATTTAATACACTTTGTATTTTATTGAATTTACTGCATGAGCTTGCTGTTTGTTTTTTAAACAAATCACCTTCTAAGCAGTTCTGGGAATCATTTTCGAGTCTTACGGCCTGGCCCACGATGTCACCAGACATCGTTCGATCGACAACTTGTATTGCAAACAACAATAAATTTAGAAAATTTGTTTTTGTTTGCAATACAAGTTGTCGATCGAACGATTTCTCGTGACATCGTGGGCCAGGCCGTTATTTTAAGCGTATAACTGATTAATCAGTTTTTGATCATCTAAAGTAGTCAAAAAAGACTCAGTTTGGAGAAACAATCTTCAACATGCCGACTGGGTGTGCTGTGTGTGTGTGTGTGTGTATGGATAGCTGAGTGGTTGAATAAATGAATGAACGAACAACTTAGAAAGGAAATGAAAGTAATACTTAAGTCCATACATGAATTTGTTTAGTTACATACAACTGCAGAAGCAATAATAAAAATAAGCAATAAAAAATTGCTAATGAGTTGTTATTCATGACTGTTGTGTTGTGTTGTGTTGTTACTGCTTGTAATGACAACTAATTAAAATAATAGAAAAGAATTGTACAACATAACAAATGAATAACATGAAAAAAAAATAATGCAACATCAAATAACGGAGGAAAGACTAAAAACTAAAATTTAAGCACATTCTAAAGTTTCAAGAAATAACTTTAATTTAGTATGCATTTAGTAGGAATGCTAATGCTGTATGTATAAAGATATTAGACAGAAACTGTTTTTTTTTTTTGCGATTTGTGTGCGTATACTTAATGCTGAAATTATATTACTTCCCAGTAAAAAAAAGGCACTCCAAAAAAGTCATGAAAATGTAGAGTTCGCGATCTAGAAGTAGTGCAAATTTCGATCCGTTCTAATGCTTTTTACATAGGGTTGTCATTGCAAGAAGTTCTGTTTTTCGATGCCTGGTCATCGAATTGGAAGCGATTTTAAGAAAAATTCCTTTTTTGTGTTCTATGATAATATTTTCATCTAGGAAAAATTGTAAACAGTTGCCTATTTTAACAATTCGTTTCTTTTTATACGAATGTTTTCATTTGAATTTAAGCAAATAACTTTTAAATTTTAGACTAAAATTACTTCATAAAATTCTTTAAAAACTATGAAGAAATTACAAGGATTTGTATGACTAAAATAAACTTCTACTTGGTTTTCGGCTAACTATCTGCAAATTAAAAATATCAATTTTTTGGAAGCAATGAAAATTTATTTCCTTTGGAATGACTTACAATTTTTTTTACTGGGTTGTTGTTCTAAAACTTTAAATTGGGTTCTTGATTACTCTTAAGCAGAATAACAAGCTTAGTACAACTGCAGGTATGGAAATAGTTACATATCCCACTTGACCTGAGATTCGATAAAAACGAATGCTCACTGAAGCGAAGGAATTTCGAAACAAATTTGTTCGATATTTGTTCGCAAATCTAAAAAAATTCGAATGTTCGCTAAAGCTTTGAACTTCGAATTTCACTCGATATTTTTTCGAACGTGTGATGGTAGCCGGGTGGATGTGTGCTAGCCTGTTAGTGTAGAGGTAGCAAGTTCGAGCCATGAGAGCACTGTTAGTTAAAAATGATAATAATAAAAAATAATAGAAGAGAAAAAAATTTACCGGGATAGCCTAGTGGATGTGTGCTAGTCTATTAGAATTGAGGTACCATGTTCAAATCCTGCAGCGTAACTTAGAGAAATAAATAAATAAAATAAGTAAGTTAAAATAAATAAATTAAAAAATAAAATTACTTTTTTACTTTTTCTGCTGCAATCGCAAAAAGATATCAAAATTAGTTCGATATTCTCTCACTTTTAATATTGCTAGCGAAACTTCGAGATCGAATATTTTTTGGGACAAACTGGGCGACAGGTGAACTTTTTTCAATTAATTTTTGAGTGTCACTATCGAATGTTTTACACAATAAATGTTCGAGATATATACGAAATCGATATCAATAACGAAAGTCTTGGTCACTGGGATGCGGCACTCTTTGAAAAAAAGAACACATTAGAAAAATTCTTTTTGAAAACAGTAGTTTTGAATTTTTCCACATTTATCCCTTTTGGTATTTTTTTTTTCTTTTAAAAAGACCCAAATTTTGTAAATTTGGAAGGAGGCCTCATAATAATAAAATCATTCAGTGTAATGTAAAAAAATAGTTTTACATCAAAAAATACCAAAAAGGTTAACGAAAAAGTACCAAATTATATATTTAAAATTCTTCGCCCCTCAAATTTACTTATTTATAAAAAGTACCAAGCACTTGTTCAATTGTTTTTTATTTATTTTTTTTTTCTTAATATTATTGTTTTTTGAATTTTACTTACAGCTTAGATCCGAAGATATAAAGTTACCAAATGTATCAATTTTTACACCTTTTTTTTTCAAAGATATCGGGAGAGGAGCCTGCAAAAACATATATAATAATCGGCCCTGTTCTGTAAACCGAATCAGAGTAAATTACTCCTTATCAAAAAATGAATAATGGTGCTGCAGACGTGTTTAAAATCATACACGATAATTTTCTTTCAGATATAATATTTGAGAATCTATATAACAAAAAAATTTTAAAAAAATATATAAAAAAGCATTTCTATTGTCTGAGTTCTCTATCGATTGGTTTACAGAACAGGGCCGTATATATGTACATATTTATTTTTGAATAAATGAATATTACGTGTTATGCGATTTTAGTTCCGATGTTTGAGATTTCACTTCAAAAGTTGATAACTCAATATACGCAAATTTTATAAGATTAAATATTTATTTGCTACAAAATTTATAAAATGTTTGAAGCGAAATTGTCCCACTGTGTTCACTTTGGACGCATTTTTGTTTGATGGCAAATAATTTTGCTGCTGTTTTTTTTTTTTGTTTGCCAAAAACCGGAATATTTTTTGATCACACTATGGTTTTACTGAAAAGTATTTTGGATTTCATATACATATATTAGATTTTTAAATTATTAATGTCATATGTATGTATTTCGCCAGTTGACTTTATATAAAGAAACGCAATAAATTAAAGATTTATAAAGATACCCAGTTGGCAACGTCTTTAAGACATCTTTGACGACGGGTACAAGACAATGGTAAGTCGTAGAAGACATATTGAAGACAGGTCCATACAAATCTTCGACGAAATTTTCATACAAATGGCGGCGAGGTCACGCAAGACGATATGGGCGGCAATGTCGCTCAGATTGTCGTCAAAACTGCTTTATTGAAGACAAAACTTATGACACTGTCGCTCAAATTGTCGTCAACATGGTTTTATTGAAAACAAAACGAGGGACATTGTCGCTCAGATTGTCATGAACGATGATATCCTTTAAATTATCGATTAGAAAACCTTATCGACAGGCGACATGTCGTACATTAATCGTCGAAGACAATGTCGTCTGCGAAGATTTGGCCAACAGGGTATTAAAGTAACAATGCTTTCCCTTTTTTTTATCTAATTTTCATAAATACGAACTCTTTTTCTGTTATTTTTATATAAAAACAAAAACTACTCGTACGTTTGAAAGCTTTTAAATTTTTTTGAATGTGAACCATCATAGATGCGAGAAGAATATCTGACATTTGAACTTTTATTATTTTTCATTACTTTTTATTTGCGAGTAATTAGTATGTAAATACTCGTATGTATGCATACTTTTAAAATTATATTTTAACGACATGAACACAATGTAAGAAGAAAACCAAATACCAATATTCACTCATTCCAATAACGCTACTATAATAGCTATATAGTACTTGCTATTGCTTTTTGTGTCTTCTATGATAAATGATGCTAATAAACTGTCATCTGTGTGTGATACTTTTTTGTTTTTTCTTCTCCTTCTTCTTAGTGTTGTCTTGTAACTGGTTTCATATATTTTATCGAATGTAATGGAAAAAGGACGTAAGCCTTTCCATAGTCGAGAGTATGTATTTTTAGGGTTCCGTGCACCAAAGGTGAAAATGGAACCCTATTGTTTTCGCTACGCTGTCCGTCTGTCCGTCTGTCCGTCTGGCCGTCTGACCGTCTGGCCGTCTGTCCGTCTGTCCGTCTGTCCGTCTGTCCGTCAGTCCGTCACAGGGTATTTTCTCGAGAAACGTAAGAGCTACGGACCTGAAATTTGGACAGAGTGTGTGACCCTTGGCCGCTACAACAACAAATACATGAGAGTTGGAAATTAAAGGGTGTGCCAAAACGAGCAACGAAAAATTTTAAAATCCCATGTAATATACATACAATTGTATGTATATGCACTTGAAATTTGTAAAGTTAGTGTATTTTTATACAGACTACAACAATTAACACTAAAATTTAAAAAATTTTAATTAAAGGGTGTACCATCAGTTAATGTAATTTCGACTATGTAATTTTGATAACTTGCTGTATCTTGGAAACCGTAAGAGCAAACTTCTTGAAATTTTCAAAAACGGTAAAACAAAAAAATCTCAAAATTATAAAATCGCCAAACCGAAAAAAAATTGCCAAAATCAAAAAAAAAAATCGC
The DNA here is from genome assembly GCA_944452675.1 of Tachina lurida. Taxonomy (NCBI): domain Eukaryota; kingdom Metazoa; phylum Arthropoda; class Insecta; order Diptera; family Tachinidae; genus Tachina; species Tachina lurida. Next base: position 860,388 of record OX101753.1, read on the forward strand.
CAAAACGAAAAAAAGCACCAAATTAAAAAAAATTTCTAAATCGAAAATAAATCGCGGAAAGCTGGAAAAATCGCTAAAATAAAAAAATCGCCAAAATGAAAAAAAAATCGCCAAAATGAAAAAATCGCCAAAATGAAAAAAATCGCCAAAATGAAAAAAATCGCCAAAATTTAAAAAATCGCCAAAACGAGAAAAAAGCGAAAAATAGTAAAAAAAAATTATTTCAGCTGAAAAAACGTAAAAAACACTGTATTAAAAAAATGCTCAAAGCCCAACGTACGGAACCCTTCGTGCGCGAGTCAAAGTCGCACTTTACTGAATTTATTTAAATTTAATCTTGCATACATGCAGAAAAAAGATTGATTGGAAAATGGTTAGGCCGATAAAATACTAGTTGAATACTAGTTTCAAATGACGCTATCTACTTTCTAACTAATGCGGCCCCTACACGTTGCAACTGGTCGTACAATTAAGTTGCATATGGGCATTTCCATAAAAATGACAACCACGAATGAAAAATTAAAAAACCTTGACCATTTTTTTAAAATATGTCAAGGAGGAAAAAATCACTCAAATTTTACTATGCAGAGGTATTAATAGCTTATAAAAATTTTTCAAGAGCAAAAATAGCAGTTTAAACTGACCATCTCTTTGATTAATGTTAAGAAATTGCAATCACCTATTTTTTCTTAACTAGCGATTCGATTCAGGTATTTGTAACATTACAATTATGCTTTAAAATTAATGTTACAACAACAATGAACAAAATCCATGAGGAAAGAGAAAATTTAGAGTTCGATAAGCGGTATTTTTTTGGTTTGCTTTGGATGCTATTCTAATGTCACGTACGCGGTGCAAAAACCGTATTTGTCTATATCATTTGAATTTGATCGGTCGCAACTGTTTCAAAATAAAAGTTCAAAGCAGGATAATTGTCGCAAATAAATATTGTTCGAAATTTTTTCTCAATTTAGTGTAATAAAAATTTTATAAGCATTTAAAGTTTGTCACGTACGCTATTGTAAGTATTAAAATTGCAATTAAATGTATCAGCGTTAACTTGATAATTATCAGGCATGTTCTGAAAATCACTTTTTGTGAAAGTGAATTGAAAATACAAGAAAGGTGTTCTGCACACATAACTTTTTGAATTTTTGTGATTTTAAATCGGTCACCTAAATGCCTGCCGATTTGAAATCACCTGGTTATTTTTTCAATCACTTTATTTTAAAATTCTCAAAAGATTAATTAAATGAATAACTTAATATCTTCTTTATTGATTTTTATAGTAAAATCAGCAATTTTCTACGAAAGAATTTATGAAATTATGAAAAAATTTAAAACTCTTAATTTTGCAAAAATGTTGTTATTTGCTTTGTGATTTAAATTTGTGATATTGCATTTACAAAACAAAACGTCAGCTGTTCCTTTCTATTTTTAAAGGGTAAAATCACACAGAAAATTTAAAACTTTTATGATATTCAGAACACCATCAAATCACAATTCTGACTTTAAAATCACAAGTGATTTGAAAACTTGTGATTTCCAGAACATGCCTGTATAAGATGGCGGCGAAAACTCAGCGCCCAAGTAAACAGTATGTAGTAAGAAATGAAGTTGACTCTTGTTGTTTTATTGCTATTTTCACTGAATACATATTTTTGTTTTGTTTTTAAGTTTTTGTATGCATAAATTTCTGTGGCAATATATAATAATGGCTTAAGTTGACATAAGTGCTTTTTCATTTTATTACATATTCTTATTCTCTTCTTCAAGATCTATCATTTAAACTATACCCATTTATATTTTAACTTAAGTCTTCTTGGAAAATAATACATAAGCCATAACATCTTAACTCAACTTAATTTTTGTAAGGTAGCTACATCGATATTAAAATATTTGAGCATTAAAACTTGTATACACTTAAGTTCAATAACTAAGAGCCCATTCAAATTATTCCTCATTAAAAAAAACTTATGTGCAGTTTCTACAAGTCAGGCAGACGACTCATCTAGAAAATTTTTATGAAAGTCACTCAAGAAAATGAGTGCTTTCCATGTAAATTTTATAAAAAATAAATTTTTTTAAAAGCTTATGTGCTAGTTCCACAAGTCAGGCAGGCGACTCGTCTAGAAAATTTGTATGAAAATCACTCGAAAAGATCAGTGCTTTCCATTCAAAATTTATACTCAAGTCGACCGTCTGGGTTGTCGAAACAGGGAGTTATATTTAACTAACTCCCTTTTTGAGTGATTTTCATACAAATTTTCTAGACTAGTCGCCTGCCTGACTTGTCGAACCAGCACATAAGCTTTTAAAAAATTATCGTATTGCAGGTTTTCCGCATTTTTCAATTTAACCTAAAGCACTTATCTCGACTTACTATCAATAAAAACTATTTTGCCTTTCAATATAATAAGTTCACTTTAGTTTTAATTTTTCTGCCAATGGATTTTTTCATAACATCTTAACTAAAAAACAACGAATAATAAATAAATGTGAATTTTTTTCGGTATCTAAAAATTTTATATAAAAACCAAACACAATTTATTTTAGAAAAAAACCCATAATATCTCAAAACACGAAATTTCGACTCAAGCCATTATTATTTATTTCCACAGATTAAAAAAAAATTTTTTACTTAAGAATATTATAAGAGAAAAATCCGTCACGTACGCTATGTCACGTACGCTATTAAGCTTCATTCATTATTAAATCAGCCAAAAGTCTTTTTTATTTCAAAATTACTGATAATAAAGGAAAAATAGTTGGCTTCGTGTAAGAAATTTAAAACAAGAAAAAAAAAAACTTCACAATTCGCAGATTTTCGTATACTTTTACATGTAATTTGATATCAGTTCCGTTTTATGTCACGTACGCTATGCCCTTATTTCCCTCGATATTTTGGACAACAGGGTTCCAAATGTAATAATTTTTTTTTCGCATATAGTACGCCCTGAATGGAACATAGCAACAAAATATTTTTGAGTTCCTCTATTTTTTCAGAATCTATTCCACTTTGTAGGCGTACAAATGTCACGTACGCTGATATGGAAATGCCCATATACCAGTTGATCGTTCACTACACAGGCTGCAAAATTTCAACCAATTTTTCATCAAATTCATTAAAAAATTATTTTTACAGAGTCAACTCTACTTATGGCCAATAAATAAAATATGAATGGAGGAAAAAGGTCAAAATAAGAAAAATAAAAATATGTTTTTGTATTCTTTAATAAAATTGCGAATTGGCATTTTTGTTATTTTTTCACACTTTTATAGTTTACTGCGCACGATGTTGTTTGCCAAACATCTGAATGAAAATGACAAACGAAAGAAGAAAATGCCATCACACGCACCAATTAGATAGCTAAGATGTTTGTTGGGTGAATGAAATCAAAATTTTTTGATTTTTCCTTCAACCAATGACCAACCGTTGGTCAATCAGACCTCTAACGTAACAATTGGTTGTACAACTTAATCAAATTGTACAACAAGTCGCAACGTATAGGGGACATATAAGAGCATAATCCGGTGATTTTTATGAATAACTGCGCATGTCCGAAAATTGATTTTTTTCAGTAGATACAAAAAAAATATTTAATAAAAGTGTGGAAGTTGGATATACTTATGTATACATATATGTATGTACGTTCATATTTTTTATTTATTTATTTATTTAACATACTATACAAAGTAAATTTGCACAAATATGGGCGGAGTAACTAAGACCATATGCCCAAGATGTTATTAACAGTAGTCTAAAAAGTTTTGTGACTGACCGTACACGACCTATGCCTTCAGATAGGAAGTAGCAACGTGGCTGTTAAATTCCACAAAAAACCGCAAGATTATACGGTTATCCGTGGCAGATCAGTCAACCAGTGCGAGCGAGACGAAAAACTCTCGAAGGCCAGACAACACAAACAAACCTGATCGCACTTAAGAAATAATTACAATGATGCGAGAGATGTTCTCCAATCCAGAGCTGCTTAACGACTGCATATTTTTCAAATTATATAAAATATGCAAATTTAACATCATAAACGAAAAATATATGTACGAGTATAACAAGGTTGTTATTCATGAAAACCACAGAATTGTAATTATGATATGATTCTGACAATTCTTAAATTAATTAGATCAACCACAAGTTTGTTCTGACGAAGTAGCGGATGTATTTATATTGAGGTATTCAACCGGTAGCCGTAAAAGTCATATTGTCTTAAAATCTTAAACTATTTTAATATAATTGTTTTTGATTTTGTTTTTGATTTTTCTTTCAAACAAAATTTGTAAAACATTATGACATTATAACTTTTCCGACTACCGTTTGAATCGCCCAATAATGAATTAAATTTTAGTAACAACACCCTTTTTCCACACGGAAAGTTTACTTTGCAAAGTCTTAATTCAGCTGGGAGAAAGACAGAAAGAGAATGCACTACTTACTCTGTCTTTCACACATCTGAATTAAGACTTTGCAAAGTAAACTTTGCGTGTGGAAAAGGGGTGTTGTTACTAAAATTTAGTTCATTATTGGGCGATTCAAACGGTATTATTAACATTTGCAACTAAAAAATTGCTGTACATATTTTTTAAAATTGCAATTAAATTTTAGATAACAGCAAAATAAAAAAAAACTACAACCGTGCTCTGTGAAAGTTGCTGCAACTGCCAAAATTCGATTGTGTTTTCTCTGTGTATGAACTCAGTATAAAGCATTTTGGGAGAAATTTTATGTTTTTTCGAAGTGTCTTTATAGTAGATTAACTGTGTTAAGTTGTTGCAAAATAAAAATTCTCCGAATATGGGAATTGTGTAATTTTCATGACTGGCATAATATTTACATTCACATTCACGCACATTTCTGGTTAAACCCAAGATTTCATTTCCAACATACTCGCAACATAAAAAATGTAACCCTAAAAAGCACACAACATTTTCGAAAGACCCAAAGTAATTTTTAATACACTTTCAAATCAGTTGCGACAAAAAGTCATGGAAACATTCATTACCAAGCGTTTGTGAAAGATAGAAAAAGTTTGTGAAGTCCTTGTTTATTTATTTGTACGAGTATTTTGGCGTTGTGGTTTAAATGGTCAAAGATTTTACACACGATTTAAGCCCGATTACATGGCAAATAGATAAGGGTAGAATAAATTGTTTGCCACCAGGATTGTGTGAAGTTAAGATTAAAAATGTACTTTTAGTCATTTATCATGTGTGTGTGTGTGTATATACTTTTCATGCAATCCCACATACGACATATTTAAACTAAAATTATATTTATTTTAAATGCCTTCCTTCATCTCAAAGGGCTGCATGACATTGCGGTATTAAAAATCACTTAAGTGATAAATATATGCAAAAAAAAAACAAACTATAGATTTTCTATAAATTCTTGAGAACATGCATACATTAAAGTCCTGCACAAGACCATTTATAAGAACTTTCAAGACATGAGGGATTTTTAAAATGCTTTACTACAGCGAAGTCTTCTAAAACAAACGCTAAGCAACACTGTTTGCAAGAATTTGTTTCAGTTATTGCAGGTATAGGAGTAAAGAAAAAAATACTTCGTGACTGAAAAATTTGTGATGCTTGCACTGTTGCCAATTCAGCTATTTTCTCGTCAAATCTAGCGATTTTTAAGTACATTTTGCGGGAAAAAATATGATTTAGCTATTAGCGGGAAATCTAGCGATTTTTTGTGCATCATAATTCGCTTTAAAATGTGAGCTTGTGTAGAAATAGTGAACGTATATAAAGCAAGCTATGGGAAAAAGGTGATTGATTAGCGCCACAACAATTCAAAAGAGGGCTTTTGTGAGCAAAAATGTAGTATTCCAAACAGTGAACTGGTCATACAAAAATCAGCAGGCTTGTGAGTGCTATTTTTACTCTATAATAATAGAAGCCTGCTTTATTTGAAGCAAAGTACTTAGCAAATTATGTACCAATTCGACCTACGAAAATATTAATCTTGAAGATTCGCTTAAAATTTTTAATTAACAATAATACCGCGTACAATTTTGTATGTATATCAGAGCTGGCCACCGAGAGGAATGTATTCGCGTATGTGTATTCATTTGTATAAGAAGTCGATTGTTGTTCGGCACTCTGGTGCTAATTTGGGCAGGCTCGATATATATATTTTTAATAAAACATGCCTTTTATATTGCTCTTATATGATATTTTATAAAATGTCTAGGGAAATTTTGGAAATATGAAAAAAGTTAAGAAGTTGCCGTAAAATTTGTGAAACATCCTAGAAATAAAATTGTTTTTTAGCTATTTATCGCTAAGTTTTCAAATATTTTTGAAGTTTAGCTATTTTCCAGCTATTTTCATGTCTACTTTAGCGATATTTGTTGGAAAAAAGTTGGCAACAGTGGATGCTTGCTTCTTTCTACGCATGGGCGCGTATACAAGCGTCATGCATGTACATACACACACACGTTGTGTGTATGCTCTTCTATTTTTCTGCACACAAACAAACGTTCACATGCATTTACATTAGTTGTGTGCGCTTGCTTAAAAAAAACCTCCCTTAAACACATAATAGCTTACCATCTACATCTTACACACACACTCAAACGTACAATATGGAAAGTAACAAGCATACACGTATCAACACTACTTTGTTGACTGTTTGTTCATAACAAGAAGTCTTCACGACATTGCTTGTTAGCACTCATATACACGCACACAAATGCATCTCTCGTGCTTTGCTTATAATACGACAGCATTTATTATTGGTTTAGTACATAGATGTTCAAGCATCTCTTTCCCTATAACGCGTTATAGGAAAGCAAGAAAAAAACAAATTCTGCTTACGCAGCATAGAGCAGGGATGGATAACAAGTATTTTTAAATTTTATCTACATTTTGATGTCTTTTTATTAAAAAAATGGCTAGGTAAATGTAAAACACAATAAAATATAACGCATTGTGCATTACCATCAACATTTTCTTTAAAGATGAATTCGCTTTCTTAATTTTCTTTAAACATTTTACGCGTGTGTTGTTGTCTGAACAATTAATAAACAGAATGTGATTCACAAAACATTTCCACCTCTGTTAAAAGTAAGCAGAGCTTTTCCTCTGCTCCACACACAAGCGCAGGTGTGTTAATGTGTTAGTGCACATCACTGGTTTAGTATAATGCAGCCACGAGAATACATTTAAAAAACAAGACGTATTTACATTTCAAGACAATTTACGCAGGTCTTTAGCATACATACATACAAAAATATGTATGTACATAAATACTAGCACATGTTTTACTTTTGATGTGCTTATTTAAAATAAGAAGATAAATTTCATCTTAAACTATGCTTGAGTGGGAGTGGGGGGGGGGGGAACACCACCGTTCTTTAAATTTGTAAATTCTTTTAGCTTCAAGCCACATTTTGTTTGACTGCTATACAAACAAAACAACATTTAAACGTTGCACCTTGAAATTGTCATCTTGAGATTTCGCAAAAGGAATGCAATGACATCCATACCCATAAGAAGAAGCAGCACAAAGAGACGGCAAGGACTACGTGTTAAATCTAGAGAATGACTTATTCGTTGCTTGAAATTTGTAATTAATTGATAAAATGCAAACTTTTCAATAAAAGTGTTGACTGGCAAACTTTGCAACTGAAAGGTAAACAAACGTAATAAAGAAGGATAAATAAATCCTGCAAAATTAAGTTCAAATCAAATTAAATCAAATCAAATAAAAAAAAAAAAGATTTTTTTGTGTGGAATGAATTAAAAAGACATTTTTTTCTTAAGAGATGAAAATTAAACAGAAAAAACAAGAAGCATTGGAATAAATAGTGACTGTGGGCGTAAAATACAAGTTCTTTGTGCTTGCAGTGATAGTTTGAAAATCAAATCAGTTGAATACTGATAACAATTAGATTCGGTAGCAGAGCCATCAATGCTTGCGTTTTTCCCGATTCACGGATGATATTCACACATATTAATACGGAAAAATGGTTTAAATAATTTTATTTTTCTTGTTATTAGAAAAATTAAAGTTTGTATTACTGAAAATTTAAAGACGCTGGAAAATGTGAATTAAACTGATCTGATTGTGATTCTATTGTCCTTTTCATTTGCAATTAAGAGAAATTGTTTTCGATACTTGTTTGTATGAATGTTTTATGATGTTTTCCCTTTGAAATTTGTTAACTGTTATAATTCATTTATTTTTTAATTCATAATTTTTTTTTTGCTCAACATAAAGCTTCTGAGAAAAAAAAATGAACATAATAGTGTCCACGATGTCTCAAATGTAAAGAAAAAAAAAATCTTGACTAAAAAGTTTCATTTAAACAGTTTTTCCGGACAACTACAAGTAAGAAAAATAAAAATAAAAAAGAATTATAAATCTGCACTCAGTTGAAATTAATGAAGCCAAAGAATAATGTTGTAACAACATTTTGTAACGCAATAATGACAAAAAGAGCAAATTATTTTGAGAAATTTTTATAAACTGCAAGGATAAAAGGAAAAAATTTATGTCCATTTGATAGAAAAGTAAATAGAATTTTTTTCTTCTTAATTGTCACAAAACTACCAGACTGAGAGAAAGATAGAAAGTGAATAAAAATAATGCGTAATAGTTTTTATTAACTTACATATTATTTAGTCCTTCAAGACATTTCTCTGGTTTTAAATTAAGTTAAATAAAATGAGGAAAAAAAACGCATGAAATACACAAGTTCATATCGGCACCAACTTTCATTAAATTTCGAAATATTCAATTCCTTATAATCTTTATTTTTTGGATTAGTACAACCAATTAATGGAAATTTAATACTTGTATTGTGCAGGCGTTTCATGATTTCAATATAATAAGTAACGTCATCATAATAATGTCTTTTAAATGCCAACAATAAGCCAAAATTAAATTTTGGCAAAACTTTTGTTGTTACATAACATGCATGTACTGGTGTTTTATTGGATGTGTTCGTAAATGCATCACTGCGCTGCAAATTGAATTTTAAATGTCCCAAACTGGTTCACTGAAATAGATAACGCACAAATAAATGTCAAATATGGTGTACAGACATGATAACTACTAAGACAGATTATCATGAAACTTGTACTGCATTTTAAATAAAAGTTTGCACGTATGATGCAGCGCAGTGATGCATTTACGGACACAGCCATTGTTATTTTTTCGGTGCAAAATCTATCAACGATAAGTTAGAACGTTAGATTTCTCTTTTTGCAAAGGTAAGGTCAAATTAATTTACTAGGTATCAAAATCCATTTGAGTCTTGTTTCTACACTTGTTATTCTAGTAAAGTTATTTAAACGAACAACTTTACTTGAACAACATCGTAACATAAAGAAACAAGGTTTGCAGAAGAGCAGTTTAAAGTTTTAATTTACGCTCAAGTTAATGGAAAAAGAAAATTTCAATATATTTTTAATAAAAACTATTTTACTGAAATACGTAAAATAATAATTTGGGATTATTAGTGCGTTAACAAATGTTAAGCTTAAACGTAAATTATAACAATTCCCATAAAAAAATAACAAAATTTTATTTTTTGAGAATAAAAGATATTTGTATGAAATTGTTACACAATGTGAATAACAATGTGAGAATTAGTTCTGCGTTATCAACTCAAAAGTTGGATTTTATTAGTTATGGCATTGTTCAAGTAAATGGGCTTCATGTTTCTTTAAGGAATTGTAAAATTAGTTTCTCGTAATGCATGCACAAAAAACTTAAAAAAATTAAACAATTTGGAATTAAGGGTCTGTTTGTCAATGTCGACAACGTTCGACTTGTCGCACACTTACATTCAAAACAAAAATAAATTTTAAAATTTTAAAAATTCGTTTTTATTTCAAATATAAATGTGCGACAAGTCGAGCGTTTTCGACATTGACAAACATGCCGAAATAATTAAAAAAATATATAGAATGATAATTCTTATTTTGTTATTTCAAGATCATTTGCCTGTTCTTTAATGTGAATAAAATGATATGTACGATAATGTGACATGAATGGTGGGAAATCATTATTTTTTGATGTTGTCAACACATTATAAAATATAAAAAACAAGATATTTATTTGATTTTATCTAATACATATACATATTGCGCAACCCACTAACACATTCAATTTTATTGTACAACGTAAATTATTGCACAATAATATAGCAAACAAACATTTTATATATTTTTAATTTCTTATTAAAGCAATTACACATTTTCTATAAAAAAAAGTTTTTTGTTGGGATCGATTTTTTCTCTTTCTGTTAAAAAAAACCAACTTCAAAAATTCTTATTTTTAAGAACAAGGAGAGAATAGCGTTATCTTCTATTTTTATATAATGGAAAAAAACTAAACAAAACTGAAATAAATGAAAATGTTTCTAGTTTGGGTATTCTCAAAAATATTGTAATGCAAAAAAGAAACAAAACAATATTAACAATATTATCGAAAATAAATTATGTTATAATTTCGATTTTGTCCCAAAGTTTCGATACGGTTGTAAACTTTACAAACAATATGAAAAAAAAAAAAATAAAACGAAATAAGCCGAAAAATAAATAAATAATAAAACTTTGTGTTAAAAATAAAAAAGTCTGCAAATAACAACAATTTGAGTTGTAACAATTAAGATGAGTTAGAAAAAATACTCGCACTAAAATGAAACTGATGAAATGAAAAACATCTGCAACAAGATACACGAACTATTTCCCATAGTCTTTTTGCTCTAGTGATGGTTTGCCATCACTATAGGAAAAAAATCAAGAGTGGATCTGAAAAATTACTGTTTAGGTGTGACTGTAATCATCATTATACGCGCTATTACTTGCATGTGGTGAATATTATAAAGATACTCGTATTAAAAAAACTACACACAAACGACACAAAAAAGAATATTCTACTAAATGTGAATGTGTTTACATACATGAGCATTGAGCATACCCATACCCAGCTAACCAAAACATTCGTAAATAATATCGAATTCGAATGTTGCGTAAACATTTCTCGGACAAAACACTCGAGAACGGCTATCGTAAACGGAAAGAGAAAGCGCTGCTAGAGTTCACTCGTCGTCACTCAGTTTGTGACAGCAAATTTTTCGATTTCGATGTTTCGCTCACTAATCAATAGCAAACCTTTAGCAATATCATTATGTAATCATAACAACGTCATTAATAGTGCGATTTCGTTGCTTCTAAATAGCAAAAACGTTATTTCTCTCTTTTTGTTCATGCAAAAAATAAAAAATTGAGAGAAACAAATTGTTTCTTGTTGCTAAACGTTTTTAACGAGAATGTTTCGAGAAAAGTGTTTCTACAGCGAACATTCGTTTATTTTCGAATCTCAGGTCAAGTGGGTGTGTATGTATATCCCTTCACACAGATGCAATTCAAATGGAAATAAATGTGTGTGTGTGTGTGCCCCATGTAAATTAGGGAAGTCCTTGAAAATTATGTCGACTCTACTTTTTTTTTTCATAGGACAGTAAATGTATAAGAAAATTTAATTTGGATAAAAATCATTTATGAACTTTTTTCTTTCTTTTTAAGACGTCACAGTTAATGATCAAACAAAATAAGTTGTCATTTAGTCGTATGTACGCATGCATGATATACATAAATATAGAAGACACTTCCATTCTTTAATATTTTTCTTGAAATTCGCCTTCTGAAATGTATAAGGATTGTGCAGTTTCCGGTACAATCAATCATGCTACCGTATTAATTTAATATTTCCCCTCTATTTCCTGATTGATTGAAATTTTTATTCAAAACTTATTTCAAAATTATTTTTATAAAATACAGAATGTATAAATTAAACAATTGAGTAGAAATATGTACAGCATTTTTTAATTCCTTTCATTTCCTGTTGTTCGTGAACAGTGGCCAAGAGCCTACAAGATCTTTGAAATAGACTTGCCAAAAGATCTGAGCGGTTATTAAACCAATTTTTTTTACAAAATGATGTTACAATCAACAAGAAATGAATTATTTAGATTAAACAAAATGTAATATCAATCAATATTTGTTAAACTTAATGAAAATTCATTGTCAACTAATCAAAATCATCAATCGATTTATTTTCTCAACGCCAAATTTAGATGAAGATATAGTTAAAAGATTTGTATTAAGCAGAAAACTAAAAAAATATGAACTAAGTTGCTATATAACCACTTTTCAAACTTCAACGGTATTCGCAAATTTTGGATATGATAATTACACATTTTTTAAAATAATTTCTAGAAGAAACTTAAGAGAATGGAAGTACCTTCTATATTTATACCATGTATGCATGTACAAACGGATTTCAGATAAATATTTATTGGACCAACATCAAACTCTATTGCTAAAATTGTTATCTGCTGACTGAATATAATATTTAATCTCTTCTTTTTTAGGTGAGATTAAGGGTATTTGGGTATGCCTTTTTTTGAATTTGTTATGCAAAAAAATAAAAACGTTTTTATTCTTGTTCAACATAACATAAACTAATTTTTTTTATGTTTGGGATTGAATATTAGCAAGAGTGATGAAAGTTTTAAATTCTGAGTAACAACATTTTTTTTCGTGAACTGATTAAACAAGTCATTTATAGATAAACTTTACGAAGCTGCTTTTTGCGTACTTAAATAAACCATTGCTAAACAAATTTTATACTTCCACCCATTTATTTTTCTCAATTGTGCACAAAAGGGTGCTGGCTTTTGGTTTGCATTATAAATGTATAATGAGGCGAACAGGAGTTCGTTCTACTTCCACTATTGCTTGGTTTTATATATTTTAGCATAGCAATTGTTTCCAACATAAATATAAAAATGCCTTCTTATCGATATTCTTAAAACCAAAAGCTCAATAATGTATTCAATTGCAAAAGTGTTTGATTTAAATCGCAGAGAGTTGTGAGTGTCTATGAAATTAAATGAATTATAATTCCCCCAGCTAACCAGAACATTCGTAAATAATATCGCATTCGAATGTTGCGTAAACATTTCTCGGACAAAACACTCGCGAACGACTATCGTAAACGGAAAGAGAAAGTACTAATAGAGCTCATTTGTCACTCAATTTGTGGCAGTACTATTGTTTCGCTCTCGAATCAATAGCGAACCTTTAGCAATATCATTAGCAATCGATTTTATTGCTTCTAAATATCAAAAACGTTATTCCTCTTTTGTTCTACATGCAAAAAATATAATAAAAAAATTGAGAGAAACAAATTGTTTCTTGTTGCTAAACTTTTTTTAACGAGAATGTTTCGAGAATTGTTGGCTATAGCGAAACTCAGGTTGGCTGGGCCGTTACTCTCTGCATAAAATAATTTTTTTTTCGCAAAAAATAATTTTATTTTTCTACGTAGTCTCCTTTAAGCTCGATACATTTAGCCCAATATCTTTCTAGTTTTTTTTTATTCCCAAGTATGTACCTTAAAATATACGTTTCCCAGCTAAAAAAATATGTATGGAGCATATATGATGTTCCATATATGGTTCAGATCCGAAAAATGAGGGTATATGGACATATATGATAATATATATTCATACATTTCCATACATGTATGGATAATTATAGAATTATTCCATATACAGTATGCAATGTTCATATTCATACACTATTATACATATATATTACTAAAATTAATGAGTTTATTTTGTAAGATTTAGTACAGAGAGGCTTTATTTAATAAAACATTTGTGGAGGGCTTGGTAATCTGCATGTTGTCCCATTATGCTAAAGTTTGTCATAATAATTTACAATAGTTTTTAGTGCAATTTGTTCCTTAAAAATTATCACATGTAATTTGTCTTACAGAGTGATACGAACTTACGCCAAATCCAATCATGAACGTAGAAAATACGTACGATTTGCATAGTTTATATGCGTACAGCCTCAACGTTTAAAAAATAAACCCCATTCCTGTACGATTTTATACATAGCGGCCCTATTAAATAAGCGAAATAATGAAAAGATATTTCAGACATTGATTTTATAGGAAATACCCTATTTTTAAGAAACAAAGTTCATATTACTGCAAAAAATTTTATTGCAAACTAGTGTTGCTATAAAAATGGATAATGTTTTTAAATGATTAATTCCATTACGAAGATAGGTTTTGTGTTTTTTAAATAATCGATGCTCATTTTCTCTTAAAAAGATGAATAAAATGTCTTTTAGTTCGTTTTTAATTATTTATCCAAACAAATGTTTCATCAAATACAACTTCGTAGTTTAAAACCTTAAAAAAAGTAAATTTAATAAATATGAATATGAATTTACACATATGTATGTACAGGTATGAACATATATGAATATATATTACCATATATGCCCATATACCCTAATTTTTCGGATCCGAACCATATATTTGAAATCATATATGCTCCACACATATTTTTTTAGCTGGGCAGTTTAAAAAAAAGAGAAAAAGATCGAGTTAATATAATGTAAGGCAAATCCGATCTTATCTGAGATATCATGTATGCATAAATTTTTATATGGCTCCATATATTACATCTTATTTCTAATTAAATTTTCATATATGAGCTCATATATTATAATACATTTCATATTTTAGTTCATATATCAATTCATATATAATACTTTTGCAATGTATAATCCTATACATTTCCATACATGAATTCATACATATTCATATATATTTATATACATTCATATATTAAACATATATGAACCATACTTTATTTTTTTAGCTGGGTTGTTTTAATGATGAAATTCACACACAGCCATTTTTTCAAATTGGAAAAGAAGAAAGAGTCGCAATGGGATTAGTCTGATGGAAAAATACTTTTGTTCTTCTCTAGATGAAATTGCATCTATCCAAAAGATCTGAGTTATATTTACCAGACATTCTTTTGACCCCTTCAATCCAATCGATGTGAATGACACCGCGTGTTCTCCAAAAAACTGTTCTTTAGTCCTGTTCACCCGAAGAAATGTACTGAATTGATTGCTCTTTCGTCTCTAATGTATTGTGATGGATACATGTTTCGTTAACAGTTTCATAATGGCGCAAAAACTCATACCGTTTGCGTCCGAACATTGATTAATACTCATGAGAAATGGTGAGACGGCTGCGATATGGCCCAATGAGAGAAATCGCTGCACCCATCTTCATGCAAAAGACGCACAATTTCATTGTCCGATTTTATCGACTACTTCTGACGCGACCACTTCATTTGGTCTACCTGCACGTTTGGGGTCATTTGCGCTAGAGCGACCTCAATCAAACGCATCAGTAAACCACATTTTAGCCATTGAAATTGATGGTACACAGTCCCTTATAGTATGTAATAAGCCATATTATGGTTTCACTGATGTAAGAATAATATTTAATTAGCACATGAAATCACTTTTTTAATTTTTGGTTTAAATTAGTTAATAAAATATAAAAATTTACGGAATTATCAAACTTCCCTCGTACTTTTCGGGATCTTCATTCCATGTGTTGATTGAGTCCAATTAAAATGAAACATAATTATGGTAATAGTATCACAGAAAAAAGTATTCACCAATTAATGTTTTCAATTAAGAATTTAATTGATTCAATTAAATTTTTAATTGTATTAATTCATTGGAGTGAAAAAATTTAATTGATATTATCAAATTGTTTACAGGTGAAAATTTAATTAATTTTTTAATCCACCATTCAATCCACCCCATTTTTGACCGAAATGGCGTATGAAAAAGAAAACTAAAATACGGAAATTTGTCAGGTGTGTCCAGGCTGTGTGAGGCGATGGTATGCTCCGGGTAGGGCTTGATATTTTGAAGTTTATTCAATTCACTTTCTGAACGGAATTGAACTCTGTGACATGGCCGAATATTACAAACATTTTAATTGATATTGCAAAATTATTCATATTACTTTTTGTTGTGTGTATAGTGTTTAGATGTGACCGTATTAATTAATGTTAACTGTTTTCCCTTGTTTCATTTAATTTTTTAGATCATAATGTTTTTTATAATTACACATTATTACACCGAACTTCACTAAACAAATCATATCTATTACAAGTAAATTTTAAAGGATTGTTACATAGTAATTTTTTATCTCTTATATTTCTTATATTTAAAAGATTTGTGTACATTTATTTCAGTTGTCAAGAGTGTCGGTTGCGTTGCCAGTCGACAAGGCAACTGAAATTCTAGTTGCCATCCATAATCCAGCCATAAATGATATGAAAAAACAAAAAAAAAATGTAACGCGAAGAAGTTTTTGTATCAAAACTTTTGAAATTTTGTTTTGATGCGAAGTTTGATAGGTACTATTTGAAGCCATAAATGGAAAGTTTTAAATTGTTTGTACAGCTTCAAGAGTAATTCTAATAAATTGCATGTCAGAAGCCTAAAATTATATACATATCTCTTTACATTCGTATGCAATCAATTTTCGTTTTATCTAAAAAATTTAAAATTTTATGTAAGTACATAAATATTTAAAGTTGTATGAGAATGCAAAGTATCAATTTTTTATAGCACAAAATTAAACCGCAAATTGGCAGCATAACAAAATAGAACAGAACTCGCAAAACGTACAGTTGCATTTGAAAAAATATTTATTAAAAAATATAATATTTATAAAATGAATCCTTCGGCAGATGTATGTACATACATATGCATAGTACATAAGAATGTGTGAGTGCGTGTGTGTGCCCGAGCTTAAATGCCCTATAGGAACTCAAACCAGTTTGTAAATAACTTCAAACCGGATTTTTAATAACCACCACTGGTTGATTAAGTGACTTTTTTCCTTACCGCCGACTCAGGCATGTCATAGGCGGTAGTCAATTGGCCATCTCTGCATGACTTTTAAATTGACTATTAACTACTTATTTTTCAACCAATTTGTATATAATAAATATTATAGTAAAAAAATGATATACATAGGTATGTATGTATATTTATATTATATATATTATATATAAACATACATATATGTATATCTATATAAATATATAAATACTTACTTATGTATATGTATATATAAATACCCTATAGGAACTCAAACCCATTTGTAAGTAACTTCAAACTGGTTTTTTAATAACCACAACTGGTTGATTAGTTACTTTTTTCCTTGTCGCCGACTCACTATTTTAACATAGGCATGTCATAGGCGGTATTCAATTGGCCATCTCTGCATGACTTTTAAATTGACTACTAACTACTTATTTTTCAACCAATTTGTAGTTAATTAATATTATAGTAAAAAAAAGATATATATATATATATATATATATATATATATATACATATTTATATTATATACATATATTATATATATGCATGTATATATCCATATATATCTATGTAAATATATAAATACATATACATATGCCTATATAAATATTTATTATTATTATATTCACTAAAAATAAAAAATTCGTACATACATAAATATATCCATACATACGAAGCGCTCATAGAAAATATTATTGAAATTATTTAGTTTTGTTTTTCAACACAAACATTTGGCATTTGATTTCATGGCATGCTTCTTTTAATTTTTTATTTTCTTTTCATTTACTTATTTTGCTTTTATTTCTTTCTTACGTGTGCTTCTATTCAACATATTTGGTTGATATCTGCATGACATTTAAACCAATTTGTAGTCACTTGCAAAATAATTAATTTATAAGTTACCGTTTTTTCTCAACTGATTATTTTATTTACTACAGGGTATTTATTATTATTATACATATTCACCAAAAATAAAAAATACGTATATACATATGTACATACATACATCCATACATACGAACCGCTCATAGAAAATATTATACATATTGATTATTGAAATTATTTAGTTTTTTTTTAACACAAACATTTGACATTTGATTTCATGACATGCTTCTTTTCATTTTTTTTTATTTTCTTTTCATTCACTTATTTTGCTTTTACTTATTTCTTACGTGTGCTTCTATTCAATATGTTTGGTTGACATCTGCATGAGATTTAAACCAATTTGTAGTCACTTGCAAAATAATTGATTTATAAGTTAGTGTTTTTTGTCAACCGACTATTTTATTTACTACAGGGTGCCTTTGTATATGGAAAAATAATTATTTAAAATAAAATGTGTATTTTGAGATAACAACTCACTCAATCAATCATTTTGGAACAGAACCATACAAAAAATAAACAATTAATTTGCCGCACTTCCCTCTCGCTTTTGTACTCTCTATTAATTTTTTTTTCCTTATTTAAATTTTTTATTGAGTTAATTTGTTTTTGTAACTGTGGCATAAAATATTTATGCAATTTTTATTTAATCAGTGTGTCGTAGTTGTTTTGCCGTATGTGTTGCACGAAAGTGTGCATGGGGGAGTGTTCTGTTTAAGCTTTGAATTATTTCAATTGTATTCAATTGTATAAAGTTTATTTAATATTTTTTCCCTTTTATAGTTGTTGTTGTTTTTGTAAACCATGATTATTAAAGCATATTAAATGTGTTGTGGTTGGTTTTCGGAATTTTTTTCTGCCCCGTTTGTCGTTATATAGACATAAATATTCATTGTATATTTTTTCTTTTCTGTTTTGTGTTAAATTGAATTTTAAATTGTTAACAAAGTGTTTTATTTTTTGTTTAATTTTTTTTTAATATTTAATCTTATTTAATTATTTAGCAGCGAAATTCTATACACTTGAAATAAGGATGATTGTGCTTTATTAAATGATATTGGACTTCACACATGTGTATGTGACTTTACATGCCGTGTACTGCAGGCAGCGTGACCGTTTGACCGACTAAAGTGTGAAATTGCCACTTTCCCGACTGCCTTGCCACTTTTTGTCCTCCTTTTTTTAGAGTGAGTTATATAAAAATACATTAAAAATAAAAAGTTTAGTGTAGTTTTCTCGTTTTTTTTTTTAATTTGCCCCCTTTTTTTGATAAATCCCCTATTTGGAGCCACTTTTTGAAAAATGTCATCGGTCAGGGTCTGCACGCTTAAGTCTTTCACATTCAGAGGCACATGTACTAAGAAAATGTTTGTCCTTGGACTTTTTATAATTAATTGTTCACTCTATTATATTTTTCAACAATGTACACCCATACGAAAAAATATGGTTGAGGTAACCATAATCAAACAGAACATACTATGATTGAATTATATGGTTGCAGTCAAATCATATTATTGTCAATAGAAAAGCAAAGTTTGAATAATATTATTATCAGAGTTAATAACAATAGTATCTACAAAAACAATTAAATTTGTTATACCTAATCGTTGTATTGTAAATATGACAACACTATTGTTAGATGTGACTAAAATATAATTAAACTTACCATACCATTGTCTAATATTATAATAATGTTGTTAAATACGACCACAGTATTATTTTATATAATAAATAATATTTTTTTTATATTAATCATATTTTTATTGGTAGATGTTTTAATATTAGGTATGTTTTATTCGAACTTTATATAAATATTCAGAACAAATTTAAGTGTGTATAAACTTCTTAAGTAGCTATAGCTATAGCTGCTTAAAAATTAAGTAGGTATACGTTTCGAATAAAACATACCTATTGTTGAAATAAAATGTATGTATATACATATGTACATGGATACTCACATATTCATGTGTGTATACACGAAATACAGACTCGTCTGTATAAAGAGATATATGTATTTATATTTTTCTTGATCTACACTTTTGTTTATACTTTATTTATTTATTTAAGACAGTGAACTGACAGAAGATGTTTATAAAAAAGAGTTTATTTTTTAATTTAATATAGTATGGTTTTGGATAACATTATATTGTTATTCACATTATATTATTTTTACATAATAATAAATTTAAATTTTAACCGTATCAAACTTTTTATGAATATAATAATACAATTATTAAATTCAAACATTACGTTGTTTATCGTAACGAAATTAATGTTTAAAATACACATTTGTTTCTGAGAACATAATATAGTTTTCTCAACCATTCTACAACCATATATTTTCTCTCCGTGTACATACATATATACATACACTTATGGTCAAAATATTAAGTACACGATGATGTTTTACTGATGATGACTTACAGTCTGTAAATGCACTTTTGTGTTATATATATATATATATATATATATATGAGTTACTTTCTCTTATAACTATACAAATTATTTCTATTTGCAAAGTGTGTGCACAATTTTTACAGTTAAATCGTTGAAGTTTCCCTTAATTCCAACATTCTCAGCACTAGCAAATTAAGTGTAGAGTAGTGTATATGGATTTCTTTTCGAATAATAATATTGATTTCTCTATATTCTTATGAATTGAATGGTAAGACTGTTGTAAATATAGAGATGGTAACTTTGAGCCTTCATTACAAAACACATGAGCAAATTGAAATGCAATGAATCAAACCAATTCACATATTCCATTTGCAATAAAGTTTCGTATATAAGGCAAACATCTACATCAACTGACACCACACACAGTGGACCAAGAAGAACGATGATAAGGAAGGTTTATTGGCCTTCGAAAACGGCTGGCTGTTCCGTTCAACTATGTGTTGTTGTCAGAATATTTACAACTAACTTTTATGTTATTTGTTCATTAATAATTATCACATGTAATTTGGCTTAAAAAGCGTTACGATCATTAGCCTATTCAATTCATAAGAATATAGAAACAAATACAGTTCGAAAAATAATAATTAAATTAACTAATATTGATTTCTTTTTGGTGTATGGAATGATTAAGACATCGCTCCCTTATGGCATTAAGCTTGAACTTAAGGTTCCATCGATAACCTTTAGCTTACGAGCATTTCACATAGTTTTTCTTTTTCGTGCAGTCTTGAAAAGTTACATTTTAAGAAGAAAAAAAAATTTATATAATGTTTTTACAATAAGATTAAAATTAAGAGAATGTCTGAGAGTAATTAATTTTTTTGTTCGTTAAATAAATATCTGTATTATTTTAAATAAAAAATATCCTTTGTATGAAAGTACATTCCTGCAGATAGTTTAATTTAAATTTGTGAACAATATCAATTTTATAATAATTTCATGTGTACTTACATATGTATGTATGTATGTGTGCACATATATATGTATATATATATATTGTTCACATAAAATGAAATAACAATAGCTTTTTGAAACAAAATCATGCAGAAAATGTACACAAATCTCCAAATTTCTAACATTAATTTATATAAATGTCAACGGAAATATTAAGGATTTTAACACAGTAGCATTGAATTAATTTACGAGCAAAATGCTCAAACAACAACGGAAATGTGAATTATAAAAGTATGTAGATAGAAAGAGAGAAAGATATAGAGAGAGAGAGAGAGCTTGTTTGTTGAATGTGGTTGTTGTTGTTCTTGTTTTATTGTGAATGTTTCTATAGAAATAAATAAGTATCAATTAATATTCTCAGCAAGAATAACAAAATTACAAGCACTCAACGATTTTGCACTTAAGCCTCAACGTAAAGGATTAATTCGTGAATGCGTTAAATCTAATAAACCATAGAAATCCAGACGATGGTGAATTGAAGAGCCTTAAGTATAATAAAATGCAAGAACCTTCCTTCTCCATAAGCATTTCAGGATACCATTCATTCAACTGCTTATAAAGTAGCCGTAGAAATGTGCTACAAGTATTCGTAGAAAACTCACACTCCCATTTGTATAAATTTTAGCTTATAGGCTTTTGTATAAAGGAGGAAATTATTATGTTGCTGTTGCTGCTGCTGCTGTAAGAGCTTAAATAAAATCGATGCATTTAAATAAATGTCTTCTTACATATTAATGATAATGGCAATAATAATGCGTAAATAAAATAAGGAATTTATTAAGAACAAATCAGTAATACTTATGATTAACTCTTACAACAATTGAGTAACAAATTTATTTATGAAGTAAGTAAATGTTAAGATTATTATGCTACAAACGGAGTATTGCGCTACAAAGCTTATTAATCCTTGTATTTCCGTTCTTTTGCCATTTTTTGTTTGTTTTATTTATGTGTGTTTTTTGTATTAGTTATCATGGTTAATTGAACGCAAAGGCCTTGTTAGTTTACAGGAATTCTATTAAGTTTCTACGTGTCTGAATGCTGAATGGGCTTCTTAACTAAAATAGCTTATCACTGTTTTGTGAAGAATACATTTGTGCGTTTGATGTTTCAGTGGGTTAAAAATAAATTAAAGTTTCTGTAAAGTATAGAAGAAAATATTATTTCAATTTGGTTTTTATTCTAAATAAAATTATCAAAAAAGTCAAGAGATTGAATACTTTGTAACAACAATTACCTGTAAAATTACACACGGAATGATAAACCTATAGAGTTGGGCAAAATACATAGCTTGCGGTATTTAAAATACAAAATACAAAATACTTGCTGGTCATGTATTTAAAATACAAAATACTTTAATTGTTTTGTACGTATTTAAACTACAAAATACTCCCACATCATTTATGTATATACATATGTATGTATGTATTTACAGGTAGTGTTACTAGTTCAGGATCACTCTATTCTTGCTAGTTAAGGCTCACACTATAATACAAGTATGAATACTTTTGAAGAAAATGCATCCCTAATCTAATTTCTGTTTTAAAAATTTAAAAAGACAATAACAATTCAGCATGTCAGAGTTGCATTTTCCACAAAAGTATTAGTACTTGTATTATAGTGTGAAACGGGCTTTATAAGCACGTACATACATGCTTATGTTGGTCCTCGCCCATACGAGGGCGGTTCGGAAACTTCTTAGCCTAGCACAAAAAGCGCGGTATAAACAGAAAAAAGTTAAGTGTTTTGGAAACTTCCATCTCTGCTATGAACACATGTTAAATTTTGTTTCGATCTGGCAACTCCTTCATATAGAAACAGGTGTTCACAAAAGACGCATCCGCGATTTTTTAACAATGGAAAAATTAGAAATGCGTGGTGTCATTAAATATTTACATAAAAAAGGTTTATCGGGACAAGAAATTCATAATGATATGGTGAATGTGTTAGGTGGAAGTGCTCCTTCATATGCAACAGTAAAAAATTGGGTTGCTGAATTTAAACGTGGTCGTACAAGCATTGAAGATGAACCACGTAGTGGACGTCCAAAAACAGCAACAACAACAGAAATTGTAGCCAAATTGCATGATATGGTATTAAATGATCGACGAATAAAAGTGCGTGAAATAACTAATATCATGGGCATCTCAAATGATCGAGTCCATTTAATTTTGCATGAAGAACTACAGATGAAAAAGCTTTCTGCAAGATGGGTGCCGCATTTGTTAACAGTCGACCAAAAACGCATAAGAATGAACATTTCTCAAGCTTGTTTGGATCGTTTTAAGCGAAATAAAATGGATTTTAAGCGTCGTTTCATAACTGTTGATGAGACATGGATCCACCACTATACTCCAGAGACAAAAGAACAATCCAAACAATGGACTGAAGCTGGAGGAAGGGCCACAAAGAAGGCGAAAACAATTCAATCGGCTGGTAAGTTTATGGCAACGGTTTTTTGGGACTTCAAAGGTATTTTATTGATTGACTATCTGCAAAAGGGTAAAACAATAAATTCAGAGTACTATTGCAACCTTTTGGATCAATTAAATCTACAAATTCGAGAAAAACGTCCTGGCTTACAACACAAAAAAATAATTTTTCATCAAGACAGCGCACCAGCGCACAAGAGTGTTTTAACAATGGCTAAAATCAACGAATTAAAGTACGAGTTGCTTGACCACCCACCTTATTCTCCTGATTTGGCTCCCAGTGACTTTTACCTGTTCCCAAATCTAACAAAATTCCTTGCTGGCAAGCGTTTTACCTCAAATGAAGATGCAATTACAGTTGTAAACCACTATTTTGAAGACCTTGAGGAAAACTATTTTAATCAAGGGATAGAATTGCTAGAAAAGCGTTGGACTAAGTGTATTGAAGTTTCAGGAGATTATATTGAAAAATAAAAATATTTTTGAAAAACTAACTATTCTGTTTCATTGATAGGCTAAGAAGTTTCCGAACCGCCCTCGTACTTGCAATTTTTGTTGCAGCAATTCTTGAGTGTTTTGGTGAGAGAGGTGAGAAGATTGGGGAGGGGTACAGAGTTTCATGTGCTCGCAATTATCTTTTGTTTTGATATTCGCAGTTGTTAATTTGAAGTTTGCAGGTGTATTTGACGTTTTATTTTATTTTATTTGTTCAGTTGTAGAAAAACACAAAATGTAACGAAAAGTAAAAATAATTGTTAATTATTCAGGCAAATTTGTTTTGAAATAAAATTTTTAATACTTAACTTCAAAAAGAATTTCCTAGTGTGGACACTTACTTATGCAATTTCAAAGCTAAATTTGAAAAAATTGCAAGTCAGGACGAGGACTTGACAACACAATCTCCCAAGGCAAAAGCAACCATGTTGTTTTTGTATTGTTATAATTGTTGTGACAAGATGCTTCAGAATTGACAACTGAATTGTGGTGATGCCAACTCTAAGAGTTGGTATAGTTATGTTTTTTTTAGCGATTCTAATATTTTGTTATGCCCCTTTTAGACAGGGAAAGTTTACTTTGCAAAGTCTTAATTCAGTTGTGTGAAAGACAGAGGGAGGAATACTATCACTTTCTGTCTGTCTCCCAGCTGAATTAAGACTTTGCAAAGTAAACTTTCCCTGTCTAAAAGGGGTGTTATTGGTTTGACGAATCATACATTATAAATCGATCAAAATGCAAAACGCCAACAATGTAATGTATTTTGTAAATTATTTATTTAAAATACAAAATACTTTTATGTCATGTATTTAAAATACAAAATACTTCTACGACATGTATTTAAAATACAAATACAAAATACTTATTTGTATTTCAAATACGTATTTCAAATACATGTATTTCAAATACTGCCCAACCCTGCCTATATATATATACCCTTTTCCATTTTTGGTAAAGGGTATAAAAACGAGGTTCCACGAGGTCGGTTAAACCTTTTTGGCGGTTATGGCTCGATATTCACACATACATACATATGTACATGCATACGTACATACATCGTGCAAACATCACTTTTATATTTTAAATTTTGCCTATTCTCTTGTCCTGTAAAATTTTTAAATATTTTTCGCTTGTTTCATTTTTAGAAAAACATTTTTGAGGCTTTAAAAATCAACTTTTCGTTATTTTTTTTTAACCAATTCTTCATTTGTATAGTTATCCTTTTAAAATCATTTTATATCCATTTTGGAAATCTTTTTTTTTATTATTCAAATAAAATGTTTAGGTACTCACATGAATGTTTTGCATATAAAATACCATTTTCAATTTTGTTTTTCACTTCAGTTTCTTTTAGAGCTAGAGAAAAAAAAAGTGAACAAACAAACGTTGGCTTCAAGTGTGTTATATAAATGTCGTCATCACGTGCTTGCATACTGTTTCATTCGATATGCATACGACAAACTCCCAAAAGTATGAATAGATAAATGAATGAATGAATGAATGAATATATGATATTTGGAAAATGTTTGGTTAGTTTTGTATACATATGTACATACATACATACGTATGTACGTGAATGCATTTATTTATTTCCGTTGTTGTAAAATATATTTTAAAAACGATTCGTTTAATAAAAAAAAACAAAACGTGTTTTTTTCTATCGAATGTAAAAAATCAGATTGCGATGAGTTTTTATTTTTATATTCAATGTCAGTTAGTATTGGGCTCTAAATTATACGATGTGTGTATTATTACACAGTTGTCTTCAAAAAACTAATATTGCTGTTGAGTTATAAACAGGATTGTAATTTTTAAGAGAAACAAATAGTTTTTTTTTAATATTGAGTAGTTTGTTAGATTTTGGACAATTCATGTATCTTACATATTTATGTTAAGAAAAAGTCTGTCTAAACAAAATCCTTAAAAAATACCACTGTTCAGAATAATAGGAGTATTTGCGGCACTTCCAATTTCGCCAGATAAAACTAAAAAATCACTTCCAATAATTGGAAAATAAGTTAAGTTAAGTAAGTTCTTTTGTTATTTTGTGGAATAGCCATAATTTGAAATGACTGCCGCACGCAGATCGGTGAGGTATAGAGTTTGTTTTGATGGTACTTTCTGCCACTTATCTAGAATCGTCTGCATTTGTTCTATCACTTGTTTTTTAACGTCTCTCCATAAATGTGCAATAGGCTAAAGGTCAGCCACACTTTATAAACTCAACAACATTATAATGCACTATTCCTTAACCACACTTTTGCTAATTTACGGGTTTTGGGTCGTTATCATGTTGAAAGGCCCATTTAATGGGAATATTTCACTGTGAAAATGGCAGCATTACGGTTATCTATTATTCCTTGCACAGGATGTATGGGACCAACTCTCATCATACGAGTAACATTCCCTTATCATAATCATTTCACTACCACAATTCCCGATTATTTTTAGTATTTGACTTTTGCTCGAAGATCCTTAATCAACAGAGTGTAGTTGTGTCCACTAGGCAGTGTACTAGTCAAGTAGTCGGGGTGTCGTATATTCGATTCATGCCGGAGACTCTGGGTGTTTCTGTAGACAAGTAGATTTCTGCTTTATATACTCAGCCATTATTGCAAATGGAATATGTGAATTGTTTTGATTCATCTTATTTCAATTTGCTGAGAGATTTTTTTTTGTAATGAACGCTCAGTTTTACCATCTTTAAATTTACAACATTGCCATTGTCGTTTGACTTTGTTTTAGTTGGAAGTTGTCAGTCTAATTCTTACCACCACATCTATTATTTTGAACACAGCTGTGTGTATTTATGTACATTACAGTGGCCGTTAATTGTATGGAGAATTTTTTTTGTTAATTTCTTTTACTCTCACCCCCCAAATCGGTTCAGCTTTAGGGGGTGCGTCCGGTCCACTAAGTTAACCCTCAAGCCCATATATTCAATGTAATTTTTTTTTCTTTTCTTTTTTTGGTTTAGTTTTTTATTACTATACCTAATATATGTATAATATAATTTAATAGATACAAACTCTTATTGTAAACGCTTAGTAAAATAATTTCCATATAAATGCAATTTTGGTGTATATAATTTTTGGTCTTTTGTTGGTTATTTTCTTCATTATTTCCTAAAATATTAATTTTATCAAAAAAATTTCTTTGATACTAATGTTGTAGACTAGAAGAGCTAAAATATTTCCATACATCATATTCTTGTAAAATATTTTTTTAAAAAGATAGTCATATGCAAACAAATTACATTGAAAATAGGCTTGAAGGGCAACTTTGAGGGGCGATCGCACCCCCTAAAACACAACTTATCGCTATGAAATTTTTTTGTATTTTTTTTTACATAAAACTGAACCGTTTTTGTGGGGTGAGAGTAAAAGAAATAAAAACAAATAAATAACGCCCACTATAATGTACGTACATATGTGTTCATTACGGCGAATTGAGCCATGGCCAATTTAATTCGCTTTTGTCTGTTCGTCTATAATGAAAAATATAAATAAATATAATATAAATATATATAAATCATTTCATATTTTATACTCGTATAAGCAAATGAAAATGAATGGTGCTGCCCTATAGATACTCGTATTTAAAGTACGCTTAAGACGTCTTCATAGTTTGTGCTTTTCCAGTTTAAACTTCAAAACTCATACAACTGTATCACTTTTTCCTGTTAATATCCAACTTGTTCTATTATCTGAAATGTGAAACTCAAGAATGCATCTGTTGAATAGTTACTTTTTTTTAATTATTTTTTTATGTTTCAACCAAAAAGTCATTCTTAAACTTAATTGAAATACCCACAATTTATACGCTTTTGCTTTTTGCACTAGAAAACTAAGTGTGAGTTTTGCATCTGCGTTAATGTCCTGAATGTAATAAATCTCTTACCGCAATTTATTTCGCAGTAATTTGATTTCATTAATGCCGATAACATTTATGAGGTTTGTTTCCGTCATTATGAGAAAAGAAAGTTGCTTTGCGACAACGCGGCATGTTGCACGAGTGCGGATGTGTTATGTTGCTACAAAATGTATGTCAAATGTAACTGTCATTCTCAATAATCTTAACGCTTAATAACATTCACGTGTAGAATACATTTTACTTTCATCGTTGCTGCATGTTTCTGCTGTAGATGCATCTGTTTTTTTTTTTTTTTGTTATTTTATTTAATTTTCCTTTTTGTTATTCTTAATGCAGACACCTTTAAGCATTTTAAATACTTACATGCTGTGAAAAGTGTTAAGGAATAAAAAGTGTGTGACAACACAGGAAGTGCATTAATGTTATTTGCACTTAAACTAAATGGAATATATGTTGCTGTTAGCATCACAATGGCATGGCGGTGAAGTTGGTACCGACATCGACATCGGCATCGACAACAACGATAACAACGACGGCGATGATGATGATGATGATAATAAGTAGGATACTGATGACTCCAGTGATGTTCATAATAATGATTTTAACGATGAAAGTGATGTGGAAAAATAATAGTTTTGTGTGTGATTGTGCAAGGCTGCGGTACGCACATGTTTACAATATATTTCCTTTTTGAAGAAAAAGCTTCTTTTAACCCAGTGATCATGTTTGCCGATATGTCTGAGATGAGAAAATCTGAGACTTTACAGGCCAACCCACCGCATTTAATAGAACATCCAATAATTTTTCGATACGTCACTTCTGCAGATTTTCTGAAATATTTTGTAATTAATATCAGACTATTCTGCAGTTTTAATCAGACGTTTCTGCGAATTAGAGAGATAGAGAGGGAGAGATAGAGAGAGAGGGAGGGAGAGAGAGGGAGAGATAGAAATGGAGATAGAGAGGGAGAGAGAGGGAGTGCGGTAGAGAGGGAGTGAGGGAGAGAGAGAGGGAGGGAGGGAGGGAGAGATTGAGATGGAGAGAGATAGAGTGGGAGAGAAAAAGAGAGCGTGGTGTTGCTTACCAACCTACTTCCGTTTAACATGTTTTTTTTCTGGGATGTTCTGAACAACCATCTTCTTTTTAAGGTGCAATTAGACGTGACATGGCCATAATGCCATAGCCATATCAAAACCAAAATTCAATTAGTTTCTATGGTAATGGTTATAGCGTTATGGCGAGTCACGTATAATCAAATACAGTGTTGGCCATTAGTTTCCCAGAAAAAAATTACACATCACCATCAGAACTACTTGCCATATAATGACTTACTTTTCAGATGACCAAATTTCAGTACTCGCTTACAAAACACATTACCTAAAATTTAAAAATATATGTACAAGTTGCTAAATGAAGAGAATAATTTTTTTAGATTATATAGATTACGTGAACAAGTTACCAAATAAAAAAAGTAAGTACTTCTCAAGAATTGATTATTTTAGCCTTATTAAAACCATTAAGTTGGTAATCCAGTAAGGAACAGCTTCCACCAAAAATGCCTAATTCCAAACCCGATTACCTTTTTTGAAATTTTTTGATGGGTTGGTTCGAACGGCTGTTTTCTATGGATATGGTTATGTCACGTCTGATTGCACCTTTAATCCATGGTAGATGCATAAGCACATTTCCTTTTTATGCGCATTCTTGAAATTAAATATATGAGTTGAATAAATTTTTGTTTTATATTTTAAATGGATGGGACACTCACTTCATCATAGAAAATTTAAAATACATATTTTTTTACTTCTTACTGTTAAAAAATTTATTTTTTGTCGGATGTCTTTCAAACTTATTTCAGTACATTTGCCCTGTCTGAATTACTGAACGATTTCTGGACGATTGCTGCAAAAATGTTCGCTGGGACTACACATATTGAAAGCTTAAAAATTAATCAGAATATGTCAACTTGTCGAAAACATATCAAGAGTGAATTAATGTATGCAAAAACATTGGGGATTTTTGCAAAAAAAAAAAGTAAATATATTTACATATCGCATACTAAATCATACAGAGTCGCAACTCAAAATTATAAAAGTGCTTTTCCTTTTTTATAAACCAACTAATTTAAGAAATCTATAACGACCTCAGCAATTTCTTTTGCAATACAGTCTTCTTGAAGAATATAAAATATCGTCATGCTTGTTTTTATGTCACATACTTGCGTCATTTGTACAATATTAACAGTTGTTTGCAACTAATCAGCATCTTAAATTTTTTGAGTTTTTGACTCTATATGATTTAGTGTGCGATATGTATGTAAGTAAATCTCTTCACCATTTTACATTTAAAATACATACATACATACATACATATGTATGTATATAAATTCAAATATTTCACATTTATAAAAATAAATTTACTTATTTAAAATGAATTAATTTGTATCTTCATATGAATTTTGAGGCATTTTTTCTGCTGAAATTGAATACTCGCATTTGTATTCAATAATTTCAAGTTATTTATTTCACATTTTATTGTGTGTTGGCAGCACTATATTTTTGCTCATTGTTGCTCACAAAAATACATGTAAATTAGCTCGAACTTTCACGCAAATGCATGTTTTTTTGTTGTTGTTAGATAAAAAGGTATTGTCTAAATATCTATCTGAATCTGCAAATTTTAAGTAAGTTGATAACAAAAGTGGCCGTATAGCCATGTAGCTATGTATGTTCTAGCCCAAAACGGCGTATGATGGCTGCAAGTTTTCACTGATCGCTAATTGTCAGCGCCGGGGCGTCCAAAAAAAGCTTGGCGCATATCAACTGTCCGTGAGCTGACTACTGCAGGATTTTCGTGCAACCAGGCAATAAGAAGAGCCCACAAAAGAGTTCCTTGCAAGTTATTAATTGAGACCTTTTGTTCCCCAGCTCGAGAATAGCGGACCATCATTCTACCAATAAAATACTCATAATTGTTTTGTTTTGTTGCACATGTATACATACTCGTACATACGTTTATTATTGTATCATGATACGAGAGGTATCGAAGTTTAACCAATTGTTTGTTAATATGGCAGAGTAACATTTTAAAAACAACTGTTTGCCATTATTTGTGTGACTAGAGCAAAAAAGATTTCAATTTCTGGAATATATAAAAGTTAAATTGAGAGAAAGGGAAATGTTAAACTGTTAAATAAGATAAAATTTCTAGTGAAACGAATAACCGGACAAGTGCTTACCAGCACACTTGCAACAGACTTTATATACTTGGAAATGAAAGTATAAATATATTTATTAGAAATTTATTGCACAGT
The DNA here is from genome assembly GCA_944452675.1 of Tachina lurida. NCBI lineage: Eukaryota > Metazoa > Arthropoda > Insecta > Diptera > Tachinidae > Tachina > Tachina lurida. The sequence continues at coordinate 891,561 of OX101753.1, forward strand.
GGCTCACAAAACGCTTCGTAAATTGTTGAATAATATTTGGTCATTGCATCAATGATTAAGAAAAAATATTGCAGCACTTTCAAAAGTATTTTATTAAAAAAAAATTTTTTTTTGCTTATCATATTTTATCCCTTAAGTTACCCACAAGCTAACGATGATATCCTTCCTTGAAGGTGGTGATGAGGACGATGTGAAAATTCAAAGTTATTTTGTTATCCACAAAGTATTTGGAAGGAAATATCCTTAGAGTTTCATTATTTATTTTTCTCTTAAAGAAAGCACTATGGAAGTGAGTATGAATGTTTGGTTTTTGTTGTAGAGTTTTAGCAATTTGCAAAGTTATATTTTGCAGTTAATAAATCTTAACTTCACTTGCTTGTTTCTTTAAAGGCGGCAGGTAGCTTATATATTTTGGTAAAATTGTAGAAATACTATTATGGTTTGTACTCGTAGTTTGCTAGAAAAACCAAGTTTAGTTCGGAAAGGGAACTTGTTGAAAATTAATGTTCAAAGAAAAGTTTTTAACAAATTATCTGGTATTTAAGCAAAATACTGCATACTCTTTTCTTCAAAAGTAATAAAACACTTTTCAAAGAATAACTTTATGTATAAAATTAATAAAGATAAAAATTACTCGTATCAAGGAAAGACTGTTTCATAAAGATGAAAAAAGAAATATCGATTTTAGTCTAACTCGAAATGAGTCTATCGCGATTCAACATGAATGTATTGCCGTTCACCCTTTGAACACATCATTAAAAATGCAACACTGTACTCAAAGTTCTTTACTTAATAGTTTTTCATTTTCTTCTACTTTGTTCTCTTGTGTGGTGGTGTTAAAGGTTATTGAAAAAAGTTTTTTTTTGTTCTTCTTTCTGCGGTGTTATCTTTTTCCCTCGTTTAAATAACTGTCTATGGTTGCTGCATTAAACTTTATAATAAAAGCGAAACAACTACAAGACGGAAAAAAGAAAAGGACGACGAAAGAAAAGACTAAAGTCGGATATCCGGTGTCGTCCTTAAAACTGTTGCAGTTACAGCAACAGCAACAGCAACAGCAACAGCGAACAATGAAAACAGAAGCAAGTTAACAATTTATAATTTAACAAGAGACATTGAAAAATTGTAATACAACAAGGCTATTTTAAATACATTTCTTATGTTTAAAATCAGTGTAAAATTCATAAAATGAACAATTTATTTCTTTGAATTGAGTCTAAAATTCAGACTTTAACTAAAATACACTTTAATAATGGGGAGTTGGAGATTATCCAAACTAAAGATGCTCAACTTTACGCTCATAATAACTAAAAATATTCCTGTATAACATGAATTCGACTTTAACAGGCGAGTCTCTTGAAGATTTATTTCGAATTTTGCAAATTATTTGAAAATTCCTAAAAATATATTGAATAATGTGAACTTTTTATACACAATCTAATAGTGCGTTTACATATAATTGTTTCCTCACATACATTTTTCAAATTCGTATGTATATGTATTGCTTTGCGGCACTATATAAAGCGAACGCATGGACCGATTGTTATGCTGGGAGTGTCACTAAAGATATTACAGTACAGAACTACATATATCAAAATGGGTATATCATTCGACAGGTATTTCAAAAAAATCCTTAGGTTTCTCTTATGATTTTTCATTTCGAATGTCCATTTTGAGATATTTAACGGTGCAAAGTTGGTAGCAGTCGGGTTTTTTGATTTTTTTAATTACTCCTTGTTTTATATAGTTTTGTCACTGTCACAGAAGTTGCGAATACGCCGCGTATAAATCAGAATGTTAATTTAAAAAAATGTTTTTTTAATAAGTGTGATATGTTCTAAAAAACACAAAGTTCAAATTAAAGAAATGATGAAAAATAAAAATAACACTGTGTAAAAATGTAGATACTTCTGTAAAGACCTGGTGTAGGTTGTGGCATACATGAGTAGATAATTTTACCACTTTTGGAAATCCGCCTCAAAAAGCTAAGAAAGTTGAGAAAATTAAGATTTTTCGATATTTAAATATCGTTATCGAATGTCTAAACATGACAAAATTATCTACTCAAGTCGGCCTATAATCTAGACTTACAATTTATTATTTCTGTTTTTTTTTTTTTAATTTTTAAGGCTAAAAATGGCAGATTGTTAACTTTTCACTTAAAGTTATTGTTTTTATTTTCCACGACAACATTTTCAACAGCAATTTTATTACTGGTTGTGTAAATTTATAATGAAATTATAATACAGACACACATGCAGTCATGCGTACGCACTTAAAATCATACATATCGCACACTAAATCATAAAAAACAAGCATAATGGTATTTTATATTCTTCAAGAAGATTGTATTGCAAAAGAAATTGTTGAGGTCGTTATAGATTTCTTCAATTAACTGGTTTATAAAAAAGTAAAAGCACTTTTATAACTTTGAGTTGTGACTAGTGTCTTTCATACGGGATTTCCCGGGATCCCGCACATTTTCCGGGAAAGAAATCCCGGGAAATTTTTGCGGGAATTCCCTGGATTTTTGATTTTGTTATGGCAACTTAATTTGTATGTACACATTCCTTGATGAGTGTCGTTATTCACTTTATTAATGCGATGGTGCAATAATAAGGTTATGGCAATATCACAATAGCTAAAGCTTTACAACAACTAAGGCCGAGTTTACATCTGGCACACATGCGTTCTGAGACTTAGATGCCTTTATTTGGAAAAAGCAGAACACGACGTTCAAAATTTAATTCTATAACAATTCATAACAGTAAAAAAAGAAATGAGCAAGGAAAAAAATACAAATAATTACATTTTTCTTTGGTAAATAGTACGGTTAACAGCATTAACAGCTTAATCTGTACTAAAGTCCTATTTCCAAAGAAATATGCCCTTATGCAAAAACGATTGTTAAAGTTAAAGCATGCGTTAAAACTTGTTTTGCCATACAAAATTCGTTTGTTAAACCAACTTTAAGTTTAACAATGATTTTTTCACAAGGAGGATATTTTGTAATATTTTTTTTTAATAATTTAATTTACTATTATATAAAGAATGGAAACGGTATTATTTTTTGAATAATGTGTGTATAAAACGTCATTATTTAATCGATCTCATGAATTATAATTTGTTTTTGTTGAAATAAATTAAATTTAAAAATATTTTGTATGGTTTTGTACTGGGCGGGAATTCCCGGGATTTCCCGGGAAACCGAAAAATCTTTGCCGCTTTCCCGGGAAATGAAAAAGTCCGGGAAAAGAAAAACTCTAGTTGTGACTCTTTGTGATTTAGTGTGCGATATGTGTATGTAAGTATGTATGCCCAGGCTTATGTCGTTATGTCACACGTATGTATGTATGCATTGACTAAAAAGAGTTAAATACAATTTAACTCTTTTATATCACACTAAACGCTTAAGTGATCCCTTGAGTTTTTCACATTTATGTAACGTATGAACATAAAGAAAATGGCTGTTTCTTTTTTCGGAATTTGTAAATTTTCTAATACAAATAAAAGGTGGTTCTACATATTATGGATGCGTACGCATATTGTGAATTTTGATTTTGTCAAAGAGTCTTATGGCAATGAAAAATAAATTAATTTAAAAAGTTTTCAAACTATAACGTTTTAGTATTATTTGCTGAAAAGGCAGTAATGAAATGTGTGCTCTTTATATTCAAGCAAACTGTATTTTTATCGTAAAAAAAATATTTTATAAAATTACTTTTTTAAGAGGAAAAAGGAATATTGATTATGATTTATAATAAAGTAAAAGAATCGGACGTAAAATGTGGATAAATTTGGGGAATGTCAGAGTATTTTTGAAGATTTTCAAATCGTAATCATGGTTGTCTTACAATACTTGAATATTCGTATTAATATTTATTTTATTTTTTGCTAATAATATTGATAGTCAATTAATAAGAATAACTTGAGAAAATTCCTGCTCCCAAAAACTGGAAGAACGCAATCGTTCGCCACTGTTCCTTTTTATACTAATCACGCACTATGTGACTGGCACGGTACACATAGGTTGCAATCTTTGAACATACTCGTAGCTATCTATGACTATGAACTAATAGCCAACTAATCTTGTAGTGTTTAGGAGGCTTATGGGAGTCAACAACACCACCTAGAGTGGTATCTGCCTGACCTCGCCAGACCAATAAAAGATATCCCAAACCACTCTTCACGGGAAACAGCGTCAGCCATCTTGTGGGTTTGGAACGATGCCCGCTCAGACATCTTCCTGCACTTACTTGCGATCATCTACTTCATCCAGTGAAGTTAGGACAAAGTCTACCACCAACTTTCGGTGGATGAACTAGGTGGTGTGGTGGTTTTGTTAATGGCATGACGAGAGCCGACTTCTTACATGTCATTACCTTAATATTTAAACGCCCTTACTAAATTTTTTCCAGATCGGGTTTTTTTTATATTTCGATTGATGAGCATCTACGCGTAATTTATCGTTCTGAAAAAAAAATATGTGTACATACGATGATGTCAGAAAATTAATCAGTTTCATATCTCCAAACTAACATAACTTTGCACGTACGAAATAGCTCGAAAACTCAATCAAATACCTCAAATAAAATTTATTGCTAAAACATTAGTTGAATCAATCTTTGAATCATATCACAAAATAGCATTTTCTCATAAATTAGATAATTTTCGTTAGCAGTAATTAATTTTCTGTCAAAATTATACTACAACAATTTATTTTAAATATTAATATTTTGCACAAGAGCACATCCTGCTTGCCGACAAATGACCAGAAATTGCAACGGAAATTTAGAATTATTATTGTGTTCGGGTTTGCAACATAAAACGATTACAGATACTCACACACACACACACACACATACACATATACGCATATTCCCACATACATATCCTACTACTCGTATATTAAGTGTTTATTGTTTATGGAAATTTCCTATTTTCATACGCACACACAAATGTCCATACGTAAATTTTTACAATACATACTCGTAGATTTGGAATATGGGTATTGAATGTGGCATTTGTGTATGTGGGAAGTGGGAAAATTGTACTCGAAACTACGCGTGTGAATTGAACAAGTGTTTGTCTTTAAATGAATACTAGAACTTAGACTACCGGCCTTATTTGACAATTAATTTACTTATCGAGTATAAAGATAAACCAAGGATATTGCCCCTTAGTTCAAGAACTAGCGCACCTTCATCACATTTTAATATTATATCGTCAGGGAGTCTTCAAGAGCCTGTTAACTGAGGAAAAAGTGTGCAGAAATGGGTTTGCTTATTTAAAAGAATTGTAAGTTTGTTTTGTGTAATTGCAAAAACAAAAAACAAAAAAAAAAACTGTGAAGGAGGAGCTTTTAGATTTTTATTACACCATCCGCAGCTCATAAATAACAAAATAATGATTCATAAAACAAGCAGCTGCAAATAGAAAAAAAAGTAAAATTTCAGAAATAAAGCAGTAAATAAAACATTCGCAGGAGCCTACAATTTGCATAAAAACATGATGTGTTATAGTTTATTTTTTATTTTATTTTTTGCTTATAACACACTAAAATTATTGCTGATGACTTCCATAAATGGTTCGAGCGGGAGATATATTTAGTTGTTTTGAATATTTCTAAAAGAAAAGTTTTAAAAGTAAACTGATCATATACATACATACATATACACAAACTAGAACTATTTGAATTTAATGTAATGCAATACAGAAAAACTAAGTTAATTTAAGACCCTTACCCCTGCATGTCCTGTTCTAAACAAATTGGTTTCTTAACAAATTATACACAGAGAAAAAAACTGCCTCATATAATCAATAAGATTTTCTCTATGAAACGTTTTCAGGCTAAGGGGTATCTCAGCAGAAAGAAGCGAAAATTTTTTCATAGAGATTCCTTATTGTTATTATGTGGTAAATCTTATTAATTTTATCAAAAAGAAAACCACATAAAATCAAGAAGAAATCTTATTATTCACAACTTTTTTTACTCAATTTCCGTTATCTTTCGCAAAAAAAAAAAAAAAAAACAATCCATAGAGAAAAACTTCTTGATTCTATTAGGTTTTCTTATAAATTGTAAACTATAGGGATTTCTTATTGATTTTATTAGGTTGCCTTATTAATTTTTTTAAAAAGGTTTTCTTGATTTTATTAGGCTATCTTATTGATTTTTTCAATAAGGTTTTCTTCTTGATTTTAGTAGGTTCCTATATGATTGTGTGTAAAGCATCGTATTGATTTTTTTAATAAGGAAATCTTCTTGATTTTATGAGGTGTCTTGTTGTTTCGTTTCTATAAATAGACATACAGACAATTTTTTCATGATCTTTTTCATTTTTGTATAAGAATGTGTGCACAATAATTTCAATGGTTATTCAGGCTGCTTGTTAGCATATTGGGTAGAGTGCTTGTCTATCAGGTAGAGTACCGAGAATAAAGACGTAATTTTTTTTATTATTTTTTAATGAGAAAATCAATAAGATAACCTAATAAAAACTACAAGATTTCTTCTTGATTTTTTCAAAAAGGTTTTCTCTATGAAATTAATAAGACTTCCTTATTGAAAAAAAACCATAGAGATTTCTTATTAATTTTGTTCCATTTTATGAGGTATTTAGTAGGCACTGTTTTCTCTGTGTACGGAACACTACAGTGTACACGTACAATCACGAAAACAATTCACAAACTTTCACTTGCAGCGTGATAACAGAAAAATGGTCGTTGGTGAAACAAATGCTAACTTAAAAAATTAGAAATGTACGAGTATGTGTGTGTATGAGTACATCGTGTGCGTTTATGCGCGTGTGTGTGTTGTGTAATTTAAAGTGTTTAATATTATTTCAGGGCTTTTAAATTTTATTTATAATTTTGCAGCATGAAAGTACTTTGGCCACCCAGACAGACAACAACTTAAAATAAAGGATTTTTAGCTCTTGTACGGACACACTAAAAAAAATATTTTTCTCGTAAAAAAAAAACTATTCGAAAAATTAAACTTTTAAATTTGCTTTACTTTTCCAATTTCACCCAACCTGCCACTTGCTGCACAGTCGTATAAACGCTATAATATATTATGATCATTGTTTGTGTGAAAATACTTGGACGTATGTATGTACGTTTGTATGTACATACATACATACCTATGTATATGGCTGGTGTGTGTGTGTGTGCGTGTTTGTGCAAATATTTTATTATATCTACACAATGATCTCCAATATCATCATACTCGTAGTACAGCAGACAATTTGACCAAAACGTTGGAGCGGGGTCGTAAAACAATAACAACAACAATAGTGTCGTCAATAGCAACAGCAAAAACACAAAGTGCGATTGTTCCCGCACACTGACCACCAAGTCAGATGCAGTAATTTTTAGTGGGTGTAGAAATTTGTATCTGCAGGATTTTCTCTAATAATATTAACTCGTTTGTACACATACGAGTGCAAACGCATGTACATACATATGTATGTATGTATGTATGTTGTTTATGGGATTGTGTAAATTTATTTTCATGTTTAGTGGTGTTGGTTTTATTTGTTATTTCTAACACATTCTAAAGTGTTCGCAAAGTGTATTTTTCTTCTTGCCGTGATAAAGTGTGTATCTGCGTTAAAAGCAAAGCTAGTGAAAAGAGTATTTGACTGCACATGTGTCTAATATTTATGAACCATAAGCTTTTTGGCATAAAAGCAAACAGCAATTGAAAATTACTTTAAAGAAATAAACTCAAGTTTAAAAAAATTAGGGAATATGTAGTAAAAATTTAAAAGTTGTACAGACAAGTTCCTTGGAATTGTTACTACTTAATATTAACAAAAAACAAAAAATATTTGTAAAATGCACTTGCTACTCTGTTCTCAATATTAAACGAAATATGAATTTTGTTTTAAAGGATCTGCTACGACTTGTTTTATTAATAAAGACTTCAAAAAAAAAAAAATACGAAAAAATCCCGGATTATGTGTGGCGAAATATTATTTTCCTTCTCTTGGTTTCCGTGATTGTTTTCATTTAATTGTCTTCGCTTCATTGCTTTTAATACTATTTTTCGTCACATTTACATGCTGTTTTCTTTTGTCCAAGTAAAAACCAAAAAATGCAAACGGATGTGTTAGAAAATAAAACGAAAGAAATGCATAAAATTACTGTACGGACATCCGGTGATCCGGTAGCAAGTAGCTTTATATTAATAGAAACCCAAAGTAGCAAAAATGAAGGAAGTTGCAAGCAAAATAAAAAAGAGAAAATGAAATAAGAAATGAAGTGATATTGCTTAATGTATCCGGACATAAATGGAGTAATAAAAAGTAAAATAGAACCAAAAATAAAAGCAATTGTCACTTTATGGTTTTTGTATGGCGATAAAATAATTTGTAAAGCAAATTAATGAACTAAAGAAGCACAGTCTTATATAAGAGTTTTCTGTAGAAAATTACTTCAATTTATTTATTAAAAAACAGTTGCAAGTTTTTTTGTATCTGTGTAATTTGATAAATACGTAAAGATTTATTCATGTGTTAAGGTGAGGCACGGCCGAAGGGTCTTAATAGTTCAGTTTACTTCAAGCTAGTACAGAAAAGTTCACATCACCGTCTTCCACAACGATTCACTCTAGGAGAACGTTATCATTGTTCGGTCTATCTTTGGGCGTGGAGGACTTAATATGCATTCTAGAACCATGGTTGTACGAACAAAAAGACCGGGATTGTGGTTGAAATAACATGGTTATAGTATTCACTAATTAACTGGTCCAGGTTAGACCAAAGCATGTATGATGGTCAAAAACAACCTTTAAAGTATATTAGAACCACCTAACTCCATTACAAGAAGAGCGATGGACTGTGCAAAAAAAAACATTCCTATCCTAATTTCTGCTGATGCTAACGCAAACTGAGCAATATGGGAAAGCTCAGGCGTTGCAGAGCATGCTTTAAAAGCATAACTATAATCCGAAACGGATTGGTTAATCATAAAAGAAGCAGTTAACATTGTGTGACGACTTCTTAGAGTAGGTAGTTTTATTAGAGCCAGCCTGCTGGTATAACAAGGAAAATTTTTTGTGAAACTCCACTGGAGGCCACGTAAACAGAATAACAAAAATTGTTTTTTCAACGATTTAATATGATTATTATGAATGTTGTAATAAGGGTCCCATATGATTGATCCGTATTCTAAAATAGGTCTAACTCGATGTTTTGATATATGTATAATTGTAAATTAGAGGGTATATAATGGAAAGCAATATCAAGCAAACGGTCGCCACGAACTCCATCTTTGAAGTCTTGAATCGATTGTGAGCTTTTCCATAGACCTTATCTTTCACAAAGCCCCAAAGAAAAAATTCTAAAATTATTAAATCACAAGATCTCTGTGGCCAGTTGTGATCGCTGCTTGTGTGACACGTAACGCTTATATGACGCGATGTTTATTGACAATAAACATCGCGCACATCAACATCTTCCGATTCCGACTCGATTATTCATATCACTGACGTCCTTAAATAATGACAAACATTTAGAGTTTCGTTTTTGCAGAATTTCCGAAATTTCGAATAATATTAAACTCTGTGATGCGAGTATTTTCTTATAATAAAGAAAATTGCAAGCTTTATTAATTTTATTCTATTGTTTGAGTACATTTTTTTTATATGTTGTTTCCACACTTGCTGTTATTATTTGATAAATCCATTCTTTGCTGCAGAAGTGGTGGAAAAAGCACAAACTAGTTTCCAACTTTATATTCTATGTAAAACATTAAGTAGTAACAAACAGCAGCATGTCCAATCACGGATAAAGGGATAAATGTCGAATAAATTTCTAAAGTGTTTACTTTTAATTAAAATGTTCTACTATTGCTTCTACACTCAATATAAAAGAGCAAACATATAATATAGAAATATTGTGTGTGTCTCGTGTCTGTCAGGACTATGAATAAAGGACAAAAATATATAGAATAATTTTTTTTCTTCTTAAATCTGATTTAAGCCAGCTTTTTAATTAAATACTAAAATAGTTCTTAACTAAAGTGTGGAAGAGGGAACTTTTATCAGTAGTTTAGGAAAAACGTTTCTTTATACAAGTTATTAAATTAAAATTTAATTTTAATTTGTAACGGGCCATCATCTCTCATCTTAACATTTTACAATTAGGACAAGATTTAAAATATTTTTTTAAAATTGCTTGGAAATATATTAAGCAAGCGTGAGGAGTTGTTTTTTACACCAACCCACATTAATGACGAGTCCTGATATACAGATGTATGTGCCCTTAATGAAATCATACATTTCTTGTGTCGATATATGTAGTTGATTACATTTGAACAAATCAAAAAATAAGAGTTAAGAGTTGTACTACTCTCGATTAATATATATTTATTGAAGTTTTTTTTTGAGATTTATTTAATATTTCGCAGCAAAAATTCACATGGCTTACCCTCATATCTAAATAAGAGCGGCAAGCGTCGCGTTAGCAGCAGGGTACGTATTTTCAGTACAATCAAGTAATATTTTCACATTTAAATGTACTGAAAATGCGTACCCTGATGCTAACGCGACGCTTCCCGCTCTTATTTAGGTATGAGGGTTAGACCTCTTTCATAATTAAGGGCACATGTGTATTTAATTTTTAATTATGCAGAGCTTTAAGTTCGCAAATATGAATTTTGCAAAATGTTGAACTTTGACCTCAAAGAGGGGCACCTTATAGTTGCCCGATTTAGCTCCAATTTTCGCCTTATCAGTTTCATACTATGGACTTTTATGAAAATTAAAAGTTGAATTTTATACACAAACTTATATCTGTGTATGTATGTATTTGTTATGCCCAATCGCGTATAACCGTACATCAGAAACATGTCTATGCGTGCGTATACTTGATGTGTGTAGGAGTGTGTGCGAGTGTGTGTACGATTGCTATTTTAACAGTCTTGAATCAAAATAAGATTGATAACACCTAATAGAGTTATTTTTTTATTACTTCTTTTCTCGTATTTTATAAATGGGCTTCTTTTTCTTTAACGTGTTTATGTGTTCGATTGGTTTTCTTGTTCCTGTTGTTTTGTAAAACAAGAGATAAACCATTTTATATTTATTTTTCCAAACAATTTGTTTATGTGTGTGTGTCTGTGTGTGATAACAAACACAAATACAGACATATGTAATCATGCATTTATTTATTCTACAAAAGACCTAAAGAAATTATAATACAGTGTGATGCTCCACTGATGTTTAGCATTAATCATTTGGTTAAGAATGATTTAAAACATGTCATAAATTATTTGCGTGTAAGAAGGCAAGAAAAAAATGAGGGCAAATTGATGTCACATGAGTTGAAAAAGTCCAATTTATTTAAATCAGCACCCCATTTCTGTAACTTGTGAGAAGTTCTCGCATCGAGAAAAATTAAATAATTATATTGGTTGTCCTATTTTACACAGGGTTACTCACATAAAAACTTATATAAACTTACAAAACATATCAACAAATACAGTTTTTTTCTTACTCACCCTGTGTTTCACAGGATGATAAAAATTTTTTCGACTCGAAAAGTTCTCACATTCCTTACAGAAACGAGGCACAGGTTCTGAAGAAAAAAAAATCAATAGCTAACGTTGCTATTATTTTATCTAAATAAATTTTTTCTTTATAACTTGCTATATTTTAACTTTTAGCCAGTCCCAATGCGATCTCCCCAACACATAAATATCTGTAGGATGTTCTTCCAATATAATGCCTTCTTTTAACTTGTTCTCTCTACCACGTATTATATTTGAAAGTCTTTAAAAGTAAATGAAGGATTTTCCACCTGAGATATAAATTTCACATAACAAGTTAAAAGTTTAATTGCAACAGTTGTCAAGTAGACTTTGAAAATAATTGCTATTACAGCCTGGCGGCATTGCTACCGCCTTTACTTTGCCAACGGCGAAAACATTAGAAAATTTTAATTATATATAAGCTCGACATAAAAAGCGAAACTAAATTGTTAGAGAGTACGAGAAATGTCAACAAACACTTGATGTTTTTCAATAGTTAAAAGACCTACACCATTTGAATTAAAGGTTCATAGAGAAAAAAGAAAAAAATATGAAAATTAAAATTGCGGTAAGAAATAAAATGACAGAAATACATTGCAAATAAATAAAGGCTGCATAAATTTGTTTAGCTTTCCAAGGAAAGCCGAGTACAATTAAAAAGTAAAATTAAACCTGAGAGCAATCGTATTCACAATTACCTTATTATTAACAAAGATATAAAAGCGAAACTGGAAATAATTAGCTTTTAACAAGTGAAATGATAGAAATGATAACAAGCGAGCAAATATTTACAGAACAAACATGTTGTATTGCATATAGTGTGTGTCTGAAATTATGCCTGGATGGGTTTCTGTACGCAAACGTACAACATTAATAACAAACAAATAAACAAACAAACAAATATGCATGTAACCCTTGCAAAAAGCTAATAAAACAACTTACTCGTACATACGAGTATCTTACCCAACTGCTTGATATACTCGTACAAGCACTAGAATCCGATTTAAATAAGGGAAAGCAAACACTTGTATTGTCACACACACTCAATATGCACACATATGTACGTATGTGCATACATACATATATTCATAAATAGATATGTAGTACACTGAGAAAAAAAAGACGTTGCAAAATCAACAACGCCTGTGGTCAATACAACACCCTACGTTGTCACTTTTTTTTTCTTAAAGCAATGATAGTTTTCAACTACTAAACGGACGAATACGAATTGACAACGGTACATTGTAAATTTTGAGTTAAACGGCCCATACACTACAACAGCATGCACGCTCAATCAAGCTATTGATCAATCTTGCTCGAACCACATAACATACCTACCAGCAAGCTGGTACAATATTCACTTAAAAAAAAAATTCAAGAAGGGTGGTTATGAATAATGACTAGAGTTTTTCTTTTCCCGGACTTTTTCATTTCCCGGGAAAGCGGGAAAGATTTTTTGGTTTCCCGGGAAATCCCGGGAATTCCCGCCCAGTACAAAACAATACAAAATATTTTTAAATTTAATTTATTTAAACAAAAACAAATTATAATTCTAGAGATCGATTAAATAATGACGTTTTATACACACATTATTCAAAAAATAATACCGTTTCCATTCTTTATATAATAGTAAATTAAATTATTAAAAAAAATATTACAAAATATCCTCCTTATGAAAAAATCATTGTTAAACTTAAAATTGGTTTAACAAACGAATTTTGTATGGCAAAACCAGTTTTAACGCATGCTTTAACTTTAACAATCGTTTTTGCATAAGGGCATATTTCTGTTAATGCTGTTAACCGCACTATTTACCAAAGAAAAATGTAATTAATTGTATTTTTTTTCCTTGCTCATTTCATTTTTTACTGTTATGAATTGTTGTAGAATTAAATTTTGAACGTTGCGTTCTGCTTTTTCCAAATAAAGGCATCTAAGTCTCAGAACGCATGTGTGCCAGATGTAAACTTGGCCTTAGTTGTTGTAAAGCTTTAGCTATTGTGATATTGCCATCACCTTATTATTGCACCATCGCATTAATAAAGTGAATAACGACACTCATCAAGGAATGTGTACATACAAATTAAGTTGCCATAGCAAAATCAAAAATCCCGGGAATTCCCGCACAAATTTCCCGGGATTTCTTTCCCGGAAAATGTGCGGGATCCCGGGAAATCCCGTATGAAAAACACTAATAATGACACAGTCTTTGCTGCAATTTTTATTGATGCTCGTATGTTGTTAATATTAGTAGCTATGTATAACTAAAGTGATTATTATTATGTTTCAACAAATTATATTTTGTACATGCATATTTACTCTTTCACAACTTTACTCAAGTGAACAATACCAGCAAGCTGGTACCATCAGCAAAATATCAAACTCTATTTGACATCGCTAAACGCAAAACGTTCTCGTACAATCACATAAAATGCCCATACACGACCAACCACGATTGCGCATGCATGCTGTTGTAGTGTATGGGGTCACTTGTTTGATATACAATAATACAGAAAAAATTTATTTGTAAATATAATTAATTTTTTTTGTTATATCAATTAAATAATTAATGGATTTTGAACCTACAACGACTTTTGTAAATACAATTAACGAAATTGTAAGATAAAGGAAAATCTGAAAAATATGTTCAATGAAATATATCAACAAATAGTTTTTTCAATTAAAATTATTGTTATATTAACAATGCGAATTGTTGAATTTCAATGTAAGTTTTGATTATCATAATTGTTATATTAGCAATGTTGTTTATACACAATACACAATCACAATCCCCGAAACAATTTTTGGCTTGTCTGCGAAAAACACTAAATATCTTTGGGCGGAGTTGAACCGACAACCAAAACACTAATAAACTAACTAACTTAACTCTCAGCTAAAGAGCAACATTACTTTATTACATGCTCAAATAACGAATGCATACAAAACATGATTTATTGTTTCTTCTGCGTGTGCGCATTCCGTTATGGTATCGATTAATCGATCTTATAGATTTTTAACGATAAATATTTACGGCCTGGCCCACGATGTCACTAGACATCGTTCGATCGACACCTTGTATTGCAAACAACAATAACTTTAGAAAATTTGTTGTTGTTTGCAATACAAGTTATCGATCGAACGATTTCTCGTGACATCGTGGGCCAGGCTGTTAGTCTTAGCGGGATACAGTAGCTCGTTTCTGTATCCCGCTTTGTTTCTCGCATCGTAAGATTTCCCGCATGAAACAAGGGAATCGTAACAAAAACAGTGTAAATTGAAACACAAAATGGCTTTTCTCACATAAGTGTTTCTGTATATTTACTTTGCGAGAATTCGCTGTCATTTAAATAAATTTCCAGCAATTATTGGAAGGATGTTGAGAAAAAGTGTTTCTGTAACAATATTTTGTGAAAAGTTTCTCGCAAGAAATGTCAAAAAAACTCGCATTTTAAATTGGTGTGAGAACAACCAAATTTGTACAATAACATATGTATGCATTTTTGAATTTGTGTGTAAAAATATGAACAATAAACTAGTTGGAAAGATATGCAACGAATTGTTGGACGAAAATCAGTTCATAGAAAAAATTTCTTTAAAGGATTTTAAATTCATTTTATATTTTTGTTCATTATTTTATTTCCTGTTTCTCATTAATTATTTCTTTTTTTATTGAAATAATATTTTTGTGACATTTTGTTTTCATTTGACACTTGATTACTGGAAATATTCCAGTAAAAACAGAGTCAGTGTTGTCTGTTTTCACATTCAAATACAGAAACACGTTTTTCTCACAAATCGAGAAACGATGGAATTTTCTGTTTCACACTTCATGTGAGAAATTTTACGATGCGAGAATTACAGAAACGAGCTACAGAATACGGGGGCAGGTCTCCATTTCAATTATTAAGTTAAGGCTAATTGATTTTTGATTTGTTTAAAAATAATTTTCTGTTGCATTTAATTATGCACTTTAATTTACTTGTTTATTTTTGAAATTTTTGTAATTCCGCTAATACGTAATTGTAGAATTGAAAATTTCTTGTTTAATGATGATTCAAGCAATTGATGATTAAAATCAGAATTTATGTAACTTTTGCCGTGTATTATTTAGTTTGCAAATTTATTTAAAATAAAGCCTCGTATAGAATATCTTGCATTTAAACTAATTTTAAGAAATGTTTTAAAATTTTTGCACTTTCGTTCTTTTTCTGCAAAGCGATTTGTTTGCCCACTCTGATGATACATATTACACTTATTTTTCCAGTTTTCTGCCAAAAGTTTCAGCTGTTGCAAAGACGACAACAACAACAAGTTTGTATGTAGGGTGCTTCAAGCAAAACAAATATGAAATCCCCAAACTCGTAGCAATCGTAAGTGCGACGCTTGCAAGCTGCAATTTCTTTTTTGTTTTTTATTTTGTTTTAGCTTTTGAATACGTAGAGCAAATAAATAACACCTTTAGGCATATTTGCTTGTAAACACATTCGCAGAAATCTTCTTTTAACTTTGGCGCAAATGTGTTTGCGTGGGGTTGTTAATGTGTGTGTATGTGTGTGTGCATGTGTAACTGTTAAGGTGCGAGGACGTACGTATGAGGAAAAATAAATACGTGTACATGTTTACCAACATAAGCAGTGCCTGCAACCTGCAACCTGCAACCTGCAACCTGCAACCTGCAACCTGCACACAACATACTCATACAAGACTATTTATGTAGTATAATTTTTTTTTCTGTATTCAGTTCGTCGTACATGTGCTTGAATTTGCGTGGCGGTAGTAGTGTTGCAATCTAGTGTAAAAGTATTAAAAACTAACAGGCTTTCAGCTTTCATGAAATAGTAAAGGAACTACATACACACTTATACGTGTATTACAAATTACACACTTTTTTTGCCCCCAACAAAATATGTACACTGAAATGTACGAGTATGTAAAACAAGCAAATAAACAGTCATCTTTTTGTATCGCTTCCTCTCTCGTCTTACGTATTTTTTTCTATATCGTACCCGGTCCTATCAATTTGCCCGTTTGAAATGTTACATTTCATTTAATCTTTACGTACAGTGATGTATTAAAGTTGTATTTGAATGATGATGCCTTCTTGTATGCTGGTACGGCTGTTGTAGATGTTGTTGTTGTATTGAGTTTCTCATCAATTTGTCCCACGCATATTTTTTTTCTGTATGCTTAATGTTTGTGCCTGTGTTTTAGTAACATTGCTGATGGTTGTTTTCTTTGTAAATATTTTGTCAACTCCTTACAATGACAATACAAATACAAAATGCAACAAAACAACAATGTGCCCCAACTATAACACTATTAAAATGTGTGCATATAAATTTGTATTTCAATATGTGTCCAGCAAACACACACAGGTTTGTTTTAAACATTTTTCCAACCGTCAATTGTTTCAAAATAGTTTGAATGTATGTAATACTCGTACTTTATTGCTTATTCCCATTTTATACTTGAAGCAGATTTTGTTGTCTTTATGTCAATTTTCGGTTACTATACCAACATATAAGTAAGCTCTCAGGTTAATGTGTGGGATAAAGCCTGCTATTCTGTCCAACATTTCACATGAAATGTATTAAAAAAGTTGGCATGGATTGTTCATGAAACAATATTTCAGAAGTAGTACTCTGTAAATGTTGGAAAAACATATTGTCGGCTTAGAGTGTAAACCTGCTAACTCACTTCAAACTAATTTTGCAGGAGAGACGAAAAACTGTTAACATTTTCCATAAAAAGCTTAAGAAATTAAGAATTAAGAAATTCGACATGTGGGTTTTCAAATTAAAATAAATATTTAATCCAGTCGATGCGGCGTCTTTCTCTCTCTCGAACGGTATTAAGGTGTCATCTAGCATTTCTTGTGTGTCATTTGCCCAAAAAAGCGTAACCAACTAATTGCTTATGAAAAACTGTTTGATTCAGAAATGTATTTATTGATTTAAACAGTTTGCAATCATGTTGGATTCTATAAAATTGTCTATTAGTCATGTATGGAACTATTTAACTTAATACATACATGTCTGAATCAAACAGTTTTTCATTAGTAATTTGTGGTTACGCTTTTTTTACGCTTGTGTGGCATTTGGCAAACCGATGTAAACCCGGCCTAAGAAATGTGTCTTTTACATTTTAGGTTTTCATGGAATTTACAGCAAACACATGGAATGTTTTTACAAACGCAAGAAATTGTAGCATACTTTCAAGGGCTAGTTAATATTCAGCTCAAGTCCCATTTCGTCGGTTAGTTATTGGTTTACTGCAGCCATAATATATTTTGAATATACAATGCCGGCCGCAAACCAATAACCAACCGACGATTTTTGGAAGCCATTTAAATATTTTATTTCCAATTGTAAAATGGTAAAGAAAACAAATCTTAGTGAATTGTTATCGAGAATAAGGCTGATTATTTACATAACTTACATGTAAAATTTTTCGTACGAAATAATCAATTTTGTTCAACATCTTTCGTATAGTTTCCATAATGCAAGCAAGCGACTTGTCTAAAAATTTTGTATAGGAATCACTCAAAAATTTGAGTGTTTTTCATATATTTTTTCTAGACGAGTGGCTTGCTTACATTGTGGAAACTACACGTTAAAGTGAAAAAAAAATCTTGCTCATGCTTGGCAAAATATAAAACCATAACAATTCAAACATATGGGGTTTATGTTTGTTGGGTTATCACTTGTTTATTTATTTAGTTGTGGGAGTGTACGAGTAGTTTGTGGGCAGAGTTTGTTTGCTATAGTCAGTTCGTTTCTTGTTTTTAATTTTCTGTGTCAAAAAACAACAGCAATAATTGTTTGTTAAATGTTCAAGCTATTGGCACTGCTAATTGTAACTTGAGGTTTTCATAATTGATTTTGATTTCCTTTTGTTTTTGTCATTAATATTACCCTGCAGAAAATGCGAATAGTGAAATTGTAGTGATTTACTAGTGACATTGTCAGTAGTACTACTGACCAGGTGTATCCCAGCCAATGTAATTATCTATTGACATTTAACATTAGCTTGTCATTGAAAATCCACCACTAGACTGTAGCAATACTGACTAAGCAGTTCTTTTGGGACAACATGGAGACATTGGATCCAAAGATTCACTAGTAAATTTTAGGAGCTCCAGTCTACAATATCGATATTTCCTCGCTCCATATCAATATTAAAATTGTAGTGATTTACTAGTGACATTGTCAATAGTACAACTGAATAGGTGTACCGCAGCCAATGTAATTGCCTATTGACATATAACATAGGGTTGTCATTGAAAATCTACCAGTAGACTTTAGCACTATTCATTCACGACCATATGGAGACATTTGAACTAAAGAATCACTAGTACATTTTAGTGACCCTCGTCTACAATTTAATAAGGGTTGGGCCAACAAACTTAAATACATACATACCTACATACATACATATTTACGTAAGTTTTTAACATTATTGCATAGCATAATAAAAAAGAAAAACAAACTATTGACGCGTTCATTGGCAATATCAACAGAAATACATTGGAACTGTTGTCTCCAACGTATCTCTACTCGCGCATAAAAGGAAAATTGTCGACATTTCAACTAGTGCAATTGTCGCTAGAGAAAAGAGTGTTGACATAGAGACATATGGTTCTAGGTTGACTAGAGGGTAGATTATGTGGACACTGAATAAAACTTAATGGGAAAACAATATATGTATGTATAAAATTGTTGTGTTTACGAGGTGAAAATTCAAATATCTTCATTTAATTTAATAATTATCTTTAGAAGGAAACAAAAATGGATAACGAAGTTGTTAGTGTGCACAAAATTACGAGTATGTGACTTTATTTGTGTTAATGGAAATATTCAACTGATGTTCCAAAGGGATGGAATGAAAGGCGACTGGCAAATTTTAATTTTTCTTCCATCTTTGGGTAATCAAACACATACATACATCCATACATACATATTTTCATGCATGCATGCACACATACATACATATATGCGTATTGTAGATACAATTACGAAATTGTTGATAATCGTTTAATTGTTCAAGTGTTATCGATTCATTATGTAAATTGTATGCTAAATTGTTTATTTAGGTAAATTATGGCACTAAATTATTTCCAGTTCAACGCCCCCACAAAGTATCCCCCATCCAAAAAAGAAAAAAGAAAAAGCTCACATACCACTTGTCAGCTCTTAACCGTTCGAACGACAACGAACTCTACTCGCTTTATTTTCTTTTTCTTTTTCATTTGGTAGATTCATACACTCGTACATATTTCCAATTTTGATATTTCAGCTTGACTGGCGTTTAGCGTTTGCGGATGGATGTTAACAAATATATAAAAGAAAAATTTTATTCATATAAAAGATGAAGCAATCATACAACTTCCATCTTTCACCTGTCAAATTTGAGCATCATAAAAATATACATACATACGAGTACATACAGCAGCAAAAAAGAAATAATTTTATTTGAAAATATTGTTCCAAATATTGAATTATTGGGGGCAATGTTTTACGTTCTTGGGTGTCGCCCTTTTCAATCAAAATTTTATTATATTTTAATAGCTTGACATACTCACATCCTTTTGCAAATCATTTCAATTTTCTTCTCCCACTTTATTTTCAATCATATTTCCATTAAAGGAAATGTTGAGTGCTTAAGCACGTGCATAAGCTTAAAAAATTATTATGGAAAAAAAATGAAAAATGAAAGATGAAAAATTCCAATAAAGAATTTGTTTTAAAATGAGGGAACCTAAAGAAAGAACATTATGAAAAAAGCATTTATAAAACAACAACAACAACAACAACATAATAATAATAATAACGCAACAGAAAATTGTAACCAAATTGTTATAAACAAGTTAACGAAATTGCTGGCTTGTCTGTCTGTCAGTCAGTCAGTAAGTCAGTCAGTCAGCTTCTTGGCATAGATGACTTTATAAGAATGTGTTTTGCTAGTGATTTGCTTTGAAGAGTGTATATTAAAACAAAACTACATATTAATTGGTGCATAGAATGTGTATTTCAATACTCAGAGTCAAAATAAAACTTTCAACACATTCTTACATCGCTCATATAGAGACATAAAAATGACCGTTAATATTTTTTTTGTTTCATTTCTTATATTCTCTTCCCCAAAATCGGTTCAGTTTTATGTAAAAAAAATACAAAAAAATTTCATAGGGATAAATTGTATTTTTGGGGGTGCTTCCGCCTCTCAAAGTTGGCCTTCAAGCCCATTTTTCAATGTAATTTTTTGCATATGACAATCTTTTTTAATAATAATTTTACGAGCATATGGTATATGGCAATATTTTAGCTCTTCTAGTCATCAACATTAGTCTTGAAGGAAGTTTTTTGCTAAAATTAAAATTTTTGAAAACAATAAAATAACCAACAAAATACTAAAAATTATATATATATATATGGAAATTATTTATATTAAGCATGTACAATAAGAGATTATATCTATTATATCAAAAGAAAACTAAAACAAAAAAACCAAAAAAAAATTACATTGAATAAATGGGGTTGAGGGCTAACTTTGAGGGGCAGACGCACCCCCTAAAATACAACTTATCGCTATTAAATTTTTTTGTATTTTTTTTACATAAAACTGATCCAATTTGGGGGAAGAGAATATAAGAAATTGAACAAAAAAATCTCCATACAACTAACGGCCACTCTAATGTACATATCGGTCATTTAAGTTAATGATGCAGAAGTAATCCTCATATCAAATCTTGAAAGCAAAATAAAATTTTTATTTTTCCATTAAGTTGTGTGTAAATTGAAAACTTTAAACTCTTTTTCTGGCGAACTAGTTTTCTTTTTTGAGTTGTGACGTTGTTTGAATAAATGAGCGATGAAAATGTAAATGCATTATAAAAAATGTCATTGAGTCGGTTTGTTTATGTCACGCCACAAACTTTCACAGCGACTCACTAGAGTGAGCAAAGTCAAGGCAGAAAGGCAACTGTTGCAAGGTTTAGCAAATTGCTTGTGAAAATTTTAAAATTACTGACAGTTGAGATAAAATAAAAATGATTGTTTTTATAGAATGATTTAGTTTTCTTCCAACGGAGTTGGCTTTAACTTCGAATGATTTTCCTAAGTTGGTTCGTCTTTCTTTGCAAAGTAAGAGCAAGCATTGTTGTCGCCGAGATCTAATTGGCTGTTGTGCACTCGTCGATGTGAAAGCACAAAAGCTCTTATGTAAAAGTTAGCACATTGTGCATATGACTAGGACGTCGATGTTTTAAAGGCTTTAAATATTTTATTCGAACTTAAAGTCTAATTTGCTGTATGGTGCGATTTGTCGAAAATTATTAGTTTTGTGAAATTCCGGGATTTGCAATCAAGCGATTTATATCACATTCCAGGTTATGACAATTTTAGGTAACCAGACATACCCATTCCCCAATAATGATACTATTTCACAAAAATTAATTTGATATACAGTTCTGTTAGTCTGTTGTAAATAATATCGAAGCGAATTAATTATTTACTATAGAAATAAGATTTTATATTGGGTTTTTGCTAAACTTCTGCCAGAAAACAAACACGTAAACATTTGTAATGCAAACAAAAAATGAAAAGACTCGGATAGAGAAAGAAAAGAAAGAGGATCTGATTGCTCATTATGCGTTGAAATGTTGACACAATATTCATTCATTCATATTCGACATACGTATTTGTGTATCTACATCTACATTAGTTAATAAAATCCAGTCTATGAAGCTTTTTTTTTCAATGTATTCACACTGTAGTTGAAACAACCAGGGGCGTAAAAATGTAAGCTTAATCTCAGGATAAATGATAGGATGACAAACATTAAAGAAGCTTTTATAAGAGTAATGGGAAAACTGATTTTTACCTCGAAAATTTTAATACAAAAATTAAATCTCGTAAAAAAAGGAAGATTTTACTGTTGTCAAAAAAAATTATAAAACAATGTTTGATTGAGATGATTCAGTGTCACAATAAATTTTCTGTTAAGGTTTTGCGTATAGAGATTTTGTTTGACTTGCAGTCAACCATAGTAATTTCCATTTTAAATGCCTAATGGAGAGTAAAAAGATGAAATAATTCCCTTATGAATGTTTGCTACACAAACTTTCCTTGCATCATGTTTTTTTAAGTACAAAAACAAATTTATTTTAGATTTAATTTTAATATCATTGTTAGTTTTGTATATAGAAGGACAAACATTTGCTTATGCACATACCTATGTATGTGTGTATGTATGTATGTATGTATGTATGTATGTCCGCACTACTTTTATTGAACAGAATTTTGTTGAAATTTGATGCAATAAGAGACATAATGTGAGCTTAATTGAATTCTATAACCCTAAAATTGTTATTCAAAGAGATTATCAACAAATGTACACATACAAATGCAAACACACACATATCAAAGGCACTTGTGCGACACACTCAAATAAAGAAATGCATTGTGTGTGTGTGTGTATATGTATGTATGTATGTAGTAAATGCCAGTATGCAAAGCAATAAAAATACAAACATATTAACAATTATGTATGTATGTACATATGTACGTAAGTACATCTGCATTTAAGTAATGGGTGTTTTTTATTGAGGTATATAACTTTAAGTTGGCATCACTTTTTTAACTGGCGGCCATTTTGTCAGCTGTCAAGTGATTAATATTTAGTTTGGTTTGCCATTTCATCATGAACAGGTTGACAAAAGAACAACGCTTGCAAATCGTGCAAATTTATTTCGAAAATAATGGTTCAGTTCGGGAAGTTTACCGCAAGCTCCGTCCATTTTATGGTCGACATAATCGTCCATCAGAGCAATTAATTCGGTTAACCATGGATCGTTTTCGCACTACGTTTACTCTATGTGATAATACGCATCCGCAGAGACGTCGAACAGTGCGCACCGAAGAAACAATTGCCGCTGTAGAGCAAAGTGTTGAAGAGGACCCGAATGAATCGATTCGCCACCGTGCACAGCAATTGGAGCTTTGTCCATCAACTTTATGGAAGATTTTGAAGATTTTGAATGTGGATGAGTTGTGGTTCCAACAAGACGGCGCTACATGCCACACAGCGCACGTCACAATCGATTTATTGAAGGAAACATTCGATGAGCGCATAATTTCGCGGAATGGACCTGTTAATTGGCCACCAAGATCGTGTGATTTGACACCATTGGATTATTTTCTTTGGGGATATGTGAAGTCGCTCGTCTACGCCAACAAACCAGAAACGTTAGGGGACTTGGAAGCCAACATTCGTGGCGTTATTGCCAACATACGGCCCCATATGCTCGAAAAAGTGGTTGAAAATTGGACCTGTAGAATTGGCTTTATTCGAGCCAGCCGCGGCGGCCATATATTAAACATTAATGGCATAAAATTATCCTTCCAATAAAGCCAAATTGATGGACATTAAAACGATTTTCTTGTGTTTTATTTCAATTCGAAGTTCTATACCTCTAAAAAAACACCCTGTACAAATATAGATATGTACATATGCACATGTAAGGGATGATGAGGATAAAGGTGGTGATCATCATCGTTCATCATTTCCATACACTCACACTCACACGCACACGCACACGCACACGCACACGCACATGCATTCACATCCAGACGCACGTTGATGCAACGACATAGATAATGTAAACATTTTCATTATATCTCTAAGAATGTTTGTGTATACAAATTTAGTACTTGGCTATGTAGTATGTAGTGTATGTATGTATGTATGTTTGCATGTACTTAAAGATACCCTGCAGAAAATGCGGATAGTGAAATTGTAGTGATTTACTAGTGACATTGTCAGTAGTACTACTGACCAGGTGTACCCCAGCCAATGTCATTCTCTATTGACATTTACCATTAGCTTGTCATTGAAAATCCACCACTACACAGTAGCACTACTGACTAATTAATTTTGGGACCACATGGCGTCATTCTCACCAAAGATTCACTAGTAAATTTTAAGAGCTCTACAATATCGATATTTCCTCTCTCGATGTCAATAGTAAAATTGTAGTGATTCACTAGTGACATTGTCAATAGTATAACTGAATAGTTGTACCACAGCCTGTGTAATTGGCTATTGACATATAACATAGGCTTGTCATTGAAAATCTACCAGTAGACTTTAGCAATATTCTTTTACGACCATATGGAGACATTTGAACTAAAGATTCACTAGTACATTTTAGTGACCCTCGTCTACAATTTTATAAGGGTTGGGGCAACAAACTTAAATACATGCCTACATACATACATATGTATGTACGTAAGTTTTTAATATTATTGCATAGCATAATAAAAAAGAAAAACAAACTATTGACGCGTTCATTGACAATGTTACCAGAAATACACTAGAAGTGCTGTATCTAACGTATCTCTACTCGCGCATAAAATGAAAGTTGTCGACATTTCAACTAGTGCAATTGTCGCTAGAGAAAAGAGTGTTGACATGGAGACATATGGTTCTAGGCTGACTAGAGGGTATGTACATATGTATGTATGCAGATGTGTGTATGCTTGCATCTGAGTGTTTGTGATTAAACAGATTAAATATAGAAATCCTTAAAAATTGAGAAAAATAGCAAAAAAAAAAAACAGTTCTGAATGACACATCAGACAGACAATCTATTGTGCATGTACATTTGTATGTATGTATGTATGTATGTATGTATATACAAAAACACTTGCATGCATAAGCATGTACGTATGTACATACATACATGATCAGAGTTTACTTTTCCAAAAGTCTCCTTCTAATTTTCGAATGGAGAAAAATGCAAGTGTTGAAAAAACATTTAAACTTAAGCAAACACGCATACATACATACATATGTACATACATATGTATATAAATATTGTAAAGCAAAAAAAAAACACACACTCCACAGATTAAAAATTCAACAAGAACTTGGAAAGTTTTAATGCTTAGATGTGCAACAAAGTGCAACAGGACTTACATCCGGTTTTTCATATGAATATTCATAGAAATATATGAAGATTTATCGTAATTGATTATTAGTTATTTTCATTTGTTAATTTGGTGAAAAATTTACAAAAGTTTGTGTCTTAGTCATTTGGTTTTCAGTTCTTTTTGGTTCAATCATAAAAGTGATGGGACGATGGATGTGTAAGTGTAATGCAATTGCTGTCGCCGCATTCCATCTCAAAGTAGTTGATTTTTATATAAAATAGTTATAATATTTTTATTTAACACCAAGGAAATTTGCTTTTTAATTTAAACTTACATATGTACATATGATGGATATAAAATATTGTTTATATGAATGCGTACATACATACATACACACATATCTACATATGTTTGTATATGTGCATGCACACTCGAAGTATGTATTTAGTTGTATTGGTTCTGTAGCCACCCTGCAGGAAATGCGAATAGTGAAATTGTACTAATATACTAGTGACATTGTCAGTAGTACTACTGACCAGGTGTACACCAGTCAATGTAATCATCTATTGACATTTAACATTAGCTTGTCATTGAAAATCCACCAGTAGACTGACTAATTAATTATTTTGGGACCACATGGCGACATTGTCACCAAAGATTCACTAGTAAATTTTTGGAGCTCTAGTCTACAATATCGATATTTCCTCTCTCGATGTCAATAGTAAAATTGTAGAGACTTACTAGTGACATTGTCAATAGTACTACTGACCAGGTGTACCCCAGCCAATGTAATTGCCTATTGACATATAAAATAGGGTTGTCATTGAAAATCCACCAGTAGACTTTAGCACTATTGACGAGCTAGTTCTGTTTTGACAATATAGAGACATTTGAACCAAAGATTCAAAGTGACCCTTCTCTAAACAAAATTATATTATTCAACTAAAAACATTTGTTTAAAATTGATACAGCCAATCAAAAGTGGCAGCAGCTAGCCGACGATCGGCTTGAAAGTCTGGTATTGACTGCACAGCATAATAAAAAAAAAGAAACCATACTATTGATGCTTCGGTTGACAATGTCACCAGAAATACATTAGAACTGTTGTCTCTAACCTATCTATTCTCGCTCATAAAGGAAAGTTGTCGCCATTTTAACTAGCGAAATTGTCGCTAGAGAAAATAGTGTTGACGTAGTGACATATGGTTCTAGGCTGACTAGAGGGCATACATTCAAACGTATTAAAACTTGCATGTTTGTGTGCGTTTGTGCATGAGCAAATGTTTACACAATTTACAATCTTCTTATTCGTATGGATATACGTACAAGTATTTACTTGAAATTTTGTCATTTTTCCTACATTTTATTTTATTCTTCTATGCTAAGATTCGAGCAGCTGTCAAAATAGCAAGAGTAAATATTTTTAAAGTTTTGAAATGAAAATTACTCTTTTATGTTTGATTTAATTGTTTTCTCAAAACTTTAGTGTAGCAAATGAAAATTTCTTAAATAAAATTGAAATCTTTTCTTTGCATATTTGAGTGTGCGAGTAGGAAAAATTATGTGTTTGCAACCCACTTTCATGCAAAATTGATAAATGTTTCGTAAAAGTGTTCTTGGTTTTTATAGTTTCTGTTTTTAGGATTTTCTGAAAGTATACACATTCCTTATTTTTTTAAATTAATTTTTGTTCTGAAGCCGAACTATGCAAGAACTGCTGCTGTAATTAAATTGCAACAATGTTGTGAAAAATATTGTTAAAAATATCTTCTCTCTTCTAATCGATGTAATCAAAACTTGATTTGGGTTTTACTTTTTTAAAGTAAAGAAAGAAATAAGTAAAGAAATATGCATTCAAATGTATTCAATATTACCACACAAAGTATGTAATAAGAGTTCACATTTTGCCATTTGTTTTTTGTAATTTCATTAATCAAAACTAATTAAATTTTATGCTGTCCTGCCACCATCAAAATGTATACGATGCTGTAGTATAAGTAAGACTCGAAAGTATTTTGTCACTTACTAACATTCTAGTCAAGCGTATAACAATGCTATACATAAATTGCTGCTAGCGCGCTTACTTTGTTTTTTATTTTCTCACAATTTTATAGCCTTCTAAGTGCTCCTTATGACCCATTTAGCCAATATATTTTAATGTTTGCAATACAAGCCTCATTCAAGCAGCTAAACAAACTGGGCAAACTTTTTCATTGTTTTTTGTTTTATTTCCTGTAATGGCGAAAAACACTATAATTTTGAGTTTCAGTATGAAAATTAATGTAATTCACCACAACATTTACTAACTATAAAGATTTTGTTGTTGTGTATGAATTTATTAAACTTATTTAATGTAAGAAATTTTTCCCGAAACTGCAAAAAAGACCCCTTTTTATATTCAAATAGATAATTTTTTTTCGTTTAATTTTAGAACTTTATGCTTAAGAGACCCCTAAACTGTCAAAAAAAACTTGCTGGCTTTGCATGTTTGTCGATTAAAAATATTAAATTTTTTCTTTATTGAAAATTCATGCATTTTGCACCTAAAATCATTTCATGTTTTATCGTGTAAATTTTGCTCAACACGATATGACCCGAACCCGCCCGAAGTCTGATTTTCTATCAAGGGCGTTCCTGTTGTTTTGAGTTAAAATGAATAAGGCTGAGTACACATTATGGCAATTTGTGGCATCGCAATAGTGTATACTGGCGGCAACTCTTGTCATTTCCGATATACATATTTTGTTCTTCATGTGAATAGATTTGTAAAATTTTTTTTTAAATGAATCCACACAATGACAACAATAGAAATAACAAATGTGCACTCAACATTTTGTATAAGTCAAAGTCTGAAAAATCTAAATATTAGAAAGCACTTATATTTATTTTGTCAGTAGAAATCTTGTTATTGGTATTTTTTTTTTTAGTTTAATAAAGAAAAAAAATTAAGTGCAAAATTGTTTCGCTGATTTATTTTTAATCTCATTTTCTTCGGTATTATCTCCTTCTTCTCTTCTCTTTAAAGACAAAAAACGGCATTAATGAGGGAAAAAATTGCGAAACTAATTTGAAAATCATTTATATTTAACTTCCTGTTCAAGTTTTCTTTTTCTTCTCTTTTCACGTCTCTATTGTATTGTATTGTATTTCTGTGACTCCTGTTAATTTAGTGTAATACAAAAGACATTTATTACCAACCATAAATCCGCCCACAACATTGGTCATAATAGCAAAAGTAAAAAGCAAAAAAGTTATCATGTATTGCTTTTTTTTCTATAACTGTTGTTTTGTAATGTCTTGTCTAGTTTTGTATTTTTTTTAAGTTTATTTTTTTGCTTTCTTTTTATTTTACTTAATGCCTTTAACCTAGACTTCCGTTTTCATGTTGCCTTTTTCTATTATTCACAGAGATTCATTTGCATTTTTTTAGTTGTTGCAATTTTTCTCTAAAATATTAGATATAAAAGTAAATTTTGGTCTCCTCCATCCACATGTATGTGGGAATAGTGAACAACAACAAGTTTAATTTTTGCAGAAATTTTGAAGCAAGTTTTTAAAATTATTTTCAAACTAGAGAATATCTTTTAAAATTTTATACAATTCTCCATTTTTATTTATTATGATAAATAATTCAAATTAATTTTGTATGAAATAATCGTTCATTGCCAGAGATCAAAAACTTTCCCCTAATATATAAAAGTATTTTCGTTCACATTTTAGTAGAGAATTTCAAGCAGTGTTTGTTGTTTAACTAATACTGACAGCAGTCGGCTGCCTGCTGTTTATTTGTTTGAATACCTCGTACGTTTTCTACCCACCCCTGTGTCTGCCATCTTCTCTAACTCGCCCCCTCGCACCATCCAACCTTTCGTTTGTTATTATTATTATTTTAATATTGCTTAAAGCCTTGGCAGACAATTGTACATTTGGTTAGCCAAAAACTGTCTGCAATGTCATTGAATAAAACATTGTAAAATGTTACTTTAACAGGGAATTATTACAATATCTACAAACACATATGAAAAATGTTCTCTGCGCTTAAAAAAAAGGAAGAGAATTTCAAGTAAAATTGAAAAAAGTGACCTGTACAATATTGAGTTCTAAAACAAAAATAACTAAAGTTGAAAAAAAATAATAAAAGTGTGTTTTTTCAATGGCTATTTGAAAAAAAAAAAAAATACATAAAACAGAATTATATGATAAGAACAGACAAATTGAGAAATATTCTATACGCCAATCAGATCGGTTACATAATAAATTAAAAAAAAAATTGTGTGATTGTTATCGAACTTTTAACGTTTAATGTTGGAAATTTTTTCCCTTAGGCTTTTTCGCTTAATTTCGAGTCCTTTATTTATCCAAAGTATAATAATTGTTAAATTTTAGTGGATTATCTTCTTTGTTTTATACCCTTCACCAAAAACAATAAATGTGTATATTGTAATTTTTAGTTTTTATTTAACGCGTGCCAAAATTAATATGAATCGTAAAAAAATTTTGTTGTTGTTCATTAAGCCCGCTTAGACTAAAACCACAATTAACAACGAAGTGCATCTAGACGTGCTTAACCTACAACAAATAACATTTTTTTTATAAAGGTATAATATATAGGCTTGTCATTTCACTTGCAACTTCCAAAATAATCAAATGCGATCCCATAAAGCCTACATTATATTCTGGATCCTTATGTATAAGATAGTTGCCTATCTGTGTGTGAAATCTATTCTCCGAAGCATCCAAAAAGTTCGATATTTCACTGATGTGTCAGTCAAATCAAAAAAGTAGTTCCCGTCATTGAACTTATTTTGTTATAAACCAGGGTTGGGAAATTGATTTTTTTTGCCGTATTAAATTTTTCAAATAGTGCATTTGTGACTCCCAGAATATGTATTAAAACAAATTTTTTCTTCATAATTCAAAAATATTGTTTTATTTTAAAAAGATCTTTACTCAAAGGTTATTCCCTGTGAAACTAATATCGGCCTATTTTTACTCGCACTCAAATGTTTTACGACTGCTCCTAAAGGGATGTTCAGTCTATTAAACTTTGATATTGGGTAGTGTAGAATGTCATGACAAATGATCAATAATACGATAAAAATTTGACATCAAATTAGACTTGACCATTTTTTGAAACTTTTCTTAAATATAAGACTTTTGATCTGATCAGAGTTGCATTATTACAAAATGAAGTAATAAAGAAACTTCTAGGTCGTCTATTTCTATGCCAATGCCGTGCCGTCGTTTATTGAATTCGTTTATCGTATTGAAATATATTACGTGTAAGCCATGTGCGAAATTTAACGAAATTATGTTATTTTTCTTTTCCTATCTTATTTAAATAAATATCTTTAACCGCCGTCTATTTTCAAAGGCCGGCACGACCACAGCTTGTATGAAACTGCGTTGCCGCCCGAAGTCAACGATTAACAGCTGTTTGCTTTCTACTTGTGATTTTAATGTGATTTCAGGTGTGACTGTATGAACAAAAACACATTTTTTTTGATAGTCGATATAAATGTCTAGATTTCTTTCTCGTAAAATGTGATGAAAGTCTACATACATGTGACCCTTAATAGACAGAAATACAAATTTATATTGATCTTTCTGTAATTTTTTACATATAAATTTGTTCATGGACATATAATTTTGTTAATGTTAATTTCCAAGTTTGACAGCATTTTAATACTTGCCTAATGAAATAAAACTTCAACGCAAATTAATTTGTAATGGATATGTATGCATGAATATGCATTTAATAGCCCATGAAGGGTATAAAAGATTCGGCACTTCCGAATATAAAAAGGACTCTTACTCGTTTTAAATTTCAATTGCCTTTATTAGAATTGTGATCAAGCGAGCCACAAATGAATAGCATGTCTGTCTGGTATATTGTACATTGTTATATTATTAATAAAATTAAAAACGTATGATTATGCTCCTTAAAATTTAAATGTCAATATAGACTTCAAGTAAACACGTTAATATTCATGTAAAACAATACAAATTGTAAATACATTAATGCTGATTGTTCTATTACTCAAACGTTAAAGTAATACACATAAAAATAAGTTTAAATTTTACCCTCATACGAGTAATATAAATAAATAAAAATTATTACTAAAATAAAAAAATAAACCAAGCACCACATAAAGCAAGACATTTAAATTGTTACTGGCAATCAGACAGACCGTCAGACCGTCAACCCGCCAACCAGCAGAACAAAGATGTTTGTTGTACATGCATACAAATGTTTGCGTAAATGTTAAATAAAGACCATAGACCATCTTTTGCAAAAATATCACAATATGGTATACAGGGAAATATGTATGAAACGATACAATCCCAATACTGATTTATTTAGGCTAATCTTTTTTTCAACAGCGATATATTTTTAACCCTAAAAGATATAATTTTTCAGTTACTGAACTGAAGAGATAAAGTCCATTCATTGATTTAACCATCGTGAAATGGAGTCGGTAAGTTCTATTGCGGATTGGTTTCACTCTCTAGTTATGAGGCAATTTTGATTATTAACAAACTCGTTAAGTCACAAATGAGGCTCATGTATGCGCCTATAAGTTACGCGAAATTATTACTGATTTTCAGAGTTACTCTGAGTAAGTTGGCAGCGTTGTTCAAGCGTCAACACATCCCTTTCAGACCCAAGCGATTTTTGTACTCGTACAGCCTGCAGTAAATATTAAATCAGATATTATATATGTAATCATTTTAGATCACAGTTAAAAATTTTTCCATAGCGCTTTTCTCAAGACATTGCTCCATTATTGTTTGCTTGTCTTACGTTTTCGAATTTGAATTCTGGCTTGGAAGTCTGAAATAAGTAAAACTTTATTTGCTTCACAAAATTGTTATAAATCAAATAAGTTCTCAATTTAAATAAATTGTTAAATACACTTTAGCATAATGTGGTCAATGCTGCAAAGAAGTTAGTGTGATCATTATGAGCCTAATCGTAGAAAAGTCATTAAATGAAAATTGTGTGTATTGAATCCAATATGGAAATTTCAAAATTTTTAAATTTTGAATGTGTTTTTCATACAAATTCTACAACGACGGAACGCATTGCAATTTATACGTTGCTGTGCCTTTCATAATTTTTGAAACTTGTATGCAAAAAATAAATAAATAAAAGAATTTTAATTTAAAAGCTCTGAATAAGCTTGTCATTGATATGAATTAAAAAAAGTATCAAAAAACTACTATACAAACTGACAACTTTAAAGAAAAACTGATTTTTGAAAGAAAAAACTGTACGACTGTTCAACTGTTTAAAAAACTGCGAAAAGCAGATAAATCTGCACATTTGGCAACGCTGGGTACGAGTATAATGAGTACAACAAACTGTATTATAGGGGATTGGAGGTTCGATAACATTGCAATAAGTATGAATGCGTATGTATAAGTACAACACAATATTAATCGTTATTAACCCTGCGTTTACACATGCAAGTACCTTGCATGCAAGCTCTGTGTACGTATTATCAACGAAAATTTCGCACAAATTGCCGACTGTCTTTTAACTTGCATGTTTACCTTTTAGTGCAGAGTTGTCCATAATATAAAAAAGTTTAATTTTAAGGGAACCAGCTAGTATTGAACTTTATTCGAATTGTTTCAATGTTATTTATGTCCAAAAAATTAATTAACTGCTTGATTTATGAATATTTAAGAAAATAATTATTATATTAGCTTTTAAATGTATTTAAGTTGGAAGTAGACTGCAAGTGCCGAAAGTGTAGATGTGTTAGTAAAAGAGATTGAGTGTATTAAGTTTTTCGAACTTGCACTTGCACGTGTAAACCCTAGGTAAACTCTAGTCATTTTTGTCTGCTTTGTTATCATTGAAATCAAATCTTAACAACGAATGCATAAATAATTTTATTCCACACTGTATTCAGTTTATGGCTACATGAAATGTGATCAGTGTGACCAGATTTTAAAATAATATTAAGCTAAATCACGTTTGAAAAAAGCTAAAATAAGCTAAAAAGTTACATTTTAGGCTAGAAAATAAAGCTAAACTTTTTTCCACTTCTTTGATCAGTTTTCAATAGTTTCTTATTGCTAAACTAACGTTAAATATTACACAAACATATTTTTTTTATTATACATATAGAATATTTGCTTAATGAAATTATTTATTAATTATTATATTTTAGATTTACTGAAGAACAAAACAAAAACTTCCCCAAAATAATCTTAAAATTTTTTTAAAAATGTAAAAACATTTATACTACAATACGAAAGTTTTTTAAGTGCATTCATTAATGCTATTTAAGGTAAAGCATGGATCACACTATCGGCACAATGTACCGAGTTTCGTCAGATCAGTGAAATAAAGTCATAAGTAAAGATTTTGCTCTAATTTATCGCCTACTTGAAATACAAGGACATAATTGCGCCACACTGCATTGGTAATAAGCCCATATAGACTTATTCCAGAATTAATTGAGTAATAATGCAATTTTGGCTTATTACTTATGACTTTATTGAGGTGGCCCGACGAAAATAGGTACATAGTGTTATCCAGGCTTAAGGCTATTTCAGGTTTTTGTTTTAAGTTAATTGATACCGCTGAATGAACGTTCAACTCAAGTCAAATAATTTTATACCCAAAATACTCAAAAAGTGTTTTGGCCACTAATATGAATTTAACTTTTTCCATTGGAATTCTAACCATTCTGCCATTATCTACTACTTTTCAACTTTCCATTTCTGTTATAAAATTGTCGTCTAATTTACATTTTGTATTTTTTGTAAACTATTTTACAATGCTAAAAAATTATAATTTTTATAAGTTGTTTATGTTTTTAATATATTTTTAGAGAACACGCAATTTAGACTAAAAAAAGGCTAAAAAAAGCTAAAAAATAAGCTAAGAGCTAAATGAAAATTTTAAGGCTAAATCTGAAACAAATAAGCTAAATTTAGCTCAAAATAAGCTAATATGGTCACGCTGAATGTGATACATACATACTCGTATTACATACTGGTGGTACACTGTGCGATTTACTATATAACGCAATAAATTTTCCATTAAATTTAATTTGCATGGTTTTAGGCGCAATCGGTTACAATACCAGCTTAAGTAAGGGATTTTAATATGCATTTGTTTATTTAATAAATATGTATATATGTATGTATGTATATAAAAAAATAATAAAAATATTGTTTTTTATTTTTTGCTTTATATTGTGTTTGCTATTCGCTTGCTACCCACCATTCATTCTTCCACAAAAAATTTTTGATTTTTTTCCTTACTGCTTCTATTACTCTGCCCTGTTCCGATTTTCTTTTTGTGTACAACCGCATCGAGCAACAAACAACACAGCCATGCATAAATATATTTATATATACATACATACATACATATACATATATATATATATATTTTTAATTTTTATTGCAAGCTTTCTGCGTAAACGTAAGATGAAACTTACAGTGGAAGTGAATAAAATTTGCTTGTAGGTTTTTTAGGCAAAATAAACTAAAAATATTTTTAATAAAATTATATTCATGGGGAAATAAAGAGATTAGAACGTTAAACCCACGAAGGTATACAATAAAGCTTAAGCGAAAAATGGAAATTTTTGTTGTTGCCTTTCGTTTTTTTTGTTATATTATTATTGTTGTTGTAAGTAAGGCTCTTTGTGAGGTTGCAGAGAATTATGAGAATTTAATTCCTATTTCATTTAAATTTTATTTACATTTGAAATATTTACGTATATTTTATATAAAATAGCTGCAGGACAATGTATTCTGCTGTTGTTTGTTGATTTATAAGAAATAAGTGGAAAATAAAAGTTGTATTATAAATGGATAAAATGAAAATTTATTTTTTATGCGCTTTCGCGTATTTTACTGCGTGGAAAGAGCAAAATTGAAAATTACCTTTTACCTTAATTTTGAAAACTGGTTATATTGCGTGTTCTTGATTAAGGGCCATTATTACAACTTAGAGTAAGTTAAAAGTATAATTTTATCGGACATACAAAAGTTTTTATAGTTACAAATTTAATTTAGCTTGCCAGGTACGACTTAGCTTGCCTTTCATTTATCGCTCACTTGAGGTTAAAGCAAAATTGTATTAATGAAAAACTATAAAATCCTATAAAAGCCTACTTTTAACTAACTTTGAATTATAATAATGACTTTAAAAAGATAAACATTTAATTTAATTAAATTTTTTTAGACTGGTTGCAAATTATTATTGCTTTATTTTTGTTGCTTGTGTTAAATAATTATGAAGGAGTTAAATATGAGATTTTGTTTAAGGAAGACTATGATTCTAAAATAAATAAAGTGTTAAGATTGTCTTGCTTTTTATGACTACAAGTATTTGTCACTAGCTTTTAAAGCAAAGATCACAATTCGTTTGCAGGCAAAGAAGGAAACAACTCATGAGTTAGAAAACGGTGCCTACTAAATACCTCATAAAATAGAACAAAATTAATAAGAAATCTCTATAGTTTTTTTTTTTAATAAGGAAATCTTATTAATTTTGTTAATTCAAAGATTTATTTAGAACTCTAAAAATATTATAAAGTT
This sequence comes from Tachina lurida, assembly GCA_944452675.1. Taxonomy (NCBI): domain Eukaryota; kingdom Metazoa; phylum Arthropoda; class Insecta; order Diptera; family Tachinidae; genus Tachina; species Tachina lurida. The sequence goes on from OX101753.1 coordinate 927,602, forward strand.
TTACAAATTACTAGAATGAAAAACAAAATGATACTACGATTATTTTTAAAGCAGAATAACAAGTAGTTGCAAGAAAAATATGCACAGGTGGGAAAAGCAAATATAAATTATATGAAATATTATTTCCAACACTTCCCCTCAAACTGGCATATTTCTATATATAATTGTACATACATTTTAGTTAAAATTAATTGACTGAAGGCCGAGACCTCTTAAAAACTTAAGGTGCTTAGATTTCGTTAGATTTTTGGTTAGTACATCTGATACGTTTTCATCTGTTGGAATATACTGCAATTCAATTTCATTTGCCTTCACGACATCTCTCACATGTAAATATTTAACATCAATGTGCTTGCTTCTTCCATGTAAAACTGGATTTTTAGCTATACACTGAGCGCTTAAGTTATCTCCATAAACAGATATTGGCTTATTGACATCATAGCAGTTTATTTCACTTAGCAATCTTTTCAAATAAACTGCCTCTCTTGCTGCCGTAGATAAGGCTACGAATTCTGCCTCAGTGCTACTTAACGCAATATTGGGTTGTTTTTTGCTTTCCCAACTGATCGAACTTCCTGCCATAACAAATACCATACCGGTGTAAGACTTGCGATCTTCTTTGCAACTAGCCCAATCTGCATCCACAAATGCTTTGGGTGGTTCACCTGTTTTAGAATAAACCAATCTAAAATCCAATGTTGCAGAAAGATACCTTAATATATGTTCGGCAGCCTTCAAGTGTTCAATATGAGGATTTGTATTTTTCTGCGCCAATTTCACCACAGAATGAAGTATGTCTGGCCTGGTTGAAATCGCTAAGTACATAAGTGTTCCGATTAATGACTGATAGGTTTTAGGCTCAACTGTTTTACATTCAGAGCTGCTGCATTGTATTTGAAACCCAGGATCTAAGGGCGTTGATACGGGTCTGCAATGTGCCATACCATATTCTTGCAATAGATTTTGAATATACTGCTTATGACCAACTGCAATAGAACCTGTTTTGACTTCTCTTTCTATTTCCATCCCCAAAAAATGCTTTACTTCACCACCATCAACAATTTTAAATTTTTCAGCTATCTTGCGTTTTACTACCTCTAAGTATTTTTTATCACTGCAGGCAATCATGATATCATCAACGTATACCGCTATCATGTTAAATTGATCACCATTATTCGCATGGTAAAGGCACGGTTCGTTTTTACAAGGCACAAAACCAATTTCACGAATAGCTGCATCAAGAGTAGTATTCCATGCACGTCCGGACTGCTTAAGGCCATAAATTGAACGATTCAGCTTAAGTACTTTGTTTGGCTTAAACTCATCTGAAAATCCATCTGGTGGTTTCATATATACCTCTTCTTCCAGCTTGCTGTTCAGATACGCAGTTGAAACATCAACGTGATGCAAATGCAAGCTATGTTCTGCTGCTAGTGCCAACATCATTCTAATTGTTGAATAGCGGACAACTGGAGAAAATGTTTCGTTAAAATTGACACCAAATTGTTGGCTACAACCCTTAGCTACAAGTCGTGCTTTAAATCGTTGAACGTTATCATGCTCATCTTTTTTCAAACTAAAAACCCACTTACAGCCAATTGTCTTCTTGTTTTTCGGCAAATCTACAACATTCCATGTATTATTGTCTATCAGGGCCTTATATTCTTTTGTCATGGCATCCTTCCAATTATCACAAAAGTCATTGTTATAAGCTTCTTTCACTGTTTGGGGAATTTCAATGTTTTCGTTTCTCATAAAACTAACTGCTTGGTAAACTTTTCTAGGTCTTCCTTTGGTACCCGTACGAATTAATTTTGGCCTACCTCTTCCTCTTGGAACTTCAACAGGAAATGCATTTTCATTCTCGCCATCACTGTCTGAGCTGCAGGTTTCAAACTCTTCACCACTTTCTCTATCTCGCTCAACGATATCGCTATTATCATCACCTTTTATATTGTTGTCATCTTTTAAATTGGTATTTTCATCTTTTTGGGCTATAATTTCAGCAAAATTGTATGAGTCTGAGCTTCTAGACATATCCTCGCAAAATTTAACATCTCTTTTCTCAACAACATTTCTGCCATCGACATCATATAACCTATATGCTTTGGATGTTGTTGAATAACCGACAAATATGTAACTCTTACCCCTTGCTGCAAACTTTTTATGTTGAATCTTATCTAAAGCAACAGCTGGTGAGCCAAAAACACGAAAGTGTTTAACGTTTGGTTTTCTTGAGTGCCACATTTCAAAAGGCGTTTTTTCATGCAAAATTTTAGTTGTAGTTCTATTGCGTATATAAACGGATGTATTTACAGCCTCTGCCCACAAAGACTCATTTACGTTTGCGTGCAACATCATACTTCTAGACATTTCAATAATCGTCCTGTTGGCACGTTCCGCAACACCGTTTTGCTGTGGCGTATACGGTACAGTCAATTGCCGTTGAATGCCACATTGTTCAAGAAAATGATCAAATTTCTTATTTACATACTCCGTACCATTGTCGCTGCGAATCGCCTTAATTTTGTGTTCGGTTTGATTTTCTACAAAAGTTTTGAATATTTTAAATTTTTCAAACACTTCACTTTTGTGTTTTATAAAATATACAAAGATCCAACGAGACATATCGTCAATAAAACTCACAAAATATCGCGCACCTCCAACTGATTGCGTATTCATCGGTCCGCAAACATCAGTATGAATTAATTCCAATAAATTCTTTGATCTGCTTTCACTTACGGAAAATGGTTGACTGCATATTTTACTTTGCATGCATGTATTACACGATATATGTCTTGAAATACTATCCAACTTCAAACCATGGACGGAATTTTTATTGTAAAGATCACCAAGGGCTTTAAAATTTAGGTGACCATAGCGATTATGCCAAAGAACTGCACTGCTAGCATTTAAACAATAATTAAATGACATTTCTTCTGAAAATACAAACAAATTTGAGCTTTTATTTGCTTTAAGTAATTCTTTACCACAGTTGTCTATAAATATGGCAGATTCTCGTTCGAACTTCACTGTCAATCCATTATTTGTAGCTCTTGACACTGAAATGAAGTTACCCATCATACTTGGAACGTAAAGAACATCTCTCAGTGTTATGCTTCCGGTTTTAGCTTTAATCACTACGTCCCCTTTCCCTTCAGCTTCTATGAACTGATCACAAGCTAGCATAACTTTCTCTTTATATTCGACAAACGAAATAAATCTCTCACGGTCGCAACAAATGTGCACCGTTGCGCCGCTGTCAATGCACCAAGAAGTTTTGTTCAACCCATTGTTTTTGTATGCAGCTAATAAAGCAAATGAACGTTGTTGTGGGTTCTTTTGTTCATCTTTTATTCGACAGTTTTTTGCATAGTGTCCACGCTTCCCACATTTATAGCATTTAAAGTTATTCTTGCCAAAGCTCTTTTTATTATTTGATGTACTATTTGATTTTAACGAAAATGCGTGTTGTACAGAAACAATTTCTTCTTTTTCAGTATGCTGATTGCGTCTTTCCCACTCTTCTAAAAGCTTAACCTTCAAAACATCAAAAGTCGGCAATACGTCCCTCGTTTCGATAGCTATGACGAAGTTTTCGAAATCTTTAGGGAGACTGGACAGCAAAATTATTGCTAGTAGCTCATCACCCAGAGTAATATTTACTTCGCTTAGTTTTTCAGCAATTTCGACGAACAAATTTAGATACTGCATCATGTTAACAGCCTCCGACATACGAAGTGCTAACAATTTTTTATAAAGACTGACCTTTCTTAATGGACCACTTGGTTTATAAACAGCAGCCAGTTTAATCCACGCATCAGCAGCTGTTTCACAACTTTTTAAATAGCTAAGTTGAGATGGTTTGACTGAAAGCATAATGGTAGTTAATGCTTTTTCGTTTTGTTGTTCCCATATCAAAGCTTCTGCTGCTCCCTTTGGCTTTTTGCTAGTTCCATTAGTTACACTCCATAGTTCTGAATGCCTGAGAACGCACTGCATCTGGACACACCAAGTGTCATAGTTTTCTTCGTTAAGTTTATCAATTTGATAAAGGGAATTCATTTTGAATCCAATTGAATATTACGACTAACGTGAAATAATGTGACTAACACAAGCTATTCCTTGATAAAATTTTTATTTTAATTTAAACGAGCTCTGGGCCCATAACCTGTTAATTCAAAGATTTATTTAGAACTCTAAAAATATTATAAAGTTTTACAAATTACTAGAATGAAAAACAAAATGATACTACGATTATTTTTAAAGCAGAATAACAAGTAGTTGCAAGAAAAATATGCACAGGTGGGAAAAGCAAATATAAATTATATGAAATATTATTTCCAACAAATTTCATAGAGAAAACCTTTTTGAGGAAATCAAGAAGAAATCTTGTAGTTTTTATGAGGTTATCTTATTCATTTTTTCAATAAAATAAATAAAAAAAATTGCGTCTTTATTCTCTGTACTTATGTATTTTCATTTAAATTCTATACCATATACATATGTACATATGTATGTAGTATATTGTAGATGTTATTTATTTATACATACATATATACATACATACACATTATGTTATATTCTTAACTAACGTACTCACTAAATATTGAACCAGCAAACTTCTACCTGATAGACAAGCACTCTACCCAATATGCTAACAAGCAGCCTGAATAACCATTGAAAATGAAAAAGATAATGAAAAAAATGTCTCTATGTCTATTTATAGATATGAAATAACAAGACACCTCATAAAATCAAGAAGATTTCCTTATTAAGAAAATCAATAAGATGCTTTACACACACAGAAAAAAATAGACAAGAATTATTATGCATACTCATATAGTATGCATACTCACATAGGAAAATTTGTGGTTGAAGTCTACTGATGATTTGGTTGGAGCGCCAATGAAATGTGTATATATACATGCTAAACCAACAGCAAATAAATTTCAATTATTGTATATTGCCTTGTATGTACACTTCTGATAACATGTCAAATAATAAATTTCTTTAAAGTTTATTTTTTATATGTAAAAATAAAAACTTAAAACTCTCCTTTCAAAGTTACAAACAAAACCTAAATATATAAAAACAAAAAATAGCAATACAAATAATAAACTAAATTTAATTTGAGAACTTTTTTTTTTGGTTTGAAAGCAAAATGAAAAAATACCAGCGAAAAATATTAATTGAATATCCGCTTAGATGCGGTTTGGCCTTTTTACGAAAAAATGGCAAAGAAAAAAGCTTGAAATGAAAAATAGCAAGACAAACTTCAAACATTCTTTTATATACATACATACATACATACATACATACATACATACATATAAAACAGCAACAAAGATGAGAAAACAAAAAACATTAATTTATGTAGTAGCGGAGTGAGCAAAAAAAAAAAAAAAAATGCGGAAGTTGAAGTAAAAATCACATTATCAGCAAATATGTTGCGACGTTGATGAATGTATTAAAACGGAGGGAGAAGAAAGCTAAAAGTAACAAAATAACAGTTTGTTAAACACACTTCCTGATTCCCACTCTCTCTCTCTCTCGCTCACACCTAAGAAATAAGAAGCAGGAAGTTAAAAAAAAGCAAACAAAAGTATTGATGTGTGTGTCTGCCTGCCGATATCAGTTTATTTACATGCACATGAACACATATTAACTTTTCTCTATGTAAATTTTGATAAACAATTTTTTGGAAAATAATTTCCCAAAATTTTTTAATTTAATAAAATTTACTTGCTGTTATTTAGTAGTCATATTCTGCGTTATTCATTAAAAATATTTCTGTTTTATAAAGGCTTTATTAAACAAATTTTGTATGGCAATCTCAGTTATAAACCTTTTATAAATCAAAAATATTTTTTATGAATAAGGTCTATAGCATCTAAAGAATTATACAAAAAAAAAAAAAAATAAAATAAAAATGTATCACATACATTCTTCATATGTATGTATATTAAAAAAGTTTTTATATTCTTTCCTTGTTCATTAAATATTTCGAATAGAAGAGTCGAATAGATATTCGACAGAAAGTACTCGTGACTATTGTTCTTTGCGAAATGCAGACTCAACTGAACAGTCTAATCAATCGACGTTCTTATTAAACAAATGTGAGTTTTATAATCACTTTCCTCTTTTATATGTGAAAAATATTAACATTGAATAAAATTTCGTAACATTGCTGTTATTTAACAGCTTTGAGATTACTGTTATTGCCAAAATCCTGTTTTAGTACCGAATTTGCTATAAAAAAACCAATTTTAGGAAATTAATACCAGTAATACATACTAATACTGTATTAACATAATTTTTCTTCTTTTTTCTTTTAAAACTGTAATTGTTGTGCATGCAACATAGAACCTCTTTCCAGGCATACTGAATACTTTGAGAGTTTAGAGAATTTGACATGCTACTTTTTGGGATACCGCTGAAATTTGTTATATATTTTATTTTTATTTTTATTTATTATTTATAACATTCAAATAATTTGCGTCTTTAAATGTTGGATGTTTTAAAAAATTTAGTGTTGGTTTCACAAGAATTATTCATACAGTCTTTTAAACGTGCGAAAATTTCCTTTAGATGTGGAAAATGTAGTTATGATTATTTCATCTTTGAGCTCGAATCACTTTCCGCCATGATTTTTACCACGGTGTGAACTGCATTGTCTTTATGGAAAATAAATTTTTTTTCTTGGCCAAATACGATCGTTATCTGGAAATCCTCCTAAAATAGGCCCCAATAAGTTGGCGTAATATTCGCCATTAATTGTTTCACTCTTGTGAAGATGGATTATAAAGCACGCATCAGAAAAAAAAGTCGACCTTGCTTTATTGGCTGAAAATCCCACTTTGGCCTTCTTGGCACCGATTTACACCTAGTGTTTTGTTTTGCTCTTACGTGGTGTTTCCACGTTTCGTCCACGACTACGAAATGGCGCAAAAACTTGTCCTTAACGCACTTGAACAACTCTAAAAACTCCTGAGAAATTGTCATATGATTGCGTTTCTGGTTGATTGTGAGCAAACGTGGCACCCATCTTGCGGAAAGCTTTCTCCAACCCAAATCATCATTTGAAATTGAAACCACGGAGCCATGTGAAATCTCTATGGCTCTTCCAATCTCCGATTGGCCACTGACAGTTTCCTGTTGGAGCAGTGTTGCCTTTTCAGCTAAGAGACGGGAAATTCAAAATGTCACGATACTCGTATTCTTTACACTTTATAGGTTTTTTTAAATTATGCTTAGTTTATCTAAAAAATCATTTTTCTTGTAACTGAAAATTTATTAAAAGTGTGTGAATAAAATTTAAGCTATTTCAACTTCCAAGCATTAATAAGTTACATAATAAATCTTACAAAAATAGATTAAAAAAATTAGAAGAGACTCATCAGTAGACTTTAACCAAAAAATTCTTAAAAAAAACGAAACATATGCACATGTTCACACAAAAAAGTAATATGAATAATTTTGTAATGTCAATTAAAATATTTGTAATATCAATTAAAAAATTAATTAAATTTTCAACTATAAACAATTTGATAATATCAATTAATTCAATTAAATTCTTAATTGAAAACATTAATTGGTGAATACATTTTTCTATGTTAATTGAAAAACCTTCAAAATATTATTAAGAATTACGTACATCACATTTGGAGAATTTTTCTACTTATAAGGTTTTTTAAGCTTTCTTTAAATAGTATAATAATGAAAAAATAATAATAAACCTTTTTTTAAATAATTTTTTGATGGAAGTGTTCTGATGAATTTCCAAAGCAGAAACGAAATGCATCTTGGCGTACGTAAAAAACAACAAAAAAAGATCTTCAATTAAATATACATACTTCGTTATTTTTTATTAGAAAATTATGTATATTTAATTATTAGTGTCTTGCAAAATCCCAAGCTAAAATTGCATCTTTATTCTTTTTCCATTCAAATCATAGAGTTAAAAAAAATACAAAAACAACAGCTAAAAGACAAAAGCAATAACTATCAAATGTAGATTAGTAATAAAAAGTAAGACAAATAAAATGTTCAAACAATATTCGAAAGTAAAATTATATAAAACTCAAATTTAATGTGAAACAATACACGCAGCAGTTATTAGTGGGCGATAAGGGGAGGAATATAAATATTCGGAAAATACAATAATAAACAAACGAATAAAAACTCATGACCTATAACACTTAAGAAATCAACAGTCCATAAATGAAGTTTCATTTCAACGAATTTCATTAGTTATAGAAAATCTTTATGTAAGCCGAGGAAAAGAGAATTGCCAGCAGCTCCATATGGACCAAAAGTGAAGAAACGGAGCGAGCATGCGCTATGCCTGACATTTTAATTCCAACATCAGGATTCGTTTCATATTCAAGTTGTTTTTATGCAAGAGAAAAAAAAATTTAGTACAAACGAGTAAGTTTTGAGAGAAGGAAAGAGAAAGTATAGAAAAAGTTTTTATATATGATTGTATAACATCGTAAATTGGTCCGGCCATGGGATACAAACGTGCAAAATCAGTTTGTTTGATAACGTAGAAAGTACTGTAGTCAAATAATAATTTTAACGCACACCAGCACTCAAAAACATTCGCAAAAATTAAAATAAAAAACAGCAAAAATAAAAAATAATGCAAGACATGGGAACCGGGCGTAGGCGTTTGTTCATTGAAATGGATAGTTAAAATAAAAACTTTATTATTGTGTTATGTATGTATGTATATATCCATGTTTATTAATTAAAAAAAATCGAATATTAACTATATGTTAAATTTATATACATACAGGCATACACATCCATTTGAAATAAAATTGTAATTGATAAATAAACAATAACGAAAACAAAATTCTATATTCGTTCTTAACCTAATTTCCGCTGTTTGAAAATTTATGTATGTATGTGTGTGTGTGTGTCCACATGTGGTTTTAATGGTTTTGTGGTCTTTGCGGTCGTAGTGGTAACGGTCAATATACTCGTACGTACGTTTCCCATTTATGATTTCATTTCTGTTTCATTTTAGTGTGTGTGTGTGTGTGTTTTTCTTTTTTCTTCTTTCATTTTACGTTTCAAACGTGAGTGTAAAAGGTGCAAATAATTACCGTCATTATTATGTCTCCCATTAAAAAATGTATTAAATAAAATTTTATTTAAGCATGACCATAAAATAAAATTAACACACAGCAAAAGGATAACATTATCATCATCGTCATCGTCATCCTTTTTTTTTTTTTTGAATGAAAAATATTAACTGTACTTAACGTGTTTGGTTTTGCTGTTAATGACATCAAATTTAATGATTAAAATATATTGATTGTAGACTTGAAAATTTAATAACTATGGTGTCGTATCAAATTAACTTTAGGTGAGTTTAATTTTATATTTGATTATTGAGACTTCTTCATGCCCTGTTTTTTAAGCGAGATAACTATATATGTACATGTAATTATATAGTACAAATAGAATCAATTTGTTTTAATGAGAAAAAAAATCAGATTTCTTTAAGTAAATTATATGAATGTATTCGATTTCACATTGAGTTTACAAATGAAGGGACTGTTCTGAAGTCTTTTAGTTTGAAGCTCCAATGAAAAGTTGCTTGGACCAATTTATCTAAAATCGCAAAGTTCTCAAAATTTCATTTTATAATTTGTATCTTCGATCAATTCGCTACAATATTGATAATAATATCGAACTTTATTTTTGATTTTATCGTAGTTTAGAATTATCAAAATGTCAAAATTGTTGATAACTTTTAAGATACAGGTTGTAAAATGTTATCGTAAACTAGCTTAACCCGGCTGCTTCGCTACCTTCCCCTCCCCACCAAAAAATAAATATATATACATATGTGTGTATGTCATTTGTGGTGCAATATGAAAATTGGATTTTGCCACGCCCCTCCGTCCGCAGACCCATAATCAAAAATCAGACTTCACAGTGTCACCCGCCTGAATATTCTGAAGATTCCCTGAAAATTTCATCAAAATCGGTGCAGCCGTCCTCGAGTACATACGTTACATACATACACACATCCTTTTTTATATATATAGATAGATATAGATGACAATTTACATAAAAAACACATTTGAATATTTAAAAAAATCCTTCTCCTAAAAACTTAATTTTTTTAAATTTTTGTCGTTTATGATTAAATCGAAAATAAGGCTCGATATTACTGAAATTTTTTGATTGATACATTCTAAAATATACATATGTATACGTATATATATATACGTCCTGTTGTTCCTAAAAGGAGCATGAGTACAATTTATAATTTTTCTTCCATTCGTCTATCTCAAAAATTTTTTGATTTCATGCTAGGTATTTTTTGTTTTAATGGCCTCGATAGTCCTTTGCGGATGTAATGTCTAATCCAATTTCACTTTCGTTTTTGATATTTCTACTGCTACTGCACGTAGGGCCTTATGTATAAGAAAAAACTGGCATGAAGTTAGCATAAATGGCAAAATTTTTTTGCCATAAAAGTTCACATTCTCGCTAGGACTTAGTAGTGGGTTAAAACTACATAATTCACCCATTTTTAATAACAAATTGTATGGAATTCGTTACTTATGATAACTTCATGCCAATTTTTTCTTATACATAAGGCCGTTAGTATTTAACCACTTGTAGTGACTACACTGAGAAAATTAAAAGCTTTAAAACCAAAGAAAAAACGTCTTTGTAAAATTGTAACGAAAATATCTTTGTTAGAAGGAAAAAATCCTTGCATCACAATGATTTATTATCTTTTCCGTAAAGATAAAATATTTGCTACAACGATTAATTTCTTTGCTAATAAGGGATTGAAAAACGTATTTAAAATTAAAGACTTTTCTTTGTTTTTTTAAAGCTAAGCATCCTTGCTACAAATACAAAGTCTGTAACTTTAAAGAATTTTGTCTTCAATGCATAAGTGAACATTTTTGCTTGTTCACACATGTTGGCTTGCAACGGTAAACAAGAGCGGTTAAAAAAAAATAAAGATAAAGTCTGTATCCTTAAAGAATTTAGTCTTCAAAGTTAAATTTTTTTACGTTTATGTAAAAAATAAAAAGAATTGTTTTCGTAGTTGTCATTAATTGTAAGTCAGTCGATAGGAACGCTTAATAGTGCATGTGCGTGCGCCTTGTCTTTTCTTCTTCTTTTTCGTCAAGTGATTTAATATGTAATTTTAATATAAATTGAAGTGTTGTGTTTTTTTTTAAATATATTATAATAACAATGTAAAATATATAATAATAACAATATAAAAAAATAAAATAAAAAAACGATATATCGTCGTGGCAGCGCTTGACCTTTGTCAATATACTTATAACTATTAGTAGGTGAAAAGTGAACTATGTATATGAACTATTTTTTATTTTTATTGTATTAAACTTAAATAAAAAAATGTATTATAACTCTTTTAACATTAAAAATGTCTAGAGTCAGTATTAAAGTCAAAGTCTAAACATGTTGTTAGATTTTAATTAGTTAAGTAAAGTTATGCTGTATATGAACTATTTTTTTATTTTTATTACATTAAACTGAAATAAAAAAATTTTATAAAAATGCTGTGTTTGGTTTCATTAAATATTTTATTTTGCAGAAAAATTTTAATTTTTTAAAACATTTCTATAGCAGATTTCAAAGAAAATTGCCTTTGTTCCTACATATCAGTCTTTAGTATTTCAAAGAATTATTTCGTTGAATTTAATTGCATTTCTTTGTAATAATGTTAAAATTACGTCTTTGTTACAATGAAAATTGTACTTAAAATCAAAAATTCAAGTCTTAAGACTAACTAATGAAAGTCTTTGTGCCAAAATACTTTTTCCTTAGTTTAAGGACTTTTTTAAGTGTTTCCAAAGACGTAAATCCTTGCCACAAGATTTTAAGTCTTCGATTTTAAGTATATATTTCATGGGAATCTAAAGAAGTTTGCGCCTTTCCGGTAAAGTTGTTTTGTCTTTGGGCACAGTCTGACCAATAAAAGTCTTTGCAACAAAGTGTATTTTCTTTGATTTTACGATTTAATTTTCTCAGTGTAGATATGTTTTCAACATGGCGTGCAATTCATGGTGAGCTGTCCAAATGTTTGGGTTGCCTTCATAATTCGACTGAGTTACCCGTATTGGTGCGTTGTTACTCCTTTGGAGTTTGATTATTAATCAGAAAAGTAGTTGTGTCTTCTGATCGGAATTCTCATAACCTTTGTCTGCTTGATGTTAATATTTTCAGCCCGTCTTTTGTTGTTATTTCATTTTGTTTCATTGGCATATCAGAGTAGCTGTAGGAGACAGATGTCATCTGAATGCTAGATGTCCTCCAATCTTTCGAGGAGCCCTCAAAAACGTCTCTGTCTTCGATCATTGCCTGTCTCAGAACAATATCAAGCATAATATTGAAATCCTGTGAGCCAACCTCAATATAACGAGAAACCAGGCCATTGTTTACAATCCGACAACAAGTTCCTTCATATATACTTCTAATTAGTTGTATCTGTTTTGGTGGAACGCTTTTACATTCAAGCACATCTCGGATTATAATGTGGGCTAGGGTAGCGAGTGCCTTCTCAAAGTCGATAAGTTTAATATATAATGGGGAGCTCAGTTCCATTGTTATGCTTAATGAATTAATATAATCAATACAACATATATGTATATGGACAGAAACAATCCCAGCAAAAAATTTCAAAAAAGGTAATCGGGTTTGGAATTAAGCATTTTTGGTGGAAGCTGTTCCTTACTGGATTACCAACTTAATGATTTTAACAAGGTGTGAGACTAAAATAATCGATTCTTGAGAAGTACTTACTTTTTTTTATTTGGCAACAAGTTACGTAATCTATTTAATCTAAAAAAATTATTCTCCTCATTTAGCAACTTGTAAATAATTTTTTTAAATTTTAGGTAATGTGATTTGTAAGCGAGTAATGAAATTTGGTAATCAGAACAGTAAGTCATTATATGGAAAGTAGTTCTAATGGTAATGTGTAATTTTTTGCTGGGATCTTGTTCTTTTCTTAGGGTCGGCAATAATTTCTTTGGTAATGACATGTGTTACTATCTTTTTTTATAATACATTCCAGAAGAAGCCTTGAAAACTTTTGTCGTAAAGTAAATTTAATGAAATTGAAAGAATTGTTAAATGATTTTGGCTTTAACTTTTTTGAATGTGAAACAAAAGTATAGAATTCCATAAAGTTAACGCTAGAACAACGAATTGCACGTAAGTTTATGAGAAAAAAAGAAGAACGAATTTCTCTATAATAGCAGTTTTGGGCCTTTGCATTAAATTGTATTTCTTTGCGAATGATTCGCTCCTTTTGTTGCCTCATGAATTTAAAGACATACACCGAAAGAATTTTGCTTCATAAGTCCAATGAAACAATTTCATTAAATTTTTTTCACAAATCTAATAATAATTTCACAAATCCAATGAAAATTTCATGAATATTGTGAAAGAATTTCATTGGAATTGCTTCGTTGGTATTCTGCTTTCGTAAGAATATTTTATTGGATTTATGGCAACAATATTTTCTAATTATTAAAAAACCCCTTTATATTTAAGTTATTTTATTCTTTTCATGAAATTATTTTATTGTTTCGATGAAGTTATAGCACAGCATTAATTAACACTGTTAAATAAATTTGATGAAGTTTTCAATAAAATAATTTTGACGAAACTGGTTTCATTAATCCAACGAAGCGTTGTGTTGGTTGAATTTTAATGAACTTTTCATTAGACTAATGTCGAAATTCAGAGAATTTATGTCGAAAATTTTTTCAGTGTACTACATACGAGTAGGTTGAAGAGCTGTAAAAGTTTCACTCATAAAACTCAAACATTTATTTACATAACTATTCAACTAGCAATAAATGTCTGAGAACAGAATTGCTATTTCATATCTTTCATATACCATACGAATGAATACGTATACAAGTCAGATCAGCCCATAATCCATCAATTTTGATGTATATTTCTCACAAACAGCATAACCAGAAAAATTGAAGGAGAATACAAGAATTCGCTTTGAGCTCATCGGTAATAATGTCCTGCACAAGACCATTTATAAGACATTTCAAGACATAAGAGATTTTTCAAACGCTTTATTACAGCGAAATATTCTAAAACAAAGGCTAAACAACACTGTTGGCAAGACGTTTGTTTCAGTTGTTTGTCTTGCCAACAGTGTTGTTTAGCGTTTGTTTGAAAAATGTCGCATGTCTTGAAAAGTCTTATAAATGGTCTTGCGCAGGACTTTACTTTAAAATTTATTCTATTTATAAAATATTAGAATTTTCTGCTCACTTTTAAAAGGTGCCCTATTTATATTTGATAGTTTTATGTATTGAGTGTCTCCTTTTTTGCTTATAATTATTAAACTTATTGAAAATAAGAATTTAAATTTGCTCCCAATATTACTTATTAATGCCATTTGCTAATAATTCACGTTTAAGATTTATGGTGGCAAAAGCAAACAAGAGTTCAATTACCATATCAAAGGTGCGTGTTTTCGAAAGAGGCGTGTTAAAACAAACAATGTAAAATTCTTGTAAGCGGCACTTTTAATGAATTTCGTAAGGCAAAAGTTGCCTTCGAAAAAGATTTTATTTTTTGTTTTTTGAAAAGTGAACACCCAAAATTATATTAAAAGTAGGTAAAGAATTCAATTGCCTTTCTTGACTACACGTTAACGATACAAGAAGGGAGCGGTTTATTTTTTTTTTTATATTTGAGTTGCTGCTAATTTACTTTATACCTGTTATGTAGTGAATAGCTGCAAAGGGATTGTTTGAAGTTTCTTCAACTGTGTTAAACACAAAACACCCTTAACGTTAAAAAAAATCCGCTTCGTGTTATTTAAAGTTTGCTGTTCTTGCCTTCCCTTCTAACAAAATAGATTTTGTTTACATAAAAGGAAAATTAACAATAAAATTTTCTCACACAATGAATAGTAAAAAATGTTAAAAAATTACCCTACAAAGAAAAATTTTTTTAGGTTGTAAAAATTGAGAATTTACGTTGTAGCGTATTTACATAACACGTCACAATCGGTTGATAGGCGAACGAGACGTGCGGGAATACGTCCACGTCCACGTCCACGTCCACGTCCACGTCCACGTTCCTTACTTTTCGTCTTACTTAAGGCCGGGGCACAATGAAACCGTCATGCGTTAAACTTCGCCTTTTTCAACTGACATTAACGCAACGACGGAGAAGGTTGGTACAATGAGTACTTTATTAACGGAAGCATTTGAACACCTTCTATAGGTCGATTCTCCGTTTTATTTATTGAATTCAACTTTTTGTATTTATTTCGCTTATTTCTTTTGTTTAATTTTATTTTTGCTGCCACAAAACACAAAATCTAAATCAGAACATACCAAAAAAACCAACCAATACCTATCTGTCAAATTACTCAATGTACGCAAAAAGTTAAAAGTTAACCAAATTTTGTACTTTGCGTTGACGGACACGTACTTAATGTAACCGACCTCATAAGATACCATGTATTTCAACTTCCCTGTCAGTTGAAAAAGGCAAAGTTTAACGCATAACGGATTCATTGTGACCCTGCCTTTACGCTGTTTAACGAATCACAGTGTTGCCTATCGGCCAATATTTATTTGTATAAGTTCTTTTAAATGGTAACTAATTTTGTGGCAAAAAAAAAACGCAAACAGCTGATTATAAACAATATAAATTTACCAAACAAATAAAAATTTAGGGTCGTGTTCAAAAAAAACTTAACATGGCTTTGCCAAGTAATGTTAAGTAAAGTTGTATTCTAAAAAATTATTATATCAAAATTCTAAAGTAGGCACCTACGCTTTTTAAGGCTACTTTAAGTTGATATTTCCAAAAATTTTTACCTTAAATATTTTTGTTAATATGGCACATATTGAAGTGTTAGCTCTTATCTTAAATTTATTATTTCTGTCATGTTATGGAAAACATCATAAAATTATCCGAAATACATAGCAAAATCCATAAAAAAAACTATTAAAATAAATACAATTATACAAAAATGTTTTAATGATGTACATACAGTCAAAACGAATCGAAAAAGCTGGATATACAAATACTCATTTCATTCGAATAAAATAAATTATGATAATTTTTCTTTGTTCATCATATTTTTTACTTTTATTTCATAGAAATGTTTATCTGTTTTCCTTCCATTTCAGAAGCTCATATTTTTTAAATTAAGTTGCTTTACTTCCAGATAATAAAAATTTATTTAATAAAATAAAAAATTATTTGAATACTTGAATGAAATTGTGATCGATGTTGTACATCATAAGCTGTGAATTGGTTGTTGAACACGGTGGAGTTACCAGTATTTATTATTAAATTATAAAATAATTAAATTTGTCTTTTGCATACAATTTCTTAACAAAGCAATGTTAGCCTTAAAGTGCTTGGTAACTACCATGAACTTTAAAGCTCAAGTAAAATATTTTTTTTTTTACAATCGTTTGTAATCGTGAATTTTTAAATTGAAATAACTGAAACAAAAAGCCATGAAGCGAATAACGTTGTTAAAGACACGTTTTCAAAAACCTGCTATACCGTGGCCAAATGTGGAAATACTTCCATCCATTAGAACAATTTCCGAAACTGTATGGACTGTAACCAGTAAAAATTTCTATAATGTACTTATAGCTCCTTAATTGTAACATCGACATATTTAAAAAAAATTCGTGTTTGGAGTTAATAATGCTGAAAAAATTTTTATATTATGTATAATCTTTATATGTATATAAATTATAAACTTAAAACTTATTTTCTGAAGAATAAGCTTTTTCTTATTTAATAGGGAAAGATTATGAAAATGCATCTTAAGATTTTCTTTATTTCTTGATAGTTTTTCTAAAAACTTAATGTTATAAATACAGGGACACTACAAACATAAATATGTATGCTTGTATGTATGTGCACATTTTTAATTATTATTCATTCGCCTCGAGTTATTTTGAAGTACATAATCATTTGCAAACAATCTTTAATTTTTTTTTTTTAATTTTTGTTCCCTTTTATTTAATTAAAAGGAAGCTGGTTTGCATTAAATCGCTTATTGCTGAGGGTAAATACGAGTATTTACACCTGCCGTACGTTCAACAGTTGTGCAAAAACTTACCAAAATTTTAACTCACGCGACTCTTGCCCATAAAACAGTGAAGGGAGCAAAACCGAGGATACATAAAACTAAAATGTATTTTTATGCTGATTTATGGATGTTTGTAAAATGTGCCACAATTTAATAAAAAGCGCTCCCTAAAGATTACACAGTTTGTCAGATAATTGCGTGCACAAAAGACAAAAATGTCCGCCGTTTAAAAAAATAAAAATACCGCAAGCTTTTGTTTTTATTTACGCAAACTGTAATTGTTGGCTTGTTTGCGAATAAAGTGCTTTAATTTTGCGGAAAGATGGAAAATGACTCATTACAAAATCGCTGTAATTTCATCACAGAAATATCGGCTCAATTGAAGTCAAACTGATGATCATTTTTTCTGTGTAGTTTTCAAGCATAAACATACAAATATTTATTTGGTAGCTGAAATAATGCCGTAAGCCGTAAATAGAATTGGTATATCGATTGCTTAATATAAGAAAGGCGGTACTCGAATTTTTGGTATTTTATAGGAGAAGCAAAAAACTGAAGAAAAACTAGAGCATTTACATACATGCAGAAATTATTTTTGAAGTGACCATAAGTCCTTGATTTTGAATTGTGACATACTAAGATCTTCAAGGAAGATGCTGTCTCCCAGATAACGTTAAAAACACGATTTCGAAAAAAGTGAGATACGCCCTTTTTATATTAAGCCATCGATATGTATATGAAGGCTCCTTAAGTCTTCAATTCCCAGTGTCTTGCAACTAAAATAAAAACGTTGAAGACAAAGATGGAACAAAAATTGTGTCTTTATCAATTCGTGAGAAATTTTTGAGCTGGAACTACAGCTTAAAATGCAACAAACTAATTCTGTATTTAATGAACACAATTAATATTTTGTAATTTTTCAGCTAAATTTCTATATGGAATACAAAAATGTTCATTAAGAAAATCATTATTCCACATACTGTATATGCATTTTCTCTTAACACCAACACATACGACGTATGCAACACATGCTTAATTAAAGTGTAAGTGAAATCGTATTTAAAAAGAAAACTAAATAAAAGCTACATTATTCGTAAAAATTGTATAGTGTAGTAGAAAAAGTGGCGCGGAAGTAAAATAATGTTTACTTGCGAGAAAAATTCATATTCTGTATTCGATACCCAGCGAATATGAGAGTTTGATTTCAAGTTGAAAGTGCCGTGAAATATCAACAAAATGGGGATGGTACGAGTATTTAATAAGTTCGTTTCAATTGTAATATTATTTTTGTTTTATTTTTTCATTTGTTTTCAGATTCAATTACGGATGGCAGCTTAACTTCAGTTGCGTTGTGAACTGAGACAGTTGCCCAAGCAAAATTCGTGTCAGGTGGTCTCAATTCAGCAGCTGATGATCAGCTGTTAATTTCTCTTGTGTCAAATCAAAGAAAAACGTTCGGAAATTTTCTGAAAGTATAAAATTTTACAATAACAAATATACAAAGCGAATATGCAGACTTGCCAATCGAGATCACCTTACAGTTGCCTAAATATAAAAGTAAAATTGCTTAAAAAAAATTAAACCCATTTCGCACACGCAAAATTTACTTTGCCATGTCTTGAGCTTATCCGAGATAGAAGAGAAAAAATAATGAGTGTGAAAACATACAGACTTGGTTGCACTCGCAAAATTTCTTTATTCGTTACGTAAACAGAAAAGAAAATAAAATGTAAAACACTTTGTCAAAGCAAACTTTGCGTGGGCGAAAGAGGTCTTACTTATACCTAAATTCTGTTCGACGATAGTATCGTCTTGTTTATGGACGATAAAAAGCAGCATTTGTGATTCTTTAAAACAATTATTATTTATTGTCTATGCTAGAAGGTTTGTGTATTTGCTTTATGATTTTGTTCCAAATATTATATCCAACATGTATTTATTCATATATTTTTTGAACTATTGTATAATACTTTAATTTAATTTTTATATTTTAAAAGCATGGCAATACTATTTTTATTTTTCATTATCAAAGGCAACAACCATTTTTGAAGAAAATAATTTACGCTACATTTACACATGAAAGTGCTTTCTTGAAATTTTTGTATACGTATTATGAATAAAAATTTTAATGAAAACAATTACTATCATGAAAATTTCTTGTTCTTTTTCATAGGAAAGTGAATGTTCATTTTAAAAATGTCGTCGAAAGGAAAATTTCCATTTCTATTGCTTTGTTTATTACTTAATTAGAGTTACCCAGATTATCGCATACACACATTTATAGGGCAATAAGTTGGGAATAATTATTATTGTTAATATTTTAATAATATTATTGTTTTAAATAGGCACGAATTGTCTTCTTCATGTATATTTGAAGATACGAAATTACAATTATTTAAATATTTATACAAAATAAGAATAATTTATAATAATTATTTGCCACAATCCTATGTATTTGTATAAATTTATGATGTGGGTGACAGTGTTCACGTCTTTGTCATTTTACTTTCTGAAAACATCAAAAATTTACTTTCTTGAAAAAATCGTTGAAAGCTGAGTGGAAATTAAAAACTATGTGAGTGTGGTAGTGAAAAAATGTGATTGTATTGCTACTTTCTTGTGTAAATGGTAGGTTAGAGAATTCAAAAACAAGAACTCAAAAGTATTTTTAAACAAAAACGTCCTAAATCTTCTTACTGAATTAGGGCATTATAATGAGGATGATTTGTTCATTGAAATTATTTTTCGACGGAGGAAAGAAGTAGAAAATGTGCCACCTATTAGAGTGCACTTAAGGGACAATTCAAATCCTTTAAAATTACAGCTTCTACTGTGAGTTAATGTTATTGCTTAATATAAGTTTTAGCAAATAATCTCCTTTTCATCTTTAAAGCATATTTTCGATTTCACAAAGAAAAAGTAGTTTATTTCATTAATTTTAATACGAATTTGTGATTGCCAATATTATTGCAATTTAGCAAGTGAATAATTTCGGCAACTGGCAGTGCAACTAAAGTTGGTTTGCCAGCCATAATCCAGCCATTTACATAAAAGTATTATCTTGAGATATAAAATTATAAAATATAATTCTGTTAAATATTTTCAACACTTTTACGGTGAAACCGTCTTATTTTTCAAACATTTGTCGACATTTGACAATGATTTGAGAATAGCTCTTGCTAAAATGTTCGCTTGCTGCGTATCTGCTTATTATAATACTCGTATCGTTTGCATTCGAGTTACTGTGCAATATCAGCACTTAAGTATGAAATTTTATACGTGTGTTATAATTTCTTTCAACACTTGACAGACAGACTGAAAACAGAGCGTAAAAAGTTTTAAATTTAATTGTTGTAACGAATAAGTAGAGTTGCAATCACACACACACATCTTACAGACAAACACAACGTCCAATACACACATACATACATGTGAACGTTTACATCCTCGAGTGCATGTTTTTTCTATTTTTGACTTGTAAATATAAAATGCAACCAAAAATTTGGGTTAAGTCTTTAAGAATAAAATTTTAATTTCTTATTTCATTTGCAACATGTTTTAAGGGTACAAAAGCACAAGTACATCCATCCATACATATGTACATACACATATACATACACCCTCGCATGTGGTATGATTGCGGATTGCGAAGGAAGATACAAAAGTAAAAGTGATGATAACGAAATTTTTATACAAAAAGGAACTCGCATATAAACCAGAAGAACTAAGAAAATTGTTTTCAAGGGGGAATTTAAATTAATTAAAATTTCATAATATCTGGATGAAAAAGGTGAATGTAACAAAAAAGCAGGTGGCAACAAAATACGAATTACATATTTACATACACTACACATAAAATTATATTGGGCCTAATTACCAGTGTTGTATTTTCACTTTGACTACGACGATTTTGTACTAGACTAGAGAACATTGCAACATTTTTTGTTTAATCTCGTACAAAATTGTCGTAGTTGTACACCGAAAGAATTTTGCTTCATAAGTCCAATGAAACAATTTCATTGAAATTTGTTCACAAATCTAATGATAATTTCACAAATTCAATGAAAATTTCATGAATATTGTGAAAGAATTTCATTGGAATTGCTTCGTTGGTATTCTAATTTCGTAAGAATATTTTATTGGATTTATGACAACAATATTTTCTAATTATTAAGAAACCCTTTTATATTTAAGTTATTTCATTCTTTTTATGAAATTATTTTATTGTTTCGATGAAGTTATAGCACTGCATTAATTACACTTTTAAATAAATTTGATGAAGTTTTCAATAAAATAATTCTAACGAAACTGGTTTCATTAATCCAACGAAGCGTGACGTTGGTTGAATTTTAATGAATTTTTCATTAGATTAATGTCGAAATTCATAGAATTTATGCCGAAAATTCTTTCAGTGTAGTTGAAATACGACACTCGTAATTAGGCCCATTGTTATGTTATTGTGTTTGTTGCTTTATAAGGCTGGCGGTTGGTTAACTTATCGGTATTATGAAATGCGTGGCTTATTCGGCCCATGGTAAATAAATCTTCTCTAATAATTATCAAATTATAATTTGCTTTCTTCATAAAAAAAAATTAAAACAAGAGAGAACAACAAGACCAAGTAAAGAAACAAGGCATATAGTATATATCGATGGAAATGAATATGGTTTCAATGTTTCAATGATATCAGGAAAATAAATATAATTTATTTCTAAAGAACTTCCAAAAAGTAATTACGAGTACCTTGCAACAATTGATATTCAATATATAGATGGTCAATATATTGTATCAGGTAATCAAGGAAGTATATTCTGCCTCAATATATTTTTTTTTTTTTAAACATACAACATAGTTTGCGAAGCGATTAGCATGTCGGCAGAAAACACCCAGGGTCTATGGTGGAAATCGAACCCACGACCTCTGGACTGAGGTCGTGAGCCACAGGGGCATCCAAATAGATACTCGTAACATACCAACAACATTACGTTTGATATTGGCCCTACATCGTCCATAACTTTGAATGAAAATAGTATGTGCGGTTGTATATATGTGTGCTGACAAAGCTGCAACGGTTTCTCATATCAATTTTCCATTAATTAGTTTAAAAAAGTTGAAAGTGATTTGGCTGCGAACAAATGATTTTAAAATTTTTTTGCTTGGAATTATAAAATGTTGTTAATACATTAACTTTTTTCAGTTGTCTCTTTTGTGTTGTGAAATTTTGTTATTTATTCAAACCACTTGACAGTCTTAGTTGTGAGTTTCCTCTTGTTGTTGTTGTTGTTGTTGTTAATGTTGTTATGTGGGTATTGACAATTTTGCCTTTTTCCCCTTTTTTTTGCATTCATTTTTTGTCATTTGTATCTTTTGTTGAATTTGATTGCTTAGCTTGTTGACATTATGCTGCTTGAGACATTTTTTTCGCTGTCGTAAATGCTTCGTATAACTTTCTTTTGACAAATCCAAAAAAAAAAAAAAAAACAAACAAAAAAAAAGAATGGAAACGGAAAAACTTTTTATGCCTTTTTGTCGTTTCATCGTTTAACGAAATAAAAAAGGATTTCTTATTTGATTTGAAAAAAAAAACTTTTTTACATATGTAACTGTCGCACAGAAACTTAAAAACTTCAATGGCAAATGCGTACAAAGTTTTTTATGAGTTAAAATTTCTGAAAACTTAAACATTATTCTGTAAAACCAGTTCAATTTATTTAACATTTTAAATTTTAAAGTTTAGCGGAAAAAATTTCAAATAGTTTTCTTCCCACTTCTTTAATATTTATTGACTCTCTTTTTTTTATTTGAGAAATATGATATCATTTTAAAATGTTTATCAAATTCTTAATGCATACATTCATCTTTATCCAAAAAAGAATATACGTACATACACACATTCATACATACATATCGTCACCTAAAATGCAAAAATTCAAACCAAATTTCTTTTTATTGATTACGATTCACATGTGTAAAAAATGTTGCAGCTCTTATATAGAGAATACCAAAGTTATAAGCAAAATTCAAAACAACTTATCATCAATTGAATGATTTTCTTAAACAATATAACGTATCATCCATCACTCATACGAATTTAAATAACTACAGAACATTTATTTCATTTTATTAACCCTCGAAAAAAAAAGGTGTTATAAATTTGTAGTATGTGTCTGTGTATCTGTGGCTCTGTGTATCTGTATGTCTGTCCGTGTCCACGTACAGACCAAACGGCTGGACCGATTTCGATTTGGTTTTCTCTGTTTGAAGGCTGACTTGATCGAGAAGGTTTTTAACTATGTTTGAAGAAAATCGGTCTAGTCGTTTAGAAGAGGTAACAAGAGGTAACATCTTTTCTAGATATATCGGGAGTTTTTAAAATTTTTAATTTTTGTTGTTATTTTATTATTTATATTCATATCATTTTTAATCATTCTGAAATTTTTTTCAAAAGTGGAAAGAAAATCAAAAAAGTTTTGTGAAATCAATAAAATGTGTACGCTTTAGCGTACGATCCAAAAGGAGTTATGCATTACAAAACCAATGTTAAGGATAACTATCAGATTCTTCCGCAAAGGACTACCAGAAGTCTGGAAGTCAGCAACCTAAGTGATTCGTTTGCGAATGCAAAATAAAAGAAATTGCAACATATGCAAGATCTAAAGACTGTCATTTCTTCTATGATGGTATGTATGTATGTATACCTTTTGAGTAACTAGTAAATTAATAGCTGATTATCTTATTTTTGTTATCAACTTATTCTCTCTTAATAATTTAATATACTTTTTTTTCTTGTTGTCCTTATAAAAGTTAAAGAAATTCTTTTTTTTTTCAATTAGTATTATCTACATAATATGCAAAGGTAAAAAAACACCAAAAACTTTCTTCAAATATTAATAAAAACTATAATTTTAGAAAGTTGATGATACGTTATTATGTTTCAGAAAACTACAATTCAAAATAACGTACTATGATAAACAGATAATTTTTATGCAAAATGAATTTCTTGTTTTATTTAAACCATGATTTAAACATTTTGGCTTAAAGCGGCCCACCCACTTGCAATATAATTGTGCAGTTTTTCGTATTGTACAATAATATCGCCAATGTGCATGTCATATTCGAAGGTGGAACAATATATTGGCAAATATCAAAAGACTTTTGATTTCTATTGTACAATCAAGAGAATTGTGTAATGTGGTGGCAAAATTGTTCAATGTTGTTTACTTTTTCACTGTCAGGAAAATTGGGCAATATTTTCTTTGAAAGTATTGTGCCATTTATTGCATAGTATAGGTCAAAATTACAATAATATGTACAACAACATAAGCAGTAATATTGTATAATGGATGGGCCGCTTAATCACCCTTATCGTGGTTGGCGTTTTCGTGGCGAAAATTAGGCGATTTTATAAAATGGTATCGTGGTTGGCAAAACGCCAGTAAATGCGACACTTTTATGAAATCTATTACAAGTAAGTCGATAAAATAGTACCGCGTTTGGCGTTTTTGCCTGTCAAAAGTGGCGAAAACAGTCGTTAAGATTTTTGTTGCCGCAATGATGAGGGTTGGATGAAAGTTTGTGGAAATTCATCTCGGACAAAGCTCACTATACATGGCTTCAATACATTTGTGAAACGCATAACTCACCACGGACTGACAAATATTTACAAAAATCTATATCCAGCACTTTTTGGGTAACTGCCTTTGGCAAGTATCCTCATTGTTGCTGATAGTTTCAACAATTTTGATAGACCAGAGTTAGTTCTTCTTTGGGGGTTGTTTAATTTGGATGATATTTTTTTTAATACATAATTAAAACCATTCTTATTTAATCTAATATAAGTAATGAATCTGGGAAAAAGTATTTGTTTATGTAATAAATTAAAAAACAAATGTAAACTTACTTTCTGTTTGATAGGAAAAATATGTATGTATGTATGTATGTATGTATGTATGTATATTGTTTTTTTAAAAGATTAGATTCATTTGTATCACACATTTCTTCGTCTTCAGAAGACGAATAAAAGCACACACTTACTGTTATTAATTATAAAAACGAACTATTTTCAAAAATTAACAAATAATTAATTTATTTATTGTTTTGAACCTTCTACGACAGGGGATCTTTTTGACAATTGTCATAACAGGATGTTTCATAATCAAACAAAATAAGAGTCATCTATTACAATATGACTCTTTTACAAAATAGCTATAGGCGAAAATTTTACACGATACCCACTATAATAAAAAATCGACTACAAACACGCCAGTCGTCGAAATACGCCTACGCCAAACACGATAAGGGTGAATATCTCTAACAGTTTCCATTTTATGCAGTTTTTTTGCTTCTCCTGTAAACTTATGAAAAGTGATGTTGCGTTATTTTGCATTTTAGGTGACGATATGTATGTATATGATAAACATCTGTTATCTGAAAATTTTATTTAAACTTACTAGGCAATCTACAGCACTAAAAACACAACAAAAACTTCTGTATAAAAAATGCAAATTTACTTTAGATTTTTATCATATTTTGTTAAGCAAATTTTAACATAACATTACAATATACAAAACCGCACAAGAAAAAAAAAACAAAACATTCTAGTAGACAAAACATTATGCATAGAACGACGTCAAATATACATAGAAATGTGAAAAAGATTTAAGGAAAAAAAATTGTTTGCTTATTTTTTCATACTAACATACATTTCCGTTCTCTTTATATTTTGCACACAAACAAAACAGAAGAAGAAATATGTAGAAAAATATGAAAATTGTCTTACAAATAAACATTATATCTTATTGAATGTGAAACTGGAGTTTAAAGAATGTCTGTGCAGAAAGTTTTATGAGAAAACTAAACCAAAGTAAACAAAACCAAATGTCAAGACAAAATGCGGGAACAATAACGTTATAAAAAGGGAAACCCGAGAAGGCAATTTAAATATTTAAAATTTTTTTTATTAAACAAATCTTTATCAAAACAGGCAAATATTATTTCATTTTTTTTTTAAATATTTGAGAATGATCTAGGAGAAAGTTTGATCTAGTGATCTTGGGCAAAATAAAAGGCTATACTTATTACATTAACAATAGTAATGACCGTTATTTCTACTCATAGATATCTAATAGTATACAGATATCAATCGTGTCAGTTAAATATTATAAGGCAAGCTCGTAGGCAAAAAACTTGGGTAAAATATCTGTAATAATTTTGCTGATAAACGTAAAAAAAAATAATAAATAACTCTCAAGAAAACTTTCAGTTATCTCATTAAGAAATAACTCCTAAATTTTTAGGATGTATTTAACTTTTTTAGAATTAATTTTATTGCTTTTAAAAATTATGGGCAACACTGTATTTGATCACAGGTGACTCGCCATAACGCTATATCCATAAACATAACTATAGAAACCAATTGAATTTTGATTTTTCGGCGTTACCATAAACAGCTGTTTGCTCGTTAGAAATATTTGTTGTTGAACCTTTGAAATGATTAAACAAATGAAAACATCAACAGCTGTTTATGGTTATGGGAGCAGTAATAGGTGAAGCATATATGTATATTTATGGTTATGGCAATCGTTATGGCTATGGTTGTGACATTATGGTATGACACGTCTGTTTGAATCTTAAAAAGCTGATAATGAAATAAGGAAAAATTGTATTGGTGTTATGTCGGCGAAAAAAGAATACAGGACACTTATTTCACTTTGTGCGGGACTTATTTAATTTGCTTAAATTTACTGGTCATCTTCACTTTCTTAAGCTTTTCTGCAATGTCGACCTACTCCCGTGTCTTTCTACTCCATGTCATATCCCGAAACCAAATTGATTTTTTTATGAATTCGGCGGCTTATGATGTATATACATACACCCTTATCGTGGTTGGCGTTTTCGTGGCGAAAATTAAGCGTTTTTATGAAATGGTATCGTGGTTGGCAAAAACGCCAGTAAATGCGACACTTTTATGAAATCTATTATAAACAAGTCGATTAAATAGTACCGCGTTTGGCGTTTTTGCCTGTCAAAAGTGGGGAAAACAGTCGTTAGGATTTTTGTTACCGCCATTACAGAAAAAATAAACAAAATCAAAAAATTATTTGCATATTTTGTTAATTTTGTCGTTTATAAAATACATTTTGGTATAAAAATAACTTTAGTTTAAATAAAATAAACGTGGAACAAGAATGGAATATCATATCCAGCACTTTTTTGGTAACTGCCTTCGGCAAGTATCCTCATTGTTGCTGTTAGTTTCAACAATTTTGATAGACCAGTTCTTCTTTGGGCGTTTTTTAATTTGGATGATATTTTTTAATACATATAATTAAAATCATTCTTATTTAATCTAATATAAGTAAAGGATCTGGGAAAAAGTATTTTTGTATGTACTAAATTAAAAAAAAAAAACAAATGTAAACTTAGGCCCAATTCATACGAGGATTTAAAAATCTTGTTTTATTTTAAATTCTCTTTAAAAGTTGCTTCCAAAAACATTGTACATTCATACGATGATTTTTTCCATGTTTCTAGGTTTGATTTTTTTTGCCTTCAAAAATGGTATCAGTGCTGCCAGTAGATTTTAAAAAATCGATTTTCCCTACATGTTAAAAAAAATGTTCCCATACGAAAATCTAGAAATTTCATTAATTTTAATTTAAAAAAAGTTTAATTAAAAACATTTAAGTCCTTATTTTAACATACATATGTAGTTCTTGTGTATTAAATTATTTAAATTAATGCATACTTCTCTACAGATTTTCAGAAATTATCTTATATATAATACAAATTTAACATAAAGCTGCATTTGAGATTTCTCCATTAATGGAGTTTATTAAGACTTAAGATAGATAGATGTAAGTGTAATTTCTTTAATTATTAAATCAGTGTTTAATTGATGCCCATATTCTATTTCCTGATGTGTCTGCCATTATATAAAAGTCTGTGTAATTTCGAGCAAAATCAAATTTTGAAACGGCTTATGAGCAAAAATATATTTTAATTATAGTTCTTTTTTATTTATATACAAAAAATGCAATCTGAGTATAAAAATACCTACGTTTTGTCAAAGTATTATTAATACTTATAAATAAAGAAACGTTTTGTCAAAAATAAAATATTTGTCCGATATTCCCTATACTCATATATTAGCGACAAAATGACCTACAGGTAACACTGTTTTCTATTATAAAAAGCTGTTGTCGCATTGAATGAAAAAATAAAATAAAGCAACATACCAAAAATTAAAATATGTGTAAAGAAAATTAAAAAAAAAAACTCGGAAAACGGAAAATGTGATTTTTTTCTACCCCCTTTGTTTTTCTATACCGTTCGCCTACAAACTACAAAAATCGTGTTTCAAAAAATCATTGAAAAATCAACGTGTGAATTAGGTGTTACTTTCTGTTGGATAGGAAAAATATGTACATACATATGTATGTATATTGTTTTCTTAAAAGATGAAATTCTTTTGTATCACACATTTCTACGTCTTTCGAGGATGAATTAAAGCCCACACTTAATATTATTAATTATAAAAACGAACTATTTTCAAAAATTAACAAATAATTTATTTATTTATTGTTATGAACCTTCTACGACAGGGAATCTTTTTGACAATTGTCATAACAGGATGTTTCATAATCAAACAAAATAAGAGCCATCTATTACAATATGCCTCTTTTACAAAATAGCTATAGGCGAAAATTTTACACGATACCACTATAATAAAAAATCGACTACAAATACGCCAGTCGTCGAAATACGCCTACGCCAAACACGATAAGGGTGATAGTTTTGTTATTCTCAATAGAACATAAACAATTATTATGGACTTGTTTCATATTTTGTGGGTGGTCTTCTGTTAGGATTTGTTTTTAAATGAGCGTTACTTCATTGTAAAATGAGTCTTAACATTTTAAAATTCTTTCATTTTGAGTTTTATGTTAGAAAATATGTTCTCAGCTCACTTGTGTCCAAATAATAGGCTGCTTTGCGTTACCTGAGGGTAGAAAAGGGATAACACTATAGTTCAGATGGTGAAGTGACGTATAGATAGAGAGTGAGAGAGACAGAGAGAAGAACTCAATTCATATGTTAACTCATTTCCTTAATTTTCATAACCTTGTTGCAGCGCCTCTAGTGCAAAGCAGGCGCATTATTTTAAGCGTTGTATAAATTTAATTAGTTATTTGTATTTCGTCGACAATCTATATCGACGAAGTAGAGCGCTAGCATATGCACTAATGTGGATCAGAAAAATGTATGACGTTGATACGAATGGTGCTGGACAGGCATTAAATTAAACTCGGTCTGGCGAAGACCGTAATTTGGTTGGTAGTCGACGCACTTAACTGCTTTAGCCAACAGCAACAGTTGAATTTTCAGCTTCAGCCAACAGGTGAATTTTTATTTTAAGAGAAGTAACACTTAGGCACTGAATGTCTACTACTATTACTAAGGGATACTCTCTTTAAGAAAGGGATAGTGATTGGGAAGACAGGTGGCGAAGGACGAGATAGAGGAAAGGTTCATTCTTTTACAAGTCTGCTTTTTGCACGTTTTTAATAGTGCAGGTTTGCAGCGCCTCTGGTGTCAATGCGACGTATTAATTTTTCAAAACTGTGTTAAGTAATCATTTTATTCGTTATTTGACTTCGCCGATGATTCTACAATATAATACCGACGAAGAAGGGCGCTCTGATGTTGCATTAGGACTAAATTTTATTTCGACTTATGTATGTATGTATTTTTTCGAAAAATCATACTCGTATAACCTTAAAAATGTTACATATACAATAAGAGTAAGATTTCTGGACTGATTGGAATTCGTACTCTATTGTTTGTAATTAAAGAATCAATTAAATGATTTCGTTTTCAAAACAAAATGAGACCCAAAATTTCAATGTACAACTTGTGGTACCTTTGCTTTGCTTTGCTTTGCTTTGCTGGAGCAAGATTTTTTTTTCAATATTCCAAGTAAAATAATTTAATTTTTTTTGGTCCCAACTGGGAAAGTTATAAGTGAATTTGGATTTTTTCTTTGGTGTTCTTCTGGTAAAGTTCGCAAAGAATCCTGTCACCTTTTGGTATTCTTTCTCTTTTTATTTTTAAAGAAAATTTTGAGAAAAGAGAAGGAAGAAAAAGAAATTCATAGTCATCAATATTTTGTTTTCAAAATGAAAGAAAAATGTGGAAGCTTTTTAAAACCAAAATAGTTTTTTTTTTAGTTTTTATTTGGTTTTATTCACAGGACACTGTGCCAAAGATGCCAATTCATATGTATGTACGGAACTTGGCGTGCTTAGTTTCTTTAAATCCACCAACGAATCCACTTTAATAGGAACGAAAATTTTATTGCTCACTGAAAACAAAAATCGTTTTATAACTCATCTGGTAGTAAAATAAAAAAAAATTTTTTGAACTTCTGTCACATCTTTAGCTGAAAGTCTTATTGACATTGATTTTTTACAAAGCTTCTCACAGAAATGTTTGTCTTTCCCTTTTATGTACATGATGTTAATGATGTTAATGATGATGATGATGACTGGGGAATTTTTTTCTTCTATTCAGTGAGTTTTGTTTTCTTTTACACTTCATGAATATTGATTGATTGCTCACAAGTTTGCATAATGAAACAAGCTGCAGGGCAAAAAAAGTATTTTTAAGGAAATTGGTTGGCAAAGTAAAGGTGATAGAATTATTGTTAAAAAAAAAACTTAAACGAAGCTATTGGTTTTTAGAAGCAAATTCATTATCACCAGCTGCTGTAGAAGCAGGAAGTTTTCATTTTATGTTAAAAGAAAACAAGCAGCAAATTTTTTAAGTAAACTTATTGAGGAAAAGAAAAAAAGGTGAAGCCTTTTTTCACTTTTTTTTCACCAATTTGCATACATACTTTATTTTCAATTAAAGTAAATAAATTGAATTTAATAATTATAGAAAAGCTTACGAATTTATTACCAATATTAAAAAAAAGAGAAATGGGGAAATTCAATTATTTGTGTCTTCAACATGTAACCTTTTTTTTTTTTTTGAAAGATGTTAGTGGCAAGAGAAATTGCCCACCCAAATAGAATTTTTTACCAACAACATGCAATTTGAAATGTCCTGTTTTATAAGAAAATGTATCGCACTATTATTCATTAATTAATTTAAATAAATGTGGAAAACAAAAATATTGTTTCTTTCCAGATTTTAAATTTTAACTTGACTTCTAGATAAAATTTTCTCACAATGGATAATGTCGACTCAGTCAATACATTGAAATTCGTATGTTTGGTAATTCAAATTGCTTGTGAAACTACTCGGATATAATAATCATTCTGATTTCAAATGTTTGCCTACTGAATAAAAAAAAATTCATGAACTTAATTTAAAATAAATTTGTTCGTAATAATTTTAGTTTTTTTTTCAAATATTGTTGCTGCGGCTGAAACTTGTTACATCATGCAAAGTCGCATTTAAAAGTGCAGTTTTTATTCAATGATTTCCCTTCTATTTGAAGACTGAAAGTAAATGATAAAAATTGCAAAAAATCAAACAGGAATTGAATTTTCTCTAGCTTACTACTCTAAACATACTTTTCGGTTGAATAAAACTAGGTTAACGAAGATGATACTTGTACGAGTAAGAAGCTTTTGTACATAAAGTGCAAGTAGGTTTGCGTCAAGTTTTCAATATTTTTACATCGTAATTCTGGATGCTGTACAAAGTAAAAAGTAAACTATGTTTAGAAAAAAAAAACTAAAATATATATGTATGTATAAATAAAATATGATTATGTGTATGATTAAATTTTTGTTGCAAAAGCTTTTCATACATTATGCTGATGGTGTCATGTGTGAGTTTATTAAAAAAAAATTTTATACAAAAAACATTGAATTTTACTGAAACAAAAACTATAGAGACCCCCTTCACCCAAAAAGTGCACATATGTATGTATAATATAAAGCATTTCTATATAAAGAAGGCCACAGAAGCAATTATAATATAGGGTACGCTCGTATCATGAACATCTAACGTTTAAAAATGCATAACTTGGCAGCACTGTTTAGAGTCAAACGTTTATTAATGGAATTAATCGGCATACCTGCCGAAAATATCTTTTTTTTTTATTATAATTTTAAAGAAAATTGTCACTTTTGTTATCACGATTTTCTTAAATTAAATTACTTACTTTCCAACTTGAAAATTGTTTGCATTTCGTTCAAAAATGTCAACTGTGTACAGATGTTGAGCAGTTGCAAAGCATGTGCAACAGCTGATCACGCCTACGCAGTAAAAGCTGACAGAACTGCTGCAATAGATGCATAAATTTGCTGAATTTACGAACGCACGCATAGTTTGGTTTATTTACTCTCTCTGAACTTCTAAAAAATAATAACAATATTGTACAATATTTAAAATTTCAGAGTCTTGCTGCATCCCAACTAGAGTTCGACCGATTAATCGGCTTCGGCTTCGGCCCTCGGCCAAAAATTGGTAATCGGCCAACATTCGGCCTATGGCAAAAATCGGCCGAATATTTTTCATTCCAAGCTTGAAAAATAACATTATTTTTGGTCGTTGCTCGCCGACAGTTTCTATTGTGTTTAACGTTTTGAAAGGGTTGCTTTGAAATACAACCCTGTTGCTTTCTATTTTCTTTTACTTGGACGTTCTTGTGAGTGATCATATGAAAAAACAATCTAGAAATTGCAAAATAGCTTTATTTTTCTTGTTATGTATCCAATAGATATTACAGCTATTTCAGTGATCTCAGAAAAGCAAACTTTTTTCTTAATTCATATAAAACAAGTATCATTTTTAAAATTTAAAACATTCGGCTTCGGCTTCGGTTTTGGCCGAAGTTTAAGATTTTAGCCGAAGTTTGCTTCGGCTTCAGCTTCGGCCAAAAAAAAAAAACGCCTTCGGTCGATCTCTAATCCCAACCTTTATTTATTAAGATTTTTTAATTTGGATTATAGTTTTTAGCAGTTATGTGTTAAACTTTTCTCTTTATATGTTGAAAATCTAAAGTTAATATTTAACTATAGATTTTATATGAGTGCATAGGAGTTCTGATAAAAATAACTTGTAAACTGTCAACCAAATAGAAACATTATGTATGCATCGATTATAGTCAATGATATAAGCTTTCGAAATTGAAAATTTGGAGTGACCCTGTTACAATAGAAATTGAGTTAGCTGACCACCTCGAGAGTCAGGTTTAAGTTATTTTTTTTAATGGTACATATTTTAAGTGTTTTCTTGTAGCTTTTCAATTCTTATATCTAATATTGAGTAAAAAGATCTCACAAATTGATTAAAACATAAATATATTAGAAAAGAAATCATGTTCTTGTTTTCCCACAAAATAAGAAAATACATATGTATATGTTTTTCGATTGATTAAAATATGCTATCTCAAAAAAATACGCAAACCAGTGCAAAATAAAGTTTTTTTGCAGACCTATAAATTAGTATTCATATTTAAACCATATTATAAGATCATTTATTTTTACAAGAATGAGCGAATTAACTAGTTTTTGAAAACTTAGCGGCTCTCGACATACCGCTCTTACTTGCTTTATTTTCAAATAAAATTTTAGCTTAAGTAACAAGTTGTTGTTAAAAAAAACTCTAAACAAAAAATAGTTTGGCTATAAAGTTTTGACAGATAATGTCAATGATAACAAGTTAACAATTTTTATAAAAAAAAACGAATTTCGAAAATTCTCTTATTTAAGCTTCTTTGGCGGTAATGGCTCCTAATGTAGACATGGGAAACAGAGAGAATGTTCTTTTGGGAATAATATTATGTGTGTATCTTACAAAACTCGTCAAAAGTAAGCTTTGTTGAAAATGTCACCAAAAAGTCTATAAGGTATTTTTAATATTAAAAAACTTATAATTAAAACTGTGTTTCTTATACTCTAAGGATGTTATGACACTGTTGTTCATTAAATTTCAATTAGTCCAGAACATACGCATACTATGTACAGCTATCCCTAGACTTACACGATAGATACGTTCCTGAGAAAGTCGTGTATATCGAAATTTAAAATGTTTGTAAGAAAAATCGTGTAAATCGAAAATAAAGGCAGAATCACGTAAAAAATTGATTTAATTAAGAAGTTATATACCTATGTATTTCAACTTAGGTTTTAAAATACCAGAAGCGTTTACTCAAAACACATAAAAATAAACCTTTTAAACAAAATAAATGCTATTCATAAAATCAAAAACAAAATAAATGTAATTCATAAAATTTTCAAAAATATTCAATAAAACACAAAAAATCGTGTAAATCGTGGTATTTCATAAATCTCTCAATTTTCACGAAAACCTAAATAATCGTGTAAAAAAGTATCGTGTAAATCGAGGGGTAAGTGTACTTATCTTTAAATGCTCCTTTTGAAAACTTAAGCAGCAGCTTAAAGTAAACATAAATACTCGTAAATAAAAGGATGTGTTTGTTTCTCTTTTAACTTGTTATTTGCATATAACTTAAATGGCAAAAAAATACGATTACTTCTTTCAATTAATTGATTTCTAAACCCCACCACAATCCTGAGAGTTCGATGATGACATCAATATATACCTACATATGTATATACGTACATATGTACATATCGCTCATTTACTTCAATAGTGTCATAACTCAAAAATGCGTTTTTTGAGTTAATCATGCAAAATAATTCAGCATTTTGTATTTAATCTTGTGTAAAAATTTCATATAAATAGCTTTTACTATCACCTCGAGAGAGAAGAATATTTTTTCATGTCTTCATTGAGCTGTACGTAAATTGAAAACTTTAAACGCATTTTCTGCAATATGTACTAGTTTTTTTTTAGTTGTGACACTATTGAAATAAATGAGCGATATGTACGCATAATAATTCTTTATAAAAAAATTATTAAGCATTATGGATTACATAGATATGTATTTGTTTTCTTAACAAATTCCTAAATATGTATATTTATTGATTCTATTAGAAAAGAAAAAGAAATTTTCAGTTGCAAAGCAGCTGTGGGATGAAACAGAACCCTTGCGCCATCGCCAGAGATATGTATGTTTGTTGTTTAGCCTTCGGCGGACTGCCTTGATTTGCCACAAATTACTGTATAGTTTTGCAGTTCATTTCTAAGAGTTCGTTGTTAACTGGATTCAGTCACATATACAATAACAAAACTACTGTTAATAACATTATGGGCATATGGTGTCCTCGTTACTCTGCACATTTTTGTGCAGCCATAATTTGCAAATTGATATTTTAGCATGTTTATTAAATGAATAAATAAAAAGCAATATGATAGTAGAAGTTTACAATTTACCATTCGACAGCGATCGACTGCCGTAGTTGAGGATTTAGAAACCAGATATGGGAATTGTAATTTGATTCAAAATAGTTCAGAGGTTTTTCAGGATGAGCAACTTTTATTCAAATATGTAGTTTGAAAACTAAATTGAAATTAATTAAATATATGTTTATTTATCAGAAGAACTTATTTTCTGGTGTCAAATATCATACATATGTACATATTTTTTAAGATTTTACATTAATCTTAATTCAATACTCCCAGACCAGGACTTAATGCAGCTTTTTAAAATACGTACGTAATTAGGGGATTCCAATAGTAGTTTTAAGGCCCAATAATTGACTTCCCAATTATATGTCATTTATCTTTAAGTGCCACTTAAGTACCGAATTCATTTTTTCAGCTCAAAGTTGAGAGACATTTAAGTGCCCAACCTTGTGTACTTAAATCACGCTTAAGTTTCACGAGTATACCATATGTTGTTGTGCTTGTGTGTGTTTATTGAAAACATGTACATGAACATCATGTGGTCGTATTGAAAAGAATTTCGTTTAATTTTTTTAAATATATAACATATACAATATATAGTTTCATATCATGGAAAAATATATTTAAAAAATATCTGATGCTCTTTTTGTTTCATAAAATGTGTTTTCATGCAATTTTAGTTTTCTTCATTTTGATAACCTAACTTTTTTATTTATAATAAGCAGCTGTTGTTTAAAAAGCCTTCCATAATACTGGGAAATTTTGTAGTGCTGCCGTAATTTCAACGTAATTTAATAAAAACTTTAATTAACCACTGAAAAATTAAACTAAATTTAAGTGCCACTTAAATTTAAGTGGCAATTAGCTAAATGACATATAATTAGGAGGTCAATTATTGGGCCTAAATGTCATAGCGTGACATGTTTTAAATTTTATTATTATTATTTAATTATTTCTGCTTTTGTTTTTTCTTAAAAAAAATAAATTCTTAAGATATTATGACACTTAGGGCTAATAAATCAGTCAATGATTATTTGTATTTTATTTTTAAATCTTATTTAAACATAAAAATTTGTTTCTCACTGCACAATTAAATCAAACTTAAACAGCCAACACTGTAGATTTAATAGCTAATAAATCAGTGAATGTTTAAATATAGTTTGAGTTAATTTTCATTAAAAATTAAAATGTGTTTAAATACACTTTCATTTTTTCAGTGGTTAATTAAAGTTATTATCAAATTAAGTTGAAAGTACGGTAGCACTACCATATTATGGAAAGCTTTCCAAAAAACAGCTGTTCAATATAAACAAGAAAGTTGATTTATCAATTTGCAGAAAAGTGAAATAGCAAAAAACACATTTTATGATACAAAAAGAGCATCAGAATGCATTTTTCTATTTATATATTCCATGATATGAAAATATGTGTTACATTTGTTGTACATTTGCGAAAATTAAACGAAATTCATTTTAATACGACCACATGATGTTCATGTACGTGACTTCAAAAAACACACATGCTCAAAACATATGGTGTGTTTGTAAAATTTAAACAACACTTAAATCTACAGTGTTGGCTGCTTAAGTTTGATTTAATTGTGCAGTGAGAAACAAATTTTTGTGTGTAAATAAGATTTAAAAATAAAATACAAATAATCATTGACTGATTTATTAGCCCTAAGTGTTGTTTAAATTTTACAAACACACCATATGTTTTGTGCATGTGTATGTTTTTTGAAGGCACGTACATGAACATCATGTGGTCGTATTAAAATGAATTTCGTTTAATTTTCGCAAATGTACAACAAATGTAACACATATTTTCATATCATGAAATATATAAATAGAAAAATGCATTCTGATGCTCTTTTTGTATCATAAAATGTGTTTTTTGCTATTTCACTTTTCTGCAAATTGATAAATGAACTTTCTTGTTTATATTGAACAGCTGTTTTTTGGAAAGCTTTCCATAATATTGTAGTGCTACCGTACTTTCAACTTAATTTGATAATAACTTTAATTAACCACT
Source organism: Tachina lurida (assembly GCA_944452675.1). NCBI lineage: Eukaryota > Metazoa > Arthropoda > Insecta > Diptera > Tachinidae > Tachina > Tachina lurida. Next base: position 965,037 of record OX101753.1, read on the forward strand.
GAAAAAATGAAAGTGTATTTAAACACATTTTAATTTTTAATGAAAATTAACTCAAACTATGTATATTTAAACATTCACTGATTTATTAGCTATTATTAAATGATCAAAAATGACACATGATTTTGACCGTTTTTTACGCTCTCACATATAAAGAAATATTCTCTCAACAATACTACCATACTTTTAATAAATTTCATACACTTTGTGAACAAAACTACAAAGAAATATAAGCACAAAAGAATATGAACCAAAAAAATTAGTGGGCATATGACTCTACTGCCGTAGAGTTTATTATGGGCTTTTGTTAATTTAATAGCGATTTTTCCTGAAGTTACAGACTTATTCTGTTTAATCTTTAAGACGACCGTTTCAATCCCCAAATAAATTCAATCGTGTAATTGGAACACAGTTTTCTTCGTATCATAAGACGATTGGACAACACATGCGACTTTCACGCGAGCTTTTTGAATTTAAAAAATTATTTAATTAAGATTAAATTAATATCGCATATGTATGTGCAAGTTATTGAAATATTCAAATGAAACTTTATATGTCCTCCATGTATGTATGTATGTATGTATGTAAGCACAACTGCTCACATTAAGCTCTATTGGTAAGCGATATTAAAGTTTTCATTTAAAATAATAATTTTCAACTAATTTCTTACTTCAATGTCATAAAATTCAAATGCTTTTAAGAGGTTTTTCATTATCTCCAAAAACACTCACACATTCATATAGAGACCCTGAGCACAATTGTGTTGAAGTACTAAATAATCGTACACATATGATTGCACAAATTTAAGTCATCTAGGGGGCAAAAGAACGAAATTGTAATAAAATAATACATTCAAAATCGCACACATCTAAATATTATACTCGTATGTATTTACTCGTACAAGAATACAAGAGGGACACAGATGTGACAATAAAATAGTGGGTGTGGAAGGAAAGGAATAAAAGGATAAAATACAACAGACAATAACATTTGAAAGGTTATGAAAGCAGAACAGAACAGACACGAGGAAGGGCTAACAAAAGAAGCAAACTTTACAAAATTCCAATATTTTTATATTAACAATTTTGAATTGGTAAGCAAACACATAAATTTATGAGAAATTCTATACTAATTTAATAAAAGGTCGTTCAAAAGGCAGCTGGTAAAAAAATATTTTCTCTTTTGATTCAAAGTTTAAAAAGCATCTTTGTAAATGTATCACTGTCTAGTGTATTTTTCAGATTTGGAATTAGCTTGAGATTTCATTATTGTATTTATAAACGACCAAATGGTGTTAAAATATGAGTTTTACTCTTTCTTTTTCTTTTTGGTGTCCATCAAATTGAATTGAATTGGCCAATTGTATTGAGATCATATACTCTCCGTATCTTCTTTTATGTTGGACGAATGGTTAAATAAATGTTTGGAAGTAGCACTAAAGCTACGACATCAGAAAATACAATACTGACGACCATCATTGAATTTATTGCAATTGCGACTTAAACCACTTTATCCACAGTCAACAGCTTGACCAATAAACCAATATACTTATGCTTACATTGAAGGGTATGAGTATGTATGTATGTGTAAATGTCTTCCCCACACACACAAATATACTCATACTACAGATGTATTGTCATCGAAAAAGTGAGAGAGAAAAAAATAAGTTAGCAATATGGTAACAATGCTGCAGCAGGCCAAGTTGAAAAAATATGGGTATTTTATGGAATACATGAATTTCAATTCGAAAAATACTGCTACACCACACCACACCACACCACACCACACCACATCACCCATCCATCCTTCCATCCTTCCATCCATTCGTCCGTACAAATGTAAAAATAACGTCAGCCAGGGATCAATATACTCGTTTTCGTTATAAATTTGTTTTGTGTCTACCACTTGTATTACTGCCACTGTATAACTTTCGTAAACCGTCAGCAAGGACAGACAGACAGACAATACTCTCATTTTGGTGTCACTGTTATCGTCAAGCTTAAATTGACAATAAGCTTATGTATTATAAAATAAAAACGAAATGAAATGAATTGAACAAAAAAAAAAAAAAAAAAAAAAAGAGGAGAAATTGAATTTTAAGTCCGCTATCTTTTCAATAATAAAAGCACAGTCCTTTATACTCGTACTCGTACATGCAAAAGACGAATTTAGACGAAAATACATACATACGACGAGACAAACATAAACTTCATGCTGAAATATTCGTTCATTTAAGTGCTTAATCTGAAGAACCCTTGCTTGCATAGTTTGAAAATGATGTAGCGCAGTCGATAAAGAAACTTTATTAAAAAATAATAAATAAAAAATAAAAAATATGATATGTAGTAATAATATGAATATTGCGAATAATTTTGTGAAGGAGAAGAATCTATCACATCAGCTGCTTCTTTGGGAACTAACGAAAGACAATAATGTCTGATCGATAGCTTCAATTAAGGCATGCAAAATTTAATAACCACGTTCCGTAAAATGCGCCAAATTTGATTTAATGGTGCTTCAGTGCGTATGCCGGATGTCTTAAACATTTTATATTGTAATACATATATATTGCTCATACGAAATTACCGCAACATCTTTTTAGTGAGAATTTTTAGGGTGTATATTGGAAAATGGAAGGAAAAGTCTTTTGGGGGGGGCGGTTAGAAAATGGGCAGGAGAAAAAGTCATTGTTTGAGTCACGTATCAGCGATTCAATCAAATGTGTAACTCAGATTTTTCAAAGTATATAAGCATAATAAAACATTTAATAAGGCATATCTAATAAGATAAGCTTTGAAGTTATGAATTAAAAAGTTAGCCAATACTTACATCTTTTTGAAGAACATCTAAATTTTAGGGTTTGGCGTTAGCTGAAGTAGTAGCTAGCACGTTGACTACAGAACCGAAGGTCTTGGGTTCGAGCCTAGTCACCGGAAAAGTCATTAAATACAACACCACGCATTTTACTGATGCCCATTAGCGTTCCTTCGTGTGAATTGTTGTAGAAAACTTCAACTGATTGATGAAGGCATAGTCACTGGTCATTGAACTAGACCGGCTGCAGCAGATACTAACACTAATGTAACATCAAAGGGCCCTCCTTCCTCCGTATTATGTAGCAGAATCATTGGAGAAGTAAAATAGCCAATAAAATGGCTACCAAATACAGCTTCAACAGTTTAATGCAACGCATTAACTGCAACACTGCCTTATTAAAAAAAATATGTGCAAAAAAGCAGAGTTGTAAAAGAATGAAGCTTTCCTCTATCTCTGCCTTTACCACCTGTCTTCTCTATCCCTTTTCTAAAGAAGGTAACACCTATTGCCAGAGTGTTGCTTCTCTTAAAAATAATCGTGAGTAGAAACTTGACTTTTGTCAATTGTTTATAAAGAGCGACTCCACATTTTAATTTATGTTCCTATTACCACAGCAAGAATTCTTTTTAATAACCCAAATAGGCTTAAGATAATACAAAAAGTGATTCAGTGCCCCGTTTCTGTAACTTGTGAGAAGTTCTCCTCGCATCGAGAAATATTAGATAATTATATTGGTTGTCCTATTTTACACAGGGTTACTCACATAAAACTTCATATAAACTTACAAAAAATATCAACATGTACAGTTTTTTTCTTACTCACAAGTTTTCACATTCCTTACTCTACGTCTACACCTGATTTATTTTTATCATAACATATCATTATATTGAAAAATAATTTTTTTTATGTTAGCTCTTTTTTATATGTTGATTTTGATATTTGTCATGATAAAAATATATCAGGTGTAGACGTAGGGTTACAGAAACGAGGCACATTATTCAGATATTTTGAAAGTTTCTTTTTAATGTCCTCCTGATGATCAAATAAACTCATCAATCACATACTTGGGCGCAGATCAATTATTAACATAATATAGTTATTTAAACTGTCTATGAGACTATCAACTAAAGTCATCAAGCCCCCATATGAAGTTGTATGTGTGCAGTAGTGTTTTCTTTTGTGTCTACAAACACGCGTTGTGGGCAATGATTGGTACTAACCAAAAAGCTTTAATTTTTTTCATTGATGATGATTTGATGGGCTCCAACTTTTATTGACAAAAAAAGCATCAGTTTATTTGTGATACTTGTTTATGAAGAAGTGTATCTTGCGCTACAATGTTAAAATACAAGGGCACTTTTGGCGCATTTTGCTTTGACAGTTACAATATAAAAACTGTTTATGTTCAACATAAAGTATGAGTCAGCTGATGCACAATTTGAATCAAGATAAAGCTTAAATTGTAAAAACAAAATTTTTTGATGAACTCAGCTATTGATTTCGTTCCGATTGAGTTTATTAAAGCCGTTGATTTGCCCTTAATTAACTATGTTAACATTTCCTAAAAAAAATAGTAATAATAATATCAATACCATCCCATTTGTTTATTATTAGAAATTTATGCCCCTGCATGGTGTCTTGTTCGTTTTTATTATATTTGTTTGCGTCCTTAAGTATCATTTATTTTGTGTATAATTTTATTATAAGTAGTTGTTTTCGAACATAAATTTCCATTTCTTATCTGTCTTATTAGAAGATTATCTCAATTTGTTGGAGTTTTTTTTTCCTTTTTTTTTGGAGGTGATGACCATTTTATTCCTCATAGAATGAATGTCTGTATAAATTTCTCATCAATTAGGCAAGCATTTTGCGAGTAACAGCAAAAGTGGTTTCTTTTGAAATAAAAGCGATGAATGGTGCGGAGTTTTTTCTTGGGAGGAATTGAGAAGTTGTTTGTCTATTTTGGCACAGCAGGCAGTCGATGCTTTCTTAGTTGTATATGTATGTGTGTGTGTGTGTGTGTGTTAAATGTGTGATTAATGCAATCATTCGAATTAAGTTTAAATTTGTAGGATTTATATAGAGCTTTTTGTTTATCTTCATTTGCTTGTCCTATTGAATTTTTATTTCTCCTTAAATTAATTATAAAACATTAAATATATTTTAAGCTTAAAGTAGTTTCTGTTGCATGCTTGCTTCTGTTCTGTAGTCTGTAGTTTTGCCAAGATTCAATCCGACTTAAGATAACTTATTATGTTGCAGTGCGTCAAATATATGATGGGGAAAATATAAAAGCAACTTGACTCATTTTATTTATAAAATAATATGTATTATGAATTTAGTTGTAGCAACAAAAACTGCCATACACCCACCTAATCCTTCTTCCTTATGAAAACTTAAGTTAACTTAAGCTGGCAGAGAATTATAAGACTCATACCATTTTTCATACAGTGTGTTTATACATGGTCACCTTTTTTTTGTTTTTTCTTCTCTTGTTTTGCATTCCCTTTTTCAAGATGTGAATATACATACATACATGCATATCGTTCATTTACTTCAATACAATTATGACATTTTTTTTCTTAAAAGCAAGCAAAGCCAGTCTTTTTTGGCACACCAATTTGAAGTGACGTGTTTGGCAAACGTAAAATCGTTTAAGTGGTATTCTTTTCCTCCCAAGTACTTGGAGTTTTTTAATAATTAAATATAATTAATTAATTACATTTTTGATTCGTGTATTCTAGTACAGTTTTTTGTAAAGTTTTCATGATGTATTGAAATAAATAAATATTCATAGTATTTTTACGCCAGTGCATTTGTTACATTAATCTCGTATTCCGGCAAAAAATTACAAACTAATTTTGCGTGAAATTAAACCACCTTCCATTAAAAACAAGAGAAGAAAACAAAAAAAAAAAAAAAAAAACGTATTAGAATAAAATCTTTATAAAAAGAAGTGAAGTGTTTTTAAGCCGTTTTGGGCATAAATAAAATACGTGAACATATTTCGCTTTTGTTTCTTTTGTCATCAATTGGATCTAAGTTGCCGTAAAGCAATTAAATCACGAATAAGTTTTGTCATTTCAAGTGGAATTGAAGTTGAAGGATTGCTGTTATCACTTCCCGTATTGCATCATCATTGATAGCATTTGTTGGAGAAATTGGTGGTCAAACTGAATTAAAGCTGACTCGTCACACTCAACAAGTATAAGCTCCGCTTATTACACCCGTAAAGTTTATCACCCTTGCACCAGAAACAACCACCTCCCGGTAAGTCAACCCCCTTTTTCTTTTCATATCACGACAAATATATTAACCAACCCCCGTGTGCCCTGCACATTTTGGTCCTTCGAGCCGGATACGGGTCATCTAAAACCCGGCACACCCCCCTTGGCTATCTAAAAAACCCCATTTGTTTCACAAAAACCCATTTTTTCACACAAAAATGGTATAATCTCCATTTGTGAGATATACCATTTTTGCACTAAACCCCCGTTTATGATCTGATATAGGTACAGTTTCGACAGAAAACGTTAGTTTTTACAAAACTTTCATTTCGTCAAAAATTGGTGTCTTTTTACATTTTTTATAAAAAACCCTAACGGTCAAAAAAAAAAATAAACATATGTACATACGTGCATTTATACTTAACAGGTAACAAATGCAATTTTTTCTTTATTGCATAAATCAAGAGAAAAAAGCAAAAGGAAAAAGTGTCGTTAAAAATTTACCTGTCAACCGCATACATATGTATGTATCCCCCCATACTTTGTTCCCCGCAACCAAAAGTTGAGACAAATAATTGCACAACTAAAAGGAGACTACAATAATCGACAAAAGAAGTTGTTGCTATTGTAATTTGGTTGGAATTTTGCCCTTGAAAAAACATCTCATGTTTTCTATTCTACTGTTTCTTCTGCAATAAATACATACATACATACATACATTGATACTCTTTATGCATTACGAATTTTTTGGCACTCTCACTCATTAAAGCAGCGAGTGAACGATCAACGAACAAATAAAAGCAGCAAAATCATTTCTATGTACATATGTATGTATTTACTTCTGACAAAATATATAGGTCAGTAAGCCAAACGAAGCAGCTGATACATAAGAACATTTAGAATAAATGGTTACGAGGGTAGCGTGGCAAGTAACGAGAAGAAAAATAAATTGTTATGTTTATTGTTTTATTTGAATAAATCGATGAAAACTTAAGATATTTGTATTAATGAATGCAAATTTCTACCGTAATTAACCCCCGGTGTACATATATATCAGATCATCATACACATACTTTCGCTATCTAAAATATTGAAACCAATAATTTGAAAACTTATTTAATTATTTCCAATTATTTCAACCCCCATATACTGGTCGCCTATACGAGGCACCATTGAAAATTTTCGGAAATTTTCTCCCTCAACAATAATTTGCAAATTTATTTAATAATTTCAAATTTATTAACCCCGCATATATTGGTCGCTTATACGAAGCGCCATTGGAAATTTTCTGGAAATTTTCGGCCAGTCGTGAAACAACTAATTTAAAAATTGTTTAATTATTTAAATATTAACCCCCATATATTGGTCGCTTATACGAAGCACCATTGAAAATTTTTAGAAATTTTCTACATCAACAAATAATTTGAAAATTTATTCAATAATTTCAAATTTTATTAACCCCCACATATTGGTCGCTTATACGAAGCACCATTGAAAATCTTTTGAATTTTCTACATCAACCAATAATTTGAAAATTTATTTAATAATTTCAAATTTTTATTAACCCCCATATATTGGTCGCTTATACGAAGCACCATTGAAAATCTTTTGAATTTTCTACATCAACAAATAATTTAAAAATTTGTTTAATTATTTAAAATTTTACCCCCCACATATTGGTCGCTTATCCGAAGCACCACTGAAAATATTTTATTAATTTTCTACCATACATCCATACGGAGCATCTGTAGAAATTTACTATTTTTACAGCCATAACACTTGTCACTTATACTAAGTACCAGTGAACATCTAGCTTGCGAATTTTTTAACCCCGATATATTGATCGTTATACCGACACCGGTGACGATTTCTCAAACCCCCATAAAAACTTTTTATCAGTAACCCCTGCCGTTTTTTCTCATTGGAATGGCAACGTTAAAAAATTTAATACGCGCTTCTGATCGCGTAATAGATTTTCAAACCTATTTTAAAGGCTTGAAAGAAGAGGGTCACACTCTTCATACCTTGGTGGCTCAAGAACGACAGCTTGAGAAGCTATGGACTAGTTTCGAGAGTCTCTACGACACAGCACTGGAGAAATATGAAACAATAAAGGAAGATATCGAAATGGCAGCATTAAAAGCCCGTTTTTATTCTACCTTTGAAGCCTATACAGAGATCATCGCAATTATTCACCAATATACCGATAAGATTCGTACCCAGGCCGCAGCAGCTGCCCCATCAGCGACAAAACAAATCGATATGACGCCGCATATCTCTTTACCCCCCTGCGATACTGAAGTCTTCCATGGTGACTACAAATCTTGGCCTACATTCCGAGATATGTTCACTGCTTTGTACCGCAATAACAACCGTCTATCACCTGTAGAAAAAATGTGCCACTTAATGAAGAAGACGCAAGGTGAAGCACGTGAACTTTTAAAAACTTGTCCCATGACCAACGAAGGTTTTGACATGGCATGGCAGAACCTCATGCATCGTTATGAAAACAAGAGGGTCCTAGTTAACGCACAATTGAAATCACTTTTCAATATAAAACCGATGTCGCGGGAAACTGGTTCTGATTTAAGGCGTCTGCAGCGTACAATTAGCAATTGTATTACCAATCTCCGTTTGCTTCAAATTGAAACAGCAAACTGGGATTCAATATTCGTGTATATCTGCTCTACCTGCTTGCCTGAAGTTACCCTTAACTTATGGGAACAATCTCTGCCCCAAACTACGGATTTGCCCACTTGGTCGCAGCTTGATGTATTTTTAACATCTCGCTTTCACACTTTAGAGTCGGTTGCTGATATTCGATCAACTTTTGCGAGCTCGAATGGTTCAAGACCCGCACAGCCGGCTAAACTAAATAAATCTAATTCGTCTTCAAAGCCAAAGCTTCAAAGTTACCAGACTAATGTTTCCAAAGAAAAGAAAGGAAAATGTGCCCTTTGTCCGCAATTTCACCCTATTAGATTGTGTTCTGTTTTCCTAGCAATGTCAATCGAAGAACGCTATGCTACGATTAAACGCCAAAATCGATGTACCAATTGTCTGGGAACATCTCATGGCTCTCAAACATGTAAAAGCAAATATGCCTGTCACACGTGCAAAGGAAAACATCATACGTTACTTCATCGCACCTCTACTGCACAACGATCTTCAAATATCACCCAAGCCATTTCCCCCCCTTCTCAGATCAACTTAAACAATAATCTTCCTCCTTTAGATATGAGCCCCTCAACGTCAGCACAAGCCGCTGACAGAATGTTACAATCTTTCTCGACACACCTCCCCTCAACGACACAATTTGTCATCCTAGGCACAGCTCTGGTTGACGTATATCAGGGCGAATGCAAATATACAGTTCGCGCGTTAATTGATTCTGCATCTGAGGCAACTTTCATTTCGCGAAAACTACAAAACTGTCTGGGCCTTAGCACGCGATCTTCCCCAGCTCAAATACACGGCTTAGGTGACGCACTAACTGCTACCTCAGCGCAGACCTGCCCCATTAAAATAGGCTCTCCTATCGATCCATCGTTTGAACTGTTTGCAGAGGCATTAGTCATAAACAAGCTGACAGGTCAGCTAGCATATTACCCCCCATCGTCGCCAGCTTATCGCAATTTTTCACATTTACAGTTAGCCGATACTTACCGCAGCGGTGGGTCCGAAATTGACCTACTTCTCGGGGGAGATGTTTACCCAAAAATAATTCAAGATGGACTGCACTGGGATAGACAACAGTCTTTGGTTGCGCAGAAAACTGCTTTCGGATGGATAATTACCGGCAAAGTAACCGCCAATCCGTGTAAAAAGGCAATTTTATCATTTTATAACACCGTCGCGTTGGATAATCAACTTCGACGTTTCTGGGAGCTTGAAGATCTCCCGAAAAAAGCAAAATCATCACCAGAGGACACATACTGCGAAAATCTGTACACCTCGACTACTTTCCGCCAGCAAGATGGTCGCTACGTTGTATCACTTCCCTTTAAACAAGAACACCCCGAAAAATTAAATATTGGTCAATCCCGAAAAATCGCGTTATCCCAATTTCTACGAAATGAAGCGCGCTTGGTCAAAAACCCTCAACTCAAAGCTGAATATGATCGAGTTATTACCGAATATTCTGCTCTTGGCCAAATGGCCAAGGTAACCCCCATAAGTGGTGACAGCGGCACATATTATTTGCCCCACCACGCTGTTATAAAACCCGATAGCACCACAACCAAATTACGTGTGGTGTTTAATGCATCAAATCCCTCAGCAAATGGCGTCAGCCTCAACGATTTGCTTCATACTGGCCCAATTCTACAGGCAGACTTAATGATCTTAATATTAAGATGGAGATTTTTCCGCTACGTTTTTAACGCGGACATCGAAAAGATGTACCGCCAAATTTTAGTCCACCCCTCTCAAACCCCCTTACAGCGAATTTTACATCGAAATTCGCCAACTGAATTCATTCAAGACCACGAGTTAAAAACAGTCACCTTTGGCGTGAACTGTGCCCCCTACCTAGCAATCAGGACGTTGCTAGAACTCGCCAAAGAAAGCGAAACCGATCACCCTAACGTGGCCGAAATATTAAGGAACTATATGTACGTCGACGACGTCCTTTCTGGAGCCCATACCATATCATCGGCGCTTAAATCACGCGATGAACTCATAAAAGTTCTTGCTACGGCAGGCTTTTCGCTGCGAAAATGGACGGCGAACAATGAAATGTTACTACAAGGACTACCGTCGACACACTTGCTGGATGAAGAGTTTTTAAAATTGTCAGACTCCAGTATAACCAAAACCTTAGGCCTCAGATGGAACGCTGGAGGCGATTATTTTTATTTCAAACTCAAAACTAACCCCAATCGTGATTTCACTACAAAGAGATGTGTGCTATCTGAAATAGCCAGATTATTCGACCCAGCAGGTTGGTTGTCACCCAAAATCATCGTAGCAAAAATCATTATGCAGCAAATCTGGAAAGACGGTACCGACTGGGACGAAGATTTGAATCCCACAACGATGCAAAAGTGGCATGAATTCCTTGATGACTACATAAACATTGAACAAATCAAAATCCCGCGTTTCATTGATTTTGATCCCTCCTATAAGGTCGCAATACACGGCTTTTGTGACGCGTCGGAAAAAGCATATGCAGCAGCCATTTACCTTCGTTCTGAATTCCAAGGATATGTCGCCAGTCATCTGCTAGCAGCTAAAACGAAAGTTGCACCAGTGAAATTCGTTTCCTTACCTAGGAAAGAGTTATGCGGAGCTGAACTATTGGCAAACATGATAGAGTCTACTCAATCGCAGCTCAACCTCAAGAATTACGAAATCTTCTTGTGGACAGATTCCACCATTGTGTTGGCATGGCTGAACAAACCGGCTCACAAGTGGAAAACTTTCGTCGAAAATCGAATTTCCTCTATAATTGAAAAGGTAGGCAAGGATTGTTGGTCTCACGTAGACTCCAAAAATAATCCAGCTGATCTGGCATCTCGAGGTACGACGTTTACTGAATTATCATCAAACGATTTGTGGTGGCATGGACCTTTATGGCTCAAACTTCCTCATAATGAATGGCCATCAAGAAAGGTTGATTTTGATACTGAAGAAGAAAAACGGCCAGTACGCGTTCTTACCACTACTGTACATCCCGAAGATATTCTTACCCATTTTTCTGACCTTCCACGTGCATTACGCGTCATATGTTACATTTTTCGCTTTTACTACAGCCTGCGCGCTAAACAAAGGTCTGATAATATCAACAACGAGCTTTCAGCTCAAGAAATAGTTTTCGTCAAAAATCGTTTGATAATCGCCTGTCAAAAATCACATTTCATCGACGAATATTCACAATTATTTGAACAAAAACCTCTGTCCCGCAAAAGTTCGCTTCTAACGTTCAACCCATTTTTGGACTCTCACGGAGCTATGAGAATTAATGGCCGTTTGGCAAATTCTCCTACCTTAACTTACGATGAACGTTATCCCATTCTATTACCATATCATGCTAGTTTTACGCGATTACTACTAAAATACTTGCATCAATACTCACTTCATGGCCAAAATGCGCTGTTATATCGCCTAATGAGACTACGTTATTACGTCCCGAGACTCAAAACTTTGATAAAAACGATATTATCACAATGTATAATTTGTGTGAGACATAAAGGACAAATCAGCCAACAAATCATGGCAGCATTACCCCCCGAGCGTACAAGTTTATCTCGCCCTTTCTATAACACCGGAATCGATTTTGCCGGGCCCTTTGACATAAAATCGTATGTGGGTCGAGGCTGCAAAATTACTAAGGGTTACGTACTGATTTTCGTATGTTTTGCCACCAAGGCGATACACTTGGAAGCCACCGGAGATATCTCAACCCAAACCTTTTTAGCGGCATTTGCGCGTTTTTTCTCAAGACGAGGAACCCCCAAGACAATTTACTCCGATAATGGCACTGCCTTTGTCGGCGCCTCTAATATTTTACGTCAGGACAAGCAGCAATTCTTGTCTTTAATGCAAAAAGGTCTTTTATCTCAGGACAGTTTTAGCCCCATCGAGTGGCATTTTATCCCTCCTGGAGCTCCTCATATGGGTGGCCTCTGGGAAGCAGGTGTAAAAAGCTTTAAATCACATTTCAGAAAGATTTGTCTCACTCAAAGTTTTACCTATGAAGAATTCACCACCATGCTTGCGCGCATCGAAGCATGTCTCAATTCAAGACCGCTAAGCCCAATGACTGAAGATCCAACCAATTTATGCGCTCTCACCCCAGGTCATTTCCTCGTCGGAACTCCACTCTTATCTCCACCAGAGCCTGACTTATCCAACCACTCCCTTAGCTACGTAAATCGTTGGCAAAAGTTGAAAATATTTCATCAGCACTTGGCTCAAAGGTGGAAAGAGGAGTATTTAGGCGAACTTCACAAACGGAATAAATGGAAATTTCCCCAAAGAGATTTTGCAATTGGTGATCTTGTCGTTGTCAAGCAAGAAAATTTACCCCCTAATCAATGGCGTCTCGGTCGCATCGAAAAAATCTTTCACGGCTCCGATAGCAAGGTACGGGTTGCCGAGGTACGCACTGCCAATGGCATTATTACTCGACCGATTGTAAAATTAGTTTTGCTCACAATTCCCCCGTCATCATGACAAATAATTTTTCCCCCTTCTTTTTTCCCCATCATAGCAAATATGCCTAATCGTCGCCGCAGCCATGACTCCCCCATTGAACAGCACAAGTTCAACGGCCACCTAAAGGCTAAAAGGCCCGACTGTCGTCTATGTAGGAAAGATCATCCGTTGCGTAAGTGCGCAAAATTCAATAAAATGCCCGTGTCAGCCAGGTTGGACGTCGTCAAACGCCATCGCTACTGCACGAACTGTTTGGCCCATTCACATCGCCTTCAAAATTGCCGTAGTCGTGATCGCTGCAACCGCTGCAACATTAACCATCACACCCTTCTTCATCCTCCCGAAATCACGAGAGTTAATGAGCCGTTTAGCCGCACCGACCCCACCACTGTTGTGCCTACCGTAATTATTAAGATGTACTTGAACAAAGAATGGAGCCTAGTTCGTGGACTTTTGAATCCGTGCGCTGCCACGAGTTCTATTGCTTCCTTCCTAGTAGAACGGTACCATCTACCCTTTGAAAGGTTCGACGAGGACAAGTGGTGTCAATTCCAATTTCGCACTCGGTTTGATGGAGAAGGAGGGACCTTCACTGTGAAGGCCCGTGTTGCAGACGATTTACCAGAGAAGCCGCCAGCAAAACGCCTGGATCGTAGCGTCACTGACGCTTATATTAACTTACGCTTGGCTGATCCGGATTTTTTCGAAAGCCACACCATCAACTTTGTATTGGGAGCAGACGTATATCCCAGATTGATCCGGAGTGGTATCCAAACAGCCTCTATTGGGTCCCCATTGGCGCAAGACACCGTGCTGGGATGGGTTATAATAGGCAAATTTGCCGTTTGAAAGTTTATATTTGAACCATATAATTTTATTTGCATTTTTTTTCCATTATTATAACATTTATACAATACTTATACATAGTTACCTTCTTATATATTTTTTCAACATCATATTTGAATTATGATTTTATTTGCATTTGAATTATTATAATATTATAATACTATATTATAATCACACCCCTTTTTTATATCATTGTAGAATGTCCCTCGTTGCTATATTATAATATAGCAAGGGGGGCAGAATGTTTATACATGGTCACCTTTTTTTTGTTTTTTCTTCTCTTGTTTTGCATTCCCTTTTTCAAGATGTGAATATACATACATACATGCATATCGTTCATTTACTTCAATACAATTATGACATTTTTTTTCTTAAAAGCAAGCAAAGCCAGTCTTTTTTGGCACACCAATTTGAAGTGACGTGTTTGGCAAACGTAAAATCGTTTAAGTGGTATTCTTTTCCTCCCAAGTACTTGGAGTTTTTTAATAATTAAATATAATTAATTAATTACATTTTTGATTCGTGTATTCTAGTACAGTTTTTTGTAAAGTTTTCATGATGTATTGAAATAAATAAATATTCATAGTATTTTTACGCCAGTGCATTTGTTACATTAATCTCGTATTCCGGCAAAAAATTACAAACTAATTTTGCGTGAAATTAAACCACCTTCCATTAAAAACAAGAGAAGAAAACAAAAAAAAAAAAAAAAAAACGTATTAGAATAAAATCTTTATAAAAAGAAGTGAAGTGTTTTTAAGCCGTTTTGGGCATAAATAAAATACGTGAACATATTTCGCTTTTGTTTCTTTTGTCATCAATTGGATCTAAGTTGCCGTAAAGCAATTAAATCACGAATAAGTTTTGTCATTTCAAGTGGAATTGAAGTTGAAGGATTGCTGTTATCACTTCCCGTATTGCATCATCATTGATAGCATTTGTTGGAGAAATTGGTGGTCAAACTGAATTAAAGCTGACTCGTCACACTCAACAAGTATAAGCTCCGCTTATTACACCCGTAAAGTTTATCACCCTTGCACCAGAAACAACCACCTCCCGGTAAGTCAACCCCCTTTTTCTTTTCATATCACGACAAATATATTAACCAACCCCCGTGTGCCCTGCACACAGTGGAATTGTTTCCCAGCTATGATACTGATTATTGAGATTTTTAAAGATATAGTTTTAAAATTTCAAAATATTGTTTCATTTGATCTACGCAATATATCTGTTGTGCTTTTTCTTGTGGCTTCTCACAAAATAAAACATTTTCAATTGGAGTCAGCATTGGAGAATATATAGAAATAAATACCAAGGTACGAGTATGATTTGTAATATTTAGCACTTTTTGTATGTGAGTTTTTTTTTATGGACAAGTCCGAATTTGAAATTAAAAGTCAATATTTTAATACATTTTATCCACTGTAGTTGCGCTTAATGTTTAACAAATTATCAAGCAGGATAAGCTTAAGAGAGATTATTTGTTAAAAGAAAGATGTAAATAATGCAAAATATATATGTATATATTTGTCTGCAAGATTTTCAAGAAATGCTTGCATTTCATTTTTCAGATTGTAATATTTCATGAGGAGAGTTTGTTTTAGCCATGAATAGTGTCTTCCAATAAAGCAAAAGAATTAAATACTTTTCGACTCACTTTTTTTTTTAATAAATGACATCATTTGCCAAAACATATTTATGAATTTATCTTCTACTTTTTATCATCATCTCTTGGGCATTATTTCGTATGCTGGTTATTTCTACTTGTACGAGTAACTTGCTTTCATCTTCCGATAGTAGCAAGAAGAATAAATAAAAACAGGCAACAGCAAAAAACATAATGGTCGTTATATAATCTCACAATTCTTACCAGAGAATTTTTTGTGGCTCTTCTCTACCTTATTTAAAATGTTGTGATGTTTTCTTTATCGAAAACATTTAACCTCAACAATATTGAAAAATAAAAATGAAGTGAAATCAACAACAACAACAACAACAACAACAATAAAAAGAAATGTTTCTTTACAGTTTTATAAAAAATTTATATCATATTTTATATGCAAGGATTTTTTTCTCTCCTCAGTTTTTACAATCTTTAGCAAGTAATACAAAAAGCTTAATGCCATTTCCTTGCCGGCTTTAAGCTACTTTCTGACATTGTCCACTTGTCATCTTAAGTCAGTTCATCATTCCATGATTTTCTTTTTCTTTTCTTTTTTCTTGAAAGAGTCAGCATTTTCCTTTTAACGCACAATTTGATTGCTTTTGCGAGATGATGTCCTCTGGCCTCAGGAAATGGTTTTCCCAACCGTGTTTAACAATATTTAAAATGACAAGATCTTTATCCATGTTTATTTATTTATTCTAAAAAAAAAAACTAAAAATTACTTAGTTTTGTTTTGTCTTGTTGAGGAGAGTATTAATAAAATTGCTCAAAAACAAAAATCTTTGATTCATCATGCTGAAATATATATGTATATAATGTTGGTAATTGTTTTTTTTTTTCTATTTAAATTTACAATTAAACATGAACGATTTAAAGAATTGCCCTTTTAAAGTAAATTTGTTATGAATCATTTTGAAAAACGTTTTAAAATCTACAAATCGCACATTATTTCATTGCAAAAACTTTGCTAAGCTGCACTGTATTAAATCTTAATTAATTTAACCTAATGAAACCATAAATATATGTACATAGAAACAAATAAAGTTGAAAGAATAATACTTATGACCTAATTCTGTTCGACGATTGTATCGTCTTGTCTATGGACGAAAAAAATAAGCAGTTTTGATTCTTTAAAACAATTATTATTTATTGTCTATGCTAGAAGGTTTGTGTATTTGCTTTATGATTTTGTTCCAAACATTATATCCAACACATATTTTTTTATGTATTTTTCAAACTATTGTATAATACTTTAATTAAATTTTTATGTTTTAAAAACATGGCAATAAATATTTATATATTTCATTATCAAAGACAAAAATCATTTTTGAACAAAATAATTTAGTGAATTCAAAGACAAGAACTCAGAAGCATTTTCAAACAAAAACGTCCTAAATCTTCTTACTGAATTAGGGCATTAAACTAACTAAAATTAATAGCTATGGGCAAAAATTAAATAAATATACTTAAGAGCAACAAACCAAGAAAGTTTCTCTTAAGTAGAACAAAAATAACCAAATTAACTAACATGTGCATAATTAGTACAGAACAAACGACAACGGAAAGACTGTTGTAAATTTACAAAAAAAGGTTTAAGCAAACTTTAATACGATGAATCAAAACAATTCACATATTCCATTTGCACTGAAAACTGAGTACACTGCAAGAAAAATACTTCGTAATGGGAATGAAACCATTACGTTGAACACCTTTCATTAATACAACGACAAATTTCATTAATAAAATGAAACATTATATTATATTTATGCAAATTTCATTAATGAAATGAAACCTTTCTAATGCTTAATATTTTACATTTCGTTGTATCATTAATGTTACGAAATAACTTTCATTCGGGTAATGAAAAACTTAAATACATGTTTTTATGAAGAATTCATACAAAAAAATATTTTAAATTGATTAGGTGATATAAAAGAAGATCAAGGTATCAAACCACAATTGTAATTAATCTATAGTTGTGGAAATTATAGTTTCGTTGGATCTTCAATGAAATATTTTCATAACTACATGAAGAAAACTTTTTGCTGCTGGTTAGTAAGCAGTGTGCTAGCGTTGAAGTCGCAGCTTCGAATCCTGAGGACAAGTGAACGAGTTTTTTTTTTTTAATCAACGTCTTGTAGAAGTTTAAGGTAGTGTTCATAGCTAGAATTTTTTCCTGGGGAACAATTTCAAACAACAGCAAGTAATAGGGAAAACAAAACAAAAATTTTATTGGAAAAGGGAGACATTTTACGCGGAATTTTATTCATGATTGCCCTGTTTAATTTATTTCATAAGAACTTTAATATCTGTAAGAAACTCCAAACACACAATTTTCAACACAAATAAAACGAAACATAGAACTTAATATTGCAGAGTATTCTATTGCAGAGTATTCTATGCCATTTGGTCCTTTTTTTGTATCGACTGCCATCCATACATACATAAACGCGAGTAGCTTGTTATTAAAGTAACATAATTGATATAAGCGAACCGGCACTTGACCAGTTTTTCTATGAAGTCTGATAGTAAAAAGTCAGTGGAGAATGGATTTGCAACTTTTAATATCAAATGTTGTAATTTTATCACTTATGCTTCTTGCTACTATTGCGTTTTACATACACCTGCAAGGGCATTATTTATGTGAGTCATGCAACCTTCAATTAATAAGACGAAAAAAAGTCAAAAGGCAAGAATGTGATAATATGCTCAATTAAATTTGAGTTTTTACTTTACAATATTGAAAGCCATTTTATTGAAAGTATACATGCGTGAGTACATATTTTTCCTTTGTTGCGACACAGGCATAACTCAAAATGTTAGTTTTGAAGAAAATAAGTTTAAAGTTTTTAATTTACATACAACTCAATGAAGATATGCACAAAAAAGTTCTATTCGCTCAACAGAGTAAGCAAGAAGTTTTTACACAAGATTAAATATGATATATATAGCGAATGTTTGTATTAATTCCAAAATTGCATGTTTTTAGATATGACCATTTTGCAGTAAAGGAGCGATATAGCAAAATATGTTCATGTAACATACACGCAGTTGTATCTAATGATTTATTCATTCTTTACACATTCTTTACTCATAACACATGCAAACATTTTTAACTCGAATTTCGATAGACAAAATCATTTCTCAATTCTGCAACAAGAGCTGCGTTATTGTGTCGAGGAAGTCAATGTAATTCGAATGTACGTTGTTTAAATTCCTTGTGAAATTTGTTCTTATATGGATTTCAGTCAAACCAATAATAAATTCGTTTCAAGGCAAATATAATATATTTGGACTTTTGACAAAACAACCTCTTTCAAAAACTGCAATTTTACAGGAGAATGAAAAAACTGATAAAATATCTAGTAACATTGATTTTGAAATATTGGGTGAAAAATTGAAAGTGTAGTATTAAATTTAAATACTAAATTGAAGTGAAGATATGAATAATTCTATTCTAATGCCAAAAGATTTTCAGAAAAATTAAGACTAAAAAGATAGGATGTTTTGTCGAAATTGTTTTCAACAAAAAAAGTAACTTACATTACACAAGTTGTTTTGTTAAAATGGTTTTAAACAAAAACGTGATTCATATTTTGCGCTTATCTCAAGCCAAGTTACATATTTTCTAAATTTCAGTTTTGATAAAACAACTTCTTTGAAGAGAAGTTGTTTTGTTAAAACAAAATGTATATATGCAAAAAAATATTAAATACAATTTAGATGTTTTGTCAAAAGGATATAACAATTTTATTTCTTGCATTTTAGAAAATTTTTAAACTCTTTCAGATAAGATATTTTATCAAATATTTTTTCCAAATATAATGAAAGAAGTTGATTTGCCAAGAACTGTAGATTTTTAACCAAATGGCGTAGAAATGCAAGGATCACACAAAAAGAACCGTCTTGAAAATTTATATGTAAAACGATCCAAGTGTGCGAAACGTTGCACGAACAGGATACCAATTTTAATAAAAATAATTTTATCATTTGCACGTATGTTCGGCATTCGGATTTGGCCAAACATACTGAATAAACTACAGCTTCTTCAACAATATGATCGCTATTAACCGTCAGAAGTTCAGAAGTTCCTATTGAAAACCCCTATAAATAAACGTGCATGTATGTGTTATATGTATGTACATGGTACGAGTAAATATATGTTTCAAATGCAAAAGTAAAGTTCTCTAAAAGAAGTTATGCTTTGTTTTTTCAAACTTGTTTGCAGTTTCAAAAAATTTTGGATTTTCTTAATAAGAATGGATAGAAAATTGCAAGTAAATCAAAGTTTACATTCTGTTAGAAATTACGACTATTGACAAGATGTATTCGATTAGAAAATGAGCTTTGAGCTTAATTTATTAATTCCGTAAAAAAAGCAAATTTTCTCATAAAGTTTTTGTTTACAACTTATTAATTATTTTTAATTTAATAAAACTGTAAAAAAAGTGAAACAAAAATGTCTTTGTCACAATCACGAACTACAAACATGCTAAAAATTAAAAAATCATTCTTCAAAAACTAATACAATACCTGCTCCCTCAACCAGCTCAGCAGCTCAATATTTTCTTTCCTACAGATGTTGCAATATTCAAACGCTGTATGAGGACATCATATTTTTAGTCACATTTACTATAAAAACGTGTGTGTGTGTGTGTGTGTGTTTGTTTGTATGTGTTTGCATAGGTTTTTAACAAGCATAGCGTTAAGTGGCTTATTAATAATTCCACAAAATTGTTTAAAAGTTAACAGCAACAATTCTGTTGAATAGCTACAACACGAATTTCAGTTTTCCTCCTCATCTCTGTTTAGCATAAAATATGTGTGTGCCTGCCTGTGCAACAAAAGTTGTGGCACAACTGCAAGATGGAACGTGTGTTGGCGGAAGAATTTTCTTTGTGAAATTTTTGAATTATGGAGTGTTTGCAGCAGGTAGCAAAGCAAGTTGTGGGAGGATGAAAATTGAAACCTTAAACAAGAAAAATTTGCAAATTATGACAGGTTAGACAACAAAAGAACAGGTTCATATAATGCGAGGAATTAGGCGGGGAACAATCATATCGAATACTAACCAATTGAAACAAGAAAAAAAAAATATTGTTAACAAACTTAATTCCGTATCCTTCCATTTCCTAACATTTATTTTTAGTGGATATGCTAGTTTAGTATTTTGCTGCGCCTCTGAGTTTTCTCACTTCGAATTCTATTGCCTTTTAACAACAACCTACAACAACGCAGTCAAAGTGGCAGTAGTCGATTTTATGAAATACGTATGCAAAAATGCTAATATTTCCAAGAGTATTCAGCATAAATAAAATACAACACCTGCTGTTGCTACTCGTACTTCAACTTGTGAAGCACAAAAAAAAAAGTTAAAACATCAGAAACATTTAACCACAGACTTTTCTTTAGAACAATTCAAAGAAAAATCTATCTTTACGTTCAAAACTCAAAAATAACAAAGAAAGAACAAAATTTTTGCTTCGTACAAAAATTGTTCAAACGACAGCGTGATGTTCAAGTGGAATGAAAGAAGCAGCGTACAGCAATCAATATGTTGCATAAAGTTGTTACAAGAATTACAGCAAAGTTAAAGCCTTAGCACGGCCCAACTGAAGAAAGAGAGAGTTTTTGTTTTTTTTTTCTTCATATTTTCTATTTGTTTGTGGTTGGCTATGGTACTCGTAGTTATTTTAATTTAAAATTCTAAAGTTGCAAAGTATTTGAAAGTTTATTAAAATAAAAACATACTACTCGTAAATTTTAAGCTTCCACATTATTTATTTGTACAGCATCTGCTTAGTTGTTCTGTTTTTTGAAACGAAAAATGTGTTTGAAACTTTTCATGTCGGTTGATTGCTTAGTTTATAATTTGAGATATAATTTTGATTTCTGCAACATCCACATATCCCACCTCCTAAAGAGAAATGGAACGAAAATTTAATCAACAATGCGAAATTCGTTTTAGATTTGTCTAAAGGGATCCGATCATTAAAAGGCTTTCACAGAGATGTGTTTCAGATTATCGTGAGCACTTCCCTTCACGGCTTTATCTCACGGTGGTCTAAACACCGGGTGTAGGTAAGACGCCAACCATCGCCCTCATGCACCCTTTTAGAATGAAACTAATACCCATTCTTCAAGGCACTTAGGTTGCAATCTTCGATCATAGGTGTTATCCCTGTACTACGTCAAGCACCTTGTTAAGGTGCTCAGAGCTATCTAAACTCTTTATGCCGTAATGACTTTGTCAAAACAGTACTATCTGTTGAATGGCAACAGCACCTAGAATAGTGTTTGTCTGACCGCGTCAGACCAATCACTAGCATTGATTTAACACTGGAAAGCCAAGACTAATCTCCCAGTTGAATTCTCAAAGTTCTCACGCTATGGTGTTGTGCATACACCCATAGCGAGGTCCCTAAGAGAATACCTTAACCATTGCCGGCACAGCTCAACTACTCATCCGAAATGAACGCATGCCTGTGTCGCCAAAAATCCAGTGCCTACTCCACATACACCAAAATCATCGCTTAAACCCCGTGGCAAAGGATCCTAACGACCGCTACATACATCCAAACTCCTAGAGCAGCTCGACTGTCGGGCAACCGGCACCCATGGAATATATTTATAAATATGTGCACATTATTTGCTCTGTTGACAGAGATCGGGTAATAACACATAAGTTCTATGGGTAATGTACCAAAAAAAATAGACTCACCCGGGGGGGGGGGGATTTCACAGAGAGCGAACAATAAGCCACATTTGGCAAATTGCGCATATACATACAGAAGCTAAAACATTTTTTGCTTGGCGCTCAAAAATTAGCCACAACATGGATACGAGGGTGAGCTAATAAGTCAGTGACTTTGAATATAACCCCCTGTTTGTGTAAGACGTTTGAGTTAGAAATCTTGGCGTTTTTGTA
This sequence comes from Tachina lurida, assembly GCA_944452675.1. Classification (NCBI taxonomy): domain Eukaryota; kingdom Metazoa; phylum Arthropoda; class Insecta; order Diptera; family Tachinidae; genus Tachina; species Tachina lurida. Next base: position 987,676 of record OX101753.1, read on the forward strand.
ATAGATTAAAGGAAACTTGTACAACTTTTCTTTAATCTATTACCGAAACGCCAAGATTTTTAACTCAAACGTCTTACACAAACAGGGGGTAACACAAGTTTTTGAAAAAAATATGTAATTTCTCAACTTAGTCCTATACATTTTGGCCAAAGTTTTTTAAAATTTTTTTATCCCTTACAAAAACTAATCTTAGTCGAGGTTGTCAAAATTGGTACGAGTATTTGCTAGTGAGATGATTTCATTGTTGATTTCAAATCGTTATTGCTTTAGCCATGGGAACAAGAAATAGTCACTCGGTGGTAAGTCCGGAGAATAAGGCGGATGAGGGAGGAATTTGTAGCCCACTTCATGAACTTTTTTCTTGGTCAAATGCGGTCGTTTTTTTCAAACCCTCATTAATCCATCAAGCAATACTTAATAAGCCATGAACACGTTAACAATATGTTTCTGGAACGCAAACGGCATTCGCCAACATAAAAATGAACTTGAGCACTTCCTCACGGAAAAAAATATTGATATAATGTTAGTATCTGAGACTCATTTGACTTTGAGAAGTCTTTTTAAAATTTATGGCTACACTATATATGATACAAAGGACCCTAGAGGAAGGGCTTGCGGTGGATCAGCAATTCTAATAAAGTCAAGACTCAAGCACTATGTTCTTGATAACATTTGTGAAGAATACCTACAAGCAACAAATATTGGCATTGAAAGTTTTTGTTCAAATTTCGTTATATCATCAATTTACTCCCCTCCCAGATTTTCAATCACTGAGAATCAATATGAGGATTTCTACAAATCTCTTGGACCTTGTTTTGTAGCAGCTGGAGACTACAATGCGAAACATACGTTCTGGGGTTCGCGCCTTGTTACACCCAGAGGTCGAGCATTGTTCAACACTATTTCAAAAATGGGCTTGGATGTCATTTCGAGTGGGGAGCCCACTTATTGGCCTACTGACATACAAAAAATTCCGGATGTTATAGATTTTGGCGTCATAAAAAATATCTCTAGGGATTTAATTCAAGTTCAAGCTTCTCTTGATCTCTCGTCCGATCACTCCCCGATGATCATCACAATTTGTAGCCCATTAAGAAGTAACTTACCTGACCCATATGTGAAGATGATCAATCGTGTAAATTGGCTGGGGTTCAAAAAATATCTCAGCAGTCATTGTACGGAAAACATTACGCTTAGAACACCCGATGATATTGAATCGAACATTTCCAATCTCAGCGAGAATATTAAACAGGCTGCTGAACATGCCACTATCTCCCATCCGCAGATTGGGTTTAATAAAATTTATTCTACAGACATTGAACGTCTCGTACGTGAAAAAAGAAGGGCTAGAAGGGAATGGCAACAGCACAGATCACCACAAAATAAAATCAGATTTAAAGAGTGCACTAAACGACTCCAAGAGTTGCTTGCATCTGAAAAAATTGCATCTCTTAAAAATTATCTGGAGGGTCTTGATGTTACACCGGCGTCTAATTACTCCTTGTGGCGCGCTGCCAGAAAGCTTAAAACACCCGTTGAGTATAAGCCACCTCTACGCACATCTACCGGAGGTTGGGCAAGAAGCGATACTGAAAAAGGTAAAATATTTGCTGAGCACTTAAAATCCGTTTTTACGCCAAATATATGTACTGGTGTTGCTGATTTGCCGAATATAGTCGCTCTACCCCCTCAACACATAAAGTTTAAGACGCGTGATTTACAAAAATTAATTGCCGAACTCAACCCGAAGAAAGCTCCGGGTATTGATGGAATTAGTAATCAGATGCTGATGAACTTGCCTCGTATTGCAATGAGAATCCTGTTATTCATATTTAATGCTATTTTACGACTGGAGTATTATCCACACAACTGGAAACTTGCCAAGGTTAAAATGATTCCAAAGCCGGGCAAAGATATAACAAAGGCTGAGTCATATAGGCCAATAAGTCTACTATCTACAATGTCAAAGCTTTTCGAAAAACTGCTCAAAACAAAATTGTCCCCAATTCTAATTAGTAGTGGGTGCATACCAGACCATCAATTTGGTTTTAGAAGTCAGCATAGCACCATTGAACAAACTCACAGATTAGTTCAATTTATAAGAAGAACTTTTGAGGGAAAAAAGTATTGTTCTGCGCTGTTTATTGACGTTTCCCAGGCATTTGATAAAGTGTGGCATGAAGGCCTTATTTTAAAATTGAAGACTTACTTACCAATAAACATTTTAAATCTTTTGGAAAGTTACATTATTTCCCGTAAGTTCACTGTTGCGGAAGGAGACTTTACAAGTAGGCCTGAAACAATTTCATCTGGTGTGCCACAGGGGAGTATACTGGGACCAGTTTTATATTTAATTTATACTTGTGATATGCCTGTGAGCAGTAGTATCCATACTTCCACATTTGCCGACGATACAGCCTGCCTTAGTATGCATGAAAACCCTGATGAGGCATCCCGCAAACTCCAGGAACACATTAGCCAGATGGAGCTTTGGTTAAAATTATGGAGAATCAAGGTAAATGAACAAAAGTGTGTTCAAGTAACATTTACTTTACGAAGAGATACTTGTTCCCCCATTCGGATTAACAATCAAGTTGTTTCTCAACATTCACATGTGAAATATCTTGGTATACACCTTGATCGACGACTTACATGGAAACACCACATTGATTCTAAGTTAACTCAAATGAAACTTAAACTAACTCAGGTACATTGGCTGATTGGTCGAAATTCAACACTTAGCCTAGACTGTAAACTTTTAATATACAAGTCGCTTTTAAAGCCAATATGGTGCTACGGAATTCAACTATGGGGCACTGCTTCAGCTTCAAATGTAGAGAAAATTCAACGCAGGCAAAATAAAATTTTACGCATGATAACATCGGCTCCATGGTACATCAAAAATTCAAATATACATCGTGATTTGAATATGCCTCTAGTGACTGAAGAAATTGCAAAATACGCTGGCAAATATTTAACAAAACTCGAGTCACATCCTAATCCGCTTGCCCGTAATATTTTGAACTTTACTGGACACATCCGCCTAAAAAAGAGGGATACAAGGGCTCTTATTCACAGCACTCCAGATGGGACTTCTTGAAAATACTTTTATTTTTTTTTCCTTTTGATTATCACTACTTACATATGTATTATATATAACTACTACTAAGCTTATGTCCGACATTGGTCGGGCCTAATTATATTTTTTAGATTTAAGATTTGAATACTTATTGTTAGTTCATATATGAAGATACAATAAATAAAAATCATGCATAAAAAAAAAAAAAAAAAAAAATTAATCCACCCAATAAGTTGACGTAATATTCATCGTTGGTTGTTTCACCCCCTTTTTGAAGGTAGCAGTCAACGTGGATTATACCGCGTGCATTCCTAACAACGGTCGACATGACTATATTGGCTAATAAAAATTGATATTTTTTTTTCATCCACAGCTACGAAAGGAAACAAAAACTCGTCCCTATTGCTGTTGAACAACGCCAAACACTCCTGCGAAATTGTCACACGATTGAATTGCGTTTGTGTTCGACTGTGAGTAAACAAGTCATCCATCTTGCAAAAAGCCTTCTCATACCCAAGTGATCATTCAAAATTGAAAGCACTGAGCCATGTGAGATTGCCTTTTTTCAATTGTTTTTGGATGTATGTCCAAGCAATAGATTACTTAATAAGTTTTTAAACAAAAATGTAAGAAATAAAATATATGAACAAATATTGAGGATCATAACTCCCTCAACGCAAGTAACATGATAACCATATGTTCGCTCTCCTTGTGTTTGTTTATTTTAAACAAAGTTAGTTTTTCTTAATAATTTGCGCTCGCTTTTGTCCCTTTACGTCTACAGCATTTTAGAAAAAGGAACTAAACAACAATAAAATTGAAGAGTTATGCTTGTTTGATGTTGTTTCTCGCGAAAATACCACAAATTCTTATGTAAATGAAAGAAATTTTTAACGAAAATCAAAAGAATAAACAAGATTTTTTAATAGTAATACAATATGCACACACTTATGCACATGAATATGTATGTACATTAGTGTTTCAATTTACATACATACGAGTACATACACATCCGTACGTACATGTGTCAGTTAACAGTCTGTCTCAAAGTTTTAACGACACCTCCTAAAGATTGAGTGTTTGTGTAGAGTTAAACATACAGAAGATGACAAAATTGAAACACAACAATTCGATTACGTTATTTTTGTCGTGCGACTTACCTTGCTTTTTTATGGTACAAAAGATCCATCAGGTGTCGCATTGCCAGTATTTGGACCAGATCTTCACCCTTTTCTAATCTACCTTGCTTTGGGTATACATCAATTTTGTATCAAAACGTTATGTTGCCAACGCGCTAAAAAATATTTTTTCTTTATCTTTTTTCATACAAAATTATATATTGAACTAGAAAAAATTACAACCCTATTCTGGCACTAAAAAAGAAACACATCTGATGACTATAGAGTAAACGAAAGAAATACGGCGTGGAAAATTCATTTGATTAAAAAAATTTTAAATGTGTTTTAAAAATTGTGTTATTATTTGAAGAGCAAAAAGTGTGATTTTTCTGAAAAGAAATAATTTATATTTGAGTGCATTTTATTATTTATTTATTTTATTTTTTATTATTATTTTTTTTTTTGGTGAATTTTCCATTTTTTTCTTTAATTTTGATGTTGATGTTTGTTTATTTTTGGTTAAATAAACATTTTATGTTTTTCGTTAGTATTTTATTTATTTAAATTCACTTTTTTTAACATGACTACAATTTTTTAGTTGCCCACCTTGACAAGACAAACCGCGATGTTTTATCAGCTGCCACGTGTTTAACAAAAAACGTCCAAAATCGCGATCTACAACCGAAAAAAGAAAAAATACTAAAGTCGTCTTCTACAAATCGAAGATAGTTTCTTTATTAAAATATTTAAGTATTAATATTAGACAAACAACGTTTTACAAATATGTCCATTCAGTTCAGTTCTGTAACTATCCGTCGATGTTATTGGGAATGGTGTTATTCTTGCTATAACTACCAGTTAGTGTAGTCACTGTCCTGACTGAATTTGCACTAACGTGACCCCCTTGAACTCAAGGCTTTATTTTCCCTTGCGTTACGTCAATACACAACAAAAAAGTTTGCGCTTGCCTACTCGCCTTCTAGAACAAAGTTATGCTATTGGGCAGTCTATTTATATTCCCTAAAGTGCAGAAAATAGTATGAGCCTTACAATAGCTATTTTCGATAACGGTTGACCAACCTCCGATTTTGGTTAAAATATTGATAAAGGGTATTATTTGTAATGTTGCAATATATTTGAGAACGAACTGTACATCTGTGTAAACTTACGAGTATCTTAACAAATAAAGCGCAATTGATGTATAAATACATATTTAATTGTGCAGCTTTTTTTTTTAGTGAGATCAAGGTGAACTTTTTATGATGCCAAGTGTAGTAGACACATCCTCACGCACATTCTACATATTTACATACATGGATGCATACATGTACAGTATACATATGTACATACATACATACATATTTGCAACCATAATAATACATATCGACGGGCCCATACCATAACATGCTAAGTCGACATAGCATGTTATGCTGGGAATAACATTTCTGAATTCATAGTTTATTAACTTAGATTCTGCAAAGTTTTGATAGTAATCGGACCATTATATCAAAAGTTATGAGCAAAAATGTACTTAGCATAATTTGTCAAGTTTTAAAAACCTCCCTTTTAAATGTTTTATGTACACTTAGCATGATTTAGTTTGTAATTAAGTACCAAAAAAAATTAATTTAAATTTTTCTCCAAACTAAAACATGCTAAATGTACTTAGAGGGCCATTGTAGGTGAGAAAGGAGCACCAGATAGATGCTAAGTCTACTAAGAGGACAATATTAAGTATTCTAAGGCCCAATAATTGACTTACCAATTACATGTCATTTATCTTTAAGTACCTCTTAAGTAGCGAATTCATTTTTTCAGTTCAAAGTTGAGAGACATTTAAGTGCCCAACCTTGTGTACTTAAATCACATTTAAGTTTCACGAGATTACCATATGTTATTGTGCTTGTGTGTGTTTATTGAAAACATGTTAATGAACATCATGTAGACGTTTTCGTTTAATTTTCATAAATATATAACATATACAATATGTAGTTTCATATCAGGGAAAAATAAATAAAAGAAATGAATTCTGATGCTCTTTTTGTTTCATAAAATGTGTTTTTATGCAATTTTAGTTTTCTGGATTTTGATAACCTAACTTTTTTTATCTGTAATAAGCAGCTGTTGCTTAAAAAGCCTTCCATAATACTGGGAAATTTTGTAGTCCTGCCGTACTTTCAGAGTAATTTAATAAGAAATTTAACTAACCACCGAAAAAATGAAGCTACATTTAAGTGTCACTTAAATTTAAGTGGCAATTAGCTAAATGACATATAATTGGGAGGTCAATTATTGGGCCTAAGTCACTTTTAACTATGATCTACAACAAATTTATAAAGTTCAAATAAACTAAAAAAAATTCTATTGCAATTATTATATGATTACAAAAAGTCTCAAGTTTCTATCTCATAACATTCCAAAGAGATATCATCAATAAACTTTGAAGGCGTTTATCTCAAAACAGGCTTTTTTGACTTAGCATGTTTTAGAATGGAGCCGTCGATATATACATAAGGATGTGTGTGTGTATGTATGTACTATGGGAGTATAAAATGCATAAATTTCTTTTAACAGTGAATACTTTTGCTAAATATTCGTAAACATATTTTTCAATTTCTGTCTCAGTTGTTTGAATAATTTACAACCTTAGACATATTTCATAAGCGAGTAGTATAAATTAATTAAGATTTATATGTAAAAGTTTATAAAATCAATAAATAGATTAACTAACACATTTAAAATGTTTCCCGCATAAAAACTCTTCACTGTAGTTTCGCATTTCTTGTGCGTTTAATTTGATGTCGAGTGTACAATGTGTCCTTTGCATTATTTGCTTAAGTCAATACTATTACGCGCTTATGTAAATGAATATACACGAAAAAAAATTAATAAAAAAAGTAGAGCAACAACCAACAGTAGAGTTGTAAAAAAAATATATTTTTGTATGTATGCATGTATGTATGTATATAAAAAGGAAGTATAAAAAATAATAGAGAAAAGGAAGATGAAAGCAATCCAGTATTAAACAACACAGAAAAGAATTTTTGTTAAAAAGAAAAAAATTGAAAGTATACGGTAGAGATTTCTACAGTACATAATTTATTTCATATAACTTTTAATACATACTTTTACAAGACATGTAGGAAAAAGGATCTATTTATATAGGAAAAGTTTGAACCCCCCCTGAACACATTCGAATGCATATTCATACAACACAAATAACAAAGTATTTAACATGTGAATTTAAATTTTTGTAAAACTTTATGAACACACAAACATACATTCATATGTATGTGTGTATGCATGTTTAGGAAAATCTAGGTAGATACGTTTATAAATACTTACAACTTTAGTGAATCATGGCTAAATCCTTAAAGATCTCACATGAGCCCCAAAAGATTTATCATGATGTTTGTGTTTTATAGCAGTAATATAAATAAAAGCACACACACACACATACACTCATACAAATACAAAAATATTTTTAAGTCTATCTAAATACATATTCTATAGTTGAGCAGTTGTGTATACTCACTCATGCATACGCACATGCTGTGCGCAAAGGTCCTTTGTGTAAAAAATTATTCTTGGGTATTTGCATAATATTTGCGTACGTACATTGTTCGAAAACTTTCCAATCTCCTGTTTTTCTTTTATTATTTTGATTTAAATTAATTACTTTTATTACAACAGAACTGTAATATTTTCCTTAATGTTTCCCTTTTAGGCAATCGAAAATAAGTAAGAAAATAAATTACATCTTGGTTTAAACAGAATTCGTTGCATTTACAACAAAAAAAAAAACATCATAATGTGGAATTCGAGGACTTCAATTAACAAAACAATCATTTTGCTAATGGCTACTTTTATACCCGGTAAGTCCATAAAAATATTTCTAATATTTATTATTATTATTTTTTGGCCCGCTCTACTTAAAACTATATACAATTCAAAGACTATTAATAATTTAATATAATACATTTTCGGAACCCACTACTTGATTGTTTACTCATGCAAAATATCTTTTGTAATACAAATCTGAAATCTTCTTTCGTCTTTGTACTTTAGAAATTTAATATCTTTGGCATAGTCAGCAAACTTGATAAGTTATTTTTTTTTTCAAATTTTTCAGGAGGGACAAAAACTGTCAAACTTTTCTCGTTTGAGTCTATCTGTAGAGGTTGTTTGCTTCTTGTTTAAGCACCACTATTCGCAGAATTCGAAAATAAAGCTTTTACAGACTTTTAGGTTCTTTTGGGATTTGCTCTTTATGATTTTATACTTCTAATGTGGACTAAACATATTTTTTTTTATTATTTTTTATTTTTTTTTTATTTTTACTGAATTATACATTGAACACATTTAGCTCAGCACGCTACAAAACCACATGACTTCAAATACCGATAATACTTAATTATTTTGGAGACGGCATTCTCGCGTTTTTTTTTTTTTGCAAATTTTTCGATAAAAGCGGCTTTTTGCTTGTCTTTTAGCTTCCTAACAGTTTTGAGGATTTTTAAACACTATTAGACTTTGTTATCATCCCGCTGTTAGTAACTTTTTGCAAACTTTCGCAATTTTCGCGAATTTTTTGCATTCCTTAATCCATATTATGGCTTTTATAAAATTTTGCTACTTTTCGTGAATTATCGTTTTTTCACTTTTTAAAAATATAATTACTTTTGTAATTAACATTAGAATTGTGTAACTTTCTTTTTATTTTGCAATAAAAAAAATATTTCTAGGCAATAATTTGTTTAACATATTTTGCTATATTGCCAGCACTATTTTTGGATTGTGGCCATAAAAAATATACATTAGTTTAACTTGACTACAATCACAAACTTCGCATGGACAACAACATGTAGCCTGTTGCCTTGTCGCCATCATAATAATCATTCTCTTATAAACATGTGTATTCTATCCTTGACATTTTGCAGCCGGTCGCTTGCTGTGGTGAATGAGTTTAATTCTTTATTCATAGAAAACAATTTTTAATTCAATATTTTATTTTTATTTAACACGTATCAAAATGAACACGAAATTAAAAAATTTTTGTTTTATAAACCTCTGATCAAGGTGTATCTAACTAGGTGGCAGCGTTACTTCAGCTGATAATTTTTTGCTCTATGTGTTTTGTGGCTGTAGAATGTCAAAAACTTCGATTTTGTTTTGGTTTTAGTACAATTATTTTTATGCTTTTGACACTCTGCGGTTCTTTACATAGCTATGGTTGCCGTATTTTTGTATAAAAAATCCTTACGCAGTCACCTGTATAATTACATCATGCCTCTGATAAATCAGAAATATTTTTTAAGATAATTTTGGTGTTTTTAGCGTTCCGTACACCAAGGGTGAAAAGGAGCCCTATTGTTTTTGCTACGCTGTCCGCCTGTCTGTCACAGACTTCTACCTCAGACTTAAATACTGAAATTAAAAAAAAATAAAATTAAAGGGTATTCTATCACATAAAGTAATTTTGAAAATGAGCTGCATCTTGGAAACCATATGACGCAAACTCTTGAAATGTTCGCAGCTAGTTCAACATTTTAAAAGCAATTGAATTTTAAAATTAATTATGAACCGTAATAATTCCACACCTGAAAAAAACAGAATTAATAACACTGTACAACAAAATGAAACTATTTTCAAAATAACAATTTTGTTCAGCCAACTGATTCTTGTAGAGGGACGGACTAAAAAAAAAATATATACGTGTACGTATGTATGTGCGTTGGACAGTGTAATTCAAATGCAAACGGTATTCCTTAAAGAAATTCAGCTAATAGGCCGAAAAAATTTTCAAAATAGCAAAAAATAAAAAGCAACGCAATAAATAAAAAATCGCGTCATAAATAAAAATAATATATGTCCACAAAACTAAATGAAAAATCGCATTCAATAAACGATATTATAGACTTATTTCGCTGCTGTTGACCAAAGTAAAATAAATAATATATAACCTAATACAGCTTTATTTCATTGCTGTTGCATGCATGTTTTTTAATTAATTTATTTCTCTTCTTGCATGGGTATTTTGTCGCTTTCTTAAAAAAAAGGCAAGAAACTCCAGCGGCAATATAGCGACCTAAAATGATATGGTAAGAAATGTATATATGGTTCGATTTAAAAAATAGAGTTGGCAATTAACAAGGTTTTGCCCTGGTGCAGTGAAGATTCCGAATACATATTATGATTCAATAAGTCGATCCATAGTTTGCTTTTCATTTATTTTATGTAAACATCGATAAAGTAATATTTTTGTAGTGAAACTTAAAGCACATTCAGTTCTTTATCACAGCATACATACTCGTACATAAATGTACATCCATACTTGCCTTCATGTTTCCAGAAAATAGCTGATGATTTTATTTTGAGGTTAATAAACTTTTAATGTTGCGATTTTATATTTTATTGAAATCCCGTTGGAACACTAAAAACTTGAAACTTAAGTTAAATTTGAACGCACACACACACACTCACTCATGTTGTATGTACGTGTAAGTTACACACATTGGAACTAATTCAAATAAAACGCAGAGAAAGTTTTCCTCAAATTGTGTCATCAATTTAATGATGGCAAAAGGAAAAAGTTAGCAAACCTATAATTTATTCTTGGCACAAAGAAAACAAAAAACTTTTCTCGGTGACTTTTATTATTACATTTTTCTTTTGTATACACACAAGTATAGATCAATACTAAAAATCAAATTAGCGCCATATCAAATGTGTTAATGTTCGGTTTATGGATATAAAACTGTCTTAATACGCAAAGTATGACTAATACGAGAAATCAAACTTTAAGATTGTGTATTATGTATGAACATACACACATACATACATACATATGTATCTACATAAGTATGTATATACATACGTACAATATATACGATATTATTTATGTACATATGTATGTATGTGCATATATCGATGTATTTGTTTGTTTGCATGAATAGATTCGTTCATATTTTACACACATAAATGTCAACTCAATGAGTTTGTCGCAGCAGACGTCTCTAAATCAGTCCAACCAACCAACCATCACTGGCTGAACAATGAATTTCTTTCGAAAATTTGCCAGCAATCATCAACGACGCCATATTAAAAATAGTTTTGTATTTATTCTTTGATTTCCCCTTCATCCAAAATGTTTTTTTTTTCCTTCTGATTTGTTGTTGACTTTCTAGGATACAAGATTTTATGAATATACATACAAATATATAAGTATGTACATACATACATACATACTTAATTCTTCTACTGACTGTTAATATAATTTTCAACTCCAATAGAATGAATTTTTATAATGTACATATAACTTTCTGTATATTCATCATAATTTTTTTTATTATCAGCAAATTAATATTAGAAAAAAACGACTGCTGCTTCATAATTTCATTCTCAAAAGTGTGATGTTTTTTGTTTCCTTTAGTTTCTCGGGAGCTGCACTGGAAGCTCAACACTCATACATACATACACACATGTCTAAGTATATGTTTATTTCCTTTAAGCAAAGAGTTGTTAGATACCACAAAGTATGTATGCATGTATGTGTGTGTTATAACGACTCACATTTGCATCTTAGTGCAGCTTGCACCGTAGCGTGTGAAAGTGAAATGTGCGTTCTTGCTGAATCGGAACATTTTTGATGTTAGAGCAGACTAAAATGCGATTAAAAAAAAGACTCATTCAAACAATTTTTCTGTCTATTAGTATAATGAGTAGTGTCACAATTTTTATGTTATATGAATTATTATTTTGCAGTGTTATCAAAGATACGAGTAATTTGTTACAGAGCAAAATTCGCTACACTTAAGTTCATTAAAGAGAAGTTGAAATGTGGGGGCTTGTAGAAAAAAAACACAATTTTTTTTCTCCCAGAAGTAAGAATATGCTTCTATTAATATACAGCCTTCCTTCCTAAGCGTTAAAATGAGACTTCATCTTTCATCTCATCATGTGAAATAAACAAACATTCGTGATTAATGTGGCAAAAATTATTCTCTTGTGTAATCGCTTGTGGGTTTGTATATGCGTACGTGTGTGTTTGTTTAGTAAAAGTTTGCAACTTTTCGTTTTTGTATGCCTCACATGCGACTATGCATGTATGTACATATGTATATGTATTTGTGTCTCTTTTTATATACAAATTTGTATCCAAAACTACAACAATTGAGAGTCGTTATGAGACAGACATTCTCTGGGAGATGTCCTTTTTATTTAATTATTCGTGTTAAAAGTTTAAGTTTGATTTTAGTTTGAGTTTCAGTCTATTTGCTCATTTAGTTTTCTTGTTTTCCCTCATAGTTAAATATTTGTTTAAACAATTTTTTTCGTTACCACTACAACTTGAGTAAATAAGTAAGTTTCTGAGTGTCAAAGATGAACATATTAATTAGTTTATCAAATGGTGTTTTTAAATATAAAAAATCGATAAAATACGCTTTAATTAAGTTCGGCATGGAGGAACATAGTTTTATGTACTGCTGCTTATTGAAGTCAATCCGAATGTAGTTTTCTGTGATTTAACACAGAAGCTCCATGTTTTATTTTAGTGTTTAAACTTCATGATTTCCTCAATTAGTTATAACGATAAGAAGTATTTCTAATTTAAGTTGACATTTTCATATAGAAAACTTATGCCCTAATTCAGTAAGAAGATTTAGGACGTTTTTGTTTCAAACTGCTTCTGAGTTCTTTTCTTTGAATTATCTAAACTATTTTTTTTTTCAAAACTGGTTGTTGTCTTTGATAATGAAAAATATAACTATTATTGGCATGTTTTTAAAACATAAAAATTTCATTAAAGTGTTATCCAATAGTTTGAAAAATATCAAAATTCAAAACTGCTTCTTTTTTTCGTCCATAGACAAGGCGATACAATCGTCGAACAAAATTAGGGCATTAATTGTACTGAATTTTTTTTCTGAAAAATTTCATTTGAATAATTTATTAAAATATAGATTCTGTGCCCCGTTTCTGTAACTTGTGAGAAAAATTAAATAATTATATTGGTTGTCCTATTTTAAACAGGGTTATTCACACAAAAACTTTTATAAACTTACAAAAAATATCAACAAACACAGTTTTTTTTCGTACTCGCCCTTTGTTTCACAATTTTTTCGACTCGAAAAGTTCTTACATACCAAGGCACATTCACAAGGTAGTAGCGGAAATTCAGCTGAGCTATTTTTTTTTTCAAATTAAAGTTCATCGGAAACTTCAAAAATTTTTTACGAAAGAGAAATTAAAAGAAAATGTTGAAAAAATTCAATATGAAAAATATTTTATTAAAAAAAATTCTGTGAAAACAAATTTATAAATATGAAAAAACTATTAAAAAATTGTGAGAAGTGCTAAACGTTGCAAATGTTGTTAGTGGTAGCTGCCGCGGAGAAATATTTTCAAAGTTATGTGAATAATTTTTATTATTGTTATGTTAAACAAATTCTATTTTTGAAGTTTTTGATGAACTACAACCCATGTTGTTTTTTTCATTGTTGTATTTTTTCATTGTTTTTGTAATCCTGATACTACCTGGAAATGAATCTGCCTTGTTACATACCTTACAGAAACGAGGCACTGATTATACACTTTATTTGTGTTGCTGCTGTCTGTCTCACAACATCTCGCTTTAGTTTAATTTAATTTTTTTATAAATCTTACGCCGTGTGTCATTGCATTATATATTGCCATTATGTCATTTCTGCATCTCTTTACATGAATTTTTTTATTACTCGTATTTCAATTCCTAAAGCATTTCAAAATATTTCTGTTTTTCAAACAAAATGTATTTTTTTTTGAAATTTTTTATTTATGTCAAAAATAAAATTGTTATTTATTTAATGAATTCATAGAGTTCAGAAAATATGCTAATAACTTCTAAAACTTTTAAAACAAATTAATTAACTCATTTTCATTTTGCAAATTTTATCTGGTTTTTTTTTAATAATCGTGTGTGCTGGCAAATAAAGTAAATAGGATATTATTAATACATCGTATGAATGTTCAAAAGGGAGGATAAACTTTTTTACTCTGCTGGCTTATCAGAAAATAGTTTTCCTTTTTATAAAATTTTCAATTGAACTTTAATTAAATTTCATCCTTGAAAGTATTTTAAAATAAAATTTTACAGAATCAGTTGAATATGCAAATTGCAAGTATGTGTGTAAGTATATGCATATACATTCATTCATACATACTTGAGAGTATAGTTTGTATGTACCATGCAGGAAATGCGGATAGTGAAATTGTAGTGATTTACTAGTGACATTGTCAGTAGTACTACTGACCAGGTGTACCCCAGCCAATGTCATTCTCTATTGACATTTACCATTAGCTTGTCATTGAAAATCCACCACTACACATTAGCACTACTGACTAATTAATTTTGGGACCACATGGCGTCATTCTCACCAAAGATTCACTAGTAAATTTTAAGAGCTCTACAATATCGATATTTCCTCTCTCGATGTCAATAGTAAATTTGTAGTGATTTACTAGTGACATTGTAAAAAGTACTACTGACCAGATGCACCCCAGCCAATGTGATTGCCTATTGACATATAACATACGGTAGTCATTGAAAATCTACCGGTAGTCTTTAGCACTATTATTTTACGACCATATGGAGACATTTGAAATAAAGATTCAATAGTACATTTTAGTGACTCTCGTCTACAATTTTATAAGGGTTGGGGCAACAAACTTAAATACATACAGACATACATACACAGGTATGTAAGTTTTTGGCATTATTGCATAGCATAGCATAATAAAAAAGAAAACGCGTTCATTGACAATGTCACCAGAAATACACTAGAACTGTTGTATCTAACGTATCTCTACTCGCGCATAAAAGGAAGTTGTCGTTATTTCAAATAGTGCAATTGTCGCTCTAGGCTGACTAGAGGGTAAGTATTCAAAACTTATTTTGCCATATGAGATAAGCTTCTGGCTAATTCAAATATATTTAAGTTTCACAAAAATTACTTTACAATAGGCGAACATTTTTCCATTGTTTGAGATTTTATTCTTCTTGAGGTGGAGAGTATTCCGAAATTTTTGTAATTTTTGATACTAAAGAAATCGCAAGAACAAGTAAAAAAGTTAAAGCTATTACATTTTATTATTATTATAATTATTATTAATCGACTCGAAGAATTGGAAAAAAAAATTATTAACCTCTGCAATTCCAAACGAAAGAAATGCTTTCGAATTTATATGCTAATCGCATGCAAATTTGAAAGGATTTCCTTTAATTTCAAATTAAAGAGTGGATCCTCTGATCGGGCTATGCAGTGAACTTTTATTCATACCATGTCAAACTTAATCTTCGTGTTCTTTTTTAACATATTTCACGACATTTCTTCTATTCAAACTTCTATATTTTCTCAAATTTAGCAAGCATGAATGAAATTTGTGGGTAAAAGACATATAATTTTTATATTTCAAACATTGGACATTGTGTTTGTTGGGATAAAGAATTTGCCACTAGTAAAGTACACCCGTATCATATTAGTAGTTGTTGTTGTTATTGTTGTTGTTTTTGTTGTTGCTTTTTGTGCTTGTGTGAGCAGGTTTGTAATTTTACAGTGAACGCCGTCACTTTAACAGCAGACAATTTGTACATATTGCCTGTAATAAGGTAATAAATCACAAACAGATTACAATCGTGTCGGTCTCTCAATACACATGAAGCAAAAAAGTGCAGGAACAGAAGAGATGTATGTACGTACATATATACATACATACATATCGTCATCTTAAATGCAAATGGACGTATTCTTGAAAATGTTATTCGAAATTTACTTGTAGTATGGATACTTATATATTTTTAACCATTTATTTCCTTTTTGCATATATTTAAGCTTTTAAGTTCGTTACGTTCCTTGCAATAAAATATATGCGTATTCGTAATTACGTCGGTTTGAATTTCTTTAATAAAGTCGTTATTTTTAATCGCAGAGGTCTAAATATTTGCGTGAACATGATGTAGTTTGATAAAATGAACCATAATCAATCAAAAACTAAATTTCGAATTTTTGTGTAGTTACTTCCGTTTGCATTTAAGGTGACGATATGTATGTATGTATATGTATGTATGAATATACATATACATATGTACATTAGTTTTAATGTACATATATATAACTAAAAATTAAAGTACACAGCCGTAAACGACATGGAGAAACATGCAACAGCATATTAATGTATGAAGCAGCTGTTGTTTTATTTTTTTTAAGAAAAACAGTAGTTTAATGGTTGTTGACTGATTTTTCTGCATGTATGTATGTATGTACATTATTCTCTCAATTTTCAATTCACAATTTTCTCTAGCATGTCTATGACTGAGTGTGAATGAATATCTCTGTTCGTATCAAGTAATTGTTAAAATTGTTTTAAATGAAGCTTAAGTATGTATGTATGCATTCATGTATATGCACGTATTTTCCTACATGTACGTCTGTATGTGTGTTAAGAATTTTATGGAATAGTTGCGATTTGTATTGCATGCTTTCAGGCGTTAAACGTATGATATACAGTTATACTCGAAAGCAGAAAAAACGGCAATAATAAAGCTTTCAATTCAGTACAGTATGACAAGAATGAATATTCAGATTAAAGAAAAATAAATGTTCGTGTCTTATTAACAAAAGGTTCTTTATTTTAAAATAATTTTTTTTAGCTTTAAAATAAAACAACACATTTAAGAAACTCTTTTCACAAATATTAAGATCTGTGTTTAGCAGTAATTTTATTCACATAAAAATATTTAATATCTTTTTGTATTTAGTATGGCCACCTCTTGCGTCTGCTTGCGTGTAATACATTCGTTTTCATAGAGTTAATTAAAAATTTAAAATAAAACTTTTTTGCAATGAGCTAAACAATTTTTTATTATGTTATTGAGAATCTCTCAATAGTTTCTATAAAAAGATAATAAATTTAAAAACCACAAACAAAATCGAATAAAAATGTTTGTTTTGTAAATATTTTGGCTTGAGCCTTTTTAACGCATTGTTTCTATATGTGATTATCAATAACATATTAAGAGTTTTCTATAAATATCTGAAGTTTTTAGATAATTTCAAACATTTTGTTGAAGAATATTGAAGTTTACTAAAGAGTTTCGTAAGCAGAAACTAAATGTATGTGTATAAACCGTGCTTAACCAACAAAACAAACAACAATTCTTACATTTCCAAATATATTAATATATGCAATATGCAAAGTGATCCTTGACAGACTGTAGACACAAGCGTCTATATTTATAACCACAATTATTGGTGCTATTTTTATATGTGAAGCTGCAGTTGTTTGGACGATGACGGCTCACGCACTTGCAACAAACAAAAAATAAAAATAATTTTTGTTAAAAAACTTAAACTAAAAAAATTATAGTTAATTATTGCAATGAAATAGATTATATATGTATCAATGAAAGTTTGTAGGTTTTTGTTTCGATTTATAATTTGAAGTGAAGAGAGATATATATATATGTATATACTTAACATTAACTAATCGATAAACGAAACTTTCATAAGTACTTATGCAACAGATGTGAAATTTTTTCCAGCCGCTTGAAATAAATTTTTAATATTTTCATGCCATTTGACTAGACCAGAAACTTTCAGAAATTCATTTCTTCTACAGTTAAATTGGGAAATTCTCTGTTAACCTTTATTTTTTTAAGCAAACATCGTTCTATGCACTCTATAAGTAACACATTGAAGTTGAAATACATATGTAAAAGTTAAGCCTAAATTAAGCTATTATTCCAAATGAAATTAGAAGTCTAAAAAAGATAAGTCGCAAGTCTAAAAAAGATAAGTCGCAAGTCATAGTGCTATAACTTCATGAAAAATCACAAAAATTAATTGAGATTTTGCCCACTAGTACTTTGGAATATGCAGTTTACGGAGGTGACATTAATTCAAAATCATCTTATCTCGACTTAAGCACTCTTTTCTTTTTTTTGTGCCACAGAATAGTTTTATAACATTAACACGCTTATCTTCGACTGGTAAAACTAAAAAATTCATAGAACGTGTACAATTCACGTATGCTCAAAAATCCAAATACATAGATTGTTTGTTAATAATTAATATGAAGGAATAAAAAATACATGTACATAAATATATTCTAACAACCTTACTTATAAAAATTGTTAAGGCTTTATAAATAAAGGCTTAATAAGAAAAGTTTGTATGAAAACTTGTTTTTAAAACCCTTTATATAGCATCAATAATTTTTTTAAATAAGAATATAATTTCGCCAGTAAATGCTTGTACTTTTACATGCGAGCAAAATGCAAAAGTAAACTTTTATAGGAAACAAAACTTATTGTTGGGGAAAATTTAATATATATCATATATAAATAATTTTGCATAAAAATTTTATATAAAAGGCTTGTACACGCACCTCTGGAGAAAAGAAAATATTTGTATACGAGTATTTCAATTGAGTTGTATGCAAACTGAAAATTTAAAACATATTTTCTGCCAAACTAGCTTTTTCGAGTTATGCCTCTATTTGAATTAATGTTGTCAATTATTTTTGTCTTACATTTGTTCAAATAATATGACTTATGATGTTATTATTATGCTATCTGCGAATAATTGACTTGTGAAAACAATGTCAGATATTATTAATAAAAATTTTAAAAATAAAGCAATAGCAAAGAATAAGCAAATATGTATGTATATAAATAATACGGAATCATTTTCTAGTTTCAAAGTTTTTGGTCATACAACCATTTACATATCTGTCCAGTTTAAAATTCGTTTTAAAAAATATGCCATCCATTTTAAGTTAATTGTATTGGTGTATGTATGTATGGACTCGTATGCCTTCATCCTTCAGAGTTATTTTACAATTTACTACATAATTATTTAAACAACTGCTATACATACATATGTATGTACATACATACATACATATTGTCAAATATTGTTCAATAAAAAATAGATTCCATTAGCTATTAAGTGACTTTTGCCCTCTATTTTTCCCAATGGGGAATTGCTTTCCTTGTACACATATTTTTAAAAATAAGTAATACAAAAGACTATTTTCAATTTCCAGATAACGACAAATGTTATTTTAATAGAATTTTCATCGTGTTTTCTCTCCTTTTCTGATGTAGTATATTTTTATTTGTGAAAAATACTTTTTCTTTATATTTAGGGCCATGTAATGTAACAATACGACACATGAGTGTTATAGTGTAAATATCGTAACGAAGTAGCAAGCAGCTCTATGTACTCTTATCAGGGATGGCAGAGATGGGAAATTTAAAATTGTACCAACAACTTTCAAAAATTTTACTTTTTTTACCTTAATTGTATTAAAAGTTTTTTTTTTAGCTCAAATTACATATTTTTATTTGATTTTATAAAAATAATCGACTTAGTTCTGGCTACCGAATATTTTTCACAAATTTGCTTGTAGTGTTGTGAAAAGCTTTTGAATAATACTACTCGATACTTTTTCAATTGGGTACTCGATACTACTGAATACTTCAACAGATTTTTTAATTTAAAACTTAAAACACACATACATAGTACGTATGAGAGCTTAAAATTATTATTTATTGAAACAAATTAACCTGCAATGCTCATTAAATAATGCAGAATTTATGAGATTTTTCATAACTGTAAGAACCTCATGCCTTCCACCACTCTAAAGGGTCACTTTTCTGTCCAATATGCTTATGAGTGAATTTTTTTAGTTCAAATAACTCCAAACAAAACTATTGCTTTCTGAATTTGTATTTGTTATACTAATGCAAGGAGGTTCAGAGATACATTTGAATACCGGGAAAAACAGTCGGTATTGAGTACTCAGTACCCGAATACTCAATACTTTTACAACACCATTTGCTTGTACGTTGGGATGTTAAAGTATATGGCTAGACCTTTTTAAATTGAAATGTAAAATGTACAGATTAATTGTATGTACTCTACCATGAGAATTTGGAAGAAGAGTAATTTGGAAATGGACGAGATCACATTTTTTGATTTTCTCGCTGCGTTTTGCTTTCACAAGACTGTTTTCAAGTGAGAAGAATATAAGTTTCATTGTTGAAAAAAAGTGAAAATTGACATATGCAATGTTTGAAAATATATGCGGAGTGAAACTGGAGAGATTCCTTAAATGTACTAAATTAGCTATTGGTGTACTATTGTACTTTCCGAGTTTGAATAGTACCAAAAATAGTATAATTGTACCAACTTTGCCAACCCTGAATCGTATTCGCTTTGGATTCTCAAACTCAACTTAAATGTTGAGAAGAGGAAGTACGAGTATAGTATATTAGAAGACTAAAAATTTTTAAACATTTTACGTGTATGGATGAATGTAAGTAAACGTGTGCATGTGTATTTAATAAGAGAAGCAAGAGGGTAACGTACTCCCTTTAGAATCCTTTAGGAAAATGTATACCTTACATACTCGTACCTTAACAATTGTGCTGAAATGCTTACAGAATTTATACAGAATTTATAAGAACTTATTGTAGAGTCTGAGGCTGCACCGTCAGCGATTTTTCTTCAAAATTTAGTTTGTTTTTGTATTTACTCTCCTTTTTATTAACAACATTTTAAAGTGTTGAAAAAAAGCCAGTATGTATTATACGAGTATTAGAATTTCATATGGTAAGCCTTGGTGTGTATTTTAATGGCGTTCGATATTCCCATGAATTTTACCTTGTAAGAGGCAAGGCAAAGGAAATGCTTATGGAGGAAAATGTTGTAAATATTTTGAAAGCAGTTCTTGCACTTTTTTTGTTATGTTTGTCTTAGAAAGGGAGAAAAGCAGGAAGAAAAAAAGTAAAATTCAGCACACATTGCAGACATGCTTTCGTACCTTAACTGAATCGAATGGAATAGAGTCAATTTTCCAATCAGTAAAATATGGCTTTAATACACGAGTACATAATGTTTTTGTGCATTTTTTTAGTTTGCTTTTGTATGCGACAGTTCTACCAGTCAACTTGAAATTGGTAATATTGATTGATAACTATTTATAGAGTTTATGTCTTGCTGTATAAACTTTTTAGTGCTTCTTGAGCCACTAAAAAATATTTTACTTGATTTTATCTCTTTACTCAATCCTTTATAAATTTAAAGTAAAATTTTCTTCGAATGATTTGAATTGAATGCGATGTTAGGCGATGCATACGGGTACGAAAAACTGGTTTTTACCCGTAACTTAAGAGTTTGGAGGTGTTTGGAAAATTTAAAATATATACAGATTGTTGTTATACTCGACAATACCTACCAGAATAATAGTAACACGTGGCAGGTATTTTTTGTCACACAGTGCAATCAACAATGATACTAATGGAACATACAGCTTTGCTTGTAAATCGATTCCATTCAGATCGAACCGAATGGAACCGAATATTTCATAAACATGATTTTTGTGGCTTTTATTTGATATCAGGGGGTTACTCTCTATAGCGATGCGAAAGCAATTAAGATGTGAAAGCTAAATGCGATGAGATGTCTCTATTACTTTCGCAAAACCATTCGCAAAATTGTTTGAAAAAGTGGCAGCATGGACATTGCAAAAGAAAATATGGCAAAGGTTGGCAGTATCTACTGAAATGTGAAAATATGTAAAAAAACGACATTTAAGAAAAAGTGAAGTGTAACAGTTTGTATTTGAAAATAAAGTGATGGATTCTGTAGCGTTATGGCTTTATGAAGAAAACGACCATGTAGATCGAGCTGCAACACGAGTCTGTAGAGATAGGTCCGATATACTTTCCTTAAATGACCGCAGGTAAGAAAAATTTATTGCGGAATATGTTGTTAAAGGCCGTTTCACACTATAATACAAGTATTAATACTTTTGTGGAAAATGCAACTCTGACATGTTGAGTTGTTATTGTCTTTTGACATTTTTGAAACAGAAATTAGATTAGGGATGCATTTTCGTCAAAAGTATTAATACTTGTATTATAGTGTGAAACGGCTTTAGTTTAGCTTTGTAAAAAATTTGCGTATGAGCAAGGAAGAGTTTCTGTATGTTCTAAACGCTATTCAACACGAGCTAAAGGTTACAAGGAGATCCACAGCAATTCCAACTATAATAAAACTAGCCGCTGCCTTAAAATTAGTATTTAGGTCGTCTGGCCATTTTGTCGACAAATTTTTTGCAGCTTGTTTGCCATTTGCTGACTGCCAAGTCTTTATGTTGCACCATGAAATCCACTAAAATTTCAAACTGCCGTTGTTTTGTTTTTTGTTTGTAATTTTTTTGCTTTTTCCCTAAAAATTACGATTTAAATATTTTTTTCAACGTACTTACATATTTTTCTCACTTTGCGTTTGGTATTTGGTTATCGCAAGATATTTGCGTTTATCGCGCGATTTTGACAGGCGCTTTTCGCATTACAGAGTACAGTGATACCAGACTTGCGAAAGGGAAAATAAAAAATGCAAAAGGCAAATGCGCAAATGCATTAGAGAGTACCCCCCAGAGTAACCCCCAGATGCCATAATTTTTCTACTATTTTAAGTAGAATTTCTTGTGCTATGACACAGTCGACTATATGTTGTCATATAGTCAGCCCCTTTTGATGTAAGAGCAGTGTGCTGCCATACAGCCAGCCATCTTTTTTATAACAACTGTAAGAACAGGCTGCTGCTATCCAGTCAGCAATATTTTACATAAAATAAATGTGTTATACCGTCAGCCATCTCTAAGAAAATTGTGTTGTGTGACACAGTCGACTTTTCTACAAGAAAATTGTGCTGAGTGACACAGCCGAATTTTCTATAAGAAAACAGATATTAATTTCAATTATGAAAACTGTATATTTAATTTGGAGTTAAGTCATAAAAAAAAATTTTGTATCCAATTTCGAAAATTTAAATGTTCAATGACTTAAAATTTTCAAACGCTAAATCATTTCAGACCAATTTAAATTTTAGTTGAACTTTTTTTGTTAATTTTTAAATTATGTGCTCTTGGGTGTAATTTTAAAAATATTTTGTAATTAAATTCTCTTTTATTTTATTATTTTAACTTAACATATATACATACATACATATGTGTACGTACTACATATTTGCAATTGAATAAAAATTTAATTTAATGAAATCTTCCTTTCCTTTTCGACAAAAGCAACAAAGAGATGAAGCATCAGCAAACGGAAAAATTCTTTCCTTAAACCAAATACTCGTACATAGAATGGAACTCATTTTATGCATTGCCAACTAGGCATGTAAACAGGAAAAGGGAAAATTAAATTTTTTTTAAATACAAGCGAAAGACATTGCGAAAAGAGCTAAAGGAAAAAAACTTAAAAAAGATTAATTGATTTCCACATGACTGCATCAGGTCTCCACAGCAACAGCAACAGCAACAGCAGCAAATGTTGCAGCAATGTATTCCGTATACTGTTCTCGTAATGCAGCATCGCTCGTTGCATTTGTTGCATTAGATCTATCGCTATACATAGTCAAACAGAAAAATAAGAAAAATAAGGAAAGAAACGACAAGAAATGTTTATTAATTTCTGCATTATTACAAACAACACTTTGCTTTTGCTTGAATTTTCATCGCAGCTTCGTAGGAAACCGAAGAGATGTTCAATGTACAACGTATATACCAGAGATGGGACGTGCTGAAGTATTTATATTATAGAGTGACTCATTATCTTAATCACTCACGCAATCGCTTATGATTATAAAAAAGATGTCGGAATAAGTGAGCGTGTGTGAGTGGAATTTAGCATAATTTTTTAACACATACATACATGTACACACATACACACATCTGTATATGTACATTACAGGATTATACTATTTTCTAGACCTTAGTTAGCGGAAATAGATTGTCAGTAGCACAAAATTGTAAACAAGCCCCAATTTTTTGGTATTGTGTTAAAGTGACATCGATTTGGACAACTGGAATATGGGTGAACATTTGTGGCAAAAAGAAAAAATGCTTAATGCCTAGTACACACTATGGCAACACAACAAATGCCAGATGTGCTCGCGGCATAATTCGAGATTAGCCAAATTTGAGCTAGTGTCACCCATGTAATTTTCATATTAAAAAGTACAACAAAGTTAAAGAGCAATGACTTGCTGCTCATCGTTTCTCGACTTATAATATCATATAGAATAGTAGCTTAATTTAGCTCTATACTTTGATATCTCAAATTGAACGTATTAGTTCATAGTATGTAAAACGATGTTTTCTTAAAAATAAAATTGAACTCTGAATTTCTTACGTAAATTTTACAAGAACTAAATTTAAAAGTGATCTCCTACAAAACCGTAAAATGTAACTTAACCACTTTTTCCTTTTTGTCACAGATATACATATGTATATGTACATACACACATACATAATAATTGTCCACTTTATGAGTACTTTTCAAATTGTCGGCTGTATTGTAAAAAATGCCCTAAAAGCAATTTTAAAAGCTGCATATTTTTAGGGGTCTCATTTGTCTCATTAGGTTATCATTACGTTGTTGCTGCAAGAAAACAAGAAACAAAACTAAACTATATTTTTATTTCTCATGTGTTATTAAGAAATAAGTTTTCTAAAATTGTTGGAAACTGTTCGTATGTGCTAGTTTACACTATGCAAGTCTTATTGCTAAGCTGATTAGTTTGAGTTTCTGTCCTAACGAACTAATCAGCTTAGCAAATAAGACTTACATAGTGTAAACCAGTTCTGACTTATGGAAAGATTTATACGCTTTATCGCGACGAAGAAAATATTGCTCACTATCTCATCTCTTGTTTATACATTCATAAATAAAAGCCTTTTCATCTTCTGAATCTTATAGAAGACAAAAAAAAACAGGAAAGGAAAAATGTTCTTACAGTTAGTTGCAAATGTTTATCTGTTGAGGGAAAATTCTTTGAGGAAAATTTACCAAGAAATTCCATTTTCAACTTGATTGTATTCATTTTCTCAAAAGACTAGTTTGATAGAATGAGACTAGCTGGATGCATACTTCAGTTTTAGGTGAAAATAAGTTTTGCAGGGATGGTGTTTAAATAGAAATTTCGTTAAAAAACAATTTATTTCTTAAGTGATGAAGTTTTCTTCCGACAAGGTTTGCTTTTTAATTTCCAACGATTCTATAGAATAGAACACTGTAGTTGACTCCTAGGCAGAAACCGGTATGTTCAACAACCAAATTTGATTAATACATATACACGCAAAGAAAAGATAAGGTTGTAAAATGGTTGAGAAAACAATATTATGTTCTCTGAAACAAATGTGTGGTCGTTGAAAACTAGTTATTGTTATTTTAAACATTAACTTTGTTACAATAAACACAGTAATGTTTGAATTGAACAATTACATTATTATATTCATAGAAAGTGCCATATGGTTAGAGTTTAACAATATAGTTTTGTTAAAAATTTATGACTACAATACCATTTGTATTATTGTGTAAAAATAATATGATGTAAATAACAATATAATGTTATCTAAAACCATACTATGTTAAGTTCTTAAACAAATCTTTTTCAGAAACATCTTCTGTCAGTTCAGTGTTTCGTTTGTAAGCTATCGGTAGTGCACGCGTTAAGTAAATAAAAAAAGTTTAAACAAAAGGGTAGATAAATAAAAATAATATGTACATATGAATGTATGTATATCTCTTTATACTTGTATACACATATATGTAAGTATACATTTCTATACATACATACGACAATATTAATTTATTTTTATTTCGGATTTACAGCACAGCTGTTTTAAACAAAAGATTTGCCAATAAATATATGATTAAAAAACAAAATATTATTATTACATAAAATAATACTGTGGTCATATTTAACAATATTATTATAATATTAGAACATGGTATGGTAAGTCTCAATTATATTTTAGTCACATCTAACAATAGTGTTGTCTTATTTACAATAATAAGATTAGGTATAACAAAGTTAATTGTTTTTGTAGATAATATTATTATTAACTCAGAAAATAATATTATTTAAACTTTGCTTTTCCATTGACAATAATATGATTTGACTGCAACCATGTAATTCAATCATAGTATGTTGCTGTTTGATTATGGTTACCTCAACCATATTTTTTTTTTTGAGTGTACGAGTATGTATGTGCATATTTATTTTCGTCTATAAAAGCATAATGTCACATACTCGTATAACAAAAATTTATAATGCAAAGATAATTAGTTAGACATACATAAGTACATACAAATGTATGTATGCATATATGTGTAATATTATTTTATTAATATTTTGCCCATTTTCAAATTCGAATAGTAAAATAAACTTTTGGTTACTTAAAGTTAATGATGACTCTTCTCTCATGACATCTTTCGCTTTATTTTTTATATACATATTCTTGATTTCGCTTGCTTGCAGAACGCCAAAGGAAAAAATAATTAAATTTCATGTTTGAAAACTGGCTCTTTTTATTTAGTCGTAATTATGTGCACCTTAGGGTCTGTGCTCTTTGTAGTTTGTGTGATTATTCATTGTTTATTGTATTATTCGGATTTGAATTATGATGTCCTTAAGAGCTTTAAGCCTTTCTCACTTTCTTTGCTATAAAGCTTGTCAAATTGTATAAAATTTATAACATTTTATAATTTATCTTCAACCAGCTGAAAACAATTGCCTCGTCATCCTTTAGTAAACAATTTCTCTTTGTGTACGAAAACTATAGAAGGCACGGATGGGTCCTTCATAAAATAGCATAGCATGGTTCTATGTCTATGTCAGCAATTTACACCAACATTAAATTTGAAAATTGTTGCTTAATGAAGCACATATTTCAATGAAAATCACACTTTCCAACATAGACTTCGACTCTAACTAAATCCTACAAGCAAGCATCTAAAGAAAGAACTGCAAAGGAAATTATTCGCTGATGTACTCGTACGTACATCCAAAAAAAAAAGAAAAATTAACCAGAATAATTAATTGGAAATGTTCACCAGCAGCCAACCAACAAACAAACGTAATCCGGCAGAAAATAAAACTTGCTGAAACAATGAAATACAAAATAAATTTCAAATGTTTATTTGGTATTCGCCTTGTTGGTTGTCCTTTTTGTTTTTCATCGCTTTAAACTTTCCTCTTTGGTTAGACATAAAGAATTTAACATAAATTATTATGCTGAGGTTTTTTCCTAAACGTTTTATAGTTTCTATACTGCAACGAGAATAATGTGGAGACTGGGGCTTGAAATGTGAATTTCCACACATTTATTTAATTATTGTACTCATAGTTACCCCTTGCCACGAAATACAATGAGAATGGATCTCACTGCAATTACAATTGGACTAACCAGTGAAGTAATGATTAACATTCCTGAGCTTGTTTTTCAATTTGATTATTATTTTTCTCCTGTTCTATTGTAAATATACGAAAATGCAGATTTTATTATTTCTAAATATGTATACACTTGGGATTTGCCAAATTTAACGAATTGAATTGAGTGATTATAAATCAAAGCGGTACAAGTGAAAAAAAATAAAATTCTGAGCAATTAAATTTCCTTAAAGGACAGTTTGGAGTTATCACCATACAGGTCTGAATTTTCGCAGACTTATACGAGTAATGTCTATATTTTTTTGATTTCATACCTTTCCCAGCCTCTCAAATGTCATCTTACGTAATATGGGAACCACTTTACTCCAAAATTTTCTTTAATTCGATTGTTCACGAACTTAGAAAGGCATGCCAATAATTGAAATTAACCAATATAATATTGTGTTTAAATAACTAAATCATATCGTCATATGAAATCAAAAAAGACGTTATTTACAAAAAATTCTAAATCGTATGTTTGATTGATTAGGATGTAATTAAAGAAAATCCACATAAACACAAAATGTTTATAAATATGTATGTGTGTATGCATGGTGTAATTATACAGGTGACTGCGTAAGGATTTTTTACACAAAAATACGGCAACCATAGCTATATAAAGAAACGAAGAATGTCAAAAGCATAAAAATAATTGTACTAAAACCAAAACAAAATCGAAGTTTTTGACATTATTCAGCTACAAAGTACAAAGCACGCTGCCACCTAGTTAGATACACCTTGTGTGTATGTATATCTCTAATTAATAAACGAAAGTCAAAAACTAGTGACAACTAAATACAAGGAAACTTAAAATGTTTTTTGCTTCTATTATATGCGCAAGTTAGTGCCCTTTTTCACTTTCTATGACGAATTTTTATACATATTAATATCCGAAGTGCACATTGCTTGGCTCACTGCATTCAGTCATAAGCAGGTCCTTAAATGTAAAAAACCTCAACTCGTTCTTCATAGAATTTAATTTAATATTTTATAAATTTTTTTTCAATTACGATTGATTGTTTACGATCGCAAATAATCGATTTTGGTAAAAAAAATCAAGGTCGGATATTATGTCGCTTAAGCTTTTTTTTGGCGGTTATGGCACGACATGATGTTTCTTCTGAAGGTAATTAGTTTATTGCCCACGTTTTCACCAACGCTGTTGTGGAGCCATTAGACTTTCAAATTGAAAAAGTTTAATATCACTTTACAAAGAAATCAAAATAATATGCACACAACAGGTTTACATCTGGTATTTGTGGAATTGCCAGTACTTTAACCACTATTATAAAATTTTTAGGAGACATTGTTCGAAGAAGGCATAAAGGCACCAGTTGGCTAAAGCATGTTTACCCATTTAAATATATGGCTTTATTAAAAAGTAAAAGTAAAATCCGACAAGGCGAACAAACAGTCGTCAACGTGCGAATGGTTTTCTCATTTTATTTCTGCATTAATTCTAATTTTTTCTATGAAAAATTTTTTAACTTCAAAATTTATGGTTTCAACGTCATCATGTTCTTTTTTATTTGCTGTTTAAATTCCCACATAATTGAGCACAAAACTTTATAATGCAAGTACATGCACACATACACATGTATGTATGTACACTTTTATTTATGTATGTATATGTAAGTATTTGTCCGGATGTAAATTTAAAAAATTAGGTATCTAATACAACAACAACTTATCCATATGTACTAAATATACTTTCTTGTTGTCGTTTTTAACTTTTAAATCTTTGACTGACTAAAAGCTGTACATTTTTATGGTTACCACACATTGCCTAGTAGGGATGGGCAAAAAATATCGATATATCGAAATATCGATATTTGAGAAAATAAATATCGATATATATCGCCGATATTTCAAAAACCTATATATCGATACATCGATTCTTATTTACGAGTATCGAGTTTCGATACTTTTAAGAGCTATAGCCGTTTTTTAACTGTGACCCAACTAAGGCAGGTGAGTTTTTAGATTGTGTGGGTATAAACCTAAAGGCAGGATTTGTTTTTACTTTCAGTTCTGTTACGAATCAGCTGACTCTTTTTGGTTTATAAAAATCATATACATATAAGCCATTAGTTTTTCTCTCCTTAATTCTGTTATGTTGCGTACACATTCCTCGATGCATGTCGTTATTGACTTTATGAATGCGATGGTAGAACTATAGCTAAAACTTTACAACAATTACGCCCGGGAACTGAAATTGTATTATTTTTTTGACATGTGCTTAAAAACCGAAAAGTTGTTCCCACTTTCACAGGAAATCAAAAAGTCCGGGAAAAGAAAAAATCTAATAACAATGGACGATGCAAAACTCATCACTTTAGTCGAAAACTGAGACCATTCTGGTCCGAAACAGCTGATAATTTATTACAGAAAGATTAACTATTCAAATTTAGAAACAGAATAGCACAGCACAGAGCAGCAACAGAAAGTAAAGACTAATGAAGTCTTAAGGAGCTACAGTAGGTTACGTATAACTTAACATAAATAGTTCTTTTGTATTAAATTTCTTAAAGTAAGTAATTGCACATTCGAAATTAATGCAGCAAAAAATATCGATATATCGAAATATCGATGTTTTAAAAAAATATATATCGATACTATTCAAAAACATCGATACGATATATATCGATACATTTTCTTCATTTGCCCATCCCTATTGCCTAGCATGCTTTTAGTATATATTTACTTCCTTCTCCCTTTTGCGTTTGTTTTATTTAGTTTTTTTTGTGTAGCACCTTTTTTGGTGATTGAGAAAGTGTCAAAGGAGAGTAGGTATAAAACAAAATTCAGTTAATAGAAATGTCAATCAATTGGGTAAATATTTTAACAATTTCATTTCCGTTAAAGTTCCTAAATTAAAACAACAGGAGAAAGTACAAAGGAGAGAGAAGAAGAAAATGTAAAACGCGTATGATGATGAAAGTAAAATTGGATTTACAAACAGAAATGTTAAAAACAATTGTCACTTAAAGGTCAACATGCTCAAAAGAACAAAAAAATTTATCGGAGTAATGCCTATGATTTGGAAATAACAATCCTTTGGATTAGTCATCTACATATCGCACACTCAATCATAAACAGTCACAACTCAAAATGATCGAAGTGGTTTTTTTTATAAACGAGTTAATTTAACAAATCTCTAGCGACCGCCACCGTTATGCTTGTTTTTATGTTACTTACCTACTTAAGTCATTTTTTGAGTTGTAACTCTTTATGATTTAGTGTGCGATATGTACATATGTATATTTTCGACTGTACATATTTGCATGTTTTATATTAAATTTAAAATTTTACCTATGTACATACATACATACATACTCATATCTAATGTCCAAAAATCATTTGAAAAAATCAACAAAAACTTGCAAAACTAAAAATAATTCGAAAAAAGAAATAAATTCCTACTATTCCCATTAAATTAATAAATATGTACCCAACATATGTTTTGACTAATACGTCTTGTTGTTAAGCGGAACCACACCTTTAGAGGTGTTTATTTTTTAATTTCGCACAAGCTAAATACATTTAAATTTTTTGCGTTTTCTTGTACATTTTTCATGTTTCCCTATTACAAAATTAAATTTAATTTCCCATTTGTATTTTGAGGTACGTACGGTTTTAATTTATTAACAAAATATGTATGTATGCTCATACACAAGTATAAGCAATTATGTTAGAACTAGAGATGCTAATCGGTACAGGTTTTTAAAATCCCGGGCCTCGGGATTTAATGATGGAGTCTCGAAATCCCGAACCGGGACCCCGGGATTTTCGTGACTTACAAAATCCTGAAAAAATTGTGCACAAATGTGCGCCTTTATATTATTAAAAATAATATTTTAATTTTACAAAATATTTTTTTTTTGCATATTTAAAGGGTACTTATACAATTCAGACATTTAATTACAAACTTTTATTTAAAAGTGCAATGTATGTAATACTTTTCCTAGAAAAGAAAAAGCCATAAGTAGAGATGCTAAACGGGAAATCCCGAGCCCGGAAATCCCGGGATTTTCGGGACTATACATAAGATATATTATGTATATACCATGTAATATTATCTACTAAAATATTTATTCAAAGCAAATTTTTTATTTTAACTTTTTATAACAGGGAATTTCTAATAATTTTTGATGTAGAAGATGACAGTCAAAAGCATTATTTATGCGAAAAACGGGATTCAGATAATCCCGAAAATACCGGGCTTTAAAATTAAAAAAACCCGGGCTCCGGGATTTGAATAGTCCCGAAAATCCCGGCGGAAGTATTAAAAAATCAGAACTTAAAACGAATACTTCGAATGCATACGGCAACTAAAATTTTGAGCTTTAACATCCCAGTTGGCCACGTCAAGACATCTTTGACGACGGGTACAAGACAATGGTAAGTCGTAGAAGACATATTGAAGACAGCCCCATACAAATCGTCGACGAAGTTTTCATACAAATGGCGCCGAGTTCACACAAGACAAGATGGGCGACAATATGACACTGTCGCTCAGATTGTCCTCAACAAAGTTTTATTGAAGACAAAACGATGGATATTGTCGCTCAGATAGTCATGAACGACGATTTCCTTTCAATTTTCGATTAGAAAACCTAATAAAAAGGCGACATGTCGTACATTAATCGTCGAAGACAATGTCGTCTGTGACAATTTGGCCAACTGGGATTATACGTGAACACAAACTTTTTGTGACGTCATTCTGTCGATGTTATTGCTTATGTTTAGAAATAAAAATTGCTCGTCTATTCGCACTCTTATCATTACTGTTATTCTTCACTTTTCCTTTGTTCCTTTATTTTTCCAGCTCAACTGAATAACGAGTACATGCAATGCTGAGTACACATTTGGCATTTATTTTGCTGTCATTCCCACAATGTGTGCAATGCCGTTCACATTATGTTTTCCGTTTGTAACGTAATGCCTTACAATGAAAACAATATCGGAAATGACATACGTTGCCAATAGTACACACTATTGCGATATCAAAAAATGCCATAATGTGTACTTATCTTTATACATAGGTATGTACATATGTACATATATACTTATTTTTAGGACAAGATCTGTAAATAATTCCCTGCAACAGCCGACGTCACGGTATTAAAATTCCAAAAAATTTACGTTTCTCTACCCGTTGTCGAAAACAACTGACTGATATTGATAGGGTCATGTTATTTTCTAGACCTTACATAGTGTCCACACCTGATGAATTTATATCATGAGGAATGTCAAATTGATATCATGATGAAAATTCATTATGCTGACTTCTTAGATACATACATACATACATATGTATGTACATATAGGCGATTCCAGAAAAAGGTCAACAAAAAATTTTTTTTCTCAAAAACTTGTTTTATTTTTAATAATAAAAGTCTATAACTAAATATAAAATAATTTTGAATTTTTGAAATTTTTTGACCAAAATATGCGTTGTAGAAAAACTATTTTTTGCTTACCCTTGTTTTTAGCGATTATTTAAAGTAATTTGTATTATTATTATTTTTTTTTAATTTACAAATTTTTTACAAACAATAACCTCACGTATTAGCCCAAAAAAGCAGAATGGAGTTCTAATAACAGAAGTTTTTGTAGTTTGCTTTCAAATTCTTTTGAATTAAAGTTCAATCAATATTAGCAAAGTTACTGCGTTTAAGTGCTCTTGTCGTGTCTATTGGTATTGGTACTTTAACCATTTAAAAAAAAAATTAAAATGACATTTTCTTATCTTATAAATCTACACATAAACGATCTTCTTTCCACATTATCAAAAAAAAAAAATTCTTCATAAAATAACTTATATTTTTGTCGCGTCCGTTTCTCGCTGACATTTATTTTCTTATATCTTTTTTCTATATGTAAATATATATCGTCCAACATTTTTTCTCAAATATAGGTACTACCAAGGCGAATTCATAACAGGTGACCCTAACAGTCCTGATGATTATCAGCTGTTCGAAGATTGCTAAAACCCCAACTGTCAAAATCTCTTCTTCTATCTAATGTTTGTTTACATTTAAAGTGAAAAAAAATTATATCGTTCTTTATGTTTAAAAAATATATTTTAAAGTAAAGAGAATTATAATGTATGAATACTTATCACAATGTAACCAATTGGGTCTCCGAGTGGAGGTTCGGTATAGGAGCACCCTTCCTAACATATGCATTCTAAATTAGCTCTTGCAAAATTATTAACTGCATTAGTTTCTTGATGATGATTTTTAAAAAATTGTATCAATACAAAATATTTCTACCAATGTGTCTCGCCTATAATGCCTGATAGTCTTTGGTACAGAATCTTGCACGGATTTTCCCACAATATAGAAATAAGATTTTATCAAACGTTCTGCATTACTTGAGGCAAAGAGTATTTGCTCGTTCCATCATGTCAGCTTTTAGTTGACTAGACATGTTTATGAAAATCTGGATGTGTAGTATTTATATACAAAGCCCAATTCAATGGCTCCCAAATTCTCAACCATGAAATTGGTGGCTGGTAAACGACGATGCAATAGCGTTGTCACCACATCAACAATTTTTCCGTGCAATTTGGGAAACCTTAAACAGATACATATATTACAAATTAAGTTTATAGAAATAAATATTCAAGCATACCTTAACATTTCCTATTGCATTTAATTGCCACAATGCGCTGCATTTCTTCATGTATCCACTCAACACAATGCGAATTCTGAATTGTGGGGGGTTAAGACAACTTTTACCGGGCCCAGCTAGTACTAGCTGACTTCTTATATATGTATGTATGTATAAATAAGACGCACGTTTATTTGTTGTACACTTTTAAGTAACTTTGTCCATTTTTGTGAACAATTTCATGCATTTAAGCATAATATTGTGTTTACGACCATCATGAGCCAGTAAAACACATTTTATACCACTGATTTCGCGTCCAAAAACCATCGGAGAGACTGGAATAAGGCAGCAAGTAAGGTTTCTTTACGTTGTCCAAAAATATCAAGATCATCTAACCTGAACCGTGTTTCAACATTTTAATTAGATTTATTTTACAAATATTGTTTTCTGTGTTGTTGATGATAGATGCACATGGATAGTAAAATATGTTTTTATAAATGTGAATGTATTGGTATTTGAGTCAACTGTTTTTGACAGATGGGGTTTTTTGAAGCCAGACGAATTGCATGTTGTTTTTATTATTGTTGTATTTTTGTAGCGATAAGGCCACCTGTTATGAATTCGCCTTGGGTACTACTCCCTCATTTCTTTAAAACACTTAAGATATACTTACATACATTGGATATTTCCATTCCTTCCTTGTTTTTTGCTCCACTCTAAATGTACGAATGTCGCGTCCGTCGCCCGGGAATTGCCCATATGTATGTACATATGTATGTACATATGTATGAAAATTATTATAGATTTAGAAAAAAAAAATAGTACATATGTACATATATGTATGTATATATGTAAGTACTATATATAAAGTTGTCATTATTCTTGTTGCACGTAGCTACGGGTAACTATTAATTCTTTTTTATTTTGCTTTAAATTCCGGTCATTTAAGTCAAAACTGCAATAAATTCATTTAAAATAAACTGCCAATGAGATTTTATTACAACTACGAGTACGTTTTCTACAAAATAAATGCGCTAAAGATGAAAAGACAGACAAACAGACAGACAGTCTGACTGACGTGTAATAAAATTGAAATGAGTGTAGCTGAGCAACCGTATCCCCATAATTGTGTGTAAAATATTTACAAATTGGGTGACCTTAAAGATCTGACGTTTTGCTTTGTTTCTTTTTTTAAAGATTTTTTTACATTTTATATTATTTTTTTTTTTGATATTGGCTGCCGGTATGTTGCCTGTCTTTAAATATAAAAGGCTTTATTTAGGTGGGCTTGTGGGCCTTTTATTTATGGTAGTTAGTTGTTGTATAGTTAAAGTGTTGTGTAAAGTGTAAAATAAAACTATGAAAACACTTTAATAAAAATCTCATGAAAGAGTTATACGATTTTGGCAAAGTACGAGTATGTATGTATGTATGTACGATTGTTTCAAAAAGAGGGAGGGTAGAGATACCAGTATGTAGCATTCGAGTGTTCAAGTTCGCGACTACTTTGTTGGTTACCTGTTTGGCTAACAATGTGGTTTAATTTATGTACTCATATGCATGAGCAGCTAGCGCCTAACCTTGAGATTTTGTATGTGTTTTTCGTTTTTTTTTTCACATTTTATAAATGTTACCATTCATTCATTCCGTACGGAAATAATTTTATATTGACATGATATTTTGTGAACTTCCAAGGTTTTTTAAAATAAATTGTGAATTTTTTTAAAATGTTTTTATACCTATATGTATGTACATATATTTTAAACAAAGCAGCGATTGTGTAAGAAATGTCTTGCTAATAAGTTATGAAAACCTGGCAAAAATAGAACAGCATTTTCTAGTTTCTTTAATTAAATTTAAGAGATTATAGATAGAGCAAATAAATATATTTTCAAGTAGCCAGCCGTACGGTACATAAATATATTTATTGAAGTGCTTAATTTGATTTTGCATAAATAAATATCGTAGGTAATTATTGTTACTTACTTAAAACAATAAGAAATACTAAACCAATTTATAACAAAGTGCTTGTCTCAATTTGATAATAATTACTATTTTTTCCTAGAGCTAGTTGAACCGCCAAATACTACGAGTACTTACTTACTACGACTTCAAAAAAGGAGGAGGGAGGTTTATTTTTCTTTACTGTGTTTGTACGTTTTTATGCCTCAAAGAAAAGGAAAAAGTGCAAAATATTATTCACAGAACTTACTGTTCGCCTGGACATAAAAGCCGACTGTGCCATAAATAAATCCTTAAGTTTTTGCTGTACATTCTGATACCCTATTTGATTTTAAAATGCAATAAAGTTGTCCTTTCAGAATGGAATAAAAAAAGAAGTAGTAAGTAAACGTGAGTTTTTTCTTACAATTTATTAAAGTTTTGCATCTCATCTTCATTTGTTAAAAAAAAAACAGCGCTTAAGTAGTAACGCTTCTGAAGTTTCTGTATGCCAATGCCTTCTAGGACAGCGGAGGGGACATCTTGATTTTTACAGGATAGATAAATAAATAAAATAAATTATATTAATAATAAAATAATACAGATCGTATAAAAAGTTGAAGTGAGGTGAACAAGAAAACTTAAACGTTAGTTTGCCGTATTCTCCTTATTTTTGCTTTGCAATAATTTTTTGATCCTCCCAAAATTTATATTGAACGAAAACGTACACTGTACAAACAGTGTGACCGTTTGACCGACTAAAGTGGCAAATTGCCGCTTTTTCGATATATCGGTTGCACTTTTCCACTTTTTCGACTTCCTTGCCACTTTTTGTCCTCCTTTTTTTAGGGTGAGTTATATAAAAATACATTAAAAATAAAAAGTTTAGTGTGGTTTGATCGTTTTTTTTTTAAGTGAGGTGAACAAGAAAACTTAAACGATAGTTTTCCGTATTCTCCTTATTTTTGCTTTGCAATAATTTTTTTGATCCTCTCTAAATTTATATTGACCGACTAAAGTGGCAAATTCCCGCTTTTTCGATATATCTATCGGTTGCACTTTTCCACTTTTTCGACTTCCTTGCTTGCCACTTGTTGTCCTCCTTTTTTTATGGTGAGTTATATAAAAATACATTAAAAATAAAAAGTTTAGTGTGGTTTTCTCGTTTTTTTAATGTTGCCCCTTTTTTTTTTTTTGATAAATCTCTTATTTGGTGCCACTTTTTGAAAAATGTCATCGGTCACTCTGTGTACAAAGCTTGATGGAGAGAGAGTCACCATTTTTTCCGACTATCTTGATGATTTTTTGATAAAATTGCATATTTGCTTTTGATGAGTAGAAAAAAGTTTGTCATATACACACTCTCGGCGGCCGCAGATGTGCGATATTTTGTCGGCGGCGTAATTTTTTTTAACCCAAAGAACTAACTACCTAGTCAATGATACGCACATGTTAAATGTCTAAAGTAAAAGGAATTGTCTGAGGTAAAATTCACCAGTAGTACTGGTGAATCAGTACTATTTTAATGTTGACACTTCCTACAGGTTATATATCTATTTGTATATTTAGAGCAGCCAATGTGCCAAAAGTTTTTATTTTGTTGGCTCCACTGGCAGTTTCTGGCAGACTGGTCATAAAAAATTAAAAAAAGATCATAAAAATTGCACTGATAGCGTGCACCCCGACCAAAAAAAAAAGGGGTGTTATCAAGTTTGTAGTGTGTGTCTGTGGATCTGTGTGTCTGTCCGTGTCCACGTACAGCTCAAACGGTTGGAGCGATTTTGATTTAGTTTTCTTTGTTTGAAAGGTGACTTGATCGAGAAGGTTATTAACTATATTTGAAGAAAATCGGTCCAGCATTTTATAAGATATCACATCTTTTCTAGATACATATATCAGTGGATTTTAAAATTTTGAATTTTTGTTATTCATATTTTTTTTAGGAAAATATGAATATTTTGATTTAACAAGTGACAATAAAAGTTTTATGATTGTAAGTGCATGCATTCTAAAGAAAATTATTTTTTTTTTAAATAAGACCAACAAATATTTCTTCACTGCACAAGTGACTTACCTAGGCAAGTTGAAGTCAAAAAAGTTAATGCAGACGGCGTACAAACATCACAACATATGTACTCGTATGTATGTATGTATATCGTATACTGACTTTTAAATCTGTGATATTGTCAGCTTGTCTATAGGGACGGCAGCAGTACATTCAAGTAAAATTGAACTCAATATGAGCAATACTATATGTACGTGTAAAATAAATATGAATTGTGTTACTTGTTGCCAC
Source organism: Tachina lurida (assembly GCA_944452675.1). Taxonomy (NCBI): domain Eukaryota; kingdom Metazoa; phylum Arthropoda; class Insecta; order Diptera; family Tachinidae; genus Tachina; species Tachina lurida. The sequence goes on from OX101753.1 coordinate 1,026,058, forward strand.
GAGTGCTGACTAACTATATAAGTTGTCCATGTACATAAATGTGTTTTGTGAAATAAAAAGTTATTTTCTTTTAATATTTGATTTTTTGCATTGCAATGACTTCCACTTGAGTTATATGTTAATGTTAAAATAAATATGTACAAAATGTCACAAAGTACATACATTTACTTGTAAGTATGTACATATGTATGTTAAAAATATGCACATGCACATATGAGTATTTAACCTTGTTGCATTTAATTGTTTAAGTGAAATATACTCACCAACATGTACAAAAAATACGCACGTACAAAGTTAAAATACTCGTATGTATGTGTGTATGTGTATTTACTTTAAATTTGTTTAAGGTTTTCCTTATACATACAAACAAAAATAGTAAAAAACTTTAATGCTGGGAATTTTATTATTTCAACGCTGACGAAATCGATAGATCCACCTCGAAAATATGAACGCCTGAATAAAATAGAACAACGAATGTTTTAAACAAGGATACGGCCCGAATACAAACAACATACAATAAATAAAACTATATATTGTATGTACATATTATTTTAAATAAAATTGCGAACAATTCGTATTAAATAATTTCATTTTGGCTAAAGAAATAAATACGCTGTTTGTTATATATACTTTTAGTTTGGGAAATAATATTTTGGTTAGACAGAAGGGAACCCTGTTGTTATCACTCTGTTAATTATTTATTTATTATTTATTGTAAGTGTTGTAAATTGTTTAGATTTTGTTGACTATTTTTTCATAGGCTATCAGCGTTATAAGCAAGATATTTTTATATACCTCATTTACGATAATAATTGTTAATACATACATACATGATAATTTTTTTATCATTAAGCTCAACGTTTTTTGTAGCTTGTTTTGTTTCCGTTTCTTCGCTCTGTTCATTTTACCACAAGTTAATAAAAATGACAAGTTAAAAATTATTTTAATTCTGCATAAATTTATGTACTTAGGTATGCATTTCATAAATGCAAATTGACAGAAATGGAGTCACTCAATTCAATTGAGAAGAAAACTTACTCCCCTTATAGTGGTTGGTGTACATATTTCCACTTTGATTACGATGCTTTGGTCTTAGATTAATCTTTAGAAAAACGTTGTAATCAAAGCCGAAATAAGCCATTTACGATAAAGGGGAATGAATACCTTTATATGTATGCATTTAACTTTTTTTCTATAAATTGGAGATTTTGCGGAATTAAAATAAATTCAGTATAGGTACATACATTCACATAAATTGCAATTAGACATAAGTGTATGAAACCAAAACTTGTTAACCAATTAGTTAGAACTACATAAATTTCAGACTTCTGATTTCGGGAACACGATAATATATAGCGACGAAAATAAATTTATAATTTTTGGGTCAAATAGACGGCGTATGGTGAGGCGCAAGCCAAATAAATAACTAACTATTAAAAATATAAGGCCAACAATAAAACATGGTGGTGTTCTCTCATGGTGTGGGGCTGTACGTCGGCACTAGGATTGGGAATGTTGGTGTTTATATAAAGCACAATGGATAAACACCTATAGTTGTCCATTCTTAGAAAAAATCTACATGCCAATGCTGAACAAATGGATAAATATATCAACGGGTATTACTTCCAACATAACAACGACCCAAAACATATACCCCTGGACATTAAATTAAGGCTCTTTTATAATACCAAACATCTGCCAATACCCCAACAAAGTCTCGACATGAATCCCATAGAAAATCGTTGGGCTTTTTTGGAAAAAAAAATCCGAGAAAATAGCATTTTGTCAAAAGTGTGCTTAGGACGAGTATTGGAAGAAGAAAGGTATAAAAAAACTACCTCAAAATTTCCGAAATTTAGTGGAATCTATGCTAAGACGTCTGCAAGTGGTCATCTCTAACAATGGATATCACACAAAACATTAAAACATAATACGCAGCTTTAATAATGAAAAATCTGTGTAAAAAATTCAAAAAGCAAAATACTTTTGTGACCTGATAAATAAGCAATTTTTTCATTATTTTTTAAAAATTTCATAAAATAAAATTTTTTTTGACTTAAATTAAAATATTTGCAGTTAAGGCTTCTCTTATTTAATATGTACAAAAATAAACATGAATTTTTCAAAGAATACATTTTTATGTAGCATTATTTTTGCAAATTTGTTGAGATTTACATATGCAAAATATTTCTGTGAGTAACTGTATGTAGGTACATATCGAGAGCTTATATTCAAAATATGTTAACTCGAAGACAAATAGCTCCCCTATGCAATATAATATAAATTTCGAATCCAAAAATTTTAATTTTTATCGTTTTAGTTACATAAATTTTTTTATATTCTGCTATCTCAAAGTACATTTTTTTGATGAAAATAAATGCTAACTCCCATGTAAATTTTCAAAATTTAAAAAAAAAAACAAGTAATTTGTTATAAATCTACCTCATATGTATATACTCGTATGTGTAATGGCATGCTGAACACGAATCATATTTACAATAGAGATTGAGTTGGAAAGTGCCAAAGCTGACCACCTCGAGATGGAAGAGACTTTCAGTCAGGCTTAAGTTATTTTTTTTATGGTATTTTAAGTTTTTTCTTGTAGCTTTTCAATTCTCATGTCTAGTATTTAGTAAAAGATATATAATATATTTAAAAAAATCATGTTCTTGTTTTCCGACAAAATAAGAAAATATAGGTTTTTTGATTGATTAAAATATGCTATCTCAAAAAAAATACGCAAACCAGTGCAAGATAAGTTTTTTTTTTTTGCATACCTATAAATTAGTAAGCATATATATTAAACCATCTTATGGAAGGCACATCAATTATTTTTACAATAATGAGCGAATTAACTAGTTTTTTCGCTCTACTGAAAAGTTAGCTTTTTTGAGTTGGCTTATATTCTCGATATACTAAATATCTTATACAACTATATTTACATATGTATATGAATTATAATGTATTCATGTGCACAAGAAGTAACCAGAGCCAACATAAGAAACAAAAATTTTATAGAAATTGGAACGATGAACTTTTTTTTTAAATAAGAAGGTTAACATATAAAGTTTATCCAAAAGTTCATTAAACTTAAAAAAAACGAGATCACACAAGCCAACTCATTCAGTTCAGCTCATACAAACATACATACATACATACATACATACATACACTGTGATCAAGTCTACTTGTGTGCGTGTGTCTTCTTCGTTTTACCCAAAATAATTTTGATAAAAAGTATTTGTTTAACAATCTACATAAATTGTATGATCGCCTGCTACAATGGATACAAAAGTCCATGAAACTTCCTACAAAATGCGGAAAAGCGAAAGTGGGTGGGTGGGTGAGTGACTGAAATAACTGAGTGAGTGATATTATACAAAAATGTATATATGTACATACTTACACACATGTGTATATAAGTATGATAAGCCGTAAACACTTACGAGTATTTAAGCCAAAGTTAGCGAGCAGACCCTTAATGGGCACTACAACCGCAAGTAACCGTGACACACATACCACATATGTATTTATGTATTTACATTTGGAACGGTATTGTTGTTCCAGCACAAAAGCTTAATGTAATCGCAGATCTTATTTTTTCGTGTTAAAATTTCTGTTCACTTATTACATTAAAGTTGCAAGAGATTTCATTTTCAACCGTATTCAAGGTTTTTTTATTTAAGTTTTAAAAATATTAAACCGTTTTGAGGTCATTTAACTAACTCTTTTGACCAGGGGGTGAATGAACTTATCCAAAAGTGCGTTGACATTAAAATCTGTTTAAGAAAAGAAAACAAAAACGATCATCGAATCAAAACAACAATGAAAGCGTCGACGGACTTTTGTTGAAAAGTTATTTTAGGTAGTAAGTATAGTTCGTTCTTCTTTCACAATGAGCGGAAAGCAGTAGTAAATGATTTTAATAAATGTTCGTACACGCAGAGAAAAATATGATTGTGACATTAAGTTAAGGAAAACAAGTTATTATTGTTAGTTTAATTATTATTGTTGGCTTACAGAGCGAACTTTAGTCTAACCAAATCAACCAAAGTTATTGCCTTAAAGAATTACAAACATTTGGGGTATTCAAATGGTACTCATAAATTAACACGTTATGACTGCTGTGAGCAAACCCTCATAATTCACAATTATAAATATTTTACTTATTTGTATTTTGGTTTTAGCACATTTGTACATTGCTTACTTTTTCTCTCTCTCAATTCCTTTATTGTATGTAGTTATTACAAATAATAAACATAGCTGAGAAAGTCTTATTACTTTATGACCTTTTTGTTTTAGCTTCAACCACAAGTTTTTTAAACTATGTTAAAATGTTAAGACATTATGGCACTTAGTACACTTAAGACACTGGTGTGAATACCCTAATTAATTAAGGTGCGATAAACAAATTCATGTTGATATTTAATTATTACATTACTGCCGTTTACAAAAATTTCAATATGGTTGCATTTTACATTTTTATTACATTAATAATTGATAAGCAAGAACAATGCTATTATTTCTTAACAGCAAATTATTGTATGCTATTTATTTCATATACGAAAATTATCATATTTTGTTAAATTTCATAAAATAATCATTTGATGATTGACTTTAAAATATTTTTCACTGCCAAATTGAATAATTTTCTGCATTTTACTTCAGAAGGTATGATAACATTTGGCAAACATTTGCCCAAAAAAAGCGTTGCCACTAAATACTAATGAAAAACCTTTTGCTTCAGACACACACTTCTTAAATTAATTAATTCTTCATGCTGTGTACTCAGCATGAGAGTGTTAATCTTTAAATGCTGTCACTGTGTGTTAAACAAAACACAGTTATATACTCGTGCATATGTACAATACAACCATGTTTGTATCTAAGCAATAAAATGTTTATGCCCTAATTCAGTAAGAAGATTTACGACGTTTTTGTTTGAAAATGCTTCTGAGTTCTTGTCTTTGAAGTCTCTAAATTATTTTCTTCAAAAATGGTTGTTGTCTTTGACAATGAGAAATATAAATATTATTGCCATGTTTTTAAACCATAAAAATTCAATTAAATTATTATACAATAGTTTGAAAAATATATGAAAAAATATGTGTTGGATATCATGTTTGGAATAAAATCATAAAGCAAATACACGAACCTTCTAGCTTTTTAAAGAATCAAAACTGCTTCTTTTTTTGTCCATAGACAAGACGATACATTTTTCGAACAGAATTAGGGCATTAGAATGGCTTTAATTCAATTATATATATAATTTGCCTACAAGCATATTGCTTTTGTATTATGGTTGTCTCAACCATGTTTTTGCACGTGCATATCGAGCCATAATCGGTAAAAAAAAGCTTAAGGGACACATTTTTTGGACTTCCTTTTTTTTACGAATATACATAGATTATTAGCGAATGTAAATAATCAATTTTGATCAAAAAATGAAGTTCGAAAATTATGTCGCTTACCTTTTTTTGACGTTTACGGCACTACATATATGTCCATATTTTTTTTTAGTATTTTTTGAGCTATTAGAGCTTATTGTTGTTCATGCATTTGTATATCGAGCCTTATTTTCGATTTAATCGTAGGTATGCGAAAAAATTCAAATTTTTCTGGTGAAGGCTTTTTTTAAATGTTCAAATATGCTTTTGTAGGTAAATTGTCGCTTACGATAAAATTTTACAGCCCGTATCTTAAAAGTTATAAAAAAATTCGGAATTTTGGTAATTCTAAACTATGGGTAATTTTAATAAAAAAATATATTTCCTATAACATGTCGCTTACGATAACATCGAAAATATGCCTCGATATACTACTAGTATAGTAACTAATGTCGAGAACACATCTGGCACACATGTGCCCAAAAAAGCTTTTAATCACTAAATACTAATGAAAAACTGTTTGATTCAGACATGTATTTGTTGATTTAAACAGTTTACAATTATGTATGAAACTGTTTAATTCAATAAATACGTGTCTGAATCATTAGTAATTAGTGTTTTCTGCAATAGGTTTATTTAACAAAATCGATTTTCATGCGCAAAGTTTTTGAGTGTTTTTTTTTTAATTTTCTTTTGCACGTTGCATAAACATTATCTGGCATATTCATAAAAAATATTTTAGGTTTATTAAGCGCTTATTTGACGTATTTCTATGGGAAATTTGTCAAATAACCCTGTAATAAACCTAAAATATTTTTTATGAATACGGCGGTATTTGTTCACACAGTGCACAAAAAACCAAAAAAATTCTAGCGCGATCAGATGTAAAGAAATATGTATAACCTAATCAGGTAACATCATTAAATTATATTTTTTTTACACTAGATTTTTTTAACAAGTTCGAAAGCAATTGATAATACAATAGTAGGTATGTATGTTCTATGATTTGTGCACGTTGTATTATAGAATCTAATAGAGCACAGTGTATATCGTAGTAGCCAAGCTTTACTGTAAAAACAATAATGAACAATAAACGCTGCATGTTGACTCTCTTTAACGCAGCTTTTTTGCTTTTTTTCAGGCAGCTAAAATTAAAGAAGAAATAAACAGCAGTAATATGACAAAATTTAGCACACATACACACACACACACACACGGGCAGGCACTATAAATTAAAAAACGCGATTTAAAACTGTTCATGTTTAAATATTCTGTTAGCCTAGTGGGAAATAAAATGATTATATTGATCATATTGAAAATAAAAGTGATCATCCATCGATCGATCATGCTCTTTCTTCCCTCCCATTCAACTTGAAGATCGATCGATGATCATTCGTTTTCGCTAACACAAACGAGCTAAATTCGGAAAGTTAAAATAGAAAAAAGTTTGTGTGTGTATGTACATATGTGTTGATTGTGTGTTTGTTCTCTGTACAAATGTTTTTAATTTTAGCAATAAAAAAGTAATTACCCTATAATAATTACTTGATCTACGAAATTTTATGGTTACCGAGTAAAAACTGCGTCAAGTATCTATCGATTTATATCTTCATGAAATCGAAAGCACAAAAAATTAACAAACAAAACAGCAAGCATAAAAAAGTATGTTTTTTCTTCATTTATTTTCTTTCCCTCCCTCATTCTATCCAATGATATGGAAATAAAAACGTTCGTTCGACCATTTGTGTTGAAAACAAAATTTAGTTTTTATATTTTATTGTTTTTTTACAATGAAAATTAATTAATTAATTATCTTTGGATTCTTTTTATTTATTAATTTTTATTTGCTGTATATTCACTCACTCACTCACTCACTCACTCAATCTCATTCACATGACGTTTTAAGTTCAGCGCACACAAAAAGAAAATCACATGGGGACTGCTGGTATCAGGTCGCCAGCATTTTCTGTAGGTATTTTTTATTTAACAAATACACAATCGCATGCAGTTGGTATAGTGTCCCAGCAAAAAATTTTCGAAATTTTGTAATGGGTAGTACTCTTTTAATGGCTTACAAAGTAATGACTGATACTTATTTATGTAATTATTTTATGTGCATAATAATGACTGCCCTGTAATGAATAAAACAAGAACTTATTTATATCATTACGTGAAAGTACTTATTGTAGTGCTTTCCAGTTAATAAGGAAATATATCTAGAAAAAAATTTATTGATCGGGAAAATTATTTTAATTAGAAAAACTATCAAATTAATTTAGAATAAGTTTAACCAAAAATTAATCTATAAAATTTTGCATATTTGTAAGCAAAAAATAACCCATTAAATTTTGAGTACTTTTAGGCAATCAGTAATACATATATTAACTTTTGCATGTTTGTAGGCAAAAAGTATAGGGTACCGCATACTTTTTGAACTTCTCAAACAAAAATAATGGGTTATTCAGTCAAATTGTAAGTACTTATGACTGAGGAGTACATACATTTTTTTGCATTCGAGTAGGCAAAGTTTTTCGCTGGGGTAGTATATTTTACGTAAATTTTACTTCATGTTTTTGTTGGGTATTTTTGTTTGTGTGCAATGCCACACAATGATGTATTTTTGTTCGTAAAGTTGTTCAAAATGAAAAAAAACACTTATTGCAGCCCATTGATCGATCAAGTAAGAGGTCAATAGCCAATAAAGACTACAAGAGAATAAAAAAAAATTATTAACAAACAATAGTAATATTTTTTTTTTTTAATACATGATTTTTTATTTATTGTATCTTCATATATGAACTAACAATAAGTATTCAAATCTTAAATATAAAAATATAATTCGGCCCGACCAGTGTCGGACATAAGCTTAGAAGTAGTTATATATAATACATACATAAGTATTTATAATCAAAAGGAAAAAAAAATATTAAAAATAAAATAAAATAGTAATTTTACGAGTTAATTTTAATACAATATCGGAAATATCGAGAGAAATAAGAAAATTACTAAAGGCCGTTTCACACTATAACACAAGTATTAATACTTTTGTGGAAAATGCAACTCTGACATGTTGAGTTGTTATTGTCTTTTGAAATTTTTGAAACAGAAATTAGATTAGGGATGCATTTTCGTCAAAAGTATTAATACTTGTGTTATATACATATATATATATATATGTATATATACTTGTATTATATAGTGTGAAACGGCCTTAAGTAGTAAGTATGAAAAAGACATAATTTTTCAAGGTATTCTAAGTTTGGCCTAAATTTATTTTATGCATTTTTTTAAGAAATTTATTGCAAAAAAAAGTTAAGTAGTTTGTTTTGGGGGTGATGAACTTTTCCGAAATCTTAACTTTTCCGTAGTATGAAAAATTCAAGAGGTTTTATGTGCATTTGACAACCTTTTTTGCTTCCCTGCTGCGAACATTGTTGCAATCAGAACAAAACAAATTCTACGACTAATTTCTTTTACAACCAACTGATGAGAGCAACTACATTATGCATATAAAATTCACAAAAAAAAAAAATATATATAACGGTAACGGTTTTATTTTTGCATGTATACAGGCGTATATGACTCACTATATATATAAATATGTATTGAGGATTTACATACAAAAGTTAAGATCATCTTAGAAAGAGAAAAAAACTATATATAAAAAAATTGTCTCAGAAAAGTTAAGAATTACTTAACTTTTTGGAGTCACCAATGGTGAATAAAAGCTGCTTAACTTTTCCATATACTTAACTTTTCTATGACTTAACTTTTTCGAGCCTCCACTGTATTTATTGTTGGCAACAATTTTTGATCTGAATTAATTCCTATTGACAAACTAATTTTATGAAAAAATTCTAAATGTAAATTAGGTACCTATTTGTTAAAAAAAAGAAAGTAAACACGATTGTGATTATATATGCATACATAGGTAGGTACATACTGTGAGCGTCAAAAGAAAGTAAACAGTTATTTTACTTGTATAAAAGCTTTTGTTACCGTACAGTAATAATAATAATAATAATTTATTTCTGTTACGCCAAATCATGGGCGCATAGTGTCAAAGTTGCATTACATTAATTAATAAAAATTAAAAACTTTAATTGTAGTTTAACCGCCGTATTCATAAAAAATGTTTTAGGTTTATTACAGGTTTATTTGACAAATTTTCCATAGAAATACATCAAATAAGCGCTTAATAAACCTGAAATATTCATAAAAAATGTTTTAGGTTTATTACAGGTTTATTTGACAAATTTCCCATAGAAATACGTCAAATAAGCGCTTAAAAACCTAAAATATTTTTTATGAATACGGCAGTAAGAGTTTAATTCTGTATAAACAGTAAATGAAATGAAAACAATAACAAAAATAATTGACTTATCTTAAAATACGATAAACAGTTGCTGCATTCCATGAGTCTTCTTTATATATATCGCAAGATGGGTTCGTGAGCCAAATATAACTACATTTCTGTTGAGTTTTCTAATCCAAATTTAATATTCAGTGCTGCTCCATTGGATGTATAAGGAACAATGTCTCAATGCAATGAAATGATCTTTGTCGTACAAGGTCTTGGGTTTTTTTTTGAAAGTACATGTTCTAAAAATTATACTTAGATCCAGACTATAACAACATTGGCCATTTGAAATGTGCAAATTGACATTCATATGTCGCCTACCTCTAGTACCAGTCCGCTCATCCATTGCTCAAACTGTATTTTTGATCATAAAATTTTTTTTCAAAGTCATTTAGTATTAACTTCATTACAATTGATTATCTTATATTATATCTCAATTGTGTTAAACTTCTAATTGAAAACCCATCACCCCATTGAGAGCTTTGATGCAATAATTTCTAACTAATCAGATTTTACAAATGCATCATTCATTCATTTTGGTCCACGTTGCAAAGAACTTTGAATAATTTTCTCATGAGCTTTGCCTTTTTAAGCGCCAATATTATGTATCGCTCTCAAATCATTTTTAATGACTGATAATATAAGGAAAAAAATTAATATAACACAATAAATAGTAAATCGAAATCGGTTTTCGGTTTCGTAAACTTTTTATTTTTAATGTATTTTTATATAATTCATTCTTAAAAAAAAGGGGACAAAAAGTGGCTAGTCAGTCAAAAAAGTGTCAATTTGCCACTTTAGTCGGTCAAACGGTCACGCTGTCTGCCATCAGCCTAAGAAGGTTTCAAATATTCACGCTGAATAAAACAGTAGCGTTTTGTAATTTCTCCTCGCCTTTCCTTACTTTATTTGTTAAATGTTATCATTCCACTGAAAAAAATTTTCAGTGTAAATTGTACGAAGTACCAGCTATCGTACATACCTCAGCCAGCATTTTTTGTGATTTTTAAACGCTCGATTTTGAGGCAGAAAACACTATTTTGTCGCGAGAAATTAGGCTACCAAAGTCATATTCAGGGTTGTCAAATATGACGATTTCTCGCTGAACGTGGCGATTTTTCTCCTTTTTTTGTCGTCTAAATTTTTGATTTGGAGACTTGGCGATTTTTCTGGCGATAAATAAATTTATTGGCGATTTTAATGACTTTTTTATAACAAAATTGAGCTTCAAAATTTTTGTAATTCAATAAAATTATTAATTAATGCGTTTCGAATTTGGGTGAAAAAAATTTACAAGAAATAATTTTTGGTTTTTTTCACCCAAATTTTTAAACAACTATTTTCTAAAAATTTATATCAAAAAAAAAAGGATTATATAAAAACAAATTTATTATCAAATATTTTGTAAGAAAAACTAAATAAAATTTAAATAAAAAATAAAATTTTTGGCAACTTTTGACGGAATGGGTCGCAAAAAATCTGACAACCCTGGTCATATTTTCGCCGCATCTCTTCTGAAAGAGACTTTTGTGACTCGGCCTTCTGCGCGAAATATAATTGCCAAATAATTATTAAAACAGCCAGTCATAATACGAACATCTGCACGATTATTTTATAATTCCGCTCATTTTGCAAATTTTGTTTTTGTTCTTTAAATAAACAGCTTTCCAGGCATTTGAATGACGAACCTTTTCTTTTTAGCGCACAACTGATTAATCAGTTTTTGGTCAGTCATCCAAGTTATATAGTCTTAGAAGACTCTTATTGGTGATTTGGTATTTTCAAAAACAATCTTCCAATTGCTGACTGGGTAAGTGTGAACATACATACATACATACGTTGGTATGTGCACATTTATTGTTTATAAGAAATATCAATTAACAAACAGCAATACAATTGAATTTTTTTTTTCATTCAATATACTTGTTGTGAACACATGAACTCTTCATACGAAAAGTTCAAAACTTTCGTAAATATTTAAAAAAGCGAAAACAAAAAAAAACGAAACAATAAAAAAAAAAATTAAATTAACAACTTATAAAACGAATGAATATGTATGTATGTATGAAATGTAAAAAAGTATTTATTTAAAGATTGTTTAAATAATAAATAAAAATTGTTATAACGAAAAAATTTAAAAACTTTTAAACTTTTTATAAAATTTGCCAAAACACTAGGCGCACAAAGAAAAGCGTAGGTAAGAAAATAAATACTTTCAAAAGTATAATAGAGAAATAAAAAATAATAAAAAAAAATTCTTTGTACCCAAAATTTTTGGGTAAAAGCGCGCGCAGCTTTTGTAGTCAATAAAATCAACAACAAATTATTCGCCGAAAAAGCCACAACACATTAACATTGTATGTATGTACATATATCACTTGACGATAAATTAAATAAACAGCCATACATCGTTACCTTAATATAAAAATGCCCCAACTCATTTTTTTAATCGATCTTTTTGCATAATTCGATAGATGAATGCGAAATGGTTTTTGCATTTTAGTATCAAAAAAATTGTTTTAATCGTGGAGTATTTTTTGACCTTAGGGTAACAAGAATGAATTTCAATCAGGAATAATTTCTTAATCGACTCAAGTTCAGTATTTTCAATTCTTGTTAAGTGAAATTTTTTTTAAATTAATGTAATTTTCTAAAGAAGAGAAGAAAAATTAAACTAGACTTTTTACCGAAATTTTTCTGTGCCACATTACGCATTTTATCAGCACCCATGTCTATCTAATTGGGCAGATTTTATTTGTTAACATCAGCTATTTTACATGAATTTTTAATGAAATTGAATATGAGAAGTGATTATATTGTGTGTACAATTACGGATTTACCTTTAATAAATGCATTTGTAAGTATATGTAACTCTATATTGTCTGTTTTACCGGTTTTCTTTTTATTTTCCGTTCAGGTTAGGGCTATATTTTCGTTATAAAGTTGTCGAAGCATTTGCCGTAGATTTAAAATCGAGCGATTCTAGAATCAACAATGAAAGCAACAAAATGCCAGAACAAAAAAATTAACAAATTCGAAAATATGTTATAAGGCATTTATTTAGGGAATTTCTTTCAAAGCAATAGTATAAAAAACTGAGAGATCGTATCAACTATTTCAGCACTGCTATCGAAATATGGACATTTCTCCGAGAAATTCCATTTTTTTGTCGCGTGCGACAGCAAGCAATTAACCTTGTATTTCAGAACAACGTGTCTCGATTTTTCTTAAAATTTACTTACACAAATATATAAATATGTAAAAAAAAGCTTCGTTTTCTTTGAAAAACAAGCATATTTGCTTGGTGTCGCACGCTACGAAAAGTTGAGATTCCTGTGAAAATGCCCATATGCAAAAAATTCGATTTAAAAAAAAATGAGTTAGGGCTTTTCTATATTAAAGTAACGATATCTACGTATACATATGTATATGTACACTATTTATAATAAAAACAAAAGTAAACAAAAGCTGATTTAAACAGTCAGCGAATGTTTTACTCGTACATAAGTATGAGAGAAGTAAAGGTAGACAGACGTTTGATTGTAAAATGTACTATGTATTTATAAGACATGACCTCATTCAATGCGCTCATCAAATTTTTATTGCTAACGGCATGCTGGCACGAGGCGAGGCGTATTTGTCATACATACATACAATAAATATGTATTTGATCACAAAACTTTCAAAACTTTGTTTTTTAGAGAACTGCTCGAGCATAACTAAAATGAAAATAATAGAAGATCAAAACACAAGCCAAATATCAATAAAACATTATACCAAAAAATTTAACCGACTTCAAAAATAAGTACTAAAATGCTAAAAATAATTAAGGTTCAGTTATATAAAACATTTTTACATGTGTGACCTATAAGGCTATTCGAAGTCAAACATTAGTGTCCGCTCACTTTTTTAAACTCAACATCGCGTCACTTCTAGAGCTCAAGGTGAGTGCCAAATTTCGTAAAAGTCGGTTAAATAAAAGCATTTAAAATATAATATGTATATATATAAAAATTAATTAAATTTTCACCTATAAACAATTTGATAATATTAATTAAGTTTTTCCACTCAAATTAATAAATACAATTAAAAATTTAATTGAATCAATTAAATTCTTAATTGAAAATATTAATTGTGCAAGTTTTGTGGGAATCGTAAAAAATTTATTAAGCATGTAAAATATACATACATATCGTCGGCTTAGAGTGTAAACCTGTTAAATCCACTTTTTACAACATATGCCATTTTAATGTCGTTCGAAAGAGAAAGAGACCCCCCATCGACGTGCTAAAATATTTACTTTAATTTGAAGATCTATCTATATGTCGAAGAATCTTAATGTATTAGGCTAATTTCTTAAGCATTGTATTGAAACCGTTAACATTATTTTGTTTGTGAATGAGTTAGCAGGTTTACACTCTAAGCCGATGATATGTAATTTTAAATTTTAATGGATGTGCCTTACTTTTTTTAAATGTCAAAAAGGTACCGAGTTATGAAGTAACAAACATAAAAAAATAGAGACGAATTGATGACCTCTTCCTTTTTTTTATGTCTGTTAGAAATAAGAAAATTAAGGAAAAAATGCCGCATTTCCCGAAAAAATAAAGTTAAAAAACACTTTCTCAAGGCAATGCACCAGTTCATGCTTCCACCATCGTAATGATGGTCAAAATCAATAAATTAAAGTTATATGCAGGAAATCGAACTGCCACAAAACTAGTCACGTGAGTGGTCCCCAAGTGATAGGGACCAGTCCGAGTTCTAATACTTCCTACACATAAAGAATTTTCATAAATCCAATGAAATAATTTCATTAAAATTTTTTCACAAATCCAATGAAAATTTCATGAATATTGTGAAAGAATTTCATTAGAATTGCTTCGTTGGTATTCTGGTTTCGTAAGAATATTTTATTGGATTTATGACAACAATATTTTCTAATTATTAAGAAACCCCTTTATATTTAGTTATTTATAGCACTGCATTAATTACACTGTTAAATAAATTTGATGTAGTTTTCAATCAAATAATTTTGACGAAACTGGTTTCATTAATCCAACGAAACGTGACGTTGGTTGAATTTTTCATTAGATTAATGTCAAAATTGATAGAATTTAGGCCGAAATTCTTTCAGTGTATGAAGCGGATGATACTTTGTATTCACCTTGTGAATTGTCACTGAACTATTCCATAGGTACCAATTCGGTGTAAAATAATATAAATTACATATAAATGTCATTCCGACATTTACCTGTAAGGCCGGGTTTACATCTGTGTGCCATGGGAAAATGGCACACATGAAATGCCAGATGTATACTCAGCCTAACAATTAAAGCTTATAAATTTTTTTATTGTTACAAATGCAATGACATTTTATTTTAATATGAAACTTTTTTGAGATTCGAACCGACAACCTCGTGCATGACAGTCCAGTTAAGCTTAGGTTAATATTTAAGTATATTTGCGGGACTGGTTCCATGGTCACATTGGAGGGAGCAATTAACATTATGTTTACACTACACAGAAAAAAATATCATCGAAATGCAACCAACAAAACAAATTGTTTATATATAATTTAAAAATTAACAACCATCGTTGTTGATATAACAAATTAAAATTTTTGTAATCAATTAAATTACTCAACAAAATTATTTGTTAAATTATATCATAACGGAATGCCCATATGCAGAAGAAACAAGAAATCATGTTTTGTGTGTATTCATTGTTTGCGTGTCTAATAAAGTGTTGCTCTTTAGCTGAGAGGTTAGTAAGTCAGCTTGTTACTCCTGATGTTGCCGGTTCAACTCCGCTCAAAGACATTTAGTGTTTTTCGCAGACAAGCAAAAATCTTTTCGAGGGTTGTGGTTGTGTATAGTATAAAAAAATTGTTAATATAACAATTATGATAATAAAAATTTGTACGGAAATTCAACAATTCGCATTGTTAATATAACTATAACTTTAATTGAAATAACTTTAAAATCTAATAAAAGTAAATGTTAAAAAAAGTAATAAATTTCAACAAACTATTTGTTGATATATTTAATTGAAAATATTTTTCAGATTTTCCCTTAACTTACAATTTCGTTAATTGTATTTACAAAAATCGTTGTAGGTTCAAAATCAATTAATTATTTAATTGATATAACAAAAAAATTAATTGTATTTACAAATAATTTTTTTCTGTGTATTTGATAGGTCCTGTATTCAACCACATTGAACATGTTCAGTGCCATTTACTACAATACTAGACCCAGTCCGAATTAAATTTGCTCAAGATCAAGACGATACATCACGAAAATGGTGAATATGTAACCATTTAAACGATATGTTTTTTTTCATCATACACTACTCCGTACTTTTGATAACACTCACATTTTCTCAAGTCATAGGACGAGTGTTTTATTACGCACGTTATTCTATTTCTAACCTTGAAAAAGTGTCTTCGGTTGATGTCCATTCGAACTAGGAAAGGGATAGTAACAGAGAACACAGGAGGTGAAGGAAGAGATAGAGGAAATCCTCATTATTTTACAACTCTGCTTTTTGCACGTTTTTTAATAACGCAGTGCTGCAGCGCCTCTGGTGTCAATGATGCATATTAATTTTTCAAAGCTGTGCTTAGTAACTATTTTATTGTTTTTTTTTCTTTGCCGATGATTCTGGTAAACAATACCGACGAAGGACGATTAGGATTATTATCTGCTGAAGTCGGTATAGTTTAGAGACCAGTGAATATGCCTTCATCACTTGAACTTTCTTACAAAAACTGATACTGGTGTTGTTATTTAATGACTGTTGGATACCGAGCTCGAACCCAGAACATTCGGCTTTGAAGTCAAAGTGCTACCTACTTTAGACGATCCGACAATCGTAATTTTTGTCTATACATTTTGTCGCTTGCAATAACGATTGTGTGATTCTGTAACTTCTTTTTAACGGTAGTACGCAGCTGATAGTTTTTGTTGATTTTGGTCGGTAAAATTAACAGCACATAAGTTATTGTCGCTTAAATAACGACACAGCTTACATTAATACACAGCGAATATCGTTAAAAATTTTACTGAATAGCTAATTCGATAATTACTTTAACGATGCGATTATCGTTAAAAAAAAGTTAATGAATCGCACTACAGTCGATGCGGCGTCTCTTTCGAAATGCATTAAAATGTCAAATGTTATAAAGAGTGGATTTAGTTGGTTTACACTCGAGCCGACGATATATAGTAAATAGATATAACGCCGCTGTAATTATAATTTCTATCCAATATTACCTTCCACTTGTACGTTTTACATACGAAGTTAAGCAAAAAATTTATCCTTTTTGTCAGTTGTACATAAAAATAGAACTCATAACTTTAACTCCTCTATTAATTTTTTTTATTAGCGTGTCGCAAAAAACAATTGTAAATTTGCAAATGTTTTTATGTTCTGTTGTTATTATATGGCAAAGATATCGCATGATGGATTCTAAAAGTTCTATCACAGACACATACATACATACATACATATCGGGGCCATAACTGACGAAAAAAAGCTTAAGCTACATATTTTTCTAATTTTGTTTTTTGACAAAAACCGAACATCTACGATCGAGAATAATTATTTTCTTCAAAAAATTTAACTCGAAGGTTCTGTCGCTTAAGCTTTTTTTTGGCGGTTATGGCACGATACATAATTCGAATACGCCAAGTTTCAAATACATTTTTTATAAAAGGAAAATTAAAAATAAAGCTAAAATAAAAATAGCATGTATTTATTGATATATGGAAGTAGAAAAAAGGCAAAATAAAATTTTATGAAACAAACTATCGTTAAATTTATTACAAAATAACTAAGATAAAAAGTACAAAAATAAAATTAAAATAGCCAACAAATTAAGTGTTGAAATAAATGTGATTTGCAATGCAAAATACATACATATGTATGTATGTATATAAATTATTATTTCTCAGTTTTAGTAAGGACTTTGATGATTTGTGCTTCTTTTAGGGTTCCGTACACTGTAAGAAGCAAATTCTTGAAATTTTTAAAAACGCCAAACTAAAAAATCCCAAAATTATAAAATCGTCAAACCAAAAAAAATCGTCAAAAAAAACCCAAAAGAAAATGCCAAAACTAAAATAAATCGAAAAAAACCGAAAAGATTAAAAAAAAAATCGCCAAAAACCTAAAAAATGGCCAAAACGGAATAAAGCGCCAAAACTAAAAAAAAATCTCTGAAACTGAAACAAATCACCAAAAACAAAAAAAAAAAATAAAAAAAGAATATAAAACTATATATGCATTATATACGCTAAAGTTCGTATATTATTACATATCTAGTGTCCGTACGGAACCATTCGTGTGCGAGTCAAAGTCGCACTTTACTGAATTTTATATATTTGTACATACATATGCACAAATTTGGACACAGGGTGTCCTCTCGACACCAGTTATTTTTCTTTGTATAAGTTACAAAGTTCACTTGATATATGAAAATTTATTTTTATAAAGGTTAATTATCTATTTCTAAAACTGTGTTCTAAAATTGTATCCATTGATGATAAGCTCCTTTACCTTCATCATTTTTACATGAATTAATTTCGTCACACGAAGTCGACAGATTGGATTAGCCAACATAAATAACTTCATTTGTGAAAAGTGATCAGTGATCGCTTTAACTATTGCTAATACCTACATATGAGGTCAGTTTGTTTTAATTTTTTGCCTTATAATAAAAAAATAAAATAAATAGACATAATAGTGCCAGGAATAATAAAATTTTGTAAATACATACATACGAGATAAAAAATTTATTATTAACGTTAGTGTAGTGAATTTCAAACCATAAATTTGGTTTGCGCTCTACATACTTTTCAGCCCCTAAAATTGTAAAATCAAGGAAATAAGTAACAAAAGTTTTAGTGAAAACAGAAACAAATAACCAACAGAGGGCAATAAAAAGTCAACAGTAAAAATAATTTATATCAGTTGCTCGAAATTCACACATAAATAAATATTATTCCGTACGAATGTATGTATGATTTTATGTTTCTATGACAGCATTAAACATTACGTATAAATAAAATAGTACGTATAGTTTTACATCACAGAAATCGCTGTTCACTTAAAATCGGTACACAATTTTTCGTCCAGTGTCCCACTTTGATGATTAACAGTGTTACTATATGTATGTACAATAACAAAAAAAAAAATATATGTACATATATATACCTAGCAACTGTTTATATACTACGTATGTATGTATGTAGGAACTTTTTTCCCCCAGGATCTGTCTTTCAGGCAATATTCTTTTAATAACTTCTCAAAAAAAAAAAAACTTCCCGCACCAAAAGCGATTTCTGCATTTATTATTTTATTTTTTTTTAAATAACTTTTTTTTTTCATAATGGTAATTATATGTATGTATTTATGTATACTTGGAAATTATGTCTGAAAATTACAAAGAAAAAGTATTTGGACATAAATATTCCCCCGTATTGCGTATGTATGTCTGGTCGAGTATTCGATCACGAGAATTTTGTATTTGATTAAACAAAGCTTGTAGAATTTTTCTTTATTCTATGACACAGTTCTCGTAGCCGAATATTCGATTTGACATACGTAATACGGGTGATTATATAATTTCAGTAGAAATTATGATATTTGCAAAAAAAATGCAAAATGTTATCACCCTAATGCACATACATACATACATACACTCCTTTATTGCAACATAGTCATATCTCAAAAAATGCATTTTTGGAGCTAATAATGCAGAAAAATTGTTATTTGATACTTGATCTTGTTGAAAAATTTCATATAAAAAGCTGTTACATGCACCTCTTGAGGAAAGAAAACATTTTTATACTCGTGTCTTCATAGGGTTGCAAAAGTAGTTTTTTTTAGTTATGCCTCTGTTGCCATAAAGGGGCGAAATGCCAATATTTGTAATACATATGTATGTATATAGAGCTGTAAATGTTCAAAGGTGTGTCTAAATTATATGTATTAACAACAGAACCAAATTTATTCTTTTACTCTGCACCCACACGCTCGAGTTTTCCTTATACGGCTTTCATACATTATTCCGGTAAAAATTCATGTGACGTCTGTTAAACGAAATTTTAATGCATGTTAAACACAAGTTCATTTATCAAGATGTCATCGCCTCAAAAACTTGTTCATAAAAATATTAATCAGCTGTTATCTTACCCATAAATTGAAACACAAACTTAATAGAGAATTTTAAAGCTACTAGTTAGCATCAAGTTTTAAAAAGCATGAGTGTATGTAAAAAAGTGTGAGTGTATTGAAACTTGAATGTAAAAACTTGACCGTGTAAACCACAGGTAATACCAGTTACTTTAAAATAGTGCGTCGCTGCAGTAAGAACTTTAATCCTGTTGATCCTTTTGAAACCAAAAATGCTTCTAATATAAAATAAATTATGAGACGATTTCAAGAATCAAGTTTAATAATTGTTGTAACATACATATGTACCTTTCAATTCAATTTGTAGAAAACATTTTGCAGCTACATATGTATTTATTTCAGAGCCGTTTTAATTTTTAGTGGACCATTTTATTTTATATTCCATATACATACATACATACGTGTTATGTATGTATGTATGTATGTATGTGTACATATATTTTTGTTTAATTTTTTTTTGCCAGCCATGCATATTTACTTGTATGTGTAGTAAAATAATATAATTTTTTTAATATATATTTTTTGTGGCTTGCCTGAGGTTATGCAAATATATAAGTCAGGCACTTGTGTCACAGGAAATCACACTTCAGTATGAATAATTTTATTTTTTGTTCATACAGCTCATACAATGTGAAACATTCCTGTATAACGCAAAAGCAGACCAGGAAAATATTCTGGTGAAACCAAAAACTTGTCACTTTTGCTTGTGATCCTTTGGGTGAGAGTTAAGTGTCAACAAAAAAATTTAAAGACAAAAAATAATTAAATATTTCTTTCCTTAAACACGCGCATACACACATACATATGTATGTTAACAATTTTATGTGAGAGCTTTCATACCATTTTGTCCAATAGTTTCTTAAGTTTCTTAAGTTTTTTAAACTAAGTTTAGTAATACAAAATGATTTCATTGCGATATTGCCTTTTTCAAATCTATATTAAATACAGTTGGGGTATTCAAACGATAGTCATAAAGGATAGTCATAATGTTTTATAATTTTTGTTTGAAAGAAAAAACAAAAGCAAACATATTTAAATAATTTAACTCATTATGACAATATGATTTATGACTACTGTTTGATTCCCCCAAAAATATACATATCGTCATATACATAAATTCAAAAAGTGCGTTACTTACAAAAAGTTCCAAATCGTATTTTTAATTGATTATGATGTAATTATATAAAACCCATCTACCCACAATATTTTTTATCCGTGTACGATACTGATAACTAAATGCACTAAAAGTTGTAATTTTTTTTTTTGCTTCTTCTGTAAAATATATACTCGTATATGAATTTATATCACGATATTTTCTGCTCAACATCTACACGCATTTCTATATTTTTTGAGCTAAATGTACTTATCTTAAATATGACGACAGGTCATTCCAATATAAATGGTTTCATCCAATTGTAGGCTCTAGATTCTAGAGACTAGATATTAAGGCATATTAGTGTAGATTATAAACTTAACTTAACCCTTATAATGTCAAAACCAAAATATCTTTACGAAACGTGAATTTGTGCAAAATTTACATCGATTTATAAGTATGTAGTTTGGTGAAAAAGCCATATTTTTGCATGCTTTAGTCCAGTTTGTCTCATATTTTGGTACAACTTAATGTTTTTGAGTCATGTTTTGTTAAAAAAATCCAATTTTCACCAAAAGAACTATTTGTTGAAAAATTATTAATCCAAAACTACTGAATGGTTTGCCCAAATTTTTTTGCATGCATTGTTGCAGAATTGTGGAGCGCACACCTATAAAATGTAATTTTTAATGATTTTAGAAGAAAAATATCTACCATTGAAGCCGAGAGTAGTTAGACTGTTCGGCGGAAACTACATACTAGCTAGCGTTTTTAAGAATAATAACTGATTTCAAAAAACAAAACTACACCCAGAGAAAAAATAGCTTAAAATCAATAAAAACCATATTGAATTAATAAGAAACATTAACGAAATCCTACTCATGTTGAAATTTTTTATTTAAAATATTAATTTACAGTATTAATTTATTAATTTTATTTATTTTTAAGTATCTCAATATACATTTTCTATTGTATTGAAAATTATTGAATTAATGTGACGCATTCCTATTTTTAAGTTGCAAAATTTTCCCTGAGTGTAGTATTTGACATTCAATTCCTGGTAATGATTCAGTTAAATTTATAACATTATATAATATGGAATCATTTAAATTTAATTGAACCTATCATATCTTCAGGCGTTTGCAAGGCCAATCCCAATGCACGAACTTTACATTCGAAAATATAAAGCAATTTAATTTTAAATGAAAACAAACAAATATAAAAAGTGTTGTTTAATTTCTATTTAAATAGTATTTTTTGATGGTGTGCAGATAAGATACGTAATATGTACTCGTATCTATGAAATTCAAATCTAATGCTATTTTTCATTTGAATAAGCAATTTCGGAGCAAATCGGAATTTTAATGTCATATTTTAGGCGCCTAAAACACCTTATTCGGATTAATACCTGATTAGAGTTGCATGTGCATTTCTACCAAAACTACTTTGATTTAACACTATTTATTTTAGAAGACATTCTTATACTGCAAGCATTGAAGTATGTATGTAAGTAAGTATTAGCTCTGCTGATAGAATAAACACCCATAAATTTAATTGAGAATTTCAGTAGCAACTTGAACTATAATTTATATTGTCTTGTGTTTGTTAGCACAAGCATTAATTGCCCAATAATGTTAATAAAGACTTCCATCAATACGTACATTTATATATGTATACATACATACCTACATACATAAATTAATTTTCAG
Organism: Tachina lurida; assembly: GCA_944452675.1. Taxonomy (NCBI): domain Eukaryota; kingdom Metazoa; phylum Arthropoda; class Insecta; order Diptera; family Tachinidae; genus Tachina; species Tachina lurida. Next base: position 1,048,807 of record OX101753.1, read on the forward strand.
TTTAAGGAGTTTCACATACACATTTTGTATTTGTAATTGAAGTTTAGCCCAAACATTTTGAAGGAAATATTGATCTTCAGAAGATAAAGAGATTATGGTTGCAAGCAAACGGCAAGACTTGATATACAATATGCCTCTTTTCCTAAACTTTCATGAACTTTGTTACGCAAAACTATTTCTATTTGGAGATAAGGTTTTGGTAAAAAAAAAAATAAATAAATGTTTAGAGCATGATGCATTAATTCCTTCTTCTAACTTCTTTCTAATAATTATGAAAAATCATAAGAGAAACCTAAAGATGGTTTTAAAATAGGTACCTGTCGAATGATACTTATTTTTAATTTTTTCGTGTTTAAAAAATAGCATCTGCTGGCCGCTATATTGAGTTTTGCCTACTGTCATAACTTTAGTGACACTCCCAGGATTAAGACACATCGATTGATGTAAGAACCATCGAAAGAATCGGTTCACGCGTTCGGTTTATATAGTGCCGCAAAGGAACACATATACATACACCCAGAGAAAAAACAGCTTAAAATCTATAAAAACCATATTGGATTAATAAGAAACATTAAAGAAAGTCTAGTCATCTTGAAATTTCTTATTTCAATATGGAAAAATATTAATTTAGAGTATTAATTTATTAATTTTCTTTATTTTTAAGTATCTCAGTATACATTTTCTATTATATTGAAAATTATTGAATTACAGTGAAACTTCGATATAACGAATTCCAAGGGGATCGGAAATACTTCGTTCTAGCCATTGATTCGCTATAAATATAATCAGCAACACCGAAATTTAAAGAAATTCGAAAATAATTCGTTATAACTATAGTTTTCTTTATTAAAATTCTATTTAATATGAGAATGCTAATAAAAGCTTATATTTCGTTGTATAGGGGCTTTTATACGAGTATTTTATTGTATAGAGGCTTTACTTACATTTAGACTTCGCTGTTTTTATAACGGGACTTCACCATTTAGGATTTATTCAGATTTCGTTATATTGAGGCATTTAAAGGAATATTTCGCTATAACTACGGCTTTTCTGTTCAGAGTTTGTTCGTTATAGCTATAGTGTATTTTTGTATTAAAAACTTTGCAATATAAAGAGGTTTTCTCAGGGGACTCAATAAAACATACGCTATATCAAGTTTTTCGTTATAACGAAGTTCGTTATAACGAAGTTTCACTTTTTAAGTTGCTGCTTTTCCCTGAGTATACATACATGAATACATACATATGTACATACATATGTACATACATAGATACATAGGCTGATAAACACAATACCCTTATTTGTTTCGCCCAGTCGGGTAAAGAGAGGAATAATGTAAATCCAGTCAAGTTAAATTTTTCAATAATGGGAAATATATTAAAAGCTTTATTAAATCTGTTTCTAGGAATTTATTTTTAAGAAAAATGAATTTCGCGACATTCTTATTTTAATTTTTCAAAGTACATACATACAATTTCAACAAATGGTCAAGAACTCACTGATGGTGAGAACTCACTTTTCATGGTAAATAGGAAGGTGGTGGTCAAAGGCAAAATGTCTTTATCGGCTGGCGCTGGCATTAAACTTTATATATGTATGTATGTATTTATTTATTAAGTATTCGTTAATGCTTGAATATAAAAAGTGTAAAATTGAAAAAAATTTGTATTTTTTTTTACATCAGTTCCATTAACCATTAACTCGCACACTATTTAGTTCTTGCATTGTCTGTCTCTCTTTACAGATTTTATGCTGGCCTTACGAAATGTCAGTGTGACTATACCGTTGGCGGTTAAACGTGGTGATAATGCGATTTTAATCTGTAATTACGATATTGAAAACGACACACTGTATACGGTGAAATGGTATCGAGGACGGCGTGAATTTTATCGTTACACTCCAAAAGAGAATCCAGCATGGAAAATATTCCCATCAACAAATGGTTTAAACGTGGATGTAAGTTAAAGGAAGTACATATCTACATATTTACATATACTGTATAAGAAGCAGCAACAAAAACAGGAAAGATAAAAACATGCCATTAAAATAAACAGGAGGGCTTCAAAAATAATGTGTAAACAATTTGAAAAATGGCCGGGATTGGTGTTGTTGCTCTTGTTGTTGTAATTTTTACTTTTAATGGATACCAAGGGGAAATGATGTTCCGTTGGATAAGAAAAAAAAAGCCATGGGAATTGATTTTTTATATTAAATATTGGCATTAAGTACAGACGGGTGGGGTGGGTGTAGACTGTAGACAAATGTAAATTACTTGTTGCAATAACCAGGATTAAAATAAAACGAGTAAAGTGAAAATGGCAATAACATTCGAAAGGATTTTCTTGAGCCGCTGAAAACTTGCATGTTGGTTTACAACATAATGGAATTAAATTTTAGGGATCTATATATAGAAACTTATATGAAAATTACCTACGCCTTTAAAAAGTTAATATTTAGAACTAAAAAATTATGTTTTATTTCGCTATATTGAGTTTTAAATGTGGAACCTTATGATGACAGTTCGAGTTTCTTTTACTACACACATTTACTTTTGTATTAGAATTTAAAAGACAAAGGGAAAACAATAATATATGTAGTTATGTGTAAGTAAATATCTATAAAGAGGAAACTGTAGACAAAATAAGCAAAGAAAAAAAAATTAATGAGATTACATACATATGTATGTATGTACATATCGCACTGTTCCTCTAAAGAGGGGCATCTCAAATTTTTAACCTTTTCATTAGATGCAAATAATGTACATACATATCGAGCCTTATTTTCGATTTTATCGTAAGCGACAAAAATTAAATTTTTCAGGAAAAGTTTTTTTTTTAATATTCAAATTTGTTTTTGTACTTAAATTGTCGCTAACGATAAAATTGTGCAGCCTGTATCTTAAAAGCTATCAACAATTTTCCCATTTTCATAATTCTAAACTATGGGTAGGCCCATAAAATTTTAATTTCAATAAAAAGTCTATTTCCGATAACATGTCGCTTACGATAAAATCGAAAAAAAGGGCTCGATATGTACATACTTCATATTCTCACCCACATGTGTTCTTATTTTGACAGATTGTAGTCATGAATGTGTTCCATGTATGTATAAATGCATAAATTCATGTGTATACATGATACTCGTATAAAATATTCTTTTTAAGAATGCGTTAATAAATTCAGTAAAGTGCGACTTTGACTCGCGCACGAAGGGTTCCGTACGTTCGGTTTTGAGTATTTTTTACAGCGATGCCAACTATTTATAACCCAAACGCGCTATACTCCTTCTCAAAACGTGCTGGAACGCGCTAAGTTTCAGCATCATCAACAATTTATAGTCAAAACGCGCTATTTTCCTACGCGCTAAATTAAATTTGAATAAAAAGGTCGATGCATGTATTACTAAATACCAGTACAATTAAATTTTTTTAGTAACTCTTTTCAGATTATGCAATATTGCTTCTTCGAAATTATATTCCAAATAACTAAAATCATTTAATACAGAATCAGACTCGCCTTCCAAATATTCGAAATTCTACAACTAAAAACTTATATAAACTGTAGAATAGTGTTGCGATTCAAATGCTTTTTGAAGTACAAAAATAATAAATGCTTAATATTTTATATACATTTTTTGGGTCACGAGTACGAGTACATATTTTTAGCTGTGAAATTTCAAAATATTTGCCATTTACAATATTTTTAGCTGTGAAATTTCAAAATATTTGCCAATTACAATATTAAAATGTATTTTTAATTCTAACCACAGTCAAGGGAATTTTATTTACAACATCTGAATCATTAACGAATTTAAACAAAAAGTTAAAGTTTGGATATTAGAAAATTGTAAAATTTGTAAAAAAAAAAGTAAAATGATATTGAACTGAAATGATATTTTTGACTTTAATCAAAACGCGCTAGCTTAGCGCTTCTTTTATTAAACGCGCTAAGAGGGAAAAAAGCGCGTTTGGCATAGTTAAAACGCGCTAAAACTAGCGCGAAAGGCGCTAAATTGGCATCGCTGATTTTTTAATATGGCGTTTTTTTGCGTTTTTTTTTTAGTTTAAACGACTTTTTAAATTTTTGTCGCTCTTTTCTCGTTTTGACGATTTTTTTGGCAGACGGACAGTGTAGCGAAAACAATAGGTTTCCTTTTCAGCTTTGCTGTACGGAACCCTAAAAAATACCAAAAACAAATAAATTTTAATATAACGAATGCACGGTGTAATGACTTGGCTACTTTACTTTTTAAATTGCGAGCAGTATAAAGACATATTGGCATAGTTGTTTGATTTGCAATAAAATATTTTTTGCGTATTTGCAGACCACTCAATCAAATGCTAGCCATGTTTTTCTTCGTAATGTTTCCACAACGATTACAGGTCGTTACGCATGTGAAGTATCGGCAGATGCGCCGTCGTTCCATACCTCAATAATGTGGGGAGAAATGGATGTAATTGGTAATAAGTTATCATTTGAAAAATCGCTTTAAGTTCAAAAAACATTTATTAATATTTTATATTAACTATTCTCCCTAGAATTTCCTACTCAACGCCCAATTATAACTGGTATTCATTCCCGCTATCGTTTAGGTGACATTATAAATGGGAATTGCTCTTCCGATTATTCAAAACCAGCAGCAAATTTAACGTGGTGGATAAATGACATACAGGTAAATATATTTGATGATTTCTTAATTGGTAATTTGTGGCAAGCCAGCTTTTTTGAAAATAACTTCAATATTTGTAAATAAACGAACTTCCCAACTTGCATTTAATCCAAAAACGCTGTTACAGATAAAATATTACCATAGGCTTAGAAAGACCATGCTGGAATTGCTGTTCCCCCCGCCCCCAGGAGAATTTTTAACAATTGAATGTACCTAGTTATCTTTGTATTTTAAAATTATTTATGAAAATCACCAGTCATAATGCCCCCCTTGAATAACTTTTTAGCTACGCTAATGATTATTATTTAATTAAGTACATACGTACATAAATGTGTAGGTGTACTTTCAAGTCTCTCCAATAATGTTTCAATAAATGGAATGAATAAAATCACATTCTTTTTACATATACCTATTCAGACACACAAATTTTTTTCCAAACAGAACTAAAAAATTAAAATTGGTTCAATGAGTAGGTTGCCTACCTATATTGAATTTTTTTATTGGAGTTTTATTTATGTGCAAGGTTTTTGATTAAAAAAAACTGATTTGCAGAAACAGAGCAGACGACGTATTGACATTAAAATTGAATTTTTTACATCCATATAAGAAGTTTTCGAATAACTCTGAAGTATTTGCACATAACTACAAAACACGCACACACACATACACATACACATACACATGCACACAAACTCTCATACACACACACACAATTACACTTGAAGAAAACATAATGTGAAAAAAATATGATCATAAAAAGAATTTAACATAAAAAACCCACAAATAAGTTATGTGCAATAGCATTCATTAGCAATATTTTTTATTCATTTTCTTTTGTTGGGGCCAACATTTAATATTTTCCATGCAAACACATACATACAGACATACCTACAATCATATACATACATCAGTGATGCATTTGGAGTTTTTTGACTTAGGGCCAAATTAACGACTTAAAAGGGTCAAAATACCTTTGATAGGGCCAAACAAGTTTTTTAATGTAGTGGACTATAATTTTTTAATTTAAATAAAAATAAAATTTTGTATTAATAATATAATACGTGTGCTTTATTTTGCTTAGAGCAGAAACAGAAATTAGCGACAAAACTTCAAATTAAACTAAAATTAAAGTAAATACATATTTTATATGTATGCATGTTGCTTAAAAAATAAAATATTAGTTGAAAATACATAATCTCTAAATTCTTAGTCCAATAGTTCCTCAATTTACTCCGGCTTAAAGGCAGTTTTTTGTGTGAAGTTTTAAAATATCTTCATCATAACAATTATTAGAATTAGATTTAATTAAATATTTTAATTGTATTAAATACGACACATTATTTTTTACATGACGATGATTTCTTCTATTATGGCCTGTTTCATGATATCGAAAAAAACCTATCGAATGAAAATTTGTATTGAAAACAGAAGCGAATTTTCATATTTTATTCTTGATTTCAATATAAATTTTAAGTCCACACATAATGAGTAATAGAGAACATACAAAGTTTCTTGAATAATTCTGTATAAATTTTGTATGCAAAGGTTTACCTAAACGATTTTTAATGGTAGAAATCCTTTTGCAAAATATACTTCTACTTAAATCTTTGAGCTTTTTAAATTTTGGAACTTGCTATACCGACCTGAGTTCATTATTTACTTCTTCTGTTTCCTTTTGAAAAGGTTTAATAGCAAGTGGTACCATACTCCCCACTCAAAACATGAACTGGCACAGATTTCGCAAGCCAGTTTAAATAAAAATCTCCAAAAATAAAAGTAGTTTTTAAAACGGAGAAAACTCAATTAAAAAGTGTACTCAAATTGAAGGAATTATTTGAATTTTGAGCTGAAAGGGCCAAAAATAGGCTAGAGAGTACCACAGGGCCATCAAACATCCAAAAGTGCCACAAATGGTCCAATTGTGCCACATTTTGCATCACTGATATACATACATATGTACATACATACGTACTACATAAATGCATACATATACATAGAAACAGTTCCTAAATGAAAAACTTTATGCGTTTGACTGTATTTTCTTTACATCTTCTGTTCGGTTCGATACGATGGACTTTAGAAATTGTTATTATTTTCTATTTTTTTTTCAGTTTTATTCTTCTACCAGGGCATTTTTTTTTTCTTAAACTTTCCATGAAACAGTATAAGTTTGGTTCATGCATTTGACAGTTACTTAGTATGCCAATGTAACAAAAACAACGCCAACAACAATATATACACAAATACATCTATACACGGCACTTAAAACGAGTGCCCCCCCCCCAAAGTTCAATGTTGGATACATCTGTGTAAATGGCATCCCGGTAGATGTATGTACATATACATACATACGTACATAATACCACACACACACACACACACACACAGTACGTAAAAAGTTTGAGGGAAAAAATGAAAGAAATAACATTGAAAAAGAAATTCATTAGTTTGGTTTAGATTTGATTTATGCTGCACTTAAAATGGAAATTGCGCAAAATATTGAAATGCATAATAGATGGTTATTGATATGTATTTTTAAGCATATTTTTTATTCTTTTTGGTTGGCCAATAGCAATATAAAAAAGAACTTTAAAAATATTAAAGTTCTTCCGCATATATTCTCATTAGTTCCACTTGTTTGCTAAGTATTTCTCTTTTTCGTTCCATTTAACCAAAACGTAATTTTAGATGACAGACGATGAGGCTACCAACGCAATATTGCTGCACTGTTTAAAAGTGTTAATACGTCTGTCTGTCAGAGCTTTCAGCAATGATATTGTGTATATGTATGTAGTTAAAATACATACCTATAACTACCCTGCAGAAAATGCGAATATTGAAATTGTAGTGATTTGCTAGTGACATTGTCAGTAGTACTACTGACCAGGTGTACCCCAGCCAATGTAATCATCTATTGACATTTAACATTAGCTTGTCATTGAAAATCCACCACTAGACTGTAGCAATACTGACTAAGTAGTTCTTTTGGGACCACATGGAGACATTGGCTCCAAAGATTCACTAGTAAATTTTAGGGGCTCTAGTCTACAATATCGATATTTCCTCGCTCGATGTTAATACTAAAATTGTAGTAATTTACTAGTGACATTGTCAATAGTAAAACTAAATAGGTGCACCGCAGCCAATGTAATCGACCATATCGAGCCATAACCGCTAAAATAGCTTAAGCGACACATTTTGTGGACTTCGTTTTTTTTGAAGAAAATCGACTATTTACGATCGCAAATAATCGATTTAGGTCAAAAAATGAAGTTAGAAAATTATGACGCTTAAGCTATTTTGGCGGTTATAGCACGATTTGGAGACATTTGAACTAAAGATTCACTAGTACATTTTAGTGACCTTCGTCTACAATTTTATAAGGGTTGGGCAACAAACTTAAATACATACATACCTACATACATATGTACGTAAGTTTTTAACATTATTGCATAGCATAATAAAAAAGAAAAACAAACTATTGACGCGTTCATTGACAATGTCACCAGAAATACACTAGAACTGTTGCCTCTAACGTATCTCTACTCGCGCATAAAAGGATAGTTGTCGACATTTCAACTAGTGCCATTGTCGGTAGAAAAAAGAGTGTTGACATAGAAACATATGGTTATAGGTTTATAGAGGGTATAAATGCATGTATGTATGTATGTATGTATATTTTAATTTTAGTCGCATGTATGGCAGAACTGAAAGTGATTAAAGTACATACATACATACATAATATCAAAGAATATAAATCATATAGAATGCGCATCTCATACAAGCTAAAATTTTCTATGGCGGGTATTTCCAGTACTACCCGTCCAGCGATAATATGCAGGGCTTTGAAATGTTTTGTCATTGTTATTAGCTTTTTATCATTACCATTTCTTTGTAACCATTAGAATATGTAGAAGAGACAGTCATACATACATACATACATATGTATGTTTGTCATTGGCGAACGCTAGATATAGATAATCAGATGTGTGATGAAAAACGGGTTTGACACAAATCTATTGGAAAACGATAAAAGGTGTGATCTGTTTTCTATAGTCGTTTTGTCAATCATATTCAAATTTGTTTTTATGTATTTATTTTTTTTAAATAATTTTTGATTAATTTCGTTTCACAAGTCCATTATAAGTGAGACATTTTTAGATTTATTATTATATTAGTCTATTATATTTTATCTCCTAGTATGCTTTTTAAAAGTCAGTACCCCTACATAGTTTGTTTTGATTATTTCTATGACAAGGGGTTACCTTACAAGAAATGAATAACTGAAACTAACACAAACAAAATTTTTTCACTAACACATTTGCACCAATTTTACATTGAATTCAATAGTGTCAGTCAATTGACTTTTGATCGGAAGTTTTGATGGATTTATTTATTAATTATAGCTGCACCACTCTATCATATATGTTAGAGTGGACATCTAATATACATAAGTGACTTTTTATAATAAAAATTCACCCTTATTCCAGTTGTCAACATCGTCGTCACGTTAATACAATACCAAACATTTGGATTCGTCTACTCTCTCTCGAGAACAATTTTGTGTTATTCATGGCTTATTTCTGTTCTCTAATGTCTAGCATGAGCCAGTCAGTTGTTTTCGACAGCGGGTAGAGAATAGAGTTTTTCTTTTCCCGGACTTTTTCATTTCCCGGGAAAGCGGGAAAGATTTTTTGGTTTCCCGGGAAATCCCGGGAATTCCCGCCCAGTACAAAACAATACAAAATATTTTTAAATTTAATTTATTTCAATAAAAACAAATTATAATTCATGAGATCGATTAAATAATAACGTTTTATACACACATTAGTCAAAAAATAATACCGTTTCCGTTCTTTATATAATAGTAATACATAGATACCAATATTCACCCTTATTCTAATTGTCGACAACGACGTCACTTTAACACAATACCAAAAAATTAAGGCTTGTGTATCCGTTGGCGAAAACAACTGACTTCTGTTGGCAGTTTTATGGTATTTTCTAGACCTTACGGAACGGAAATAGTTTGCCAGTAGCATAAAATTGTTCTCGAGAGCGAGTAAACAAGCACCAATTTTTTGGTATTGTGTTAAAGTGACGTCGATGTCGACAATTTGAATAAGGGTGATTATAAAAAAGAAATTATACGAGTATTATTAAAAAAAATATTACAAAATATCCCCCTTATGCAAAAATCATTGTTAAACTTAAAGTTGGTTTAACAAACGAATTTTGTATGACAAAAATAGGACTATTTACCAAATAGAATCTGTAATTATTTGTAATTTTTTTTATTTCCTTGCTCATTTCTGTTTTTTACTTTTATGAATTGTTGTAGAATTAAATTTTGAACGTTGCGTTCTGCTTTTTCCAAATAAAGGCATCTCAATCTCGGCCTTAGTTGTTGTAAAGCTTTAGCTATTGTGATATTGCCATCACCCTATTATTGCACCATCGCATACATAAAGTGAATAACGACACTCATCAAGGAATGTGTAAATACAAATTAAGTTGCTATAACAAAATCAAAAAATCCCGGGAATTCCCGCACAAATTTCCCGGGATTTCTTTCCCGGAAAATGTGCGGGATCCCGGGAAACTTTTCCCGGGAAATCCCGTATGAAAAACACTAGTAGAGAAGGTCCAATTATTTGGTATTGTATTGACGTGACGTCGATGTTGACAACTGGAATAAGTGTGATTATATTTATTGTCAGTATATCAATCATGTATGATAGCTCAATTTCGCGGGATATATATTATTCAATTATGATCACTAAAACTTGACTAATATTTATGCTATCATTGATTAGTAGTAGGACGAGCAGCGCGGCTATATGTTATATAGTCGTTAGAGTGAGATGCAACATCACACGTACACAAAAGTTTCCATCACATTTTTCCCTTAATAATGTGGTAGAAACTTTGTTCTACGCAATGATGAATATACCCTGCATGACTTCCGATCGAATGAGCAGAGCAGTCAATTGACTGGTAGTGTTCTTGTAGGGTCTATGTTATTTCATTTTATTTTATTTTATTTTATTTTATTTTAAATAAATTATTCTAATAACGTACCTTTTCACAATGTGTGGTAGCTAAGACTTAACATGAACGTTAACTGCAAGTTATTCATACAAAACTTGCCGTTAAAGTCCCTGTTAGCTTTTAATTGTGCATTGTGAAAAGGGCCGTAAGAGTAGTTTCTTTCAGTTTTTAAGTTGCATATCAAATAAAAAGAACTTTTATTTTTTCAAATAAACATATTAAAAAAAATAGAAATAAAAAAATTAAAAAGTAAGCTTTAATAGTTTCAAAACTAATTATCTTTTGTTATTAAGGAAAATTGAGTAAGAAACTATAAAATTTTAAAGTGCTAAATATTTCCTTGCTTTATTTATTTATTGTAGGTGCCGCCTAATTACTTGCGTATATTTGAAATACAAAAGCACATGGAAGAACAGCTGGAAAGTTCGGTGTTAGAAATAAATTTCATCGTTACTCTGCAGCACTTCATAAGGGGCAGGTTAAAGGTAAAACTTTGATTAAATTATCCACTTTCGCTTTTAGATTCTTTAATTAATTAATGTAACATATTATAGCTTAAATGCTCTGCAAGAATACATCGTATTTATTATGCCGAGACCGAGAAATATATAGAGGAAGATAGGCCAAGAATATTGGCTTCTGGTAGATCTCCTGAGTTATTTCCGTATGATCATGATGATGAATTTGAAGATGAAAACGAATTATATATAACACATTATAAAAGTGAGTTAAGTTAACTTTCACATTCACAACATTTTTAATATAATTCACCGTCTCAAGCATCAAAGTTGGTTAAGACTGCTTTATTTTATGAAAACTATATAAAACTACCCATATAAGGTCAAATCAGCAAAAAAAAATTAATTTATACTGGCCGCATATATTTTAGAAAATGTTGTACGCGTACAACATGGCGCATAGACGGACTATAAAGTCCAACTTTATTAAATAAGAAAATATCATAGAATTTCATGGCTTTTTGAAACTTTTGCTCTGCTTCTATTCCTCGTTTCCTTTCTAAAGTGGAAATTTTAGACATATGGTCCTGCTTCAGCACTTGAGTTATTCCATTTAAACTGAAGTATTTGATGTAGTATTTCTATTTCAGTTAATAAATTTTGCGGGTCCAGATTATAAAAGGAGAAAGCAAAAACAAAAAAAGAATGTAAACGAATGTAGTAGAAGCAATCCAAATTCAAAGCAAAAAAGCGAAATAAAAACAGGTGATTTTTTTTTTTTTTTTTGTATTTTATTTCTTTAATTTCATTTCTTTATTAAATAAAATTGATTACATACTGATAAATACATACATATGTACATATGTATGTATATAATTCAATAAAAGTTTTTAGTCATTTAGGATGTACAACGTTTACTTAAGAAAATAAATATATAAACTCGTATTGCATTCTCATTCTTTTTAATTTAATCATTGAAATACAAAATTTCACATAACGCTTACTTTATGCTTTACATTTATTTGGGATCTGAAAGAGACCCACCACCCAACAATGAGTTTAATATTCTTGTTTTATTTCTTCCTTTGCAGATTTCCATTCTTCTGCCCAATCGAATATATTGAATCGTAATAGTATTACAAGATTTATGTGCATGATACTACCAGCGCTAAGTAGCTTACTTTTTGAAATATTTAACAAAAACATATTAAATCTCTTAAGACTTGTTGTGCAACAACAACAAAGGGAACTTCGACGACAGCAGGCACAACATAGAACGAAATATTTACAAAACCATAAAACAAATTGTCTAGTGAAGAGACAGCGACAAAGCCATCAGCATCTTCGGCAAAGCCAGAGTCAGCAGCTACAACAGCAATTTCAGTATTCTAAAGCAAGCCACAGACCTTGCGACTGTTGGTACAACATGAGCAAGTTGTGTATAAGATTGTAAAGTGTGTGGGGTCGTCGTATGAAGTTGTGTATCGGTTGTACGAAAGATTAAAAAGATTTGATTTTTTGGCTAGTTGTATGGACAGGTTGTAAAATTTAGGAGTTTGTTGTACAACTTCATTTCATTTTGTTCTTATTTTCGTTGTGGTCATATGAAAAACATCGCGCTCGAATTAAAATTTGCGTATAAAATGGAGAATTGAACAGAAAGAAGTGATTTTATATAATTGTATAAGAGTTTGCGCGGAAGAATTGCTTTTTTATATGCATCGGCACTTTTGACAAAAGGTCATTGAATACTTCGTTTGACACCCACGTGTAATTTTTATAGTCCATTGGTTCACTTTCTTTTATTATTTCCAAAAGTTTGTTATTAGAATACGTTTTATTATATAAATCACTCCTTTAACCAAATTCTTTTTTTCTGTCCTTTTTTACGATCTTCTTCTTATTTTGTCACAAAAAAAAACCGTCCATTACAATATGCGACATAACACCCGATGTATGTTTAATCCAAAAAAAAAATTAAGAAATGAAGTTGTGCTCTAATGTTGTGCACGTTGTTGTAAAGTTTGTGGGCAAAACACACAACTTGTTAATCCAACGTGTTGTACCAACAGTCGCAAGGTGTATGGCTTGCATAACGCTAGCAATTGCGAAGATGATTATGATTGTAATAACAATAATAATGATGGCAGTAGAATCATAACTACAGCAATAAAAACAAAAAGAACAACAGCAGCAGCAACATTAATAAAATCAATGTGCAAAATATATAAAAGTGAAATCAAATATTCATGCTTCTCAAAATGCCACAGACGACAGGTTACAATTCCTGCAAGAACAAATGGGAATGTCGATAAAATTGGAATTAGTAGCAACGATATGTATATGAAGCACGTCGTAATGCGGTGATAAGTTAATTTAAATAATTATTACGAATAATGTTATTAAATTAATGTGTAATAAGTAAATTAAAGGTAGAGTGCGATTGAGAGAGTTCGAGTTGCTGAAAGAAACTCTTTCAGGCAAATACGTGTGCGTAGTTTCAAAAGGATAAACTTGTAACTATCCAACAAACGGAAATACACTCAAACACACAAATACACACAAACATCTGCAGACACACACACACACACACACATCTGCAGACACAATCACACTTACTACATCCTACACGCCCACGTATAATAAAACCAGGCAATCTGAGCTGAATATACGAATAAGTCGTTTTTCCAAGTGTATTGTATATCTATTATGAATGTTCGAGTAAGTACATATGTGTTTTTTTTTTATATTGCTTTTATAATAACTCTATGTATGTATTTATATATACACTGAAAGGAAACCCTTCATTCAGACAATGAAATTTTTCATTGTATTAATGAAAAGTTTCATTAAAAGTCAGCTAATGAAGCCCTTCATTGGATCAATGAAGAATGTTTCATTGTATTTATGAAGTTAATTTTGGCGGCTATGTCATAAATAGAATGAAACTATTTCATTAGTTCAATGACACTTTTTCATGAATATAATGTAATTGTTTCATTGATTTAATGAAGTTTATTCATTAATATAAAGAAAATTTCGTTAAATTTATGATGAGATTTTCATAAATATAATGCACTATAAGCAGTAAATAATGAAAATTTTCTTTTAAACACATGAAATCATATCCCTTCCAATCCACATACTTAATAAAATATATATATATACATTTTCTTTATTTTATTTAATGTATACAAATACATACATAAGTATGTACTTATGTATGTATTTATTAAAACAAAACATTTGAAATTTAAGGAACTCATCAGTACAGTTCAACCCAAATAATATTTTAAGTAAGCCGAAAAACTTACATGTTTATAGTAAAACTCTAAATATGTTGTTGAGAATCACAATGCAGAAACATAAGTTTAAAAGAACCCAACAAAAATCTTAACAAAACAAGCATCTTTATTAGATGTTTGGCACAACCTTTTTGTGTTTGTATAATGGTGATAGGGACGTGAATGGATAAAAAAAGAGAAAGAGTGATATGTGTGATATACAATGAAGAATATTACATTGTATAAATGAAATTATTTCATTGCATTTATGACGACCATACTGCTTTGAAATTAAAAGGGATTAGAAAAGTAAGAAATAGAAAATATTTTTTAACAAAATAACTTTTGATTTATTTATGTTTGACAAACTGCATACAGTAAGTATATAAAATATGTGAAACTTACTTATATTTGCCCCAAATTCGCTAAAAAGAAAATTCGTTTAAACAATGTAACGATTTTCATTAATATGTACAATGAACTATGAAGAACACATAAAAAGCAGAAATTGAAAGATTTCATGTATACAATGTAATTGTTCATTGTATTAATGAAAAGTTTCATTAATATAATGCAGAACATTTAATGAAACCGTTTCATTGTCTGAATGAATGATTTTCCTTTCAGTGTAATATTCGAAAGAAATTTTATATATCGTTAGCTAAAACGCAAAACGCCCTAACTAACAAAAAATTCAAAATCTACTTTTTTACAAATTCCAATGTACCTAATCAAAATACATCACCACCAAACAAATCATACTTCCACGTACACGAATAGCAATTTTATTGACAAAATAAAAAAGCCCTTACTACAATACTTACTTTTCGTTTGAGAATGTTTTTTGCTTCTCCTGTAAAATTACTAAAATGTTAGTTAGGGCGTTTTGCGTCTCAGGTAACGATATGTCCATATACATATAGATATAAAAATATTAAATAAACAAAAATTACAAGCATTTAATAAGTTATAATAAATCAACGAATTAATTAACCCAATACGAGTAACAGATGAAAATAAAAATGAAACGGAAATAAAACAGAATTGATTATATGTACATATACATACATATACATATGTACATATGTATGTATCTCATTCGACCAATATGATTATTTCAAGGACCGTAACGGTTATAATTTTTATTTTAAAAATCACATTTTAAGCATTATTTCTTGATTTTTATTTATTCCTCAGAAAATAACAGTTACTGTTTGATTTTTATTTTATGCTTAAGTTTTAAAATGTAGAAAGCGTAATATTTGCGTTAAAATTAATATTAACCGATATAAAATTGAATTTATCGCCAGAGTCTGTAAAAATAACTCTTATATGTTAAATTAAATTTACTTTTTTATATTCTATTCATTTTAAAAACTAAAAATAAAAATGAAAAAGTATTTGTTATTTTGTGAGCAAAAAAATAAAAATCAAAAAGTAACTCTTATTTTGTGAGAAATAAATAAAAATCAAAAAAATAAAAATCATTGCATCTATAGGTAGCCCATGTAACATGGAATATCGTGGTATATTCCTTGTGTACGTAGCACTTCCCTATTATTGAGGTTTTTTTCAGTTTAAATTTGGAAAATAATCGTTATTTACGATCCCTGGATTATATACTTAATTATGAGATATGTACATATATCTATTAAGATATAAATCGAAGAAAATATTTTCAATTAATAGTTTGACTTGTCATAAGTCTCTTAAATTAAATGGGCGATAATGAGTAAATGTGTAGAGTACGAGTGTTTTCAATAGACTCACGCTTGTACGGAAATATTTTCCTCAATAATCGTTTTTATTTGTAAAAATGTGTCTGTTGAGAACCAAATTTCAATACTTTGAGATGTTGATGCCACTCACTTTGTTGTCATTATACGAGTACTTACATACCTACTTTAAGGTTTTATAATGAATCCATTTCAGGCAAATTTTATTTTGCTGTTCAACAGCTATTTATTGGCTGGAGGAGCATGTGCCACCATTATAACTTTGTGTTGTGTTTTTTGTTAATATCTGTAAGAAAAAAAAATAAGTTAATAATTGGTTTAAGTAATAATATTAAGCTATAAGCTATCCAAATACCGTTCATGTGTTTTAAAAATTCAGCTGCAATTTGTGAGAATGTTGTAAATTATAAATGAGAGTAATTTAATTATGTACAATAATAAACATTAATTAATGGAGAAAATAAAGGAAAATGGTTTTTGTTGAAGCAAAGATAAAAAAATTCAAAGGTAACGAAATCTAAGTGTACATTCATACATACATACACAAATACATGGATGTGTAAGAATATGTTGCATTCATTTTAAATATATGTAAATTTGGATAAGGCAAACAACAACTATTTACATACATACATATGTACATACATATGTATATTTCCTGTTTAATATTTGCATTAAGCAAACTCTTATGTATGCACTAGTGATGCACGAATATTCGAATATTTTTCCAAACAAATTAAATAAATAAATGCATAAATCCTAAACGAAATTTAAATAAATGGCTAAAAATATTAGTTTTGTATGGTACAAATACATTAAATTTTTTAGAGAAATTTGTGCTTTGTATCATTTTCAAATATTATTTAATAACGATCATTAAAATTTTTGGTAGTTCTTATTAACTTTAAAATACACCTTTTTCATAACAATTTTTTAATATTTTATATTGCAGGCGTAAATAGAACCCAAATTTAATGTCTATAAATTTCACATACAATATTCGTATTCGTATTCGCGAATATCGTTTCAAATATTCGTATTCGTATTCGCGAATATCAAAAATTGACATTCGTTACATCACTAGTATGTACATGAACGAATATTTATGACGTTGTTGTACAAATACGAATTCTTTTGTTTATTTTTAACCCAATTCAGTAACTTTACTGGGATTATCTACTGTATGCTGTATCGAAAGCCAAATGTACCTCAAAATCAGAAGCACAATCAAAATAGCAATTGTAGCAGAAAAATAACACTTACGAGTACATACATACATACATGTGAACTGATTGGCTTTTGTGTTTACCGTCAACAACTTCAAATGTGCTAATAGTCAAATACCTACTTCCTTGTTTTATATACATACATATGTACATACATATCTAAAGAACTATGTATGTATGTATGTATGTACATATGTATATAAATATGTGCACAGCAGTGTTGCCAATTTATGTGTAATTACACATATCATGTGCAATTTTTTTTGTCATGTGTAGCTCATGTGTAATTGGCTGCATGTGTAACTCATGTGTAATTTATCGTTTTTGAGCACTACTTTTTAATTATTTTTTTTAAACAGCTTTTAACACTTGCATTTGAGAAAATAAATGTATGTATCTACGTCCTTTTCTATCACATAAGAATATTCATTGTGATATTTTGCATTACAAAAATGGCACAACTATAGTTGTGCATAAAGAAGAATAAGAAAGGATCACAGATTTATAAAATTTTTATGTGTTTCCCCGGTTTTTGTTACAAGAAATAAAAAAGTCTTAATATTCTTAGCAAAAGATACAAATTTAATTGAAAGTGAGTTTAATTTGATTAATAGATTCTTGAATAACTGGTAAGTTATACATAAGTGTTTTCATTCACAGTTGAAGTAATTTTTTTTTGTTCTGTAGATATGTCGAAGTCGAACGTATTTAGATTCGAAAGTGAATGGCTACGTTTGACTGATTTCAAAGGTTGGCTCATAAAAATAGATGACAATGGGAAAGATGCTACATTCTGTAAGCTGTGTAATAAAAAATTGATGTGTCACAAGCCAGTTCTTTCAAGACACATGCAAACAAATTCCCACCAAACTGCTGCTTCTGCTATTAAATCCACAACCAACATTACCAAAGCCTTACAGAATTCAATTTCGAAAAATAAATGCGTTAGGAGAGCTGAGCTAAAAATGGTTGGAACATTAACTACTAACCATTTGGCATTTAGATTAGTAGACGATCTTATTCCAGTACTAAAGTCATGTTTGCCAGACTCCGAAATACTTAAAGATGTAAACCTTCATAGAACAAAAGCAACAGCTTTGGTGAAAAATGTTTTAGGCCCAAGTTTTTCTGAGGAGCTTTATTATAAATTGCAGAAAACCGTATTTTCCATAATAATAGATGAAACAACAGACGTAAGCACAACGAAGCAGATAGCTTTTACAACAATTTATTATAACGACGAAACATCCCGGGTACATTACTCTTTTTTTGATATGAAAGAGAGTCAATCATCAACAGCGAAAGAAATGTTTGAGCATCTCAAAAGCACAATTATAGAAAAAGGTATTCCGTTTGAAAATTTAGTTGGATTTGCATCAGATACACCTAAAGTAATGTTTGGCCAGTATAATTCAGTAGCTAAGTTGTTAAAAGACGAAATGCCAGATATTGTTTTGATAAAATGCTCGTGCCACCTAATACATTTGGTAGCGTCGAAGGCCTGTCTAAAGCTTCCAACATATTTAGAAGATTTACTTCGCAATCTTGGATCTTATTTTAACAGGAGCTATGTCCGCCAGAAAAAGCTTAAGGAATTTCAGGAATATTTTCAAACTGGGGTTCATAAAATATTGTCCCCTGCTATTACAAGATGGCTCTCATTACATTCATGTGTTAACCGTGTTTTAGAGCAATATGAAGCTTTAAGAAGTTTTTTAAGGCTAGAAGTTTTTGAAGATCCCTCCAAGACTACCGAATCAATGCTGCTGGCATTAGATGATGAAAAAACAAGAATTTATTTCGAATTTTTATCGTACGCCTTAGATATTTTAACTTCATTTAATACTCTTTTTCAATCAGAAAAACCAGTTTTGTATAAAATGAAATCCGAAATAATGCACATAATGCAAACTTTTTATTCAAATTACATAAAAATTGATGTTTTAAAATCGCAATGCTTATGGGAAATCAACCCTTCGGATGAAAATATGTATATTAACGAATACGATATATATATTGGTTTTGCTGCTCATGAATCTTTGACGAAAGTGCCTAATTCTAAAAAAAAAATTATACTTCGAGATTGTCGGGAGTTTTATATCGAGACAATTCGTCAAATAAAAACAAGATTTGATTTCAGTGACGATATTTATAAAATTGTGGATATTGTTGATCCCAAAATTGCGCAATCTTTTCAACCTAAATCATTGCATTTATTTAAAAAAAGATTCCCATCTTTCAATATTGATTTGCAGAAACTGGATAATGAGTGGCGACAACATGCACTCTTAAATTTTGAAAACTTTGGGCTTCATAGTAATTTAGAGCCAGAAGATTATTGGAAAAAGGTTTTCGAATTAAAGAATTCCTTGGGGGATAGATTATTTCCTACATTACAAATAGTAATTAACTATATTTTTATTTTACCCTTTTCGAACGCTGCTGCAGAAAGAATATTTAGCAATTTAAAAAATTTTAAGACGGATTTAAGAAATAAGCTATCGTCTGATACGATTTCATCGATATTATTTGCTAGAGAAGGAATACATAAAAATGGTGGACCAAATTTTGAACCTACTCAAAAAATGATTAACAAAAAGTGGAACCTTTAAATACCTGGAAAAATCCAAAATATTTGATCTCAGTTTAAACGTGATGTATTTTACTCTGCTCATTTCTAGGCTATAAATTACTATATAAAATAGTATGAATTTTTTGTTTTGTTTTTGACTGTTATTTTTATGAAATAAAAAAGAAACGATGAATCTTTAATTGAAAAAAAAAACTATAAATCGCTTATTAATTTAATTATTATTTTTCGAACTGTATTTGTTTCTATATTCTTATGAATTGAATAGGCTAAAGTTCGTAACGCTTTTTAAGCCAAATTACATGTGATAATTATTAATGAACAAATAACATCAAAGTTAGTTGTAAATATTCTGACAACAACACATAGTTGAACGGAACAGCCAGCCGTTTTCGAAGGCCACTAAACCTTCCTCATCAGCGTTCTTCTGTGTTTTGGTCCACTGTGTGTGGTGTCAGTTGATGTAGATGTCTGCCTTATATACGTAACTTTATTGCAAATGGAATATGTGAATTTGTTTGATTCATTGCATTTCAATTTGCCAATGTGTTTCGTAATGTATACGCAAGTTAACATCTATATATATATACCATCTTCTATATATATTACCATCTTCTATATATATTACAACAGTCTTACCATTGTCGTTTTGTTCCTTACTAACTATACACATGTTTGTTAATTTGCTTATTTTTGTTCTACTTAAGACAAACTTTTTTGGTTTGTTACTATTAAGTATATTTTTATTTTTAATTTTTGCCACAAGCCAATGACTATTAATTAGTTAATTTAATTATTATTTTTCGAACTGTATTTGTTTCTATATTCTTATGAATTGAATAGGCTAAAGTTCGTAACGCTTTTTAAGCCAAATTACATGTGATAATTATTAATGAACAAATAACATCAAAGTTAGTTGTAAATATTCTGACAACAACACATAGTTGAACGGAACAGCCAGCCGTTTTATATTATTAAATTCAAAACAAAATACGTTATTTTGCAAAAAAAATAAAGCATGTGTAATTCGTAATTTCATGTGTAATTTTGGCATGGGCCATGTGTAATGTAACATTTCGCTGGTGGCAACACTGGTGCACAGAAAAATTTTTAACAACTATTTTGGAGTTAAGACTAAATTATTTTTATTGAGATGGCAAATAAAAAAATACTGTCATTCCATTTCTTTTCGCAATAATAATTACAAGTAACAATATGTATTTTTTTACTATGTTCATCTGATACTCTTTTTAACCGACTGCGCGACGCAAAGAAGGGTATTGTGTTTATCAGCGTATGTACATATGTATGTATGTATGTGTGTGTGTTCATTTGCGGCACTATATAAACCGAATGCGTGGACCGGTTTTGATGATTCTTACATCAATCGATTTGTCTTAATCCTGGAGTTGTCACTAAAGAAATGTCAGTACCCAAAACTCAATATGGCGGCCGACAGATAAATGCCATTTTGTAAATATGTACGATAAAAATAAAAAGTCGGCGGACTATATCAAAATGGGTATCATTTGACAGGTGTTTTAAAATCATCTTAAGGTTTCTCCAATGGTTTTTCATTTCGAATGACGATTTAGCATATTTAACTGTTCAAAGTTACCTGTTATTACAAATAAATATCGCACTTGTTCCATTTAAAGAGGGTGCAAACATCACTTTTAGCATGAAAAGGATTCACAGTGGTTATATCTACCCACTGTAGAAATCTTACATCATTTTTTCAACTCTCTCGCCAAACAAGTACAATTGTATTCCTCTTTATGACATAAGTGTACATACATGAAAACTAAAGCTGTTTTTTGGCTCTACTGAGAATTTAACTATAAATGTTTACCCCCTTTCAATAAATTCCTTAAAATTGTTTTTGTCGTATTTTGGTAAATGTTTTGTTTTTACAACAGTTCAGTATTATTTTTATTGACTTAAGCCACTTTTCCAAGTTTTTTTTTTGTAGAATACATCAACATAGAAATGAAAGGCATATTGTGACAAAACTCCTTAGCAGCTTACATACGCTGATAAATATTTTACTTGCATTTCAACGATTTTTAATCGTCTATTTTTGAGTTGAATTTTTTGTGCAATATTTAAAAACTTTACATGTACGTCAGTTGGTTTAAAATAATGTTTAATTTTAAAATTAATACACACAACAAACTTTGCAAAGTAAACTTTGCGTGTCTAATTTTTCACTAATTCGCACTCGAAGCTCATATTGAGATGAATTTTCAGTGGTATGTTTTATATACATATTTTGTTTTAAGTAAATTTTTGAATGAATGAAATAAGTCAAATGGGAAGCACAGGACACTGCGAGGTGCTAGAGCACCTCATCTAGACCTAGTCTTCTGATGAATCTCAGGATTGCCAGTGGGTCCACAGTTGGCAGTTCCCAATCCTGCTTTCTGTTTATTTTTTATTTCACTTTTTTCACCATTTACAAAAAAGAGATTCTCTTTACCAGTTGATTTGCTGTTAATAAATCCATGTTGGATGTGCATATGTGTGGGCAGATGGTTAAGTAAATCGACAAATACATACAAATATGAATACTATACATCTGTATGTATGCATAGTGTGAATTAGTGTGCAGATGAATAAATGTTTAGACTTACACATTGCTCATGTAGTTCTTACATTCAAACAGTTTAACTAAATTCAAAGGACCCCAATGTCACATTCATTTGGTATATTTGTGTTCAAAGTCAGCTTCAACAATCTCTTCATTTGCTCTATATAACATTTCTAGTAAAGAAACGAAAATGTTTGCATGCATATATGTACAAACAAATACATACATACATACATACGTGTGAGTAATATCCCTGTAGGAAATGTAACTAGTCAATTAGTACTGATTCACTATTTACTTTTTCGCCAGTACTACTGACTAATTATACCTCACACAATGCACTTTGCTATTAGATGAAAAGCAACTGCTGACATTGTTACTACTGATTAGATACATAGATATTTAGGGACCATAAGAAGAAAGTCACTAGTACATAGTAGTATATGTACCAGATATACTCTTTTGATAATGAAATTGCGTATTTTGTTCACATTTTGGTATTTTATTAAACAAATATGTATATAAAAAAATGGAACTTATGATTAAAAAACATACAATAACCGGAATTAATTCATTCATTCATTCGTTCAGCATGTCTCCATCAAACAAACAAAAATCTTCCACAGGGTTAAAAAAATCCATAATTGACACTTTTACTTAAAATTTTTTAATTTTCACATTTTCTATTTTTTACCCCCGACCAAAAAAAGTTGTGTTATAAGTTTGTAGTGTGTATCTGTGTGTCTGTCCGTGTCCACGTACAGCCCAAACGGCTGGACCGATTTTGATTTAGTTTTTTCGGTTTGAAAGGTGACTTGATCGAGAAGGTTCTTAACTATGTTTGAAGAAAATCGGTCAAGATGTTTAGAAGATGTCACATCTTTTGTAGATATATCAGGGGTTTATAAAATTTTTAATTTTTATTATTATACAAAATGGATTTTTTTTTTGCTATTTATTTTTATGCATTTTTTTTTTAATTATTGTTCAATAATATTGACATTTTAAATTGATTTCTTAAACTAATTTTTATAAACACTTAAATTTTGCTTGACTCCACTTTTATTTTCAGCAAACCAATAAAACATTAAGAAGTTGTGTGTGTCTGAAAAAATGTTTTATACGCATCAAAAACAATATTAATGTGTAGACAACGTCATCAAGATAGTCGAGAAAGTTGTGACCTGGGGACACTTAAGCCCACGTTTCCTTCAGGGATGTTTCTAGTATGCAGAATGAAACACTCATACGTTGCATTTGCTTTTCATCGGTTCAATAAAGTTGTTTTAGTAGTGTACATTCGCATGAAAAATTCTTGTTTGCTTTGAATGTAATTGAAAGGTGTTTGTAATTATTATTTTTATTTAATTTAAATAAAAGTGGAATATGTATGTATGTACATAAAAAAGAAAGAAAAAATTTCGCTTAGGCTAATTGGACAATGACTACAGTTGTAGATCTTAATCTTAATCTTAATCTTATGTTATATGAATTAGCAATAATGCTTAAAGACGATTTAACTAATGTGCACCCGGATTGAAGTTCTTTTTATATTTATAAATAAAAATAGGATTCTTTTTTTTTTTTTTTTTTTTAATTATATCATCAATTTTATATTTTGTTTTTAGTCTGCGAAAATTTTAAGAACCATGAAATTATTTTATGAAACTGTTTGATAGATAACTTGTGCATTCTCTTCCACTTTAAGTTTTTCGTAAAATGTTAAGCCTGGATCCCAATATCGGCACAATGTACCGATTTTCGTCGGCTCACTGAAATAAAGTCAGAAGTAGTAAGCTAAATTTGCCTTATTTCTGAACTACTTGAAATATAAGGACATCATTTCCTCACAATGTATTGGTAATAAAGCCATATACACTTATTCCAGAATTAATTGAGTAATACTGCCATTTTGGCTTACTACTTATTATGACTTTATTGCAGTGAGCCGACGAAAATCGGTACATTGTGCCGATATTGGGATCCAGGCTTTATAGGACCTTTTAAGCTTACGCACATGTGTACGTGTACCTGCACAATATTTTAAGTAACTTCATGCAAATATTTCTCTAAAATGTAAAGGGTTAAAATTTGTTCTGGGTTTGAGTTTTATAACTACACAGGTACCTTATAGGTTAAATTGATTACCTCAGCCTTACATAATTAATAATAATATGTGTTGAATGTTATGTTAACAACTCAAGGATTTTTCAATTGAATTCAACTATATCACTGCAATAAATATTTTTCATTACTGAAAAGGGAAAATAACATAAAGAGCGATGATGCACAATGGGATATTGAGAAGGGAAAGTAAGTTTTCAGCTCACTTTTGTATAAATAACAGGTCCCTTTGTCTAATATTTAAATAGGAAAATGATAGTGCAAGTACATATTTTGAAGTGGCAGATAGAGAGAAAACAGCTTAATTAAATTGTTTTTTTTTTAATTTTTTAAAACTTTGCTATTAAGCGTTTTGTTAATTTTAATAGCATATTTGCAGCGCCTCTGGTGTTAAGTAGGTGCATTACTTTAAGCTATGTAGCTTTTTTATTAGTTAGTTTACTTCGCCGACAACTTATTGCTACAAATATCGACAAAGAATGAAGTCGGTATCTCGAAAGCCACCATTTGCATTGTAGACAGCTTAGTCACTAACCACTTCAGCCAACAGGTGGGATGTTGCCCTTTGAGCAATTTCTTGACTTCTTTTAAATTGATATCCTTATCACAATGGACCCAACTGGTTCTCTCAGTGGAGGTGTGTTGTAGCACCACCCTTCCTAACCTTATATCCTTGGTAAAATATCAGAATTTAAAGATTTCCTCTCAAATTAAATTTCCAAACCAATTTTTTTTTATCTTATATAGATATATGACCAAAAATAAACGTACACAGAACATGTTTTTACCCACATTTTACCAAAATCCGCCAGACTGTGCCGAAGGAGAGAATAAAATAATTAAGTAATTTAAGTTTAACAATTGTTATGCAGAAAGTTTTTTCAAATTTCACAAATAAACTGAAAGCAAAATACACACAAAATTTGTTAAATTTTTATAAAACAAAAAAGAAGCATTGAAATTGTTTCAACACACACACATATGTACAAACAAAAAGAAAACGTGGGAAATGTGCATACACACCAACACACAACACACAACATACATGAGGAGTAGTACAAAGCCAAAACAATCTGCGGTTATTTCTTTAATGATTATTTTTTTTTTTCAACAAAATTTTAACACTTAAATGAATGCCAGTGAAGTTAAGTTTGGTTCTGTTGCTGTTGTGTTACGTTTTTTTTTTATTTATTTCATTTTTTTTTGTTTGTTCAGTAAACAACAACTCCATCAACCACATAAAACATGCCACAAGAATAAATATTTATCGTAGAAAAAACAATAAATAAATAATTATAATAAACACACATTGAAAGAAGCAATCAAAACTAACAAATAAGTAGGTAAAGTGTTGAACGTTTCGCTGCCAACCGACCAACTCTGATTGGTTGGTAGCAAAATTTTCATAAATTTGAAAGGTGTTTAATTTGTTTGCCTGATGTGTGTGTGTGTGGTTCGGTTGCTAAAAAAAATTAAAAAGTGAAAACCATAATAAAAAATATGTAATAACTAAAATTGCTGCATAAGATCAAATAGGCTGAGTTTTAGTTGGATAATAATGAATAAATAGTCCAAAGTTCTGTAGAAATTTGTTAATAATAAATTTGTTGTTAGAATTCTAAAGGGTAAAGTTTTTAGAAAAAGTTCAAAATGATTATGTGTAGTAGTTATGAAAAAAAAAATTGCCCTCCTGGGAACCCTCTAAGTCCCCATTTTGCTTGGCAAATATAGTTGACTATGGGTTGAAAGGAAATTTTTCATCCCAAATTATTTATGTAATTGCAGAAACAATTTAAAAATCAGTTTTTATTTAAAACGTAAAGAAAAATACAAGAGATAACAAAAATTTATTAAAATTAGTGTTGTTCGTGATAGATTCCAAAGCAAAGGAACACATTACACTGAACGCAAAAAAAATTTGTGCGACTATACTTATTATTGGAAGCACAATGAGAACACCGTTTCCAACCTTCACGTTTTTCCATTTTATGGAGAGATTTGGGTTTGCTTATAAAATGGGTTCCACACTTGGTTGCGGTTGAAAAGGCACGCTTCCTTGAATTGAAGCTACTTATCAACTCTTTGGCTAAAGCTGCCCGAAATTCAATGGAGGTCAAATTGATTGAGGAACTGTTGGCCAATATGAGTTTTTTATATATTATATTGCTATTGTGAACACATAACTCGAAAAGGTCGAAGAACAAACGTAAATAAAAACGCCATTTACTTCTACGATCGTACTCATAATATACTTTTTTTTGATCCATTAGATCGACACCTCCCATTCCTTTGTTATAGTGCTGTATAATCAGGGGGCAATCAATATCTATTTTACCAGCTTGTCCAGCTACACGTCGCTTGACCTTGAATACCGCTGTTGGGTCAATAAAATTTGAGGCGAGGTAGACACCACGATTATCCATCCATTTGACTACGGAAATGCTATCCGACATGAAGTAACTTATGTCCCCTCTTTTCATATGTTTATCCGCCGGAAAATTCTTCCGTATGTGCTTTCTATTACATCGGATGGTTCCGCACGCCATTATATCATTTTGCTGGAGAATGTGCATTAAGTTCAGGCTGGTAAAAAAATTGTCGAAGTAAACTTCAACCCCTTTTTTTGCCAGTGGCTCGCATAACTGCAAAACAACAGCCTCGCCAAGACCGTGCTCAACAAATGGTTTTTTTCCGGTGTAAATGTCAATATTATATAAGTACCCGGTTTCTGCCTCACATAAACACCAAAGTTTGAATCCCCACGAAATAGGTTTGTCCTTCATGTATTGTTTCATAGCATTATGTCCCTTAAACTTTACCGTATGTTCATCGATTGACAGCTTTTTTGAATAAGTATACGCATCCGGCATAGCCTTGTTAATATGATCTAAAATTGGCCGAATTTTATACCCACGGTCACTAACATCAGCTTTATTGTTGTCGCAAAAGTGAAGATTAGCTGTAATTTCCTCAAATCGGAGCCGTGGCATGACACCCGCGATCTGAGCTTGGTGAAACGTTGGATCAGTAGACCAGTACAGGCGTATTGAGGGGAGTTTCACTAAGCTCATACGTATGATAATACCCATATAAGCCTTAAATTCAGCCACAGTCAAAGTGAACATACGCCCTTTTTGCAAAGCATATAGGTTGGACTGCTCCACTATCATTAAGCACAGCTCTAAGATATATGTATGTATAATAACAGGAAGTCAATATTGTCTCAAAATAGCAGAAAATTTACGATTGATAAAAGCTTACCTTCAAGATTACAAACGCTGTTGAACACACCGTACACTGAAGGGATTTCTTCATGCGTATGCACAACGGGCTTTAAAATTTGGGAATGTTTGTATGCGCAATCCTCTTTAAATCCGGTAAAAACGGGATTCTTATAAGCAAGAGTCTGTCTAAAGCGGAAGATCTTTTCGGGTGGTATGAATAACGTTGGTATTATTGGCTCTTGTACAACATTTAAATTCGATGTAATTAGCTCATCTACTGCGCCAGCTGGGTTATGGACAACGTGCATACTACCCTCAATGATAACTTCTATGGGCTCATCATCTTGTATTCCCAAAGCGTCATTTTCAAGAAATAAAACATCTTCTGTGTCCAAGTTTGTAACAGCTTCTTCGTCGTCATCACTAAAATCGCAAAGTAAAAGTTGTTCGATTTGCTCTGGTCGAAGGAAAAAGAAACGATCTCGGGCTGCTCCACTCATTTTAAACTTGTTTACTGTTTTCTTTCACTTTTCTATACAAACTAATGCAAATAGTACACGCGTTTCAAATTTCAAATAAAGACTGTCAAAATACTTACATGTGTTCATATGTATGTATTGCAATTTGGTGATTCCCCTTTTTCGTTTCAATATACATATGAATGCAAAATACTAAACACAGGCATGCTGTTTCAGTGTTTAACATTAGCTAAAAAAAAAGCGCTCAAAAGTTCGAATTTTAATTTTAATTT
This sequence comes from Tachina lurida, assembly GCA_944452675.1. Classification (NCBI taxonomy): domain Eukaryota; kingdom Metazoa; phylum Arthropoda; class Insecta; order Diptera; family Tachinidae; genus Tachina; species Tachina lurida. The sequence continues at coordinate 1,077,509 of OX101753.1, forward strand.
AGAGGTTATAATTGTAAAGTTTTTTAGAAACGTTTATTTTCGTTTCAACCCATAGGCAAACATAATTGCCAAACATAATTTGATTAGTTGTAGACAGCTTGGAGTTTACGCAAACTTATCCATTATATTTTTTGATAGATTAGGGTTGACTTAATCTATCAAACAAAACATAATTGACTCTTATCCCCTTGCGCCCTATTTTCACCCCTTGGCAGCCCTCGTCATAAATACTTTCTTTGGCCAAATTCGGAGCCTCGTAGGGAACAAGTGGGGCCCGATGGGGACTCGTACTCAACCACATTCTTGTTGTCCCAATCCTCTTCTATAAAACAGTCTTTGACAAATTTGCCGTATCTGTTACCTGGACAAATATATAATCTATGGAACCCCGGGCAAGCATATTTGCCTATGGTCGTCAAAGGGTTAAATAGATTACGTGAACAAGTCGCCAAATAAAAAAAGTAAGTACTTCTCAAGAATCGATTATTTTAGTCTCACGCCTTGTTAAAATCATTAAGTGGGTAATCCAGTAAGAAACAGCTTTCACCAAAAATGCTTAATTCCAAACCCGATTACCTTTTTTGAAATTTTTTGCTGGGAATTTACAATTTTATGATTAGAGTTACTACTTTATTTGGTAGTTGCAATGTCCTCTTTCGGGTAAGTCCCAATAAGAGTCCTGTGCGAGCTGAGCAGTATAAGTCACAATTTTTTGCCGCAAGTCCAAACATGTTGAATTAACTTTATTTCATATTAAATTTTATTTCATTTTGCTTCGTTTTTGTGTATCATTGCTGCAAAATATGTTTATTGTTTTTATATGTATTTTAGCAGTTGACAAAGCAAAACGAATGGAAGAAACTGCTAATTGATTCATTCAGTTTTTTTTTTTGTCATGTTTGTTTATTTATCTTTTATGTTTTAACCATATTTTCCTCTTGTTAAAGTTTTAGCTTTATGCGAAGGGTAACTTTATTCCATTAAATGGATTTAATTTGCTTAACATTTTTTTTAATTATTCGCTTTTGTGCACAATTGGTTTTAACTTGATTTTGATGCTGCGGTTATTTTTTGCTTCTCTGTGCATATTCATTCTGTTGTTGCTTTTAGTCAATTTTATGTTTTTTGTTTTAATATTGAAGATGAATTTTTATTCAATGTGTAACATTTATACAAATAAATTCGCATAACATATGTACGTATTTATGTACATATCGCTCATTTGCTCAAAGAGCGTCATAACTCAAAAAAAAAATAGTTTGCTAGAAAACGCGTTTTAAGTTTTAAATTTACACACAACTTAATGGAAAAATTAAATCTTATTTTTCTCCCAAGAGTTGACTAAACAAGATATTGGTATGAAATATTTACACAATATGAAAAATCGAAAAAATCGATTTTTTGAGTTATGACGTTCTTTGAATAAATGAGCGATATGTATGTATATGTGCATAAATATATCGATACCTTAATATAGAAAACCAATAACTCATTATTTTTTTGAAATCGAGATTTTTGCATTTTTCGATACATTAGATGTACTTCTATCGAAATATGTATTTAAAAATATCGATTTTAAAAAAATAATGACTTAGGGCCTTTCTATATTAAGGTAGCCATATGCATATTTATTTAATTTCTTGTTGGCTTTTTATACTTTTTCAGACTTATTTTTTCATTTCTTTAAAAAGAAGGGCAACTTTTTGATAAATGGCTGCGTAAGTCCTTATGTTTTATGTTAACAAAATAGTCGTCATATTTGATCGCAGAGATGTAAAATTTTGTCAAGTCATGTAGTTTTATGAATGCCATCATAATAATCAATCAGAAACTCGATTTTGAATATTTTTTTAGTTTCACCTTTTTGCATTTTAGCTAACGTCACTTTTATCAAGTGGAAAGTCCCTAACTCAAATAACTGTAACTTTGCAGGAGAAGATAAAAACATAATAATAAACAATACAACTTGTACAACTGCTTTGTAAAACTACATACTTATAAAAGGGCTATTTTTTCAACTTTGCAATAAAATTTTTTGACGAGGTGTATTTGTGTGAAATACATTGGAAACACTGATAAACTCAATTTCGTGAAAATACGAGTTAGGGCCTTTTTACTAGTTAATATACATATGCATGTACATAATATGTATGTATGTGATTTTTGTGTTGTTTTGTAGGACCACGGAAAAATAAAATAGACCCTAAACAAAATTTGAAAAATGTTACAGACCATCTGGAATTTTGCGTAGTTTTGGTTCAAGAAATTTTATAAAAAAAAACCGACATTATTGTTGATTCACTGTCAAATGCAAAAGTTGCACACCGTATTTAGTTATAATCTTCGTGTGTATTTTGTATATGGATTAGTATTTAAAAAATAAATTTTATTTAAAACTTTCAGAAAGCAATTTTATATTTATCTGAAAAATGTGTTTTAAATTAAAATGTTTTTTTTATTAACTTTTAACAACACTGCATTCTATTTAAACATTCATAATATGTCGTCACCTTAAATGCAAACGGATGTAACTACACAAAAAATTGGATATCGAGTTTTTGATTGATTATGGTTCATTTTATCAAACTACATGCCTGAGCAAAAATTTAGATCTCTGCGATCAAAACTGACGACTTTATTAAAGGAATTCCAACGGACAAATGCATCTATTTTTTTATTGCAAAGAACGTAACTAACATAAAAGCTCAGTTTACAAAAAGTTCTCGTCGTACACAGTCGTGCTCTGAATAACCGCATTGTGTATACAGTGAATTCTATTTTTCAAATTGCGCTCTTTTTTTCTCAGCCTTTAAAAGAAACGTTAATTGGTATATAAGAGAGTACCTTAAATAAAAAATTAAGGCTTGGTCTTTAATTTCAATTAAAAATGGCATCCTCCTCGGGAGGAAATTATTTTAAAATTTTGGATCCTGATCCATCACCTAAACGAAAAAAGAATAATACCACCTATAATACCAACAACACTTTTGACTTCCCAAACTTGATTCAAAAGCAAAATGCAATAAACACGAAAAAACTACAATGTCCAAAATACATTGTTATCAAGAGCAAAATAACAGACAAACCGCTCCAAAATTTCAATATTTTTTTACTTTCCAAAGCCTTGGAAGGTATATCTAGTGAACCTGCACAAAAAATTAATTTCACAAGAGATGGCAATTTACTCATACTTACAAAAAATGAAAGTCAGGCAAACAAATTTCTCAAAGCAAGCATGTTAAACAGTATTGGACCAGTTGAAAGCTTTCTACACCCTACACTAAACATAATTAAAGGAGTTGTATTTGCACCATCATTAAAAGAACTCTCCGAGCAAGAGATTACAGAAGGTCTCAAAGACCAGGGAGTAGTCGATTGTAAAAAAATTACTAAGTACCATGAAGACAAAATAACAAACACTCCATTACACATTTTACATTTTAACCAGTATAGTCTACCAAAAGAAATAAAAATTGGTTTCCTCATCTGCAGGGTAGAACCTTTTATTCCAAACCCCATACAGTGTAAAAATTGTTTTAAATTAGGCCATACAAAAAAATATTGCAATGGAAGTGAAACTTGTGAAATTTGTTCCTTAATAACTCATGCACCCGAACCATGCTCAAAAATAGAATGTGTTAATTGCAAACAAGCACACCGATCCAACAATAAAAAATGTCCCGTAATACAACAACGACAAGAAATATTAAAATATAAAACGTTGAACAATTGTACGTACAAAGAATCAGAAACTAAAGTACCACCAGTTGAATCTTTTGATATTCCTATTGAAGATCTACGAAAAGTAATAGAAGAGAAAAAGAAAAAAATCAACAAAGAGCAAAACAACAATCAAAGTACCTCAATTTCAACCAACTCTACAAAAAATTTAGAAACAAGTACAACAGAAAATTCAAAAATCACAACAACAAATTTAACATCTACAACAAACTTCCTTAAGCCTACAACAATTAAAACACCAAATACAGCAACTACAACTATAGAAGAAATAATAAATAATAACAAAATACTTACAAGTAAAATACTCGCAAATAATAAAACAAGCAACACACAACAAAATGACGTACCCAGTACAAGTAAATCAACAAACCTTTCTAAAACAAACAATAAAGAAACAAATAAATACAAAATAAACTCAAATATTCCCGCTAAAATCTCAACTAGACGTTTTACAATTGATGGAGTAGAAGAAATGGAAACTTAAAACTTGTTGGGGGCTGCCGGCTGGTCTGTGCGCCCGTGTTTCGGTGCGGCTTACGCAGGACTGTCGGTGGATCTCTTAGCTGTATTTCAGCGAGAGTCTACTGGCGGATAGGCTAGAGCGGCGGCGATTCGTGGGGGTATGGACCAGCTTACGGCCCGATACAAGCAAGAACTTCAAAAAATGAAAGAACACCTCAATACTGAATAAACAGAAAACTAAACTCTTCAATTCAAATCATGGCCAAAACGTTTAACGTAATACAATGGAATATAAAAGGCCTTTTCAATAATTACACTGACTTCCAACTAATTTTGAAGGAACAAAACCCTCACTTTATTTCTTTACAAGAGACCCACTGTCCGTATAACTTCACTCCAATCCCACCTACACATTTTTGCTCTTATTTCGAAAACAGCCCTGCAAACACTTCTTGTAAAAGCGGCATCGGTATATTTATTCGTGACCACGTTCCGCATCAACGTATTTTCAATTCATCCAAATTGCTTAACATCTCAATTGAAATCACTATGAACATAAAGTTTACAATTATATCAGTTTACATTCCACCCAATGAAAACTTTTCCGTAGACGACTTCAATGAACTCTTCAGAAACATAAACACTCCCATTATCCTAATTGGAGATGTCAACAGTTGGAATACACTATGGGGATCGAAATCGAACAACACGCGCGGAATAATAATTGAAAATTCTCTAACTACAAACAATATATGCATAATTAACGATGGAAATCCTACACATCACTCAACACATAACACTTTGACTCACATTGACATCACAGGTTGTTCGCCTTCCTTACTAACGTTAACTGCAAGTCGTACATTAGATGAATTACATAATAGTGACCACTTTCCTATAAAAACTACCTTATTAATGGGACCAAATAATTACAACAATACTCTAATAAGAAAATTTAATCTAAAAAAAGCCAAGTGGAATCAATATAGCCAAAACGTAGAAAACAAATTACTTAATACAGTTTTAACAGGCAATAACAATAAAGACAACGCCATTATTACCAAGGCCATAAGAACTGCTGCAAATCTTTACATACCCCAAACATCATCTACACAAAAACGAATAGTCCCCTGGTGGAATAATACCCTTTCAACTTTTCGAGCGGACAAAATGAAAAAATGGCAAATTTTCAAAAAACACCCTCATTATGTAAATTTAATTTTATTCAAAAAAGCCAATGCAAAGTTCAGATTTGAATGTAAAAAAGCAAAAGCAGAAAGCTTTAAAAAATTCACTGAAACCATAACAAGAGATTCGCCATTATCTCTTCTATGGAAAAAAGTTAATATGTTTTCAAGTCGTAACAAGACAACACCAGTAACAGTAATACATACTGATAACGGGCTCATCACAGAACCTAAAAAAATATCAAACTACTTCGGAATGAAATGGTCAGAAAATTCGATGGATTGTAATTACACGCAAAGTTTTATTGCAGCCAAAAGAACAGCATTATCTTATTCAAATATCCAAGTCGGCAACGCCTACACCGAAAAAATAGAAGGTCAACTGACAATGTGCGAGTTACTCATAGCCACAAAAAAGGTTAGAGGAACAACACCCGGTTTAGATAGAATATGTTACGACATGATAAAATATCTAACAAACCATAGTAAAGAAATTCTCCTCAAATTATACAACAATGTTTTCGACACTGCAATTATTCCCCACTCTTGGAAAACAGCAATAATTTCTGCCATACCAAAGCCCAACAAGGATTTAACGCTCTTCACCGCATACCGCCCCATTTCACTACTATCATGCTTAACCAAACTTATGGAAAGGATGATTGCAAATCGTTTAGCATGGCTAATTGAAACAAAAAAGTTAATTGCTGGCAACCAAACTGCATATAGATCGAATCGCAGCTGCACCGATGCTTTACTGCACATAGACCACTATGTTACAAAAGCCCTCTCATCCAGAAATCACACATCAATTTTCGGTATCGATTTCGAAAAAGCATTTGACCGTATAGGAGTTCACATTATATTAAATACTTTAAAGAACTGGGGTGTTGGACCCAAAATTTACAACTACGTTAAATCTTTTTTAACCGGCCGAACAATAAAAGTAAGAATAAACAATGAAACGTCAAACATCTATCCACTAGATAATGGAATACCACAAGGTTCTCCTTTATCCGTCGTTCTGTTCCAAATAGCTTTCAACCAAATTAGTAACATAATAAAAGAACACAAATTTATCGACCATTGCCTATACGCTGACGACCTATACATACTGGCCAAAAACAACGACATTGAAAAAATTAACAACATGTTGCAAGAAGTGTTTATCGATATCCAAAACTGGTCCGAAACATCGGGGGCTAAAATTTCATCAGAAAAATCGTCCATCCTTCACATATGCAGAAAACATAAGTGTAACCCTACTAATCTTAATATAAATAACTCGACTATACCCTGTGTAAGCGAACAAAAAATTCTAGGAGTTATATTTGAAAAAAATTACCTGTGGAAAAAACATATTTTAAATTTAAAAAAAGCACTTGCCCACAGAACTAACTTGATTAGGTACTTAGCTACTCGAAGTTTTGCACATATCGACACCATCAAATATCTTGTAAAAACACTAGTATTAAGCAAAATTGACTACGCTCTCTTTCTCTACGGTAGCTCTGCCAAAACTAATCTTAAACCAATAAAGACAATTTATCACCAAACTCTCAGAGCCTGCACATACGCATACAAGACAACACCGATAAAAACACTCTTAATAGAATCCGGCCTTCCATCAATTGAACATAAATTTACTGAGAGCATAAACCGACTACTACCTAAAATATTAACACATAACAATTCACTTACATATTCTGACACTTCTGAAGTTTTAAAATCAAAAAGAAAGATGAGAATTCAATCAGCCATACATAGATGTATCAACTACAACATCGTAAACTTCAAGCAAAAACTAACCAAGTTCAACTTAAAAAACCCAGTGTGGTCATATGACCCAAAATCCTGCGATGCCAGTCTTTCGTCTTATAAAAAGCAAATCACATCAACAACTATGTATAAACAACTTTTTCATCAACTCACAACAACTTTTAAAAATCCCGAATGGCAGTATTTATTCACAGACGCCTCCAAAGATAATTATTATGTAGCATATGCAGTAGTAGATCAGAACGGCAACACTCTAACTTCAAAAATATTAGCTGAATATACATCCATCTTCACAGCAGAAGCAGCAGGAATTCTTCAAGCTACAAGCCTTGCTAGTAAATCCAAAAACAAAACAGTTATTTTTTCAGACAGTTTATCTGTAATATCGGCTATAAACAACTTAAGAAACAGCGATTGGCAATCAGTAAACAAAATTCGAGATTTATTAATCCGCTACAAAGGCAAGATAAAAGTAGTTTGGATACCAGGACACGTAGGCATACAAGGCAACATTTATGCAGATGCAGCAGCAAAACATGCATGTACAGCACCACTAATTGACGATCCATTGACCGAAAAACTTGATGTACTGAAATACATTTTAGAAGAACTACAAAACAAAAGAATTGCAGATGCAAAAAACTACTTTCATCCCCATTACTCCCAAATCAACCCCAACGTAATAGCACCCAAATATGCAACAAACATCAGAAAAAACGACATTAAAACTTTCTCTCGCTTACGTATGGGACATACCATTATCACACATCGACATATAACAAATAACAGTTTTAATGACAAATGTACATACTGTGGAGCTAAAATCTCAGTTGAACACCTGTTGGCAACCTGTCCCAATCTAAGAAAACTACAAACAAAATATTTAACCAACAACGGTCTCAACTTACTCACAGTACCGAGTCTCAACAATATAACAATAATTTCAAACTATATTTCTCAACTAAATATACAAATCTAAATGTAAATACTATAATAGCTGATAGCCAAAGTAGCTAGTGCTATTTAAATATTATATTAGTCTTATATTTATATAAGTTTTAATATCATGTAAATAAATAATAAATAATAAATAACATAAAAGCTTAAATACATACATATATGTACATATATAAAAAGGAAATATATGGTTAAAAATATATACATAAGTATCCATACTACAAGTAAATTTCGAAGAACATTCTCAAGAACACTTTATTAATACATATTGATTTTGAACGTTTTTTGTTTCTCCTGTAAAAAATATAAAAGTGTAGTTAGTCCGTTTGCATTTAAGGTGACGATATGTATGCATGTGTGTATGTGTGTATGTATGTATATAAAATGTAAATATAAATACAGTTTCACTTTTATTTTTGCAAGTTGGTATGGAATTTAGCATAAATGCAATTTGTTTATTTTCATTATGTGAAGTTTTTCAATTATAATTTTATGTCTGTGTCAGTTTTGTTTATTTAACGCAAACACGCATGATGAAAAAAATAGCAAACTTATTGGTAACTTCCCTGCAGGAAATGCGAATAGTGAAATTGTACTGATATACTAGTGACATTGTCAGTAGTACTACTGACTAGGTGTACCCCAGCCAATGTAATCATCTATTGGCATTTAACATTAGCTTGTCATTGACAATCCACCAGTAGACTGTAGCACTACTGACTAATTAATTCTTTTGGGACCACATGGCGACATTGTCACCAAAGATTCACTAGTAAATTTTAGGGGCTCTAGTCTACAATATCGATATTTCCTCGCTCGATGTCAATAGCAAAATTGTAGAGATTTACTAGTGACATTGTCAATAGTACTACTGACCAGGTGTACCCCAGCCAATGTAATCGCCTATTGACACATAATATAGGGTTGTCATTGCAAATCCACCAGTAAACCTAAAAAAAACACTATTGACGAGGTAGTTCTGTTATGGCAATATAGAGACATTTGAACCAAAGATTCAAAGTGACCCTTGTCTAAACAAAATTATATTATTCAACTAAAAACATTTGTTTAAAATTGATACAGCCAATCAAAAGTGGCAGCAGCTAGCCGACGATCGGCTTGAAAGTCTGGTATTGACTGCACAGCACAATGAAAAAAGAAAACAAACTATTGACGCGTCCGTTGACAATGTCACCAGAAATACACTAGAACTGTTGTCTCTAACGTATCTATACTCGCGCATAAAGGAAAGTTGTCGACATTTTGACTAGTGAAATTGTCGCTAGAGAAAAGAGTGTTGACATAGAGACATATAGTTCTAGGCTGACTACAGGGTTACTGCTAGTGATGCCAAAAGGGAAATTCCGAAGTACGAAATTCCGGGATTTTCGGGATTTAGTAAATCCAGAGAATAAATTAACTATGTACTTTCTTACGGTTATTTTCATCAAGGATGCTACAATATACAACTAAGAACTATTTTGAAAACAATAAGAAGTATATTAGCTTTGGAAGGAAAATAGCATTTGGAAAATTCATTCCGTCTTAGTACATATTATGAGGGCAGTTATGAATAAAATTCCACGAGAAATTTTTCCTAGGGAACAAATTCAAACAGTAGCCAATAATAGGAAAAACAAAAAAATCTATTTGCAAAAGGGAAACATTTCTTGCCGAAATTTATTCATAATTTGCAGTGTATAAACTATTTATGTATATATCGACTCCTCAACCCAATACAAAAAAATTGGCACTTGTCTACTTGTTGTCGGTAACGATTAATCAACATAAAACCTTTTAAAAGGCATAAATAAATTAAAATTTGTTATCAAAGTAATATTTATTAAAAAGATTATTTATTTTATTTTTAACCCCCGACCAAGAATAGGGGTGTTATAAGTTTGTAGTGTGTGTCTGTGTATCTGTGTGTGTGTCCGTGTCCACGTACAGCCCAAACAGCTGGGCCGATTTTGATTTAGTTTTTTCTGTCTGAAAGGTGACTTGATCGAGAAGGTTCTTAACTATGTTTAAAGAAAGTCGGTCCAGCCGTTTAGAAGATATCACATCTTTTCTAGCAATATCGAGGATTCTTAAAATTTAAAATTTTTGTTATTATTTTTATTTATTATTTTTTATTTTTATTAAAAAGATTATTTAGATCGGGATTTACAAAATCTCCAATCTCGGGATTTCCAAAAATCGATCCCGATTTACATCCCTGTTTACTACATATGTATAAAGCTTCTTGAGGGGTGTTCGCTTCGCTCCCTTTGATAAATTTTACCAATTTTGTTGTTCATAATAGGAAGAGCCAGCGATGCATTTGGTTGCCATTCTCGGAACACTATGGGTGAAACTGTTTTGTTGTCCCCAGATGTAAGTATGTATGCTGCATTTTCCCTCTTTTTTATTTTGTTTTTAAATAGGTGATTGTTTTCTGTTGCTGTTGGTTTCGGTAGAGAAATGAAATAAATATATTGCGAAAAAAATTAATTACCTGTATAATAAATAAATGGCTGGCATATAATGAAAGTCATTATGTGGCTTGTCAACAGTTTATACGTTATTAATTTTCGTTTTAATTTATTTATTTGAATAAGTTTTTATTTGTATATTTTGCAAACAGTAGAGTACGAGTAGTACTCGTACGTAGGAAGTTAAGCAAACAGTCCGAAACTACCCTCCGGACATTTGAGATATTATTGGTTGAAATGTCTCGCAATAATCTCTTCTGGTTGATATGCTGGAAAAAGATTATGATAGGATAGTTTGATAAAAAAATGGCAATGATTTTACTTAAATCGATTTGTGTTTACTTAAAATGTAGTTTTAACGTTTTAAAATAATCTTTTTTTTAAATATATTTCCATTAATAATTTCTTGAATGGCATCAGATTGGTGTAAAGATCATTCCTGAAGTCGTTCGAAACTCATCTCACCTTTTCGAAACAATTAATTGATTTGAAACATGCCTGCATATACGCATCAGACATGCATCTTCACAGTTTTCAGCTAAAAGTAATCTCTTCTTTACCATTAAATGAATGATAGAGTTGACCAAGTCCCATATACGTACATACTTACATATGTCTAGGTGTGTTCCACAATATTTTGTTAAAGTTCGGACTAATGAGATTAAAAAGAAAATTACTCTCTGAATGTGCAAAAGTTATCCAAAATTGCTGGAACGCGAAAAACCATAATTGACCATCTTAAAATACTAGTGCTGATTACTTTTTAAATTAAATTTTATTTTAGTGATTTTAGTCGCTTAAAACGCATAACATTATAAAAGCATAAAATTTGCGTCATTGGCAACAGCTGTAAAAAGTAAATGAAAAAAAATTCCAAAAAAGTAAAAGTTACGTGAATTATTTAAAAAATCATAAAAATATTTTTTAATCAGAAATAATTTCTTAATCAGGCTTGAGTTCAGTAATTTCAATTCTTATTGAATGAAATATTTTTATTAATTAATGTGAGTATCTAAAGAAGAGAAGAAAAATTAAACTAGACTTTATAGCTGGGGGAAATACCGATATTTTTCTGTGCACCCACGCACTTCATCAGCACCCATGTCTATCTACTGGGGTAGGAGATTATTATTAACATCAGCTATTTAACTTAAATTTCTATGAAATGGAATATGAGAATTGATTGTGTATACAATTATTGATTTGCCTTTGGCAAACACATTTGTAAGTATCACTATTCATTTTCTGTTTTTCCATTTTCTATTTAGGTTAGCACGAAGTTATATCACTCTACCTATGTATGTTTAACTATTCTTACTTATCTTTTACGATCATCACATTAAATATTAAAGAAATGAAATGGAAAAATAAGCACAAATGTACTTACAACTTAAGCGTTATTTCAAAAACCTTCCATTTTGCTTTTTAATAAATCTGTTTGTAAAAATTTTTTTCCTATATTTGCAAATTTTCTGATTAATATTTCAGTTTCATATGTAAACAAAAAACAGCTGATTATTCAATTCTTGTCCGAACTTACCCAGAAGAAAAAGTTCGTACTAGTTTGTACAAGTTCGGATTGTTTTGTTATGCATCTGGAACAGACCTTATATATGATGTATGTTTATACAAAATGTCTTTTTAGTCTCAGATGTTATGCCTAACTAATTTAACCGTGTTGAAGTCGTCTATAATATAAAATGTTTACTGGATACTTATTTTCATAAACGTGTACTGCAATCTGAGGAATATTAAAAAAAAAAACATTTAAACTCTTTTAATTTTTTACTGTAAGAAATATTAAGTAATTGCTGAAAGTGATTAAATATATGATAAATGATTAAAATTATTTTTAACAGTAGCTTTAAGAAAAAATTTCAGTTTATTTTTCATTTCATATAAATTTTTGTATTGAAAAATAATGAACTTAGTTATGTACATTATTTTTCGCGTTGAAGCTCACAAGCAAACATTTGATTCGGATGCGCTTTTCTAGCAGGGAAAAAGTTGGGAAGTGCTAGCAAAGGCACTAATAAATTAAATAAATTTAATCGAATTGCAAAAAAGTTCCTTCTATATGTTTTTAAGTCTATAGATAAACATTTTACATACTTTAAAAAATAAAACTACAAAAAAAATTAAATTGTATAAATTACATACATATGTACATAAAAATTTACAGCCATATATATAAAATAAATTGGCTTGAAGTTAGCATAAGTGACAAAATTGAACTAGGTTTATTTATTTATTTCAGTCTATGGACAGAAAGTCCTTTCAGACAACGATATAAAGGTAAAATATTTTAAGTAGGGATAAATAACTTATATAAATAGTAAAAGATAAACAAAAAAAAAAATAAAAAAATAATGAAGCTAACTTGTAGATATGTATAAACAAAGTTATGAAATTAAACAAAATTCAAATAACATACCTATTATCTTATAACGCTTAGAAGAACAAGTTTAAACTCATTTTTCGAAGTGCTGAATTCTATGTAAGACTTTGATTCTCTTTGTAATTTAAAGTTAATTTCATTGAGAAACGCGAAAGCACGGGTTAATGTGCCATTACGGCCATAATTAGTCCGATGAAAAGGAACATCAAACAGCTTAGCTAATCTTAAATTTCTATAAGGTATAAAGAATGGAACAGCATTAAGCAAATAATGACAGTCAACGTAACCATTGATAATATCGTAAACCAGAAGGGCGGATTGGAGTTTTCTACGTCCTTCTAGAGTACGTAAGCCAATAAAAAGGCACTTAGATTCATAAGGAACAGAAGTTAAATATGGCAATGAAAGTGTAACAAATTTAATAAAGATGCGTTGAAGTCTCTCAATACGAGAGATAAGATTTGAGACATGAGGATTCCATATAACAGCAGCATATTCCAACTTTGATCTAACAAAGGCCGTATAAATATATTTATGCGTGTATGGATTAACAAACTCAGAGCAGTTTCTCTTCAGAAAACCGAGCATTTTATGCTTTAGGAAGAATATACTCAACATGAGCTACAAACGACATAGAACTATCAAAAACAACACCTAAATCAAGTTTAGAATTCGATATTTTCAAATTAATGCCATTAATGTTAAATATCAGTGCTATGGGATTCATGGATCTATGAAATGAAACATGTAAACATTTATTTATATTTAGATGCAAGTAATTACGTTGGCACCAATTACTTAAATTATTAAGCTCATTTTGAAGAGTGTACATATCACTCAAAGAATCACATTTCATGAAAAATTTTAAATCATCAGCATATAACAGATACTTTGACCTAAGAAAGCAGCCACCAATATCATTAATATATAAATTAAATAATAACGGGCCAAGGATACTCCCTTGGGGAACTCCAGACGTTTGATAATAGGGCGTAGATTGAAAACCTTCAATATATACTGAGCAAACTCTATTAGATAAGTATGACTTAAGCCATAACAAAAAATTGGAATGGAATCCCATTAAACTTAATTTTGACAACAGAATGGAATGAGATATTTTATCAAACGCTTTGGAAAAGTCTGTGTAAATAACTTTTACCTGGCTACCATGCTCAAGAGAATCTAGACAATATTCACTGAAAACGGTCAAATTAGTAACAGTTGATCGGCCGGCATAAAAACCGTGCTGATACGGAGAAATCCAAGGTTTAATTTGGAAACCTTGGATTTGGTTTTAACGAGTCCCTCCATATAATTCTACAATAAAAATCGGCTCATAATGTAGTTGTAACATTCTATTCAATCCCTAGGTTAATTGTTAATTTAAAATTGTATGGCAAAACTCTTTAAAATCAACTCCATACCAGTTTTTCCTTATACACAAGTCTGTTATAATGTTAATGCTAAACAATATTATTAAAAAAAACGATAATACCAAACAAATCATTATTTTCACGATATAAATGTGATCAATGCCTTTTTTCATTCTGTGACAAAAAATATGCCGCTGATTGGAATTTTTCAAATTTTTGTGAACAATACAGGGGCATAATGGGTTAAATTGTGTCATTTTTGCAATGAAAATCATCGTAAGTCTCAACCCAGCATATAACCAGCCTGTGCATCGAATTTTTTTGCAATCCCTTCCGTTGTGAGGCTGAGCTTACATCTGGCGCACATGTGCCCAAAAAAGCGTAACCAATAATTAATTAAAATAGATCATTAACTTCAAAACTTGTTTACGAAAAACTAATTAAAAAATGTCACAAGAAACTCAATATGAAAAATAAACAATTGAATTTTAAAATATTCTAAACATTAAACAGATAAACACAAAAGTTGGGAAACGCGTGTACAAATCTTTTTAACAAATATTTTTCATGTTGACTTTCTGTAATGGCATTTTTTTATATCTTGTGCGTAAACCAATTTTGAATTACTAGTCAATCTCAAATACAAAAATGATAGCTATGCTGAGTTATCGATGCGTGAATTCGCCTTGATAAATATATTTTGATACCACCTCTAACGTGAATTCGCCTTAGTTGTGTTTTTGTCATATTGTTTTGTGGAGTGTGGTTGTAGTGTAAAAAAAAAATAAAAATATAAAATATAAATATTAAAAATTATAACAAAATTGAAAATTGCAACAGCAATATTATGCAAAATGTGAGACACCAGTATTCAGATACATGAAGTCGCAAGCAGATATTTGAAGTCACAACCGCAACAAACATATTTTTGGCTGGAAGATAAGAGCAAATCAAAATGTGCGGCCGCAGAATTCAAGAAAATGGGGTAAGTCCAAATAATATGCGAAATGTCCTTTACATTCATTCATTCTTTTACTTAAGCAAAATACATATATGAGTGCTTGAAAAGACAGGACGATAATCCTTTCCCTATTGTAGTTAATTTTTATCTGCTTACACACATAAATATGTACATAACCTATAACTTTATTCAAGGCTTGGTACACACTGTTCTGAAGATTATAAAACCCTTACTTGATATTAACATTGGAAATGAAATTACTTGTCGAGTGGTACGAGAGTACCTCCGTTTATATAGACCTGAGCTGCACAAAGTAGCACCAGAGTGCCGAACATCAATCGGCTTCTTATACAAATGAATACACATATAGTCCTCTGCATAGGTACATTGATTAGTTCTCGTAGTTCCTATCAGAATCATAGGCCCATGGTCTAATAATTAATTCTATTCGACTCATTTGTAACTCGGTGGTGACCAGCATCACATTCACGTCAGTGTAAGATGAAAGTTATGTACATATGCATGTATCTATGTATGTATGTACATATGTACAAGTGTACATACAGCTAAATTTATAAATTACTAGGTATAATTTCGCTAGGCAAACGTTGACCATTCATATGGTTATGATGTTAAGACGTTTTCCCTGACTTACACATCTGGCATTACTTGTGATGTCATTTTGTGGCGTCATTTAGAAAATGTGTGAAAGCAATACTACACAACGAAAAATATCGGAAATGACATTTCCAACTAGTACACATTATTGTGATGTCACAGAATGTCATAATGTGTACTCGATTCTTGCACTACTGCGATTGGATGTTTTGTTCTTGCGATATACCTAATGAAAGCAATAATATAGAGCATTAGTTAATGCAATTTATTAGTTACTATATGTTTTACGATCGGCTATTAATTTTCGAGCTTATCGCCAACAAAAGGCCACAATATTTTGGTGCAAGTTTTGATTTTATAATTATCGTTTTTAACTTACATACATAGTACATACGCATATCTTTTCAATGAAAAGTTCATTTTAACTTTGCAAATCATATCAATTCATTTCTGGTTTCTCATTATGGTTTTTATATTTTATCTTTATTTCTTCTTTAAATAATTTCATTACATAAGTAAATCCTTAGTATTTTTTTATCTTTTTGCATGTTGTGGGATAAATGAATGAGTCTTTTTTTTATTTTCTATTGCTGTTAGTTAAGGAAATTTAATTTCGATGTTCTGTTTCTTTTCCCTCTTTATTTTCTCTTTATAAATATTATTATAATTTCATAAAGTAAATACAATTTATTTACTATTTTTCACAAATAAACATGCATACAAACGCATAGTCACATCTCCATGTCCTTATACACACGTACAATTTTGCAACACTTTGTTAGTGGTGTTTTTGTTGGCGTTGTTGTATATGAGCATGAAATTTGTTGGCATAAAATTGCAGGAAAAGGGAAAAAAATATAATTGAATGTCATGCCACACTGAATGCCTACACTTACTTCTCCTTTCTCACCCTCGGCTTTTCTTCTTTATACTGTTTGAAAAAAAAAACGCTCATACAAAATTGTATTGGCAGTAGCTGTTTTAGGTTGCAACAGATCCTTAAAACTCCAACTCAAAAAACACGTTATCAGCATGGATATATGTACATATACTACATGGAATGTATATTCCATTGTATGTATGCATATATATTTTTGTAACGAAATGCATGTAATAATTTGGAACGTTTCAATTCTACCTGGAATACACACCGAGAATATGTATACAAATTTTGGGTGAACACTACACATTTGAATTCAATGGAAATTTTTAATTTTTTTAGTTCGTCTTTGCAAATGAGGAAAAAGATGTGAGATATATTTTTTAATTCTAGTTTTTTTTTTTTCTCAAAAAATGGAATTTAAATATATGTATAAAAAATTATATGTATACACATTTTGTTTCAGCTTTTGGTATCTTATATGCATATAGATAACAGTTTTATTTATTTATAAAAGACCAAAAGCTTTTATAAAACTTGATTTAATAAATAAAAAGGTCGAATAAATTATTATAATATTATTCAAGAAATCCACCATTCGACATTTTGTTGTCCTAAGTTTATTTTAATTTGACGATTTGTTACAGCAACAATGAAATGCATTAAATTTCAAATTATATTATTGTAACAAAAATTAAAAATTTTAAATACCCCCGATATATGTACATATCTAGAATAGATGCGATATCTTCTAAACGGCTCAACCGATTTTCTTCAAACATAGTTAAGAACACTCTCGATCAAGCCACATTTGAAATAAAAAAAAACTAAACCAAAATCGGTCCGGTCGTTTGGTCTGTATGTGGACTCGTATATCCACACAAACACACAAGTACACAGACACACTATACAGACACATTATAACAACCCATTTTTTGGTCGGGGGTTAAAGAAAAGGCAATATGAAATAAAATAGATGCAAAATCGAGTAAAGATGCTTGTTTTGAAAAGATTTGTGTCTGAAGACTGTAAACTTATTAATTTTGTATATTGTGATTTTCAATACCGTATTATGGGTCTTACTATAAACGTACGAAGTTTTGTTAGCTAAATTTCAAATTTTTTTGCGTTGAACTTTACTGACGCGTTCCTCAAGCGGGAACGAAATGCATATAGACAATGCTTAACCATAAAAACAAGCAAAATTTTCAAATTAAATAAATATACTTCGGTATTTCATTATATAAAAAATATTACAAAACCATTAACCCCCTTATGCAAAATACTTCAAAAATGAATGTATTAGTAAAAATGTCTATGTAATATTTGTTTTAACGTACACTTCAAGCTTAAATTATCTTTTTTGAATGTAAGAATCAATTAATTGCTTAAAAGCTCTGATATACAATATTAAAACTAAATTTGTATGCAGATGGGTGTAAATGCAATTGTAAAACAAGCTTTGGCAAAAATAGCTTGTGCAACATTATTGCGCTTATTTTATTTATTTTCCTGTTTATTGTTCTCTAGTTTTTTTTCTTTTTATTAGTTTATGATGTTTATTTTTTCTTTCTGTGCATATTTTGCGATTGTACAAATAATAGGTGTGTTTCTTTACTCTACATCAGTGGTCTTCATTCATATTACCCAGCTAACGAAAATGTTCGGGTTTTTATTTATTCTCTTCGTGAATATTACAAACAAGATTGCTCAAACTAAAAAAAATCTAAAAAAACGGCTTCTCAAAATGTACCAAAATTACCTGCATTGCTAATCTTTATTACATTATATGTTATTTTAAGTCTTGTAATGTATTTGGTGATATTGTTTTTATAATTCATGAAAAGCTATTTTTGCTTATTTTCCTGTCAAAAACTTGAGTAATTGTAATAAATTAACGACGTTATAAAATCTTTCATAAAAAAATCCATACACTTTGTTTTTATTGTGTTTAATGGCAATCATAATTTCAACCACAATCATGTGTGTGAAACAAACATTTCATTCAGTAGCTTGTAAGCTTTCAACAGAGTAGGAGTGTGTCGGATGTTTTTGTGTTTTAAATCTTTTAAAGAGAACTAAAATATTTTTTGATACACTGAAAAGTTGATAACAAGATATATAAATTTATGAATGTTTGTGTTTCGTATAATTATATATGTACTTTTTTACAGCATTTTAAAACAAAATATTTAATAAAAATGTGGGATGTTGAGTGGGAAAATCTTTTTTTTGTTTTCTTTGAACACATCGAAGAAAGCAGAGTGCCTTTTAAGTAATCAGGGGGTCGATTCTGTTTCTATGAAATCGTGAAAATGAAAAATAAAATATCACTTCATTGAAAATGCGATTCTGATTTTAGTTTTTATGAGAACTACCTGTCAAGTTAAGTGAATATGATAAATTTTTTATGACTTCATTTTTATCATAAATTCAGAATCGACCACCAGGTAATAAAGAATATGTTTGCCTCTCATCTTAAGCGACATTATGATAGAAAGCATCCTGAATTGCATTAAGTTTTCATGAGGAATAATACACATATATAATTTTTTAAACTGAAAATATTCAATAATTTAATCGAAAACCGTATATAATTTTCTAATATATATATATACATATATATATATATATATATATATATATCTTGTTCTTATTTTTTAACAACAAAAAAAAAAAATAAAAAATAATCACTTCTCGAATGTAAGAAAAAAACTTTTTTTAAATTTTAGTTAAATGAGACTATTACTTTTTTCAGTGTAATACTCTTATTTTAGGTGTGTTTCTCTTTGTGAAGACCACTGCTCTACATTGGGATCCCGCGGGATTCCAATTTGCACGAAAAGCGTTCCCGTACTCGAAAATTGGGTAAATGAGAGAGGTTTTGTGAGAGTAATCTTCTTGTTCTTGCACGAAACAGCCCGTAATTTTTCTTCGTGCTAGTTTGGGCAAACACAAAATCAATCAGCTGTTTGAAAAATAAAGAATTACAAAGAAAAATTACATTTACCTAAAAACTAAACAAATAAACAAATGTATGAAAAAATGTTTAGAAACTAGTGGTGAGCAATGTTTTATAAGTTTTTATATGAAATTAAGATAAAAAACCTATATAAGTATGCTGAATCATGTAAATAAATACGTGCGTGTGTATGTACATAAGTATGTGTTTAGTTATGTGCATACGTATGTATATGCATACATGCATTGACGCCCAGCCAGCATTTTGTGAAAATAATGATCAAAAAATAGTCACATTTGAATATTCTAGATGATTAAAACTATCAAATATGCAATCATTTTCTAATCATAAATGATTCTGTCATCGCGAGAAAATGGTACCCTGTATGTGACTATTCCTGAATAGTCATTTATGATCTCTGCTTTAATGTAGTTTTCATGTACATTTGTTATCATATGTGATAATATTTTCTGTTCACTTTTGAGTTGAATTTGCAATCATTTTATGATCACATTCTGCTTCATTTTCGATCCATTTTTGAAATCGTTTAATGATCATATTTTGTATGATATTCGATAAATTTTTGAAACGAATCTTACCATAATTTGAAGTCATATTATGATCATATTATGTATAATATTTGACCCTGTTTTTAATAGAAATCAGACTATAATTTGATATAGTTTTATGATAAAAATTTTATTATAATTCAATTCTTATGCATTTACAAAACAAAACAAAATAATAAAATAACTTCTTATGCTATGTTTAGACGACGAGTTGAATCACTTGCTTCGCTCTCTGAATCATGTTTATGAATCATGCTGTTTAGACTATGCATTCGTGCTTCGTGTGCAGCGTGCCAATTTAGTGCTTTTCGTACTAGATTTAGAGTTTTTCAATTTATAATAGTGCGGAATTTTTCAAATTGTTGCTTAAAAAAAGGCACTAAATTGGTGCTTTTCACCTTTGATTTTAGTGCGTTTTACATATCTACTAAATATTAATTTGTGAAAGTGTGGTGGTTTATAAGAAACACCAAATAAGAAATTTTCACTTTTCAAAAACTATCTGCTTTCACCCCTTTTAGACATGCAAAGTTTCCTTTGCAGAATGTTAATTCAGCTGGGTGAAATACGAAGGAAGAAAAACGTTATCTTTCATAGTGAGAAAAAAGAATATATTTCTAGAAATTACAGTTATAAAATAACTTAATTACAACAATAATCTAATTACTAACCACTGAGGGAAGCAATGTATTGCTTTCTTGATAACGAAAGCCTTCAAAAATGCTTCTGAAAAGTACTAACGTAAGGCTCTTTAACAAAGTGGACAAAAGTAAAAAAAATGTAAACCAGTAACTTTTTCATCTGAATACATAAAAACTACACATTATTACTTCTGTAAAATGAATTAGTAAAGCAAAACATGAATGGCTTTTTGGAAACTGAATGCATTGCTTCTAGCTGGCTTACAAAAATTCTTCTGGGAAGCGGTAATTTTTGCTGGGATGGCGAAATTGAAGAAATAGAACGAAGTATCAGACATTTAAGGATACATAAATGGAAAAACTTGCTCAGAACTGATTAATTTTGGATTGAAGTTTATAATTATAGAAATTCAAATAATCATAATCCATTTCTAATACTGCCAATATTTTCTCTAAGACTATTAACATTACCATGTTCAAATGTTGAAGTAGAAATAACTTTTAGCACTTATAACTTTTTTAAAAGTAAGTTAAAAATACAATAATGATTTTATAAATCAAATTGTTTCATTCATATAAAATACGGTCTAAAAGGAAAAGGCTTATGTTGTTCAGTAACTCGTTTCTGTAATTCTCGCATCGTAAAATTTCTCACATGAAGTGTGAAACACAAAATTCCATCGTTTCTCGATTTCTGAAAAAAAGTGTTTCTGTATTTGAATGTGAAAACAGACAACACTGAATCTGTTTTTACTGGAATATTTCCAGTAATCGAGTGTCAAATGAAAACAAAAGTCACAAAATTTTATTTCAATAACAAAAAAATAATAATTTTCAAGAAAAATAAAATTGAATAATGAACATGAATATAAAGTGAATGTAAAATGCTTGAAATAAGTTTTTTCTAGCAACTGTCTCTATTATAGAAAATTCCAAAAAAGAATTCTAAATAAATATAATCATATCGAATCGTTAATAATAATTTTAGTTCAACAATTCGTTGCATATCTTTTCAACTAGTTTATTTTTCATATTTTCACACACAAATTCAAAAATTCACATGTTTTTGTACAATTTAAAATCCGAGAATTGCGAGAAAATATTCACAAAATATTGTTACAGAAACACTTTTTCTCACATCGTTCCAATAATTGCTGGAAATTTGTTTAAATGACAGATAGTTCTCGCAAAGTAACGATACAGAAACACTTATGTGAGAAAAGCCATTATGTGTTTCAATTTACACTGTTTCCACGATTCCCTTGTTTCATGCGGGAAATTTTACGACGCGAGAAATACAGAAACGAGCTACAGAATGTAACGTACTGAACTATGTTCATATAAAAATTAATTCAGATGAAACACCTAAAATCTAATTGTTTTTTTTAATACACCATAATTGCAGTGTCTTGCGAAATGAACTTCAATTATTTTCCTACTCATGTTCTACTTATACGCAAAATCGAAATATGGCTCGATATAATTGAAATTATTACAAAAACCTATGAAATGTAGTATATTTAAAATTGTAGTTAACTTAAATTTTTAATTTCTACTCATTCAATACATATATAATTAGCCATGTGGGCTTTCTCTGTATTGAAAATAAATAGATAAATATAAAAATATAAATAAAAAATATGTATATTGCATTTAGTGCTTTTTTATGAACACACAGTGATTTTTGCTCTGAAAAAGTTGGCATCACTGTTCGCGTGGCATTTTTTTTATGTATATTCACACATTCATACGTATCATACGCACGTGTATACATGCATACATACTTACATAAATTCGATTCAAGCAAAATCTTGTTTTTGAAGGCATCTCTATATTTTCTTCTTATTTTCCCTTTTTATATTATTCATAACTTAATTAAATTTATTTATATTAAACTCACATCTATGTTTTTTTGGCTTGTTTTCATTTGTTTACAAACACACACATACACATATACTTATTTTGTTTTGACAGCTAGTTCAGATAAAGTGGCGATTACTGCGATAAAAGTTAGAGAAGATACCAATTTTACGTGCTTCGCAAGTAGATTCGTATTGAATCTACTTGATTCGCTCTCAGAATTTTGTATGGCGAAGCAAGTTGATTCGGTCATGATTGGGGTGTGAAGCATGAATAGAGCACGAAACAGGTGTCGTCTAAACATAGCATTAAATTCATTGCTCTTAAGTCTAGGGGAATAAAATTATCAAAACTAGTCAAAAATGAGTGAGTAAGATGACTACCGAAAATGCAATCATCCAAATGCTAGCTGGGCGTTTATTTTCGTGTTAAAATGTTGGTTTTTCGCGTTCCCGCACTTTTGTGCATTTTTGTGTATTATTGAGCGAAATTATAGTTTCCTCTCATTTTACCGAACTTTACCCAAAAAGTAAAGAAACAAACCTAATACTAGAAGGACAGAGAGAGGAAAAATGAAATGGTGGTTAAGTTATCAAATAAGAATAAAAAAATTTAATTTTCTTTTACAACCAAAAAAAATTTTTTTTAATAAAAACGGGAAAAAAGGAAAGAATTACATACAATATTAAAATTGTTGAAGAAATGCACTTTTCCAGTCATTAATTGAAGGCTGAATTTGGTATTTGCAACTTCTAAAATAATATTTTAATACCCATAAAAAATTTAAATTGAAGTAAGATGATTGAATGAAATGAACCAATGAACAAAAATTAAAAATTTGGAAATGCAAGACACAAAGCTTGTGTCTTGAAACTGCTACCGAAAAATAATTGAGTTAATAATATTTTCATAAAACAAATTACTGCCGATTCTGCTCATGCCAAACAGTTTTATCCACTCAACTACTCTGAACTTGTATCTTGTACAAGAGACACTTATGTACATATTAATGTATGTATGTATGTACGTCAAGGGAAATACGGATAAGTTTTAAATGCCTGCCATTGAATGTAAGAACCTGTCCCAATTTGCAAAATGTTTGCGTTCGATACTGTTGACTTACAATTGGCTGTGTCAATTGACTTGTTAACTTTTGTGCGCTCGTCCCCTTTTTTTTAGTTAAATTCTGAGAATAACTCATGCAATAACACAGAAACAAACCAGTTACAAAGTTCTGACGGCCCTTCCACATCAGGCCTACTACGACCTTAAACTTTTCTGGGCGTAAAATTGAGACTTAAGTGAAATATTAAGCCGATGTGAATGAAGTTCAAAGGTTGATCTTTTTAAAAAATCTGATAAATATAACAGTTCATCTATCAGTCTTTTTAAAAATCATCATGTACATAAGTAAAAGGCTGTGCCGCGGAGCCTGCTAAGAGCCATCGAGCATAGGAAATATGTGACGTGAAAAAAACAATTGCAACATATTACTCCATTAGACAAGGCCTTCTAGAAGGCAACTTTGATCCTCTTTATTTGCCACTTGAAATGTCTGTCGTAGTGCCTGTATGCATGGAAATGTTTATTTATGTACTCGTACATATAAAATGGCAAATGTTAAACGATCTTAGTCCAGCAAAATGCATCGTCTATCACATGGTTAGTTTGCTGAGTCAATCATTTGTAAAATTTATGTTGCTTTGGATGAAAGTGTCATCAGATGGAAAGGTGTATATGTGTGTATGTATGTCTGTTTGTTTGTGTTTGTGGGCTCTGCTGTTAATATGCAACATAAAAATTTAGTTGTGCATATTACATGGTTGTTTATATGCTACCTGAATAAGTTGATACAAATGTGTAAATGTGTGTGCTCGTAACATATAATGTCTACGATTCCAACTCAATGAACAGATTAACTGACTTTAGAGACTAAATAAAATTTGTACAATTTGTTGAAAATTTATTTTGTTGATTTTTTCTCTTAAATTTTTACAGGTCCTTCTTAATTTACAATAAAACGTAAGAAATGCATGTTTATTCACATTTTGTTTCAAAAACTTGACTTCCTTTAGTTAGTGCAAGGGGAAAAAAGGACAAAGAAATAACTGACTGCACTTAAAAAAGAGATGTTTAGTTTATTTGTTCAGGTTTTTTATATTTACCTATAGATATGCTGCCGGATATATTTGTTGAGCGACACCTCATTTATTCTTGTATTCATGTACTTTTTTGTAATTTCCTTAAGAAAAGTGTGAAGAAAAATGTGCAATAGTAACAGGAAATCCGATGAAAGCGTTGAAAGTTTTGCTTTTAGTGGATTTGCTAAAGAAAGTGGAACATAATAGAGTAAAATCATGTCTCTTGACATGTATTTATGTATTTACGTTCAAATAATTTATTTAAGATACAGATTTTATACAGAATGTTTTAAATTCCTAATACGATAATAATTAAAATATTTTTTTCAATTGAGTATTGCATTCATGATAATATCGGCTGGAATGTTTTGGCTTACATGTCTCCGATTTTTATGATACATAGTATCATAAACTAAATGGAAACTAAATGTGCTAAGTTCCCTAACCTTTTGGTCGGATAAGTCTTAATGAGAATTTGTGAATAATTGGGAGCGATATTTCTTTTGTGAAGGAATTTTTGTCAAATCGCTTTTCAAAAACTTTAAACTTTCTTTAAACTTTAAAAACTTTAAATTTTCTTTCTCGTCAAACATACTTATGTTCGTATTGCTTACAAGGACCCAAGTGAACTGTTTATTATTTGCTCTTTATTTTTAATTTTAGTTATATATTTATCTGTATATGAAAAATTAATATCTACTAATAAGTATTTTCTTATTTGTGTAAAAAATAAGTACAGTGCACTCGGGGTATAGTGAACACTTTGTAATATGAACTACCCGATATAATGAACTGGTTTTTTTTACATTAGTTACTCTAAATAGTGAACTCCAGAAACCTCTATAAAGTGAACACAGTTTTTTGCACAATGATTGACAACAAAAAAGCTAAGTTTTTCAATACCGTTATTTCTCTTGTATATATTCATCGTTTTTACATTCTTTTCTTGTTTTAATACACATTTAATGAGATGACTTCAGTTTAAAATTCGATCTTGACACGTGTTTATATGTAAACTGATCAAAAAATGATGTAGATTTGATGTAGCAAAATCCACAATAAGTGGCATAAAAAAAAACAAAAACAAAGTGGAAGCCGGAGTTCCATGCTTAAGTAAAAGTGCCCTTAACAGAAAGACATTTCGAAAAGCAGAATATCCGCGTCTCGAAAAAAGTCTTTTCAATTGGTTTTTAAGGCAGCGATGTAAACACTTACCAGTAAGAGGTGAAATGCTTATGCAAAAAGCCAAAAACTGCATGAACTATTGAGCGAAGCGGGTGGTTTTAATGCAAGTCCAGGCTGGCTCCAAGGCTTCAAGAGTCGATACGGAATTCGGCTTTTAAAAATATCTGGAGAGAAGCTTTCGGCTGACACCTCACCTGTAGACCCTTTTAAGAACAATTTTAATGGCATCATTAGAGAGCATGAATTTTGTGCGGAGCAAATTTACAACGCCGATGAATCAGGACTTTTTTGGAAAATACTTCCCGATAAGACATATGTTTCTAGCGGGGGAAAATCTGCTCCAGGAAGAAAAATTCAAAAAGCCAGAATAACATTTTTGGCATGCACGAATGCCTCTGGCCTCCATAAATTAAAACCTCTAATTATTGGACACGCTAAGAAATCTAGACCTTTTAAATCAATTGAAATTCCTGTAAACTACCAAAGTTCAAAAAATGCTTGGATGACCTCTGCAATATTTAAAGAATGGTTTCATAAGTCATTTGTCAACCAGGTCTGAGGTTTACTTTTTTTTTAAAAAACTAAGCTTTTATGTTTTAAATTTAGTTTAAGGCATATTTAAAAGGAAAAGGCCTACAATGCTGGATTCCTCTTTTGGGTGATTTTATTAACACAGAAGACAGCGAAGACGAAGAGGACAATAAGCCACTAAGCTTATTGTAAATTTTTTTGCGTCAGCAAATTGAAGAAGAAGAGGGTTTACTTCTTTGGAAAATTTTGGAAATGTTCAAAACTATTAATCCAAATGTGAGTATGCATCTTAACTCTAGACGGAATATATGCAGACGACATCAGACAATGGAACAATGCAGAAAATGCGCTTTCGGTATCTGTTGATGATGAATCTAATGCCAGTACCTATAACGAAGATTTTGAGCAGTCAGCAATTATGCAACTCATTCCAGCCACTCAAGCTGTTAAAATTTTTTAAAAGGCAATTGAGTGGGCTGAACATAATTCAAATAACTCTGAAGAAATTTAATTTTTGCATAAATTTCGTAACTTAGCTTTTCAGAAAGTTAAAATATCTCGTAAAAAGCAAAAAAGTTTAAAAGATTATTTTGTTACACAATAGTATGTAATTTGTGTGGTATCATTCATGACACATATGTATTAGTCAAATGAGTACAAATATTTTTATTACTGAATAAAAAAATCATATTTTTACATTATATGAATAATTTTGTTTTATTTTTCTTAAACTGTATATAGTGAATTTCTTGATATAGTGAACAGGCCTGTGCATTAATTAGTTCACTATATCCCGATTGCACTGTATGTATATTAGAAAGGAATCCAAGTTTATTTTATATTAAAGGTATTCATTTCAGTTTTTTTGGTTGGAAAAATGGAAAAGTGTAATTTTTTCTACAAGAAACACAGGTAAAAAGAAGTTGAATTTAATATTTCAACTTTTGATGGAATTTTTTTCCTGCGTTTGTTGTAAAAAAAGTAAATTTTTCCATTTTTCCAACAGAAAAAAACTGATATGAATGAATACCTTTATTATTTGTGTCTTATTATTTTTGATAATTTCCAACGTTCTATTTCAAGTGAGAATAAAAAAACTAAGAACACTTTTAACTAGGGAAAACAACAGCCACATAAACATACTCATATGTACATAGGTATGTACAGGGTGCGCCAAAAGTTACCATGGGGCTTAAAACTTAATAAGCAGAACTGTAGGTTCTGGGGTTCTGAAAATTCAAGAGCCATTCATCAATGCCAATTGCACCCCATTATGTGTACAATATGGTGTGGGATCATATCTGAAAATATCATTGGGCCTTACTTCTTTGAGAATGAAGATGGAAGTGCTGTAACCGTAAATGGAGAGCGGTATCGGTTTATGATAGAAAATTTTTTACGTCCTGCTCTTGAAAATAGACTTGGTATGTGGTTTCAGCAAGACGGAGCCACTGCCCACACTGCCCGAGACACAATGGCACTTTTAAGTCAAATTTTTGGAGAGCGAATAATTTCCAGAAATTCGGAAATTATTTGGCCAGCGCGATCTCCAGATTTGACAGCACCCGACTATTTTCTTTGTGGTTAAGGAGCGATTGTATGTGAACAATCCAGAAACAATCCTTGAACTCAAGGCAAGCATTGTTGCAGAAATTCGAACGCTACAGCCACAAATTTTGAAAGATGTTATGGAAAATGCTCTAAAACCAGCCCATCAGTGCGAAGTTGAAAACGGTGGTCATTTAAGAAACATTATTTTTCATACTTAGTGTAAAAGAATTGAATTTGCATTTTGTATATTATACATATAATCTGAGAAAAAAAATTAATAAACGAAAAAGTTATCAAACTTTTAAACCCCATGGTAACTTTTGGCCCACCCTGTATATACATATGCATGATATAAATATATAAAAATAAATAAATACTCGTATCTGGAGCAAGATGCTGCTGCTGCTGACGATGGTATGTAGTGTGTTATTAAACTAATTAAATAAACTGTCAACATATTGTAGAATTTTATTTCGGAGTTAATAATTTAAAATGACAGTTGTCGCATTATTATAAAACTGCATTCTAGTATTATGCAGTTATAAATAAATATATGTATGTATGTATGTATGTATGTATGTATGCACGGTTGTGTTAATATGTCATAAAGCTATTAAGTGAACATGACCAATTCGTTCGTTCATATACTACAAATTTTTACTACATACATACATACATACATACATACATACATACATACATATGTAAGTATATTAGAGCGACTCAAAACAAAAAGTGATTTTGTTACCCCTCTGAAAATAAAGCTTGATATGTTTTATGATGATTCCCAAAATATTTTGGTTCTAGTGTTGACCATCCGTGACCTGGACCATTTTTAAAAAAGGTATTTTTTTCAGTTTTTCGATTATTTTTTATTTTGCTCCAAGATGACATAAATTAAATTTGATATCATCGAAAAGAGTTTTTGAAGCAGCATTCAATGGTATATAAAACTCGACCACTTTCGACCTACTAATTGAGATATTTAACAAAATACATATTTTCGTTTCGGGTTTTCATGCAAACTGTTACATTTTCTATAACTTGTACAGAAAGCTGAACGGTACGGCAAGCTGTAAAGTAGAACGATACGATTTTACTAATTCTACCTTAACATGCATCTCTTTTAACGAAATAAATGTATACAAGCAAAAATAAAACAACACAACTATTTAAGTAACTTCAAAATGAGAAAAGTATATGAAAGGATATAAGGATGGGCATAATATACACCAGAGCTGGCCACCGAGAGAAACACGAGAGAAATGTATTCGAGTATGTGTATCCATTTGTATAAGAAGCCGATTGATGTTCGGCACTCTGGTGCTTCTTTGGGTAGCCTAGATATACACACAGGCATATGTATGTACTTACTTGTGTAACGAAATGTAATTCTAATTACATAGATATGATTACCAACGTACCTACTTTAATTGCAAAAATCTTTTGAAAAATTATGTTATGTAGATACATACATACATTAATATGTGTGTGTAAAAATACATCAGATACCCTGTCGGAAATTTGGCTAACTTTAAACTAACTTTAATCTAACTATTTCGCAACGAAATGTAATTCTAATTACATAGATATGATTACCAACGTACTTACTTTAATTGCAAAAATCTTTTGAAAAATTATGTTATGTAGATACATACATACATTAATATGTGTGTGTAAAAATACATCAGATACCCTGTCGGAAATTTGGCTAACTTTAAACTAACTTTAATCTAACTATTTCGCAACTAGTACTGACTGACACTTGGATTACTTTGGAATGTATGTAATCAACTGACTATTTTAACATTGCGATGTCCTAGGCGGTAGTCAATTGTCTCACTCTGCACTACTTTCAGCTAACTTAAAGTTGACTTTTTTAAATCACTTGGTAGTCAGTAAATTAAAAATATTTTTCTGAGGTTCGAACATGTAACATCACACGCTGTGTACTCAACGCGCTACCACTCGGCTAAGCTGCCATCTAAAATAACAACAGGAAAATTTTAATATAAAACTGAAATGAGTTTTAAAGTAGCTGAGAACTGAAAACTGAAAAATTAATTTTGGGTTTGTTCTAGATTACTTTGCAGCTAACTATAAGTTAACTAATTTTGTAGTCAACCACACATTCTCCGACAAGGTATCTTCTACTTACATACATATGTACATACATTCTACTTACATACATACATACATGTATATCACCTGGAATATTTTTTTTACCAAACAGGAATTGAAACATATCGCTCACTAAATCATAAACAGTCACAACTCAAAGTGGTTTTTCTTTTTTTATAAATCAGTTAATTGAAAAATTCTCTAACTGTCGCAACAATTTCTTTTGTAATACGGTCTTCTTGAAGAACATAAAATACCGTTAAGCTGGTTTTTATGTTACATACTTGTGTCATTTTTGTACTATCTACAGTTTTTTGCAACTACTCAGAATCTGAAATTTTT
The DNA here is from genome assembly GCA_944452675.1 of Tachina lurida. Lineage (NCBI taxonomy): Eukaryota > Metazoa > Arthropoda > Insecta > Diptera > Tachinidae > Tachina > Tachina lurida. The sequence goes on from OX101753.1 coordinate 1,108,242, forward strand.
TGAGTTGTGACTGTTTATGATTTAGTGTGCGATATCTACATATCGCTCATTTACTTCAATAGTGTCATAACTAAAAAATGCGTTTTTTGAGTTAATAATGCGAAATAAATTAGTATTTTGTATTTTATCTCGTGTAAAAATATTAGGTATGTTTTATTCGAAACGTATACCTACTTAATTTTTAAGCAGCTATAGCTATAGCTACTTAATAAGTTTATACACACTTAAATTTGTTCTGAATATTTATATAAAGTTCGAATAAAACATACCTATTATATAAATAGCTTTTACTACCACCTCGTGAGAGAATTATTTTTTATTTCTTGATTGAGTTGTATTAAATTGAAGACTTTAAACCCGTTTTCTGCAAAACTAGTTTTTTTTTGAATTGTGACACTTTTGAAGTAAATGAGCGATATGCATATGAGTTAGTCAAACGAAAGATAAACATGTGTATTATGCGCGTACATATTAACATGAAAAAACACATAAAAGTGAACGAAAATAAAAATATTAAAATGTGACTCAGGTATGCAAAGTTATATTAGTATAAATATACATACATAAATATGTATGTACATAAATATTATAATTCTAAGTACAAACAAATAAAAAAATATGTACTTTGTATGCTGCTAGCATTCACTTAATAAAAATATTTGCATACTGCACTTATGTCTCATAAAATTTAATATAATATTCTCTTTCGGAGTTTATTTATTCTACTTTCATATTTGATATGACAGCAACAACTGCTCTTCACTAACAACTAAATTGACGTTGACTTCTTGGATCAAAATTTTCCCATTGCAATTTCCTCTAGCAACACATTGACTCTCGCAAATACAAATACAAATCAAAAATTTTCCAAACTTCAACAATTATATGCAAATAAATATAGTTGCAGTCATATTAAAGATAAGTTCCAAGAAGGACTTGCAAAATTTAGTGAACAAACTAAATATGTATATTATACATATGTATATGTACATATGTTTGTAGTTGAAGACAACGAAATGAAGAAAAATCCGTCATACGTTAAACTTCGCGTTTTTTAACTGACATTAACGCAACGACGCACAGTGGGGCCTTTTGACTTTTTTCGTTGCAAAAATCATAACTTTTGAACGGATTAAGATATTTAAAAATTTATATAATTTATAAAATATTTGCATTTGAAAGAAAACTCCTTTAGCTTTAATATATATGATTTGCACGGTTATAGGTTACGCGTGGCACTGTGCACAGTGTCTGCTTTCGACTGTTTTTATTACGAACATCATAACTTTTAAGGTAAGAAAGATATTTTAATAAAAATGAGTATCATTATTGGCCATAGCTTTGTGGAGGCACTATGCACAGTGGTTTTTGTTTTTATGAAAACATCATAATTTTTGAAGTTACCAAGAAATTTGTAATGGGGAAAAACACTTGAGTTTTAAATCTTTTAGGATCAAAATAAGTGCTCCCTTATTGTGGTAGGCATTGGACACGATGACACCTTTCTTTAATTCTTTGACCTTTCTTGTCGCAAAAATCATATATTTTGAAGTAATGATATTTTTAAAATTTATCAAACATTTAAAATATAAATAAAATATAACTTTTTGTGCTTTAAATGACATTCTCATAGGGAAGTCTAGAAGAAAAATGCTACTCTAATATAACATGTTATATTAACATAACTCTTTTTATATATAATACAGATAAAAATTATTGAAATATTTTTAATACTAATGTTAATTTATAATATTATTTTATAGTATGATATATTATAATATGATATTGAGTTATTTTTATTAATTTTTTTAATAGTTAGTTTTAAATAAAATAGTCATTAACATTTTGATTTGTAATAGACTTAACACATCGGAGCTTTAATTATATTCTTCCAAATCTTTTCGAGATCTTACATGTCTCCGCGATGAAATCAGTGGGTCTGAAGAGGCCGCCAACATATTAAAAAGATCCTCATTCTGTCTAATCCAATACTTCAGTAACTTTTACATTAGATGGTACTGCTTATTTTTTGGAAGATGTAACCTTTTTATATCCAGGAAGAACTTTCACATTATGATTCCTTAAAGAGCTTCGTAAAATATTATATTTTTCCTTTGACAATCCCAAGTCCATAAATAACGCTAAGGCTTCTTCTATGCTATACTTTGTGGGTAATGCATTCGGAGGAGTTGGAATACTTTCTTCAATCCTTCGTAGTCGATCTGGGCTGGCAAGCTCCACAGCTTTTGTAATATCAGACCTTGATTTATCTTTATCTTTTACGTACTTAAGACATAATGCTTCTGACAGATTCGATGTAGATATATATTTTGTAGCATTTTGAAGTTTACGTTTTTTTTGTACTCCGAACACTCGTTTATAGTTTTAGCAGCCCTTCCTTTTCTGCTGTCCAAGGATGTATGCGGTTCATCGATGTTTTCAAAAGTTGTTACTCCATTTAGCCAAGCCATTTTCTACGAATATCCAAGAAAACGAGGTAAATTTTGTTTTTAACATCCTTTTTGTGGTATCCTGGTAAACCGTGCAATTTTTCCACAATAGCCAAATTAAATACATTTTCATTATGTGATATTCTAAATAACTCGAACAATTCCGAATTTTGAAATGACATTATGAGTTCTGGTACTGATCACTACTTTTGCAAAGTAAAACCTTAAATGATTGCATTACACAATTGCAGATTAATTTATACCCAAAAATAAAAAGGTTCAAACTACCTGATTTGCGAAACATAAATCTAGGCCACAATTAACTGGATTATATACAACTGCAGTTTTTATTTTACTTAGTATAAAGACCAAGTTTTAAAACTACCTGCCTATTTTCATAATGTATTCTTAAATTTAAATAAATAAACAAATTGTAGTAATTATGCCTACCTGATTGACACAGCAAAATATTGTTTATCATTTATATGGGATTCATACTATGACTTTTTATGGTGACTTTTGAGGACTTTTTTGACGAATGGTGTACAAAGGATATCAACTTAAAGAGAATTAAAGAAAAATGTAGGGAAAAAGTCACTGCTAAAATTTCGTATTAACGAGAAGCAATAAATATTAGTAACAAGTGATGCAGTGAAAACAATTTTATAGAGAGAATAATTTCTTTTGATATTTGGAACGCACCTCTGTTACATATATAAAATAATTTTTTATCTTTTAGTAATAAAATACATTTTATAACATAAAGTACCAGTTATTTTTCTCTTATTTTTGTAAAAAAAGAAAACTAAGATTTGATCATTCTATACGATTATATATATTTCAATGAAATAAGGCTAAATACATATTTATAAGTAGGCACATATGCATACATTAACAAAAATATGTCTATCAGTTCCACTTATATTTAAACATAAAATATAAAAAATAATTAAAATTTTGGTAGCTTTTTTCCTTATTTGGCAATTTTTTTTTTTAATTTTGGCAGCGCTGGCTATAAGATTGTAAAAGCTTTCTTCAAATTTCAAGAAAACCTGTCATTTTTTGTGGCCCAATTTAGCTTAATTATTTAAAGTACTGTGTAGTAAATATGCTAAGAAAATATGGGCGTGACCATTTTTGCCCATTTTTAGATATTCTCTATTTTACTTGTGAAAAGTACCTAAATATAGGGTGTCTGAAAAACGGCAACTGCCGAAAAAGTAGGGTATCTGATGGGCATTTTCTTACTTTTTTTAATAAACAATAAATATACCTTTAAAACACTACCAAAAAAGCAGTGATCACATGGCAATATTTCTGACACTTTAATTCTAAAATGTTATTTTTTTTTCTCAAAATCGCATTTTTTTGGACTTTCTAAAAAACTGTCGACTTTAAGCAGCTCCACCAGCTATAATTCTTATCCAATTAAGAAAAACGTTTTTGAATTCTGATCAGTAAAATGGTCCTTATACGATGTATTCATTAATTTTACAAAATTTTGTCATCAAATTATGTATTTTTGCCACGGTTTTTGGGAAAAGCCGCCACAGTGCGACGGAGAAGGTTGGCACAATGATTACTTTATTGACGGATGCGTTTGAACAGCTTCAAGCTTTATTTATAAAAATCAAATTTTTTTAAATTATTTCCTTTATTTTATATTATTTTTGCTACTGCGCAAAACACGAAAACTTAAATAAGATCATATCAGAATCCAAACAAAAACTACTCAACGAACGCAAAAAGTTAAAAGTTGAAAAATTTACTTTGCGTTGACGGACACGTATTGCATGTAACAGACCTAATAAGAAACGATGTATTTCAACTTAGCTGCCAGTTGAAAAAGGCGATGTTTAACTTATGACGGATGCTATGTGCCCCGGCGTTTACTGCTGTAATACGACTAATTACGAGTACATATTTATTTGAGTTTGTTTTGTAATTCACGTGAAATTAAAACGTGCAGAATTGCCATATAATTGTTGCTATAAGTATGTGATCCGCAAAATAAAATATGTTTGTTTTGTTGAGAAAAATTAGAGTAAAATAAAGTTACACTTGAAGAAAAGTTTTGCAATTCAAAACACATTCTGTGGTTATTAATTGTTTGCATATTTCTTGTAAGTAAGCAATTTAATAAAAGTCTAAGTGAAAAGTAAAAAATCGAATAATTCATTCAAACAATTAATTTTGTCACGAAATATTTCTGAGCTTCCATAATTATTTTTTTTTTTTGCTGTACAAATTCATTTAATTTTATCTTAAATTTCGTTCCATGTGCTGAAAAAACTAAGCAAAAAACCAGAAAAAAATTCGCACACGCGTGCACAACTACATTCGTCGCTTTCTCAGTGAAGACTAAATGAAAGAGCATAATCATGTGTGTGATTTTCTTGTCCACAATTGTGGCATGGCGTGCGGTTTACTGATTTGATTTCACGTGGAATAAAAAACATGCCTGATTATTTAAATCAGTGATGTCAGAAATAAAACTATAGTTGTATGTGTGAGAAAAGTTGTCTCATTCGGAGCCTGTGTGATAGATAATAAAAAAATAAGAAGAAAAATTAAATGAAAAAGTTGGCGGCGAACCATACTTTCCGAGTTATGTGGCTCTGAACTTTTCATAGAAACTGTGAAAAATCTCCAAAAAGAAATTTTTAAATAGCTTACGAATATCTGTACATAATGTGAAAAATAAGAAAAGAAAAACTTACTAAAAAATTGGCTACAGCCCATATTTCCCGAGTTATTGGTCTTTAAAGTTTAAAAAGAAAGTGCAGTTTTGTGAAGATTCTCCTAAAAAAAGTAAAAAATGTCTTCTAAATACATATTCATTTATTTCCTTAAAAGTTTTGTACATAATACACATTGAATATCGCGGGGCATTGGTGATCATGGAATATTTTTCGCATACCACTTCTTTTCTTTCACTGTATCCATAAAGAATTTAATACATAATTGTCTCATTGACTACTAACCCTGCCTTTACACATGCAAGTACCTTGCATGCAAGCTCTGTGTATGTATTATTAAAGAAAAATTTCGCAAGTTTAATTTTGAGGGAACAGATAGTATTGAACTTTATTCGTATTGTTTCAATGTTATTTATGTCTAAAAAATTAATTAACTGCTTGATTTATGAATATTTAAGAAAAAAATTTTTAAATTAGCTTTTAAATGTATTTAAAATGAGTAAAAGCTCATATAACATTAGACTGAAATCCAGTTAATTTCTCCTAAAGTATTCATAGGGCAACTCTATTAGCTAACTTTCCATTTACTTGCTACAAGTTCACCAAGTCACTGTCTTGTAAAATTCCTTGGCAGTTGAGTTGGAAGTAGACTGCAAGTGCCGAAAGTGTAGATGTGTTAGTAAAAGAGTTTGAGTGTATTGAGTTTTTCGAACTTGCACCTGCACGTGTAAACCCCAGGTAAATGAAAGAGAATAAAGGCTCAGTTACCCGACTGTAATGTAAGTAACTGCAACAGTAGGAAACAGCTGATCGATGTTGTTATGTGAAAAGTAATGAAAAAATGGTTATAGAGATGTAATGTAACGTAACATACTTTTCATATAAAAATATCGATCAGCTGCTTCCTACGTTCCAGTTACTTTACATTACAGTTGGGTAACTGATCCTTAAGAATGTATGTGATTTTAGCTATCACAATTGTGCTATGAAACTCACATCAATGATTTAAATAAAATAAAACCTAAGTCACCATATGGAGTTAAATTTCGAATTTCCCAAATTTTCTTACATTTATTTATTTATTTATTAAATGTTATAAATACAATTACAAATTTGATCATAACCTAATTTAAACGAGAATTGTAACAAAGACCTTCACTCGTTGTAGTGAAACAGACCAGGGTCTATGGTGGGAATCGAACCCACAACCTCCACACAAATTGGCTAGCACACTACTCACTAGCCTACCGATGCACCCTTTTCTTGTTATAGCAAGTTCGCACGCTGTGTAGTTGACATATTTTATTTTACTTTTGCTAATCGTATGTATTGTATTAATTATATTTCAATGTACATATTTATGTATGTACATATGTACATATGTATATGTAAATTACACTGTGCTCGTTCGAAGATTAAATAAGCGGGGGACTACGTGGTGGGTAAACCTAATTCGAGTACGCTAAATCCAATCCCAGAAAACTGGGAAAAGTTAAGATTTTTAGGTGCTTTTAACCAAGTTTTCATTCTTTATTATTTTTTAAACAAGAGCTAACCTAAAAAAAAACGGTTAACAGCATTGGATTCAGCATACTTGAATTAGGTTTACTACTGGGTCCCCGGCTTCTTACAGAAAAAGTTACTAATTCGAGAACAGCCTTATTATTTTAGCTGATTAGGCTCGTTTGCAGAAATGCTCACGTGCAATCCCCAATCTATGCCGCATTAATTATCGCCTACCAAGTTTCCCTCTTAGTGGTAACCGTTACAATTCATAGATTTTTCTTACAGGCGAGCAAATAACAATCGGGTCTGTTCTGTAAACCGAATCGTTTTTCAAAACGAAAAATTTTCAAAAACGAGTAAATGTTTATTTGGTGTTCTACAAATTACTCGATTTGGTGACATTCGAAATTAATTTGAATGAAATATTTGAACGTTAAAGTCAGTTGTTAATAAAAGAAATCACATTTTAAATAAAAAATAAGCATTTAAAATGCCCGGCTTTAAATATTTGGCAGAAAAAGTGTTTTTCTTCATACAAATAATTTTTCTTCATTCTTGCAGTAAAACTGGAAACAAACGTTGGAGTGTTTTTAAAACCAATTTTGTACAATTAAATGTATCAAACTGCAAGTGATTTGGTTATAATATGGTATTAAAGACCTAAAATTGTTAATGCTAATGGTTTTTTGATGTTTCATCAGTGATTTATTGGAATAATACCACATTCGATTTAATTTCGACCAGGTATATGTACTCGATTTCAAAACGAATAAAACCATGTGAATTCGGTTTAGAGAACACCAAAATTTTTTTTTCCGTTTTAAAAACAAAAAATGTGCTCGGATTCGGTTTACAGAACAGGGCCGAATGAACTAGTGTTGTAAAAGTAATATTCCGTAAACGAGATTCGACTTGTGTGACCATATTTTGAGTGCTACTGTAGACTTCCTCCTCAAACAATTACATAGTAAATACTTACAATATTTTCACTCGGCTGTAAGCGCCTTCTTGTTAAAGTTATTTGAACTATTGCACGTGCGGAAGGTCACACAAACCCATACTTTCCCATATAACTATTCCAGCAATATGAATTTAAATCATAAATACTATAATAATAAACATAAAAATGGAAAAACGGAAATCTGCCACAGTCATAACAACAATTTCATATGTGGTTGTTAGTGAATTTATTCTATTAAAATGCTTCCACATGCATTTATGGCTAAATGGAGAAGACTATTCAATAAAACAGTGGAAGAATAACGCAATAATTGAACCGCATGTGGTTTAAAGTATTATGGATTTTTAAGTAACCAACATGAGGTAGAAGCATAAAATTTTATTGAAACTTATTTGAGAATGAACGCATAAAGAGCAATAAAGACAATTTAAGATCTCGATTTTTTGTTTTTAGAAAACTAAAACAATAGAAAGAAAGATTTTTAATTGCTATGTAACTACATCAAACACACTCTGAGGATTTTTTGTTTCAATGATATTAGAATTGTTTTTGTTAAAGCCTCTTTAGACAGCACAACTACATATTTTAGAGAGAGAGAAAAAAAAACAAAGTCAGTTAAAAACGAGCGTTGAAAAAAAAAACTAAATACTAATGACCATAACAGCTCACAGTCTCCAGATTTCATGTTGCAGCAGATTAATAGTGGAGCGAATTTAAAACAAAGTTTTAAAGAGAGTGCACAAATATCCTCACAAAAAAGGACAAATCCGTACAGCGACATCCATACTTGAAAATGTTGTCAAAAACACTTAAAAACCATTTGCAACACATTTTACACTTGAACTTATCCTATTACAAAAACATTCATACATACTTGTGTGTGTGTATGTATGTACATATGTATGTATATAAATTTACGTATAAAATATCCATTCCAAAACAAACATGTATTCGCGAAAACATGCCAACGGAATAAAGAAGGAGTTCGGATGTGCTTTAGGAGGACTATGCCCTCCTTCAGCTCGCTCTTTTACACACGTTGTCATTGGCGGGTTAGGCCCTCCGTTCTCGCTTTTTTTGAGATTCCGATTCTGCTTTGGGAAAACAGCGTTACTTCACTTCTCTCCAGCGGCAAAAGTGGCCATTGATTATGTCCATAGTGGGAGAAAATTGTATTATTTTTCAAAGCAAGACAGTGAATGCATTATTTTGAAAGCGAGAGGGTAATCTGATCAGGCACCATAATTACACATTGATTACCACGTATACGTACATTAACGAAAAAAACATTAAGAAATTTTGCAATTTTTATGAAAAGTGTAAAAGTTGTTCATAACTTTTGCAAAAATCTTATTTAAAAATTATGCAATGGCTTCTCCATTGATTCTATTAATTGAGGAATAAGTAATTAAATAATTATAGGTATAATTAATTATGAATGCATAAATAATAAAGTGCAATGAATTATATTTTTCATTAAAAAATTACATTATAGAATTCATTCTTCGGACGAATTAAATAATTCATTACTTTCCTAGGACATGTGGTGTGTTAACAGTAATGAATTCTGGAAAGAAAAATTATACCTTATCTTCTCGTTTCTTATTTATTACCAGGGAAACCGCAAATATGCAATTGCATGTTTTTGCTTGCGTAACGTATTAATGAGGCGACAAGACATTTGTCGGTTTCAGAACCTTTTATGAATTTTGGCATGGATTTTGTAGTGCATATTTTACTCTTTAAAACATGTTTTTGCATATATCAGTCCTACACTCATATTTTTTTTAGCATATCTTCGAATTTTTAGAGCTTTTTGGGCATATTTTGATGCTTTATAGAATTTTTTTTTTTATTTTAACCCACTTGGCACAACCGTCCTTTTAAAAAAACATCCTTTAACAAACATTAAAATTAAGTTTTAAAGAAAAACATTTTCCGGCGCTTCCTGGGTTAATTTGTATTTTTAAGAAACAATTAATATTTTACTGAACAAGTTAATTTATTTTTTTTTATTTTTTAACAAACACAACAAAACCGAAGCGAAGCGATTAGCTTGTCTGCGAAAACATCCAGGGTCTATGGCGGGAATTGAACCCACGACCTCTGGACTGAGAGGCTAGCATCGCTTCCACTCAACCCCAGGGGCACCCTGCTTACAAGTTAATATTAAAATTTTTATTTTCATTTTTCACTACCATCTAAATCTCTGTTCCAATGTTCCATGTAGTGTATAAATTTTTCATATTAATAACTCAGTTTACGGACGTTACTTTCAATACAAATTCAGTTTTGCTATTTGTGACGGAGTCTCCCCGAGTAGACGTTAAAGGAATATTGTCAATGTATAAAAATTTATTTAGATGAGACAGAAACAATTTTTATTTGTAATCTTGTCTTATTTATCCAAAATACAGTCCAAAAGCCTGAATTCTGATATCGTGATCTTTTGAAATTGAAGTTAAATTCTTAAAAATGAATTTGTATTTTTTTGTTTTAGTCAAAATTTTTATAGTAATTTTGTTTTAATCTGCACTTCAAGCCCAGTTTTCTTCTTTTGTTTATTTTTTGTCTTATTTTATATGCAAATGTTGTTGAATTTTTTTAATTAAAACTATATTTTCATTTACAAATAAACCAATATGTTTTATTTTTAAGAGCATATTTTTTTACTTTTTTGAATTTATTGAATGCGCACAAAACACTTTTTTTTAGAGCATATTTTTGGTTTCCCTGCTTATTACCTTTTTCTGCTGGATCCCTTTTCATAGAAGGAAATGTGGAATGATATCCTATTTTTTATACGGGAGAGACGAGGCTTTCTATAAGGCATTCTTTAGCAGTTAGATAAGAGTGGAGTAATTGAATCAAAAAAATTTCTAAACAGGCCTTTAATAAGGCCTGAAGTAAGAAGGTCTTCTGAGTTTTCCCGCTGGGATACACATACATACATACATACATACATACATACATACACAAACATATGTACATAAGCGTAGTAATGATAAAACCTTAATACAGCCTTAGTTAAAAATTTATAGAGACTTGAGTGGAAAATATATGTACGAGTAAATATAATTTTAAACTTTTGTGGCCTTTTTCCGCCAAAGAAAAAAAAATGAAATAAATAAAAAGCAGGAAACTGGCAAAATAAAAGGCAGCATCTTATTTCAAAACCGCTTTACTGGGTTATAAACTTAACTTAAGAGTTTAACAAAATTGAAATAGTAATTTTTGCATAACTGTCTTGTGCCAACAGACAATTGCTACCGAGTTCCAGAACTGACACACACACACACACACACACACACACACGCACTGATGATATTGTATAACTTTGCATTTTTCTCATCCCTTTTGTAAGTTTTTTATTTGTTTTATTTTTGCAACAATTGTAGCAAGTAGGAAAATATGTATGTACGTATGTATGTCTATACATATGTATATTTATTCACACTGTCTTGTCTAGATAAGTGTTAAGTAAAGGGTCATCAAATACGCGCACTCCATGTCATAGTTTGAAGTTGCTTTTAAACCATTTAGTTTTTGTCGTTTTGTTTGTCATTCGTTTTTTTTTACTTTCAGTGAAGTTTATTTTCTTTTGCCTTCGCGAAAACTGGTAAGAGAATAAGTTAAATGCTTGTTGCAGAAATGTAAATTTTCTTAAACTTCCTTTTTGGCAGCCGTTAAAGTCAAAGGGGAAGGAAATCGTTATGGGAGCCTTTCCAACTATAATTACTTTCATACGAGTATTTTAGTTACTGACGTAAATGAACCCTATTTGTTTGATTAGGAAAACATTTTAAAACAAGTAATTTCATTTGCTAAGATTCATATTAGTTTTTAAGAAATACTTACGTACGAACATTATAATATTAATCTGCTTTAGAGGTAAAAAATTTAAAAAATTAAAATATTTATATCGCAATTCATTAGTTAAAATTACTCGTATAACCCGTTTATGCAATGTATGGAATATTGCATTAGTTTTACATAAATTCCTTGCGTAGAAGCTCCACAATCGAAATCTCCGAGACTTTATTTCTTCACCCTTCTAAAGCAGCACTGCAGTTTCAAAAATAAGGAAATACTTCCTATGCAGCTCAAAAAATTAACATTGAGCATTTTAACCCTACACGCACTTTCTTCGTCGAATCGACGAACATCGTTTACTAATTGTCATTTAATTGGCCTAGTACTCTCGGAAGCTTTTTCATTTTTTTTGTAGTTGTAATTGTTGCCAAGCTGCTGGAGGGTTGAAACATACATTTCGTGTGGGTGCGATTTTTTAAATTTGGTGTTCGTCGATGTGAAGAAGAAAGTACTTAATTTATAAAAAATAAGAAAGTCTTTCCAGGGTTAAAGGGCATAAAATGAAGGCATTTATTTGCCTTGCGCATCTTTATTTTCACAATGAGTTTATCAAAAAGGAAAATTCTTTAACAAAGGAAATGAAATATGATAACGATAGTTTTTTTTTTTAAAGCACCTCATTACAAACTATACAAAGGTGGCGCGAGAATTAACCCATTAAGGCCCTGCGTTGCGTTTTCGCAACGCTCACTTCCATCACCTCTCAGCACTACCCATATTAATTTATATTGAAACTAAGCATAAGAAAATTAATTTTAATTTATAAACTAATTGACGTGTTTCAGGAATTTCGCTATATTTAAGCCTTTTGCAAAAAAATATTTAATATAAAAATTTGGTTTTTCTTACTTTTTGGGTGTTTTTATAAAAAGTAAAAAAGCAATAAAATAAAAAAAAAAGTAAAAATAGCAATAAACAATATTTGAAGGAGTGACTTTTAACGAAGGTAGTTGATAGATACATTTTGTGATATTTGTTACAATAATAAACTTTATTATGCATCTACTATGTTTTTTATGCTTGACAATATGTGTGATGCGAAAACGCAACGCTGGGCCTTAACGATATACAAATTTATTATTTGGTGTGTTTTTTTAACCATTTTTATTTTCTCGGAATATTTATTAACAAGAATGTTTTATGCATGGTATATTGATAATGTTTCACATGGGGATTAGCATGCTAGAAAGTTTTATCTGAGTGGGCTAAACCCAAAATTAGTCTCTTGAGTAAGCTGTCATTAACTACATTCATAGAAGAAAATTACACAACACCTGCTCAAACTGATCAGATTTGTTATCAAAAGTGCATCAACAAAAATTTTGTGTTAAAATAGTGTACACTGTTGTCAGTACGACAACGAAGTATGTATTGACAACGAATGAGTGCAAGTTGACAACCAGCGATATCAATAACAAAAAGTTGACAATGTACCGTTGTCAGTTCGTACACGCCCGCTTACAAGTTGCATAGTTAGAAAAAGTGACAACGTAGGATGTTATATTGCCAAAAGGCGTTGTTGATTTTGCAACTCATAGTCTACGCTAATGTGTATCAGAAATAATATGTTGCATAAATGGTATAGAACATTTTCTGACAGTGTAATATAATATGTGTAATAAAATATTGCGTATGTTTTCGAAAACTCTCGCCGTATTTAACCATGAACTCCGATTAGATTTCCTATTTATATATTTTAGTTGGTACAGTTGAAAAATATTTTAAGACAACAATCAGATATAATAAATTAAATTAAATTATTAATTATTTATAAATGTGTTCTTTAAAAAGTTTTTAAATTTGAGAGCAACACCACGTATCATAATAAGACAGTGGGAAGAGTTGAAGTTTTTGACAACGCGATGAATAATTATTGCATTCAAGTTAAAGGTAAGAAATGGTGCTGGCCACTTCTTAGCAATATCCCAGATACAGCTATTGAAAATGCTTAGATACTTCATTGCTTTTGGAGAAAAGAGAAAAAATACCTAATATTTTGCCACTGGAACTAAGAATGTTTGTGATGAATGCTTGATGCAAACAGAAAATGTTGAGAGGATAAGAGTCAAAAACATCAACGTTTCATCGCCACTATAAACTGTTCTAAATGAGCTTGTTGATCATAAAACTGTTTGAAAAGGAGATTGCACTGTCGAAAATGCAACAGTCAAACAGTTTATGAATGTGCAACATGCAATGTATCAGTGCATTCCAAGTGCTCTGATACTTCTCATAATTCAAGACATTTTACGTTATTGTTTTTGAATAAGTTTATGTTAACTACTTTTATTTTAAGAAGTTTAATAAAATATTTAATTTTGAAAAAAAAAAGTTTATTCTTTATATCGTTAAGGCCCAGCGTTGCGTTTTCGCAACGTGAATCAACTCGTTTCCCACCCATTAAATTTTGATCAAATTTTGTTATTATCATATTGAGACTAAAATTAACATGTTCAGAAAGTTTCATTTATGTAGCTCAACGGGAACGATGCTTGGGCCTTAATGGGTTAATGGCGTTTTCTTTTCTAAAAGAAAAGTGTAACATATGTATATGTTAGATGTAATTTGGCAACATTTTTAAATGCTCACCTGATTTTTAAGAAGTGTTGCGTATTTTGCGTTTACAAAAGAACAATTTTCCAACAAGTTTCGGCATAAAACAATGACGAACTATAAAATGATATATATTTTTCATAGAGAATAACAAAAACAGCTGTTAATATAATGCTGCACTCATGCCCCTTTAATGAAAATTAGTGTTGAACATGTAGCATTTTTCTTCTTTTTAAGGGTAACATCATGAGAAAAGAACGCGTTGATTTTTAAAATAATACATACTTTTCAGAAAAGAACACAAAGAAATGTAACAGGCAGCATAAATGCAGCACATTGCTCAGAAAAGAAAACGCCATAAGATGCTTGCGTTTTCCAATTTGAATCGCTTGCCCTCAAATTTTGTCAGAGACTTCCGTTTGCTTGAATAAGAAAAGAAGAAGAAAAAGGTCGTCATGTTTAGTCTGCCAAATGGCATTTTTTATTTATTTATTGCTGCTTCATACTCTTGTATGTAATTCTTGGCTTTCAGTTTGTCTATTTTCCCATATCGATAACAACAAATACACAATATTTCTGTAAATTGTTCTTGAATTTTAAAAAATCTCATTCCAGCTTTTTTAACTGTCACTTTCATGACTTCTGCTAGTACATGTATTTTGTGACCTCGTGTGATTTCCGTAGATTATTATCTCTTTATATGTATTTAGGGGAGATCAAATATTACTGCCAGTAAATAAGAAACAATCAATCATATGCGAGTTAAATGATGACGTGTTGTTGCCAAAATATAACCTGATTTGATAATTTCTACAAAATCCAGTTCCTTAACTATTAAACAAAAGCTCTTTTATCTGTTTTGAAAAATTGATTCCCATTATAGTAAGGTTCTTAAGGGCATATTTTTGATTTTATTTATAAATTATTTTATATTATTTTATAATATATAATTAGATTTATAATATATAATTAATAATCAATTATACCCAATAAGCACTCAAGAATTAAAAATCAAGCACTTGAAATTTAACTGGAAACAAAGTTGAATTCAATAATTTTTTCAAGTAATATTCAAGTTTGAAAATATTTTGAAATAAAAAATCAAACAACATACATATGTATATGTTCAAACCTTGTCAAATAAATAACTTATTTATTAATAAAATTAAAATTGTGGTGAAAAACATCAAAGATAAATAAAAAAGTGAATTTTTTAAAAAACGAAAGGTGATGAAAAACGTGAAAACAATAGTGAAGGTAGATATGCAGAAAATTATTGTAAGAAAACTTGTCGATTGCATTTTCCTTTATATTTGAAAAGCATTTTTTGAAACTTGAAATACACTTCAATTCAAGGTTGAATTACAGTATAATTCAAGGCTTGAATTCGACTGTAATACAATTGAATTGTTCGAATTGAATTCAAGTTCCCTTTTCACTGGAAAATGCTATTGAAATAAAGTGTAAATCAAGCATAATTCAACCCTTGACAATTGAATATGTGACTTGAATAACAATTGTTTTACACTTGATTTCAAGCAAAATTGCTTATTGGGTAAACATTAGCCAATTCAATTGTATTACAGTTGAGTTCAAGCCTTGAATTATACTGTAATTCAACCTTGAATTCAAGTGTATTTCAAGCTTCAAAAAAATGCTTTTCAAATATAAAGGAAAATGCAATCGACAAGTTTTCTTACAATAATTTTTTGCATATCTACCTTCACTATTGCTTTCACGTTTTTCATCACCTTTTGTTTTTTAAAAATTCACTTTTTTATTTATCTTTGATGTTTTTCACCACAATTTTAATTTTATTAATAAATAAATTATTTATTTGACAAGGTTTGAACATATACATATGTATGTATGTATGTTGTTTGATTTTTTATTTAAAAATATTTTCAAACTTGAATATTACTTGAAAAAATTATTGAATTCAACTGTGTTTCTAGTTAAATTTCAAGTGCTTGAATTTTAATTTTTGCGTGCTTATTGGGTAGTGTTGTTTTGCTTTTGGTTCTTATGTATGCCTCTCATTAGATATTCCAAGCACATCCTTAATTTATGTATGTTATAAATACGCGTATTTGTTGTACGAGTATCACATCCTTAGCGGATCTCAGTAATTTTAGTTAATATTGTATTGGTGTGTGCTTTTAAACATTAATTAATACTTTTGCAAAAATTTTATTGAAATTATAAATCCATTTTTTGCTTTCATTTATTTGAATACATTTACTGATTATGGCTTTTTTTTTTGTTAATTTATGCAATCAGTGTGCATTAATTTAGAATTTTGTATTCATTTGTTTTGGTTTTATTTTTTCTGTTCTTCATTTCAAATATTTAATTTATTTTATTTATTAAAGATGATTGTGATTTTGGGTGGTTTGTTTATAGAGAAGAATACAAATTAGTTAAGTGTGTATATATGTAAGTATGTATGTATGCAAGTATGTAAGTAAGTCGCAACCACAAATGCTCTACAAAGCTACAGACATACGAGTATGTCTGTCCTAATTTACACTAAGCAAGTCTTATTGCTAAGCTGATTAGCTATTTAGGAGAGTGAGAGACGAGGGGAAAAGAAACGTTTATGTTCCCCTCGTCTCTCTCTCCACCAAACTAATCAGCAGTGTGCACACTTCTACCGATATTCGGTAAATTCTACCGAATATGTTTGTGAACTTAACGATCTACCAATTCTACCGAACAAGGCCTGAAATCTACCGAATATTGAACGAACATTTTGATTAACAATGATGCTACAATATCAAGTTGATCACACATACGGAAAATTCATCACATGTATGTTCTAAAATGTGGAAAGCTTTGCGGGGAGAAGAGAATATGTTTAACGAATTGTTATTTAGTCGATATATGTGTAAATTGGATATTTTGGCACATATCAGTGCGGCCGCAGAGCGGTCATTTTCTGCCATGAAAATCATTAAAACAGAACAAAGAAATCGGTTAAAAACTGAAACTATAAGTACCCCAATATTTGCCAAATAATTGTGCCTTGGGGATGAAATATTTATTCCTCCCAATGATTTAATAATTTTTGCACAAAAGCTTAAATTCATAAATGGATCTTACATATAATCTTTGTAGTTACAAATGTTTGTTAAATAAAAGTTATTTTAGTAGCTTTATAAAACATATGTAAAGGGTGTTTTTTTTAGAGGTATAGAACTTCGAATTGAAATAAAACACAAGAAAATCGTTTTAATGTCCATCAATTTGGCTTTATTGGAAGGATAATTTTATGCCATTAATGTTTAAATATGATTTCGGGCATGTGGCCGACGCGGCTGGCTCGAATACAGCCAATTCTACAGGTCCAATTTTCAACCACTTTTTCGAGCATATGGGGCCGTATGTTGGCAATAACGCCACGAATGTTGGCTTCCAAGTCCCCTAACGTTTCTGGTTTGTTGGCGTAGACGAGCGACTTCACATATCCCCAAAGAAAATAATCCAATGGTGTCAAATCACACGATCTTGGTGGCCAATTGACAGGTCCATTCCGCGAAATTATGCGCTCATCGAATGTTTCCTTCAATAAATCGATTGTGACGTGCGCTGTGTGGCATGTAGCGCCGTCTTGTTGGAACCACAACTCATCCACATTCATGCCATCCAATTCGGGAACAAAATAGTCGGTTATCAGCTCCAATTGCTGTGCACGGTGGCGAATCGATTCATTCGGGTCCTCTTCAAGACTTTGCTCTACAGCGGCAATTGTTTCTTCGGTGCGCACTGTTCGACGTCTCTGCGGATGCGTATTATCACATAGAGTAAACGTAGTGCGAAAACGATCCATGGTTAACCGAATTAATTGCTCTGATGGACGATTATGTCGACCATAAAATGGACGGAGCTTGCGGTAAACTTCGCGAACTGAACCATTATTTTCGAAATAAATTTGCACGATTTGCAAGCGTTGTTCTTTTGTCAACCTGTTCATGATGAAATGGCAAACCAAACTAAATATTAATCACTTGACAGCTGACAAAATGGCCGCCAGTTAAAAAAGTGATGCCAACTTAAAGTTCTATATCTCAATAAAAAACACCCTTTACAAAAACTAATTTCCACTTATTTATGTATATTATTTTATGTATGCATATCATATCTATATAAAGGGCAAGGGCAAATAACTGGGGATGACACTTTTTTTTGAAATGCTTCATTGTTTATGGCATTTTAATTTCCAATCACATATGAAGTTTTAAATGCGCTCTTGGAATCTGTTTAGTTTGATACTCCTCGCACTTACTCTTTATATATATGTAAGTACATATATTTTGTAATTTTTTGTGTTTCTTTGAATTATTTTTTATGTTTCCTTGAATAAAAAAATTGTCTACCGAATTTCATTCAAATCTACCGAATTTTTTTTGTCGATTCTACCGAATTAAAAAAAAATTAAGTGTGCACACTGCTAATCAGCTTAGCAATAAGACTTGCTTAGTGTAAATTTGGACTTTCCAACGAATAAATGCTTTTGCACAATCATATTACAATTACAAAGCACCAACAGCAACAGAACGATTTCACGCTTTTATATCTAAAGCTTAAAATATATATTTGTGTGTATATATGTGTGTACGTGTTTTGGTTCAAGTGTTGGTGTAAACAACGTGCATGTCTGTTTGTGTATCTTCGTAATTGTTAAATATTATGCTAATTATTTTTTGTTGAACGAACATTTGTAATGAGTACAACAACATTACTTCTTATATAAAGACGTCTACGTAGACAAACAACATGCATATTCTGCAGCAAAATGGCAGGAACTGAAACAACAACTGAAACAATAGCAATGCAAAACAAAATTACGGAATCACAGCTTAATTAAGACTTTGAAATGTAGTGGGGCGGGAGGGTGGAGGGTGGAGGGAGATTGGCAAAAATGTTTTTAAGGAATAAGAGTTAGCGTTAAAGACTTGTAGATACATAAATGTACGTACATAGATACATACATACATACGTACATACATATGTATGTATAAGTGATGTAACGAATATCAGTTTTTGATATTCGCGAATACGAATACGAATATTTGAAACGATATTCGCGAATACGAATACGAATACGAATATTGTATGTGAAATTTATAGACGTTACATTGGGATTCTATTTACGCCTGTAATATGAAATATTAAAAAAATTTTATGAAAAAGGACTTCATACTCCTGTTGGCGTACTTTAAAGTCAATAAAAACTACCCAAAATTTTGATGATTAAATAATTTAATCATATTTGAAAATGATACAAAGCACAAATTTCTGTAAAAAAAAAAAATTAATGGATTTGTACAAACTAATATTTTTAGCCATTTATTTAAATTTCGTTTAGGATTTATGCATTTATTTATTTAAATTGTTGGAAAAATATTCGTATTCTGAATTTGGCGAATACGAATTCGAATACGAATGTCTAAAAATGGCCGAATATTCGACAATTCGAATACGAATACGAATATTCGAGCATCACTAATATGTATGAATGAATGCATGTTGATTCTCTCGCCCTACATTCCTTTACACGTT
Organism: Tachina lurida; assembly: GCA_944452675.1. Classification (NCBI taxonomy): domain Eukaryota; kingdom Metazoa; phylum Arthropoda; class Insecta; order Diptera; family Tachinidae; genus Tachina; species Tachina lurida. The sequence continues at coordinate 1,127,846 of OX101753.1, forward strand.
CAAATTTACACAACTACTACGAGTAAGTACTGGATGCTTTTAGACTCTAAAATTTAGAGTGTAAGATGAGTTTATTTATTGTTGTAGCGCAATTAATAAACCTGGCTAATTGCACACCTTGATGTTTGCTTAAATAACAAACGAATAGAATTTAGAATTTTGTATGTGTATAAAAGGACCACCAACAATATAGTTTTGTGTTTCTCAAAAAAAAAAAAAAATAAATAAAATAAAAATAAAATAAATAAAATTGCATACGTAAAATGTACATTAAATACTTGTCTTAAATCATATTGTGTTTTTTGGAAAGCAGTGAATTATCTTTTATTTATAAAAGCTCATAAGATAAGCCTCTGTAAAGCCTGGTACTCTGTTCGAAGTTGTGAAAATTTTTCAGCAACATTGATTATTTCGCGTGAAAAATTTGACACGTAACAAGTGATGCGCATTTTACTTTTTCGGAAAAAAATTTCATATTTATTGGTTTGAAGTAGGCAACACTGATCAACTTTTGTTAACAAAAACATCAGCTGTCAATATTTCGCACGAAATAAATGCCAGTCTCACTATTTCACAGATAGCAAGAAAATGTTGCCAGATACATTTCATACATTTTTCACGAGTTGAACAGAGTACAAGTTTTGCAACATTATTTCATGAAAATTTCACGTAAACTTTTTTTTGTATGTAATATGTCAACATTTCGCGTGAAATTTTGAACAGAGTACCAGGCTTAAATGATGGGGAACTCCGCTCAGACAAACAGTGACTATGCCTGCATCACTAGAACTTTTCCCACATTAACTGATACAAAGGGACACTAATGCACATCAGAAAAATGCGTGGTGTTGTTATTGTTTAATGACTTGCGGAGATAGGGTTTGAAGCCAGGACCTTCGGTTTTGTAGTCAACGTGCTAACTACTTCAGCCAACGCCACCCTCTTCGTACACATAAAAGTTTTATTATTTATTTTATTTCAAGTTCTAGTAGATAAATATTCGATTTTCATCCTTAATTCAAAAGTTTTATGAACTGAAAATAATAAAAAAATAGTTTTAAATAATAAAGATAATTACATAATTCACTTCTGAATTTTTTAAGCTTATGTCAATAAGTTCGTGTACTGAACTGAATTTGATACGTCGTGAAGTGCATACGTATGCCTCTTCTCATAAAATTTACATTCACATTTGTAGATGCATACTTGTTTATTAAGTAAACGGAATGCATAAAGAGAACTTAATGTGAGCACTGGATAAAATTAAACTATGCCTGAATGGAAAAACTGAATTGCATAAAGGACTCTAGTTGTGCGTTGCAAAATGTTAACTACCCAAATACAACAAATCAGGAAACTGAAGAAAATGTCTTAAAACCTCTCTATCATCAGTCCTGTGTGCATATGCAGTTCTCATCGCTATAAACTAAGCAAATCGTCCATAATATTTGTTAAGTAAAATTCAAATATTTGACATGATTGTGATTTTGAGGGGGACTGTGTGAAATTCAAGCTGCTAACAGTGATATACAAACACTAAATAAATCATTGATATAATGACCATGATTAGCATGATGATGGTGATTTGGACTGAATTCAGTTTTTGCTAAATAAATTTAAAACTTAAAGAAATGATTTATTTGATTAAAACTTAAGTGAAGATGAGTTTATTGATGCTTAAGACTTCTTTAGGTAGTAAAGCGTATAAAATGTTTATGGCCTAAACAAAGCAGTTTATTTTAATGCCAGAAGGTATAAGACGAAAGTACTTTTTATTACATGAATATATTTTTAACTTTAAATTTTTATGATACCAAAATATTTATGAAAAGTAGACTTTCTTCGCCATAGCTTATTTTATGATGCCACATTTTTGTTTAAATTTGTTGTGTTTTCCTTGCAAGTTTTACACACATACATACATACATAGATACGTACGTACGTACATACCCAGCGGGAAAACTCGGGAAGTCCTTCTTAGTTCAGGCCTTGTTCAAGGCCTTCTTAAAATTTTTGTTTTGATTCAATACTAATAAAGAATGCTTCACAAAATGCCCTGGCTCTTTCGCATAAAAGATACGATACACATTCCATACACCCTTCTATGAGAAGTGAGAAGAGAAGGAGAACAGAAAGCCTGCATCGGAATTACAACGCGTGTAAAAAAGATATGAGTATGGGAATGGAGCGAGCAGGCCTTGTACATCCAACAGAATGACTATAGAGGCATTCTAGACGGCATCCTTACTACTTCTTTTTCCCGCTGGGTACGTACGAATCTCTATGTATGCGCTGCAGATCTCTTATCTTAAGTCCCATTGGATATTCCCAATAATCTGACCAAATTAAGCAGACACAAAACACTAAAGTGTAAGTGACATTAAGTTAATTTTATTTATATGTGTGTGTATTGGACTGTGAGTTTGTTGAATGTGGCAGTGTTTGTGTGAATTGGGGTTTGGAGTGTTATTTCTGTGTACATTTAAGTTAATACTACTTCTCTGTACGTTTTTTATACATACTTTGTTTTTCTTTTTATTTATTTATTTTTTGTCTTCTTCTTTTGGATGTGTGATGTTGAAAAATGGTTAACAAAATATATGCAAAAAGAAGAAATAGCAAAAAAAGGTATAAAGTAAAAAACAAAATGAAAAGGAACTTCCTTCTTCGTACTCTACATAAATTTCCCCTGAGATCAATCAGCAAGAGAAGTTGCAAAACCAACAAAAAAAAAAAAGAAACGTAAAAATATTACAACAGATTATGACAAAGACATTAAGACTTTTTGTTGTTCTTAGCCACAGTAACTAATGAGGAAGTGTTTGGTAAAAAAAATTCAAAAAATTCTAATGTTTATTTGCACAGAACGGATGATTACATATACTTTTGACTAATAAGAGAAAATACATACATACATACATACATACATACATATGTACGTACATATGTGCATATACATATAATAAAGGGAATCTAAATAACCAAATTTGAATTGAATGTGCCGTACCTTGAATCATATTATTACTATTACTTAATAGAAAATATATATATGTATATATTTTCAATTATGATAAAACATTGCAGCCTCGCTTTGGACTGACTTTTTGTATTTGGTATCTTTTTTTTTCAAGGAAATGTGTATATTTTTTTTAAATTGATTTAACTTTAGCCATAAAACATTAAAATATACTGATTCTTTTCTGTTTGATCTACTTCCCAATTGTATTAGATACATATATACCCAGTGAAAAAGACGCTCCAAAGAATTCATGAAAATGTAGAATTGGGATCCGTAAGTAGTGCAAATTTGGATCATTTCTAATGATTTTTATATAGGCTTGTCATTGCAAGAAGTTCTCTGTTTCCTAATAACAGAATTGTAATCGATGCCAGAAAAAATTTCCTTTTTGCAGTTCTATAATAATATTTTCATCTAGGAAAAATGGTAAAAAGTTACCCATTTCAGCAATTTGTTTCTTTTATATGAATTTAGGAGCGAAACGTTGTTTTTATGTAAATTTCAGTAGATTAGGTACGGGTGGCAGTCAGACACCCGGACTCATTTAGACCGTTTTGGTCCATTCTGATATGCGGAGTCCCCACCGTCGAACGAACCAGAGCTCACTATAAAGCTACTAATACGTTGAAGTTCAACACTAGCAACGTCAGAAAGTTCCCTGAACTCAGGAATGCCCATTGTGGCCATTTTCTTTCTTGCAAGATGTTCTATGCTTTCCTCTTCATCCATATCCTGGCAGCTACGGCAAAAATCATTGTGTTCAACCCTTAGCCTTTGTGCATGCCTATCTATGAGACACTGTCCGGTTAGCACGGACACTAGAACCGAGATTTGTTTCCTATTCTTCAAAATTAAAGAATCCGTATTTTTCCTATTTAGGTGAGTCCATAACTGTCTTGTGATCACGCAATCATTTCTTGTGAACCACCTTCTATTTGATTCATCCTCTGTCCTGCGCCTAAGTCTGAGTTTGCAAGAGAGTAAGGGTAATATTCCAAATTCCAAATCCGGTGGAACCTGTAAGGTTGTCCCAATTCTAGCAAGCTCATCAGCCCTAGAGTTCCCCTGAAAGCCTCTATGGCCCGGGATACAGATGATCCTAATATCAAACTGCTCTGCCATCTCATTTAGAGATGACCGGCAGTCGAGGGCTGTTGTTCTTAGAAGCGGGGATTCGAGGGCCATAATAGCTGCTCGACTATCGCTGTATATGTTAAAGTTGTTGAAGCGACATTCACTTTCAACCAATCCGCAACTTCTCTTATGGCAAGGATATCTGCCTGAAAGACACTGCAGTGCTCCGAAATTCCCTTTGCAATACGAAGACATAAAGCCGCCGAAAAGACTCCATAACCCACACCTTATTGTGTTTTGGAGCCGTCCCTATAAAAGTCAACACTTTTTCTTCTACCTGGAGTTCCATTCATCCTCTGTGGATGGTATCCAGGTTTTATAAAGACGTTCGTGTAGGTTCCATTTCCGTTCTACAGAGAGATACATCGAAGACGGATTGCCGAGCACGTTGCCATCTCCTTCCCTACTAGGTCCAATGGCAGTAGATGAAGGAGCATCAACAGTGCATCCGTAGGAGTAGTGCGAAGAGCACTGGTTATATACAAGGATGCAAGTCTTCGCACTACTATAACTAGTAATTTTTAAATCAAAATTAGTTCATAAATTTCTTTAGAAAAAACGATTTTTAAAAGTATGGCGAGCATTTTCTAAAACTATAAACGAATTAAAAATTTTTATATGTTTAAAATGAATTTCTACTTGACTATCTGCATATTAAAAATATAAATTTTTTGAAAATTTACTTCCATAAATTTACTTCCAACTTTTTTTACTGGCTATTTACACAGATTAAAGTTAAACCTGTTCGCATTTCGTAAATGCGAAAAGTTACACATTTTGCTCATAAGTTATGATCTCATAATTTTTATAAAACTGATTATAAAAGTTTAAAACCTGCTTCAAATAACATGTTTGTTGTTGGCAGATGATGGAGAAGAATGCTGACCCAGCAAAAAAAGACGTGTGAAAAAATGAGTTCAAGCATGGGTTCTAATGATACTGGAGGTCATGCGTTCACATTTAAATAAACTGAAAACTGACTAATGAAAACTCGATGATTATAACTCATTTTTGCATGAGTGCGCAAAATTAATTCCCGCACTCTTTCCAACTTGCAGACATGTTCTTTGCAACTGATGTTGTTTTAACTTACTTAATCCTGGAAAACATGTTAATGTGATTATTTAATTTATTTGCATTTTGCATCTCTTTTTCGCTGGATATGTAATCCAATATTTTATACATATATGATCTTTTAGCAATATCGCCCGCGTTGTTAATGAGTTCAAAAACTACAGCTTTATTAAGATTTACGATGGCATTGAGAATACATTAGAAGAAACAACTGCTTAAGAAACCATTAAAACACTTAATTCACTATGAATGCGTTTATTTATTTAAGCCTTAAAGCTTATTGTTAAATCAATAGATGGATCAACAAAAATTCAAATAAATTAGGTTTTTTGTAGAGCAAAAGGTTCTCACAAGCTCTTTCTTCGGGGACCCCTTCAGAAATTTTAATAGTAGCACGGCCTACCGCAATGCGAAATATACGTTTTACATTTATTATACAAAAGCCATATTAATAGGTTAGGTTAGGTTAGGTTAGGAAAGGTGGTGCCTACCGCACCTCCACTCGGAGACCCAACTGGGTCCATTGTGATTCCCTTCTATTGCCCATTACTGGTAATATTTACCCCTCCCATTTTTAGCCAGAAGAAACCCTATTATCCGTCATTAAGCCACCGAATCCCCATGATGAAGCCCCTGATGTCCTCTAGTTTACACTTCCCGACATCGGTGATGCTTTCATGGAAACGTCTGCTCAGCCATCTAAGCCTATGACGTTGCAGCTTCGGGCAGTGACAGATAATATGTTCAATGGTTTCTGGTTCCTCTTCATCCCCGCACATCCTACAAAAATCCGGAGTACCAATTTCCCACATGCTGGTTCTTGCTCTAACCGAGCAGTGACCTGTCAACGCGCCTATCATAGTTCGCATCGCCTTCCTATCCATGTCCAGTAGTAGTTTAGATCTTCCTGAGTCTAGTTTTGGCCAAAAACCCCTCGAGACCCTACAATCCTCCCTACTACGCCATGAACTGTTGGTCCTGCTTTCCACCCAATTACTGAGTTCCTTATAGTAATGACCTATCGGTAATTTCACCGATCTGTCAGACATTCCCTCGTCTAACGCTGATCCTATTCTTGCCAGCTCATCGGCAATTTCATTCCCCTCAACACTGCTGTGACCAGGAACCCAACATAGTCTGACACTATAGTTATCCATAAGCAAGTTGAGGGCTTTCCTACAGTCACTAACAAGCTTCGATTTGACATTGTGTCCTTTCAAAGCTTTTAGCGCTGCCTGGCTGTCGACGTAGAAGGTTACCTTTTCACCTTCAGCCACATTTCCGGCCACCAGCTCCGTGGCCCTGAGGATCGCCAAGATCTCAGCCTGGAAAACACTGCATTCATTCGGCAGTCTAAAAGAACTACGAATGTTCGTTCCCAGGATATAGACACCAGCGCCTGTGCCTTCCCCCATTTTTGACCCGTCTGTAAAGACTGCCCTACCCTCATACAGCCTATCGGAATTGACCCAATGGTCCCTATCCGGAATTACCATTAAGGGTGTCTTACCAAAATCGATCTCAGCGACCTTATAGTCCGTAAACCCTGGGGTTACGGATTCCTGATCACCAAAACCTATCCTATTTAAGATCGATGTGTGACCTGATATTCCTGTCCTCACCAAACCTGTTTCTACAAGTCTAAGGAGACTTCTAGTCGCCGTCCCCACCAGAAAGTCCTCTATAGGAAGTAGATGAAGAATGACGTCCAAGGCAGCCTGAGGTGTGCTCCTCTGAGCACCTGTGATGCCCATCGAGGCACATCTCTGAACCTTAGCTAACAATCTCCTGTGACTTTCCTTCTTCAATGCCTCCCACCATACCAAACAACCATAAGAGATAACCGGCCTGACAACCGATGTGTAAATCCAATTTACCACCTTCGGTTGCAGACCCCAGTTCCTTCCTATGGAGTTCCTGCATGCATAGTAGGCATTGAGTCCTTTCCTTAGCCTTTCCTGCGTGTTCATTTTCCAAGAAAGCTTGCTATCTAGGTAAACACCCAGGTATTTAGCCCCCTCTGCTAGTCTCAGCTCCACCCCTCCCATCCTGGGTAATACAAAACTTTCTATTTTGTATCTCCTGGTAAAGAGGACTAGCTCAGTTTTCTCTGGGTTGACCCCTAGTCCTTTACTGCTAGCCCAGGAGGACAGATCGCCCAACGCCGACTGCATGATTTCACTGATAACGGGCAGAAACTTTCCCGTTACCAGTAAAACCACGTCATCCGCATATGCAACTATCTTCCGTCCGCTCCTATCAAAACGTATAAGAATTGCGTTCATCGCCAACAACCACAATAGAGGTGACAAAACTCCTCCCTGTGGTGTACCTCTTGTCACTAATCTCCTCAGGCGTTCTCTTCCCATACCTGAGTTGATAATTCTGCTTTTAAGCATGATAATTATCCACTCCACTAGAAATCCGTGAACCCTAAGGGTTTCCAGTGACTCCCTAATAGCCTGTATACTTATGTTGTTAAAGGCTCCCTCAATATCTAAGAATGCAGCCAGTGTGTATTCCTTGTGCTGCAGTCCTTTCTCTATAACACCAACCACGTCATGAAGCGCACTCTCAACAGATCTGCCTTTACGATAGGCATGTTGAGCGCCACTTATAACGTGGGTGTCAATTGTGTTCCTTAGATGCAGATCAATCAGTCTTTCTAATGTTTTCAAAAGAAACGACGAAAGACTGATTGGCCTGAAATCCTTCGGCTTTGAGTGGCTTGCCTTACCCGCTTTGGGTATGAAGATGACCCTAACCTCTCTCCAGCCTTTCGGTATAAACCTCCTGCTTAAGCAGATCTTAAAGATATGCACCAGAAACAGTTGTACGCGCTCTGGGACGTTCTGCAACATGGCCGGAAAAATACCATCTGGGCCCGGTGATTTATACGGTTCAAATGTATTTATTGCCCATATTGCTTTTTCCAACGTCACTATTTCGTCCACTGCTCCTTCTAATCCCGGTTCCAACCAGTAGTTAAAGTTAACCTCCGTCATTGTCTCTTCTCCTACTTCCCTACAGCCAGGAAAGTGAGTGTCCATCAAAACAGAAAGTGTCTCAGAGCTGGATTCCGTCCATGTGCCATCCAATCTTTGAATATTCCCAGGAGCCCTAGGGTCCTTTGACAATACTCGCCGAAACCTCGATAACTCATTAACGGAATCAATCTCCTCACAGTATTTCCTCCATGAGGCCCTCTTCGCCCTTTTGAGATCACCCTTGTACTTATTATACAATGCCTTATGATTGTCCCAGTCCTCACTCCTTCCTGTGAGCTTCGCCCTATTAAACAATCTTCTAACCGAGGACCTCAGATCTTTTAGATCATTGGTCCACCACGAAGGCTGCTTTCTTTTACCCGGGAAAACCACTGGACATGACTGTTCAAAGCAATCCCTACAAGTATTAGTGAAATATTCCACCTCCTCTTCCACTCCTCTTTGTGTATCCACACCCTGCGGAGCTTCCCTTGCCCTAATATCAACAGTGGCCCTATAGGTATCCCAGTCAGTCCTTCTTGGATTCCTATATGGCTCACGCCTTTCCCCTGAAAAATTTAGACTGAATGATATCCTACTGTGGTCCGAAAACGTACAGTCCTTATCTACCATCCAGTCCTCTACCAGGTTCCTATCTCTATTAGTTAGTGTTATGTCTATAACCTCTGCCCTATCCCTATTCCTGAACGTGGGTACGTTACCCCTGTTGCAAATAAACATATTGCTAGAAGTTATAAAATCAAACACCAACTCACCTCTTTTGTTAATGTTGCGGCTCCCCCACTGACTATGGTGCGCATTAGCGTCACAGCCGAGTACCAATGCAAGCCTTCTCGATCTTGCATACTCGGTCAGCTCCCGCACACCTGCCCCCGGTGGATCAACAGCATCATAGGGCATATAGACCGATGCAAGCACAATCCCCTGCTTACCCCTGGCTTCTCCATTAACGACCGTAAGGTCTCCTTTACTGAAAGAATTAAGTAAAGTTAATCCTTGCCCATCCCTTGCTAAAATGCAAGTTCTTACCTTATCCTCTGTGACAGGGACATATAATGTGTAGCCTGTGACTCCTAAGCCGCAAACCCTATTTTTATTAATCCAGGGTTCTTGGATAAGAGCCACGTCTACTCGCGACTTGTTGAGGTGCACTACTAGCTCGGCCGAGGCTGCCTCACTGTGGTGCAGGTTTATCTGCACCACCCGCAGCCTTCTTGAGACCATCTGATTTAGTAAATCTAAATCTGACAGTCCCCAAGCCGAACCTCACAACACCCCCCAACAACTGTAGTCTCTTTAGAGACTCCTGATCCACGGCAAACCGAAGATCTTTACCCGCGTTCTCTTTACAAGCCATTGAAGCCAAAGGCTTCCATTGGTTTGTCCTGAGAGGCGAGTTCTGAGCCTCCAGTACCGACAAAATGGTTTCCATCGATCTAACGGGTGGTGGAAACCACGCTGTCACCACTGCCCGGAGAGGCAGATCTGAGGCTAAAATTACCTCCAGCTTCGCCTCCGGGCGAAGGTTGCCACACCTGTCAACGACGGTTTTAAGGAAATCAAATGATTTCCTATTGCCGCAGTTAACAAGCTTGACACCCCTCTCCCAGTCCGCGCCACGGAATTGTAATTCCTCCTCTTTTTCTACCCCTGCTAGGCCGATTTCATCGATGAGCCTACCTTCCACCAGCTGCCACAGTTCAGGATTAATCCTACCATCCGGATCATTCCTATCTATGACAGCCACCCGAAGGTCACCTTCCTGGCTCGTCGACTTCTTCACTTTCTTTGAAGTGGAGGGTATGTCATCGCCAGATCTGACTCTCTTCGATGACTCCTTTCGGGGGTCCCTGAGAGAGACAGCTGGTTTGACATCCCTCCCCTTACTACCTGGCTGTGCCTTGTCAGCCTCAGCCATCGAGGACCTGATGGCCTTGGCAAACAATGCACTGCCAGACTCCTTGTTCTTTATTTTGTTTTTGGAGCTGGATGTGCCCGTCGATATTGCCTCTACACCCTTGCGAGTTGTAGCCTGGACTCCATCCACACTCACATCCTTCTCCAAAGGAGATGATCTGCCCAGGAGAACACTGACAGGGCCATAAATTCTTTCGAACTTCTTAACGTCCTGCCTGTGCTTCCTGACCAGATGTCTCTCCTTTGCCGTGTACAGTCCCGGATCTCTCTTGGCCATCTTATCCAGATAGTCCAGAGATTTCCTAGTACCGCTTTTGGCCTTATCCAATTTTGTCCGACCCTCCTTACCCATATATCCTGGCAAGGCGTCCTGTCGGACAATTTTGTTTGAGGAAGATGAATGACCCTCCTTACCCACTGAGCCACTCATCTGCTTAGGTCCAGATTCCAAGAGGTCTGCCCCTGAAGTCGGACGGCTAGTTGAAATCAGTGTGATTTCCCTCTCGTCCTCCGACCCCAGTGACAGATCCCCCAGCTTCTCACTGACCCCTGCAGCTGAGTTACCCGATGGAGCATTGAGTTCATCAACCTCCTCCATTTCTTTGAGTAACTGACTCTCCTGCGTGAGCAAATTTTCATGCACGAGAGTCAGCAACTCGTCTCCCCCCGACGTATCGTCCGTGAAGTCCACGTCATCGTCCTTAAGAATTTTTTGATTTGAAGTGTCTATTTTGATTCCCACGAGTAGGCCAGTAAATGAGAGGACCATCCGCGCAATGACGGCGTGCGCGGACTAGGCAAATTGTCTACAACCAACCCGTGCCATGGGCGTTGGAGGAGGGTTACTGCTAGCGACTAATTTTGTTTATCCACTAAATTAGCCATTCAGATCATCGGCACAGCCCCCTACCACCTTGACCTTAAAAAGTGTTTCTGTGTTCTAGTACTATACGACAGTAGGCATAACTATGTACCAGACACTTGTTGTAACCGGACAACCTTTAGTATGCATGCCTTTATAGTTACTGCCCTTAATTCAGGCAATCACAGTAGTCCCTGAAGCAAGGACAGTAACCACAGCTTGCACTTAAGCCACCACATCACGACAAGATATTATTAATAAATCTTATTAATATTAACTTTTGAGGAATCACAACAATATTTGTTTAGCTCTTCGCGGACCCCTTGGAATTTTCATACGGACCCCCATTTGAGAACCGTTGCTTTAAGTGAACTAAATTGCATTTGAAATATTTTAAACAACCGAGACATTTATTTTTTTGTAAAAAGCTTGTGGTCATAAAATTTAATAAAAATAAACAAGACAAAACTTAACGCAATAAAATTTTCAATAAACTTTAAACATCAGTAATAGTTGATGCTAAAAGCCATATGTCGACATGATTGCGTACAGACAGTTTTTTTTTAACCAAAGACTAATAAAATTTGCCTTTTCTTTTTGAAACTGCGTCCTAAATGTACTTTCGGTTTTTTATTTTACTTTTATTTCCAGAAAAGATGATGGTATTTAGGGAAGTATCTATCGAGTGTTCTTATTCGCTTAAATGTGCTCAGTTTTATTCCAAATTGGATACATTTTGTTCGCTGATATTGATTTTTATAGGAAAAATAATAAAAAATACAGATATAAAAAATTCTATTTATGCTTATGTAATGAAAGTTACATGATAATCGGTAATTACTTTACAAATTTCGACTAAAGCAAAAAAAAAAAAAAAAAAACACATTAATAAGACAAGCTTTTTATTTATCATTGTTATTACAATAAACAATAAAATATGGGCCTAGATTTTCAAATAAAACTCGTTGCCCCGTCAGATCTAAATAACGAAATTTTATTCATTGACTATATTTCTTCAACGTCTACGGATGTAATCGGGGCAGAGTCCGTCACAAATAGCCAAACCAAACTTTTATTGAAAGTAACGTCTGTAACAACTGCCTAGTTAATAAGAAAAATTTATACTCTACATGGATAGAACATTTGAAATGAGATTTAGATGGTGAAAAATAAAAATAAAAATTTTGACCATAAAAAAATAAATTCTATAAAGTATTAAACTATGCCCTAAAAGAGTAAAATATGCTCTCAAAATTCAAAAAAAAAAAAAAAATTCTAAAAATATGCGTGTAAAGCGGAAATATGCAAAAACATGTTTTAAAGGGTAAAATATGCAAAAATAAGCATCATAAAAACTTCTGAAACTTCTTATCTCCGCATTACCCCTTCACACGAGAAAAAACATGCAATTGCATATTTGAGGTTTCCCTGGTTATAAGTTAATCTTTCTTATGTAAGAATATAATTTAAATGTAATTTATTACAGAAGTTCTTAATCAAATTTTATTTAATAATACCTAAGTATGTATTTATAACTTATTCACCCTTATCGGGAATAAAAGTTCACGTGAAAAGTGTTCCCTGTTCCCTAAAATTGTGATCGCCAATGTTTGCGTTGTTGTTGTGTCAGTATACTATTTTCTAATTTTGTTCACCATTTTTTTGTTCACGGGAAATATTTCACGTGAACAAAATGTTCGTCTTTTATTCGCGATAAGGGTGATTATGTTTGCATAATAACATTTTCTAATTAAAGTCTTAAGCAGAAAAGTCTTAGACAAACAAAGCCTAATCGAATCACAAATAGAGGAAAAAAGTGTTGGAACAAAATAATTAAAAATTCATTAAAATGGGCCTGTAGCAAACCTAATTAAATATAGATAATTAAAAGTAACAAAAAATAAGCAATTCAATAAACATGTGCATGATTATTAAAGAATAAAAAAACACAACGGCAAGACTTTTGTAAATCACTGATGTTAAATTTGGACTTTCATTACATAAAAAGCTTTCAACAAATTGGAGTGCGATGAATTAAAACAATTCACATATTTAATTTGTATTGAAAAATATGTATGTTTGAATACTTATGAGGCTGAAGTTTGCACCAATTGACACCACATACAGTGGACCAAACACAACAACCTTGATGATGAAGTTGTGGCGTCCTTTAAAAACAGCATGTGGTTCCGTTCTGCTAGTGTTTGTTCTTTTCAAATTATCACATGTAATTTGGCCTACAGAATGGCACGAACTTCAGCCTAATCGAATACTAAAGAGAAAAATTCTTCAAGTTTATTTAATTTGCAAAAGTCTCGTTTTCGCTAAGCTATGAGATTTCGAAGACAACTGTTCAGTTAATATAGACTATAATTTGTAGTCTATTATTAAATAGTTCTGTAATATAAAATCAATAGAATAGATTGACCCAAACAGTGATGATTGAGTTATTTTTAAATGTTGATCTCTTTGTGGTATAATTTATTTATTATGTTAACACTAAACAGCAAAATACAGCCTTAGCATGTATTGAAACTCATTTATTTTTGTTTTTTGGTATACAAATTATCCCCCGTGTTAAGTAAGTTTTTGACGTTTTGTTTTCGAATCCCGCTGGAAACTGTAATTTCTTTTCTTACGTGGGTCTAGTTTGTTCTTCTCTATAAATTGAACGGATGTGCGATTTATATTGTTGCTGTAACATTAAAATGAAAAATGTTTTCTTCCCTTAATTTTACGGTTATAAGCAGCAATTCGAATGAAATCATGTGTCAATTTAATGTCGCTTTAAAGTTTAAACTAAACATGTAATTTACGACAGTATTGATATATTTTAGACGAACATATAAAATACATATATACATACATATGTAAATACTCGGTATGTATAGGTATATCTAATTTGTGTTTATGGTTGGATGATATTTAACAATGAGTAACTTTGCAATAAAATTGGCATAGCAAATGTAAGACTGTCAAGCAAACGGCCTTCTGGATTTTGTATTGGCAACATCGAACGGCCATTGGTAGCATTAGATGATTAGGTTTAGGTCTGTTTAAAATAGTCCACAGGAAGAATAATTCTTAGCTTTAACTGATACAGTCGAACTTCCATAACTCGAACTTCTCTAACTCGAACTAATTTGGTTAGCAGTAGCGTTAAAAGAACAAATCACATACAGTTCTGTAACTCGAAGTCTCCGTAAGTCGAAGTTTTTTTTTGGGATAATGGTGATTCGAGTTATGGAAGTTCGACTGTATATGTATTATTTATGCCTTAGGAGCTTAGCCTGCTTGTTTATTTGTTGATTAGAAATAAACCTTATTTAAATGTTCATGATTTAATAGTAATAATATACGAGTATAAAAATATTTATACAATAAAACAGTCCCATTACGTGGCCCATAAAAAAGTAGGGGAGAAAAGAAACTCTTTTAAATTTTTTTATTTAATTTCTGTAAGAAAATAATGCACAAATAAGTCAGTCCGTTAATTGTCCACATTAAAGCTTTAGTGTGTCACATATTTTCGAGAAATAATGCAAAACGTTTTTCGCTTCGCATGTTGCAAGAATAAAAACACTCGTTTTTTGTGTTACATGGCAAAATTCCTAAATTATTTAGCCACGAAAATATATGCCTTCCCATTTGTAAGTGTTTGGTGCAAATGTGCGGATATTTAGGAAACAAAGTGGCCAACAACAAACATATGTATGTGTTGTACAAGGTGTACTAAAATCTGCGTATGACTTTTCCACTTGTACGCTCTGAAATCAGTTTGTTTGGCTGTGCTTTCCTCGTAATGGGTATGATATTTGGTTTTGTTGGTCAAAGAGTAAAATCAGTAGAAATATTCTACTTAAACATGCCACCAACAACCACAGGATATTTGACCACCACTATCATACAATGCACATACATATACATATATGTACATACTAGGGATGCCAAACGGGAAATCCCGATCCCGGAAATCCCGGGATTTTCGGGATTTGGCAAATCCCGAATCCCGGGATTTGTAAGATTCAATCCCGGGATTTCTTTTTCGGGATTTCTTAGCAATTTTTATATAAAAAACTTAATAGATTAAAATTTTCGTTGATTTTATGGTATTTTTTTATAATATTTAAAAGTCCCATACAATTTTATACGTGCAGTTTTAACAATTTAATGACTACTCGAGGCATATTTCTTATAAATTAACAACAAGTGCAAAATAAATTAACTACTTTCTCCATGAGAAATGTTGCCCGGGGAATAATTTCAAACAGTAGCAAATAATAGGGGAAAAAAAATTATGGAAAAGGGAGACATTTCTTGCGGAAATTTATTCATAATTGCAGTGTATAACTCTGTATATCGACTACTCAACCCTTATCCACTTTTCGGTAACAATTGAGTACTACTGACAGCTCCTTACAATTGAAGTAGAAAATAAAAAGTCGTAAAACGAGAAATATTTACAGAATAATGCGTACTATTTTGTCTAAAAAATTGCTCTAGTGTGAATGTATGTTTTTTTACATTGCAGTTCAAAATTATTTTCGTTAGACCGTTTAGGTCGTTTTTGACACAAACCTATGACCTATTTAAATTACATGGGTTTGAAAAAAGGTTTGTGTCAAAAATGACCGACTGAATGACTTCGACTCAATTATAGTTTTATTCGAGTTGCAGAGTAGAAGGACAGCACACTAATAAACCATACTCCTCTTAGCGAACTTAGGACTACATATGTATCTGTTGATTTTGCAGAAAACAACTTATGTATGAATTTAAAATTTTTCAGTAGAAGAAAAATACTGTTCAAGTGCTCAGGCAAACTTTTAGTGGCATATTCATAAAAAATATATTAGGCTTATTAAGCGCTTATCTTTCTTTGGGAAATTTGTCAAATAAACCTGTAATAAACCTAAATTTTTTTATGAATACGGCGGTTAATGTATGTGCCTACAAAAATGTGATCATTAGACGTAATTTATAGAATTTGATTAGAATTGTGTATACATTTCTTTTAATTTTTCGACATGTTCAGCCTTATTATCGTTGTCATAGTAGTGACGAAATCGATTAAAAAAATAGGCAATGCCTGGTATATGTAACAACCGTAATGGCTACTTGTTGGTCAATCGCAATTAAAAAAACTTTAATAGATATATTTAAAAAAACAATAATGTTTTTGCAGCTTATTTGTATGAAAGTGCATCTAAAATTTTCGTAAATCAACTTAAGCGATAGTGCTAAAAGTCCACAGATATGTACATTCGTTTTGATTTAGATTATAGAAAAACATTTATATTGAAAGCAAAAACAAGTTTTCATATTTAGATATTGTTTTCAGTATAAATTCTCTAACATCAACTTAAAAATAGATGACAAAAATTCGATTTTTATTTCATACTAGTATTAAAATATTGTTAACTTTAAGGACAAATGTTTAATAAAAACTTTTAAAATGCATAAAATTTGTTATTAAAGTAATATTTATTAAAAAAAATTATTTATTTTACCAAAAAATTTTAGAAATCTCGATAATCCCGGAATCCCGGGATCCCGAAAATCCCGCGATCCCGAATACCCCGGGATTTTCGGGATCGGGATTTATAAATCCCGAATCCCGGGATTTCTAAAAATCGATCCCGATTGGCATCCCTAGTACATACATACTCGTATATGAAGAGGAAGTACATATGTATGTATGTATGTCAAGAAGCACCTTTACGCACACATCTACAGGATTGTGTTTTTAATTTTTTTCTCACCTGCCTGCAGAAGTTCTAACGACGATACTTTAATACAAACTTTACACAGAAATACAAATGTGTGTGTATGCAAACCCCACTTTTTTTTTTTTTTTAGCCGGACTATGTGACAACACAATATCTATTTGCACATTATTTCTGTTTTGGTTTCCCTTCTTGCTCGAGGTGTACTGGTAGAGGTGATTTAAGTTGTTGGATAAAGTCATTGTAGAGAAAAGTACACAGCATATTAAAATGGGGATTAAAAGCCAAAAAAAAAAAAAAAAAAGAGAAAAGAGCTGCAATTCTTGTTTGTAATAAAACATAAAAACAAAAGTTGTGTAGGTATGTGCTCGTTGTTATCATTGTTTTTTTTTTTTAGTGGCAGCTACATACATTGAACTTTTGGTGTAGTGTGCAGTAAGTTTTTGTTAGTGGTACGAGTGTTTTATACCTATCTCGGTTATCTTGTTTCGGTTTCAAGGGTCTATCTACTGTTCTTTAACATTTGCAGCCGATTTTTTTGGCCTAGTTAACACCTTTTTCCCTAAAGTCCGCTTTTGTCATTCCTCCTCGTTAATAAATCTTTTATATTTGACATTGTATGAGTAGCGATATTTAAAAAAATAAAAGTGTAAATAAAATGTGAAAATATACCTGTCTTATAATTCGCTTTATAATACATCGCACTCTATCGACCCAAAACTTATGTGAAATATTAAAATAATAAATTTATACATTGTTTCAAAGATCGGTCGGTAGGTAGTCATGGCGAAATGTCAAAGTGCAAGTATTGATTTGAAAATAAAATGTGAAGTCGACAAAAAATTTAAAAAAGATGTGGCGTACTGAAAGTAGTGGCAAATTACGGCACTCATCGAACGAAATTACGGAATATTTCAATAGATTTTATATGGAAATATTTTTAAATTTCGAATCGTATCGAATGCCGTAATTTGCCCCCAGATATTTAAGTGATTCTAGTCATCTGATCGGGAGTGTATACATGTGTAGATTTTGATTTTAAATTAATTGGTGAAATGGGCAAACGATTTAAAACTTAACTGCCACATTCATAAAAATATTATAGGTTTATTACAGGTTTATTTGACAAATATTTTTTTGAGTCCTAATTTACACTCAGCAAGTATTATTGCTAAGCTGATTAGTTTTTTAGGAGAGAGAGAGAGAGAGAGAGACGAGGGGAAAAGAAAAGTTTATGTTCTCCTCGTCTCTCTCTCTCTCTCTCTCCGACAAACTAATCAGCTTAGCAATAAGACTTGCTTAGTTTAAATTAGGACTTATTTTTTTATTTCAATATTTTTTCATACAATTCATGTTAGAATAAGTTCCGCAAAGCTTAAAAGCTTGTCTGCTTAAGAAATAGTTAGTGTAGTTTATGCAAATGAAAGATTAAACTTTTATGAAAAATATTCTATAAAAACAGTCTGAGTTAATTTTTTTCAAAGCTGAATCAATGACTCATAGAGGGTGTAGAAAGCTCATGAACCCGGCCCGTTGTATTTCGTGAGTGTTTTTGGTGTTGGGTAAATTGCATTTGCTAAGACCAACTCCAACTTCTTATTTGTTTTCTGCACTTTAAGTGTGGCAGGTATTTTCATGTTGTATCTGCGTACGGTTTCGTTTTTGTCTTCATTTGTTTTAGTGTGTAGTTTAGTGTTTTTATGTTTGGTTTTAATCTCTTACACCTCAAGTGCATTTTTTTTATCTGTTATTTCTTTTTATAAATTATGACCTGATGCCATTGCTTTTGAGAGAATCTAGTGGTTAAATACAATAGTTTGAAGCGAACTTTACGTAAGAAGTCCATTTAAAGTTTAAATGTAAAAACTGCGGTGTTAAGTTTTCTTATTAACCACAAAATGTACAAAAGAAGCATGTCAAATAAAAGATAAAGTAAGAATTCTTTTATTTACTTTTTTATGTTTAAATAAAACTACACTCAAAAAAAAATTAACTAAAACCTTGGAAAATTTTCTAAATTTGAATAAAAAAAAGTTGTCGTATGGCGCCAAAGCTGTTTTTTACTTGAAAGCAGTAAAATATTTACTAAATTTCTAGTTCATTAATGAACTAGTTTATAGTAATTATATTTTCATATTTAAATAAAATTTTCCTAAAATTAAGTAAAATTTTCCCATAAAATTCGGAGCTTTGCAAAAAATTTTTCTCGTCTTTGATCTCAAATTTAGTAAATTTTCCAATTTTTTGTGTCTTTAATTCTGGTACTTATTTTTATTTTTAATTAAATTCTATACCAAATGATATGTTATTTATTATATCTTCATATTATATTCTTATTTAATTTACCATACATACATATTAATTCCAAGTATTGAACCAGCAACCTTCTGATTGATAGGCAAGCAAGCACTCTAAGCAATTGCCTAACAAGGCAATAAATAATAAAATTTTATTTTATTTACAAAAAAATAAATTTCAAGTTCAAATATTCCTTGAAAATATGAAAAATTTACTTACTCCCTGGCTCACGATGTCGACAAGAAATTTTCGTTCTCCTACAAATTTTCTTATTTTGAAAAATAAGTGATTTCAAATCACGAACAGTTTTAAAATCACGCAAGCGACTTTTTTGTGTTCTCAAAATAACGGGATTTTAATCTTTAGTATTGATTTTCCTTGTTCTCGGTCACGAGCTGAAAGCTTTTATAGTGCTGCCACAGTAATTTCTTACTTATTGTTGCCGTTTTCTTTAATTTTTTACCTTGTGTGTATAAAATATTAACCAATTGAATTTCATAATTACTAAATATATTTAATTTATTTTTAAGAACATTTCCTCCTCCGCTCTCCCCCTTTCTAGAGGGTTAATGAACTCCAAAAAAATATTTGCCTTAATATTTTCTACAAAGTTACTGAACATATCCTACACATCAGAGGTAAAGAACATATAGTTCCGTATACCGATACGCTGCACGAACAGACTACAAGGGGGAAACTCCGCCCTAAAATTCTTATATGCTCTTTCAAAAAGCCGAAATTGTTGCACAGTGTTATTTGTAAAAATTGTAATGCAATGGCTAATTATTGCAAATCACAATCATAAATGTTTGCAATTTTAGTAGGTCATTAATACGGTCAAATATGCATTCAATTCTAATTATCAGCTTTTATAACACATGTTCTGACTAGGGTGATCGATTATTCGACTTTTTCCAGAAACCCGCTTTCGTATAGTTCGAGTATTTGAAATTATGAAAATCCCGGTTTCGGTGTTTTACAATTCAGGTAAACCCGGTCAACCGGTTTTTTTAAGTAAGAAAATTATTATACAAACGCTTTGATTTTAAATTGCTTTATAAAAAAAAAAGAGTTAACAGTTCATGTAAAACAATAAAAAATTAAAGTAAAACCTAAAAATTAACTTCATATACTTATGTATACTACATATACATATATAATGTATGTATATATGTATGTACATATGAATGTATGTAAAATATGAAGCAAAATGTCAACAAAACTTAAGCACTTTTTGCAAATGGATTTCGACATCCATTGCACACCATAAGGCCAATTGAATTCGCCTCTGCTACCACCTCATAAAATAGTTTCGCTTTAATTTCATGTTTCAGTAAGTGTTGCCATGCTGAAAAAACGCTTTGAACTTTTACAGTGAAAATAAAAATACTTAGGAAAATCAACAGAACACGTTGGTCTAAGTTTTAATATAGTAAAAACTAATTTTATTGCAAAATATACAAATCGAAAAGTATTCGACTCAGACGGTTTTTAAATTGTAAAAAACAGGACTATTCGAAATTCGAAAAATCAACTTTTTGAAAAAACCGACAACCCTATTGTGAAAAACCGGGTTTGAAAACCGGTTGAAAAACCGAGTCAATCACCCTAGTTTTGACACTCACATATCGCATAACATTTGCGATTGTGCCTTGAATTCTGCAAATCGCAATCGCAAGACTCTTGGCGAGTTCAAATCGCAAGACTAAACTGAAGTGAACTAATGAATTAAACTTTAAAGAAACTTTAACATTGTTAATAAATAAAACTAAATATAGAACAGGCTATAATGTTCGTAACGCTTTTTAAGCCAAATTACATGTGATAATTATTAATGAACAAATAACATCAAAGTTAGTTGTAAATATGCTGACAACAACACATAGTTGAACGAAACAGCCAGCCCTTTTTGGAGGCCACTAAACCTTCCTCATCAGCGTTCTTCTGTGTTTTGGTCCACTGTGTGTGGTGACAGTTGATGTAGATTTCTGCCCTATATACCAAACTTTATTGCAAATGGAATATGTGAATTGGTTTGATTCATCGCATTTCAATTTGCTCATGTGTTTTGTAATGAAGGCTCAAAGTTACCATCTCTATATTTAAAACAGTCTTACCATTGTCGTTTGTTCTTTACTAACTATGCACATGTTTGTTAATTTGCTTATTTTTGTTCTACTTAAGACAAACTTTTTTGGTTTGTTACTATTAAGTATATTTTTATTTAATTTTTGCCACAATCCAATGACGCTTAATTTTAGTTAATTTAATTATTATTTTTCGAACTGTATTTGTTTCTATATTCATATGAATTGAATAGGCTAATGTTCGTAACGCTTTTTAAGCCAAATTACATGTGATAATTATTCGAAAACGGCTGGCTGTTCCGTTCAACTATGTGTTGTTGTCAGAATATTTACAACTAACTTTGATGTTATTTCTTCATTAATAATTATCACATGTAATTTGGCTTAAAAAGCGATACGAACATTAGTCTGTTCTATTCATAAGAATATAGAAACAAATACAGTTCGAAAAATAATTAAATTAACTAAAACTAAATATGTTTTCTTTTGAGTTTAATCAAAATTAGTAATAGTTTCGTAAAATTTTTATTGTAAAATTATAAAATGTTTTCTAGTTTTGTTAATTTTATCTTTGCATTGTTTACTTTACACCGACGATTTCAACAAACAGCTGACCTAAATAATATGGCAAGACGCAAGCAAAACGCGTGTGAGTTTGGCGATTTGCAACTCGCATGCGATTTGAAAACCATGCGAGTGTCAGAACATACTCGTACCTGATTACCAACATGTTCAACAAATAGGGAAATATTTCATGTCGATAATTTTCAATGCTTATCTATAAAGTTTGTCTTTCAGATATGTTAAAAAAATTAATTTATACATACATATTTGTTTGTAATTTTAAATCACTTTTTTGTTTAAATTTCTGACATAATAATTTTATATTAGGGGTGATTTCAAGATCAAGTTGGTATATTTGGCTTTACCCCTATCTTCTAGCAAACGAATAAAGTGATTTTCAATCAAGCTTTTATCAAAGAGTAATAAACCTTGAGATATTTTTATATTTGAAAGTTATTTCCTCTTACGAGTATTTGCTAAAAACTTTTGCGTTTTTCATTATTTAATTTCTGTTTGTTTTACCACTTGTCAATATATACAATATACTCTTTCATATATATTTGGAATTGTAAAAATATTTTATGTTGCATTAAGGGAAATGAGAAGAATTATTGATTTCAAATTACAAACTTTATTTGCTTTGTTACAAAATATTACGAAAAAACTTTTTCTCTCTATGCGAAAATTTGTTTCTTTATTTCTTTTTTAACTAAAAGTTTAAAGGTTCTTACATTTGCTTGTCACGAAAAAAAAACAAAAGTTAATACAAAAAAAAAAGAAAATATTAAAATGGGTGAGGGAGGGAGTGAGGGACTCAGTTCGGTTACAATTACTAAAATAGACAGTAGCTTATGATACTCGTAGCTTTAAAGGAAAACGCTTGTATGAAATTAAATTTTCAAGCTGAAGTTCTGTATTTATTAATTTTTTTTCCAAGTTTTACTTTATTTTATTAATTTTTTAATTATTGAACTTAAAACTTCAGAAAAACATTCATAGTAAATCATAAAATAAATCTCAATTCGAATAAAACAATTATTGTTTGCAACTACAATTTATCCTTGTAAACATCATGTTATTTGCGGGAAAAAACAAAAAGTGCTGACATGTAATGGAATGTAAAAGTTTTATTGTAAAATTGTTTTTCTATTGAAAATTGCCTTTAGTTATGAGTTGGCTGAAATGGCTGAAATGGCCGTGGTAATAAATCAATATAATCACAAAAGAAAAGAGAGGACGCCAAAAGTCTTCGAAAAGCAACTGGATGGAAGGGAGGGATAAATAGGTTCAAGTTCATAGTTACAAATAAAAAGAAACTTGGAAAAACATATAAAACTTTGAGAGAAAAAGCCGAAATTTTGTAAACATATTTTAGTGCTAAGACTTTCAACTTTATCACCTTTAGGCGAAAAAAATCTATTTTTTTGTGCTTCTTTATTTCTGAATATCAGTACAAGTTTGCATAAAAAATTATGCAAATTTTTTTGTATGATTTTTATGTTGCTTTTACGAGTTGCAACAAGGAACACAGGTTATGATTCTGGTCACGTATTGTATATAAGTGATGAAATGCTTGTAAAAAAATTAATCATATTTTGTTTCCATACGAATTGATAATCAAAGTTAGTTTGTTTTGCTCCAAAGGCGTTAACATATTTGCGAATTAAATTTATTTTGCAATCACTAAAATAAATTCAGTAAAGTGCGACTTTGACTCGCGCACGAAGGGTTCCGTACGTTGGGCTTTGAGCATTTTTTAATACAGTGTTTTTTACGTTTTTTCAGCTGAAATAGTGTTTTTTTTATTATTTTTCTCTTTTTTCTCGTTTTAACGATTTTTTAAATTTTGGCGATTTTTTTTAATTTTGGCGATTTTTTTTTTAATTTTGACAATTTTTTTCATTTTGGCGATTTTTTTTTTCATTTTGGCGGTTTTTTTCATTTTGGCGATTTTTTTTTCATTTTGGCGATTTTTTCATTTAGGCGATTTTTTTTTCATTTTGGCGATTTTTTCATTTTGGCGATTTTTTCGGTTTTTCGCGATTTATTTTCGATTTAGAAATTTTTTTTAATTTGGTGCTTTTTTTCGTTTTGCCAATTTTTTTTTTTTGATTTTAACGATTTTTTTTTCGGTTTGGCGATTTTATAATTTTGAGATTTTTTTGTTTTACCGTTTTTGAAAATTTCAGGAAGTTTGCTCTTACGGTTTCCAAGATACAGCAAGTTTTCAAAATTACATAGTCGAAATTACATTAACTGATGGTACACCCTTTAATTAATTTTTTTTAAATTTTAGTGTTAGTTGTTGTACTCTGTATAAAAATACGCGAACTTTACAAATTTCAAGTGCATATACATACAATTGTGTGTATATTAGATAGGATTTTAAAATTTTTCGTTGCTCGTTTTGGCACACCCTTTAATTTCCAACTCTCATGTATTTGTTGTTGTAGCAGCCAAGGGTCCCATTATATGTATGTATATTACATGGGATTTTAAAATTTTTCGTTGCTCGTTTTGGCACACCCTTTAATTTCCAACTCTCATGTATTTGTTGTTGTAGCGGCCAAGGGTCCCATGTAATATACATACATACATACAATTGTATGTATATTACATGGGATTTTAAAATTTTTCGTTGCTCGTTTTGGCACACCCTTTAATTTCCAACTCTCATGTATTTGTTGTTGTAGCGGCCAAGGGTCCCATGTAATATACATACATACAATTGTATGTATATTACATGGGATTTTAACATTTTTCGTTGCTCGTTTTGGCACACCCTTTAATTTCCAACTCTCATGTATTTGTTGTTGTAGCGGCCAAGGGTCTACACACTCTGTCCAAATTTCAGGTCCGTAGCTCTTACGGTTCTCGAGAAAATACCCTGTGACGGACAGACGGACAGACGGACAGACGGACAGACGGCCAGACGGCCAGACGGACAGACGGACAGCGTAGCGAAAACAATAGGGTTCCTTTTTCACCTTTGGTGTACGGAACCCTAAAAAGGTTAACACAAGTACAAGGTTAACCCATTTTTCGCCGCACCAAGTTCCTGTCGACCGATTTTAATAAAATTTTATCTAGAACGTATTCTGATGCTAATTAAGAAAATTCCAAACTTTGGACTAAGTGGCTTTTTCTGTTTCCTAGAAAATTGGTGGTAATTATAATCACCATTGGCGGAATATGTATAGAGTATAAAATTTTTCAAGGGTAATTAAAAAGCATTTTATTTAATAACAAAAATTATCTATTGTGGTAAGTTTCAAAACATTTTGTATTCAAGTGCACCTCGCACCTTTTACACATGAATGGGATGTGGCTGTGGCATTGAATTCACCGATGTGTTTTGCCTTCCTCTTGTCTTACCATAGCGTGTTGAGACCCTGTTGCACGCTTTGGTCTTGACACCTCTGTTTCCATTTGTTTTTCCTCTTTATCCTTGCAAGCCAGAAGAGCTCTAGCAATTCCTTGTCGGAATTCTAGTTGCGTTTTTCCTCGAACTTTTCCAATCCTGAACAACTTCCAGGCATGTACAACGGCCGAGTCCACAGCTTTTTGAAAAAAGAGGCCACCAACACTTCTTGCCTCTAACATTTATACGGTAGTTGGATATGACATTATCTGCAATATCTACTCCCCCCTTATGTAAGTTATAATTTTGTATCATGTTAGGCTCTTCAACACTGATATACTTATGGCATTTACGTCGGGCAGTTGTATCGAAATTAGTTGCAATGTTACAATCGCATTATCATGTCAAGTTACAATCAAAATTTCATTTGCGCGATTAAACATAAAATCGTACTCTCCTTTTTTTAAACGTTTGTCGTTTTTGATTACCAAATTAGCTGGCAGTCTGTTTTTGCGCACTGTGCAGGTTGCATTAAATTTCCTCTCAGACAATAGACACAATAAGTGGAAGGAGGTAAAAAAAAATCCCAAAATAAACAAAATGGCGTTCAGGGTGCTTCACATTTTCGAGCAAACGTGAGCTCCAAGGCCGATTTCTCTGCTATAAACCTCCTCAGGGCCAGCTGTATAATATAGTATACAGCAATTCAGATGAAGGCAGAACCCACAACTTGAAGCCGAAACGAATAAGTTTATTTCTAATATACATTTTGCTTGAATGCCTTCCAAAGTATGGTACCATCTGTTCGAAAATTGAGAAGTTCTCACTTTGAAATTCCAAATTATATAAACGTTTTATTTAATCCAACAAGTAAAGGTCTTATTTTGCCCAAGCGGTCATTTTTGTCTAACTCGTCATTATATTCAAAACGTGTCGTGGCACAATTGGGACACCTAGATCTGGATGCTGGCTCCAATAGTTTTCATATTGTGGAACGGTGTGATAGCCAGTTAATATCAAAAATCCGATGAAACGCTGCAAGAGTTGAAATGTGCATATACTCACTGTACTGTGTATATACTGTACTGTAAATATACTGTACTATATATCAACAGCCACTTCACCTATTGCACTGTTTTCTTGACCACCAACGATAGTTTCATCAATATCTTCTTCATCGCTGACAACACCAACCTTAGGCGGAATATACATAACATTTCGGGCATTATAAACTAATGCCAAAATGTTTCCAAATACTTTCAAAATTCTCAAGAATCGTTTTCATAAACCGTTATCATAGCAATAACATACCATGTTCTATTTCTGATAGCAAAGCATACTAAATATATAAGTAAATATACATAAATGTTGTAAGGTGTATGTACACGTTTTTCGCCAATGGTGATTATAATCACCACAATATTCATCATTAATTTTTACATTATATATGATTAATATTTTAGGTATATAGGATAAAAAAGGGGTAAGGAAACGTTAAATTTTATAATTATAGGCGTAATTGAAAGATATAATAAAATCTGGGTACTTTATCTCCATGTTTTCCGATTGCCTTTACTTACTACTTTCTAAAATTCCATAAAATAAATAATTTATGTAACGAAAGGAACTAAACTGAGAAATAAATAAAGGAACCAGGTCCTAAATAACTTCTTAAATAAACTATATTGAATAAAAAATATTTTATTTGTCAGTTATGGGTAGTTAAAGTGCTGGTAATTATAATCACCATTCGGCGAAAAATGGGTTAAACAAAGTTATTCAATCATTTTGCATTGTAAAATGAAAAGCGCATTAGAAGATAAAATATAAACAATAATTTAAAGCTGTGAATAGAAATTTATTAAAAATTATATAAAAACTATTGAAAACAAATCTGTGGCAATAAGGAAAAAGTGCTTAAGTCATAGTTTACTGCTTTGCAGGAGAGCAATTTTAAGCGTTCAAGTCGATTTTTAAAAATGTATTTCTTTTACAGTTAAATTGTGAAATTCTCTGTTAACTTTTATTTTTTTTTAAGCAAACATCCTTCTATACACTATAAGTAATACATTTAAGTTGAAATATACAAAAGTATAACCTAAATTAAGCTGTTATTCCAAATGAGATTGGAAGTCTAAAAAAGGTAAGTCGCAAGTCATAGTGCTATAACTTCCTGAAAAATCACACAAATTAATTGAGATTTTGACCAGGGGTACTTTCAAATATGCAGATTAAACTTAAACCCTTTTGCCTTTTAGCCACAGAAATTTTAAAATGCTTTACAAAACGACTTTCGCAATCACGTCATATTTTTACTATCGTGCCTAAATCATACATACCTGAATAATAAAAAAAGCACATGAACATTTTTTTTTCAATAAGTAACTTTTCCCTATAAGCTGTATCTAGAAAAACTAAAATCGTTTATAACTAAAAGATTTTTAGATTAAAGGCTATTAGCGAGTTTTTTTTATTCATCATTTTATGCAAAATCTATTCATATACATACATACATACATATACTATATTCAAACAATTAAAGCATACTTTATCGCAGAACTCACAGCAGTTTCTACAACAGTAATTCTATTAAAATATACACAAAATTAAAAAAAAACACAAAATTGCTATATTTGGCTGTACCGAATCTTAAACACCCTTCATAGACCATAAAATGTATATATACATTAATGCCTCCATAATCCGGGAGAGAAAAAGTTGTAAATTTCTTTTCTTTTTCCATTGATTTCATTTTTTCCTATCCGGGATTGCAAGCATATTCTAATTTTTTTTGAAGAGAAGTAACACTCGGGCAACAAATGCCTACTACTATTGCTAGGTGCTACCTTCTTTAGGAAAGGGATAGTGATAGAGAAGTCAGGTAGGTGGCGAAGGAAGATATATAGGCAAGCTTCCTTCAATCTCTTAAAACCCTGAATTTTTTTAACGTTTTTTTTTAATAATGCAGTGTTACAGCGCCTCTGGTGTCAATGAGGCATATTAAATTTTCGAAGCTGTCTTTAGTAGCCATTTTATTGGTTATTTTACTTCGCCGATACTCTGATACACAATACCAACAAATGAGGGTGCTCTGATGTTACATTAGCATTAGTATCCATTGAAGCCGGTGTAGTTCAGTGACCAGTGTCTATGCCTTCATCACTTAAACTTTCCTACAACAACTGATACAAAGAGACACTAATGCACATCAGAAAAATACTTGGTGTTATTATTTAATGACTGTTGGATACCGGGCTCGAACCCAGGACCTTCGGCTTTGTCGTCAACGTGCTAACTACTTCAGCCTTTGTACGATCACCATTATTTTAATTTAATACAAAATTTTAATTTCACCAAAAAGCTTTGTTTTTTACTTCATGTCGCTTACTATTAAATCGAAAATAGGTCTCGATACGCATCATCTAAAAACATGTAATTATACAACTAAAAAAATTACAAAAATAACACCAACAACTCTTGCTCTATTAAACGATTACCCAAAATGCTCCCGATCCCGACCATTGTGGATAACGGAGGCATAGGTCTACTTTAAAACAATTTATGTGTAGACATTTAGTCCTAATTTACACTAAGCAGGTCTTATTGCTAAGCTGATTAGTTTTTTAGGAGAGAAAGACGAGGGGAGAAGAAACGTTTCTGTTCCCCTCGTCTCTCTCTCTCTCTCTCTCTCTCTCCATCAAGCTAACCAGCTTAGCAATAAGACTTGCTTAGTTTAAACTAGGACTTAGAAGCTGTAGTGAAACTTATAAGTAAGTGATTTACATATCAACAACAACAAAAGCTTATGCTTGTAGTGTTAAACTTGATTTCAATATTAGTCTTAAAGGAAATAACTCTGGAAAAAAATATGTTAGTTTAATAACGAAAAAATTTAGTTTAGTACTCTGACACAAGATAGCAGTGGAAATACAGCTGAGCTATTTTTTGTTTCAAATTAAAGTTCATCTGAAACAGCAAAAATTGTTTGCGAAAGGGAAATTAAAAAAAATTTAAAAAAATTTCAATATCCAAAATATTTTATTGAAAAAATTCTGTGAAAACAAATTTAAAAATATGAAAAAACTATTAAAAAATTGTGAAAAGTATTAAACGTTGCAAATTTTGTTAGTGGTAGCTGCCGTGGAGAAACGTTTTCAAATTTATGTGAATAATTTTTATTATTATTATGTTAAACAAATTCTATTTTTGAAGTTTTGGATAAACTAATTTTGCAATCCTGATATTATTACCTGGAAATGAATGTGCCTTGGTGCTGACTAACTATGTATTTGTAAAACAATACCCAGTAAAAAAAGACACTCCAAAAAAGTCATGAAAATGTAGAGTTTGCGATCTGGAAGTAGTGCAAATTTCGATCCGATCTAATGATTTTTACATGGGGTTGTCATTGCAAGAAGTTCTCTTTTTCGATGCCTGGTCACCGAATTGGAAGCGATTTTAAGAAAAATTTCCTTTTTTGTGTTCTATGATAATATTTTCATCTAGGAAAAATGGTTAATAGTTACTTATTTTAACAGTTAGTTTCTTCTTATAGGAATTTAAACGTGAAACAGTATTTTCATGTAAATTTAAGCAAATAACTTCAAAATTTTAGACCAAAATCAGTTCATAAGTTTCTTCAAACAAATCGATTTTTTTAAAATTCTGGTTTGTAATTTCTAAAACTATAGAGGAATTACAAGGTTTTGAATAATTTAAATAAATTTCTACTTGGTTTTCTGCTAACTATCGGCAAATTAAAAATATCGATTTTTTGGAAGCAATGAAAATGTAGTTCCTTTAGAATGACTTCCAATTTTTTTTACTGGGAAATATATTGTCAAAAAAAATATTTCCATTTGCCAGCCCTGGCTTATAATAAAACAATTTTAATGTTGGGAACCGCTTTTTCATTTTGCTGATTTCCAATACCAATCGAGCTAAGACAAATTCTGACACATCACTCCAATACGGATGTGTCTAGCTTTTCTGGGGACTTCGGAAAATCTATTTTACGTACAGACAGACGGACATTGCTTATCCGACTATCCTAATCCATAAGCACCCAGAATATACATATGTATGTACTTAACGGTGTGGCATTTTAATATTGTCCAAATTACAAATGAAATGACAAGTCTGTACACACCCTTACTATTTTTGCTGAAGAATATAAAAACAATTTGCAACATGCTACACACATGTAACTATTATGGTCATGTGTGATAGTTTCTCGTGAAAGTTCGCGCAGATTTTGTTTACAGCGGCCATGTAATCAATTACACTGATGCAATAGTAAAATTCAATTATAGATGGTTTAGATTTTCTAATTACAGCAATAAAACGTTAAGCGGCAAAATGCAATTGAAACATGCAAGTACAGGCCATTGAAATGAACTTAAAAAAAATCAAATTACATATATCAATATTCTGTTGTTGTTGCAAAAAGGTTCCATTACAAAAAGGAATAGATAAAAATATTTAATATTCGATATGGTTGGATTGTGCAAGCAAAGGAGTGAATGATTTTGCATTAAATAGAATTCATTTAAATTAACTTAATAAAGAAATAAACGTAACAAATTTAGTTTTTTAGTTATGATTTAAGGGAATAAGTGGATTCTTAAATACGATTGTATATTATTTTTAATGGTTGTAAAAAATTTTACAAATGTGTGCTTGCATTTTTTTTTTATTGAATTTATGTAACGAGCAAAATCAGAAACGTTTTACGAGGTAATTCAATATATCGTTGAAAATGAAATATATCTATGAATATAAATAAAATTTGATGATTGGACGAACGTTGTTGTGGCCCTATGTTCCTTCTATATATGTAATTGAATTGAAGAATTGTTAACATGCACAATTGAAAACTATGCTAAAAGGTTAGTTAAGTGCGATGATTCCAAGTGTTCTAAATAAAAGACAATCAACGTTAAATCGAAATGTTAATTTTGAGTAAGTAATTGAATCATCATCAAGTTTTTAAATATTTACTGGATGTTCTAAACAAAAATAGTTATTTCAATCATTTAAATTATTAGTTTATTCAATTCTCAATGATAGTGATATCTATAAATGCCATTTATTTTTATTTTTTTATTCCATAAAAGTAAATGCTACCAACTTTTACTTACATCTGTAACATTTTGGCTGTTCCTACCTACCATCCATCCGATAAAAACCTATTGCTTACTTTTATTAGAATTACCTTCTTATGCTTTATTTTCCTATAATCTCTTAAAGAAAATTGTGTGAACGAATCCACTCGTATCGTAAATTCACAAACAAGAACTCTTAAAATATACACTCTAGATCAGATGATTAGAACCAAAAAATATTCTCTTAATATCCGAAAATATAACAAAATATAACATAAAAAATAATTGTAACAATATTTTGAAGGTCATTTACACATAAAAACCGAAAGAAATGCATTTCGTTGCTGCTTAAGCAACTCAGCGGTGAAGTGTCTGATAAGCGGCATCTGAACATTATTAACCAAACACAAACCAGTTTATTTTAAGCCATAAATAATTAATTAATAAATTTAATATAAATATACTGAAATATATTTATATGATATGATATGAGGGTGTCTTGGTAGCCTAGTGGGTAGTTTGATAGGCTATGTGTTGAGGGGGGGGGTCGTGGGTTCGATTCCCACCAAAGGCTTGGAAGACGTGGATTCTTTGTCACTATGCTCGTCAAAATAATGTACTATATAATTTGTAATTGCATTTGTAACATTTAAAAAATAAATAAATATAAATATTTATATGATCTTAAGTCGGTTGTAAAAAAAATAAAAACGGATTCGGAAATGAGATAAAGACGTTTGTTGTGAAGTTTTTGTTTCAGACTTTTTAACTTGCATATCGCAGCCTAAATACAAAAGGGGCACAACTCAAAATTATAAAAGTGCTTTTGCTTTTTTATAAAACAAGTAATTGAAGAAATTTATAATGACCCCAACAAATTTCTTTTGCAATACAGTCTTCTTGAAGAATATAAAATACCATTATGGTTGTTTTTATGTGACATACTTGCGTCATTTGTACAGTATCAACAGTTGTTTGCAACTACTCAGCATCTGAAATTTTTTGAGTTGTGCCCCTTTTGTATTTAGGGTGCGATATGTATGTACATATTTATATATGTTACTCAAGAATTTTTTGGTTGAAGTCTACCGATGAGTTTCTTAAGCAGAAACGAAATGCATTTAGAACTTTCTTAACTAACAACAAACCAAAATTCTTCGTGATACTAAATTTATTTAATTAAATTTAAGTTAAATGGTTGTAATCATATGGACGAAAAGAAACATTAAATTACTGTTGAAAAAACTTAATTTTTTCTTGTTGAAATTTTTGTCATGACCACTTAATACTCTTTCCGATGGTGGCAATATTTTAGCTGTCGATAAAAGTTAAGACGTACTAAAAACAGAAGTGTCAGTAGTTTCAATCATGTGATCGGGAGTGTAAATTGAACATCGTAAAAATGCAACTATTTAACAAGGGAGCAACAAAAGCACTTTAAACGTTTTAAGAAGAAACATACTCAAGCACAAGAAGCGAAAATGGCTTAACAAAAATAATAAATAAAAAGTAGATAAAAATACATATAAAAAGCATACTTATTTATACGCTCACCATCCAAAATAAGCATACATGGAAAAGTTTTGCACCTTTGGCTTGATTCACACTATAAACGTTCCCCGCTTTCCCTAAAGAAAGCAGCCATGTGAGTTTTATTGAAAAGCTATAGAGTATCCTTAAACTTAAGGTATAAAAAAAGAATTAAATACCTCGAAAAGAAGAGTTTATGACGGTTGAATTTTTAAAGCGCGTTTATTTCAGCAACGTGATATAATAAAAAATGTCTGAATACGTCTTTTACTTTTCACTCTCACCCGAGAAAAAAAACAACTGACATCAGTATTGATAGATAAAAACACATAACAATTTTTAAATTCAATGAATTTTACAAGAAAATGAAGAATTAGCACTCAGCATAAGAATACAAATGAAACAGAAACGCACGAAACGCATAACAAAATAAAATTTGCTTAGATGAAAGAAAATCCTCTGGAATTTGAGAGATGTGGCTTTTATTTTTATTTTCAATAAATTTTATTAGCACAATCATCACATGTATAAGTGTTACAAACAATAACTACATCCATCCAAATACACATCCATTATCACCAATAAAGCCAAAGGATGTCAGTCTGTCTGTCTGCCTGTCTGCCTGTCTGCCTGACTTACTCCCTTCCTATATTATTGTTCAAGTGAACCCAAAGACGAGCATACACATACTTATCCTTCCCTTCCTACATATGTATGTACATATACATATATGTATGTACATGCATACATGCATACTCACGTGTATATTCATCAATTTACACTCTACCCTATAGGAAATCAAACCCATTTGTAATACAGTCAAATCCCGATAATTCGTACCCCGATAAATCGTAATTCCCGATAATTCGTAATAAACTGTCGGTCCCTTGAAAAAATCTCGTTAATTCGTAAAATTTCCATACATTTTCGTCCTCTGGCTAATTCGTAATTTTTTTTCAAATAAAATCTTCTTTACTTCTTATAAATCGTAATTGTTTGCTAACTACCACTTATAATTCGTAATAAAAACAACAAAAACATGGAAAGAATGATGAAATGAATTTGTCAGTTTTATTTTTATTTTATTGTTTTTTGTTTGCTATTAAAATTACACGTATTTTACGCTAAGTAAATGAATTTGCTTTACTTCACTTTATGTATTTATTTTATTTATTTTGTATTTTATTTTTGGCAATTGTTTCTTATGTTCATTTTATATAGTTTTAGTAAAACCCCCGTTAATTCGTATTTATTTTATTTTAACCCCGTTAAATCGAAAACCCCTATAATTTGTAAGAAATGGCCGGTCCCTTGCGATTACGAATTATCGGGATTTGACTGTAGTGTTTTCACACTGACATGGTTTTAATAAAAGTTGGTTTTACCATACAAACTGTTTTTGTTAAAACCAACTTATAAACCATTTTTGAATTGGTTTTATGAAATGCAACCTTGTTTTCGCTGTACTAATTTCAGTGCTGCCAAGTTAAAATGAGCGGAAGCAGCTGATAACGGATACCAATTGATACATTTTCAACTTAAAAATAAATGCAGCCGTAATAATAATAAAAAAAATTGCGGAAAAAATAATCTTTTGGACGGAAAGATCGAAAATATTTTCATTGATCTCTGGGAAGTGAAAATAGATGATATGACTTTATATACGCATTTCTGCAGGACATTTATTTTGTTTTGAACAAAGTTATTGGGCAGTCTGTGTGTTAAAACCTGAATTTTTCAAACTTGCAGTATGAATGCAAAATCAGCTGTCCGTTCAAAATATGTTGTGGTTGAAGTCTACAGATGATTTGGCTAAGCACCAATGAAATATATAGACAATGCTTAACCACCAGAAAAAATTTCAATTTAACAAATATTGATTGATATTATATTTTGTTTCATCTACATAATTATTTTCCTGTGGATTGTAAGATCCTTTTCTAAAAATTGGATTAATAACCGATTGGATCTTTTGGTAAGTCTATTTCACAAGCTATAAAACACTGTTGACGAACCCCAGAAAGTGAAGGGAATTTAAAAAATGCTGCACTCATATTTTTTACTTAATTGTTTAATTTATACATTCTGTATTTTATAAAAACAATTTTTAAATATTGAATTAATACGGTAGCACGATTTTACCGGAAACTTCACAATCCTCATACTTGTCAGAAGGTGAATGTCAAGAAAAAATGAGAGAATGGAATTACCTTCTCTATTTATATCATTGTTTATACTGCTCATAGAAAATATTATACATACATTAGAGTGGGTCGAGTTGTTAAATTTTCCCATTTTGAAGTAGCTATATTTCGCAGACTAGAACGTTCGTACAAAATGTCATGAAAATCGGAAGCGAAAATTTTAAAATTTTTTAAGGGAGGGAGCTAGGTTCTTAGGGTAATTTTCTTAGAATTTTGTTTAGATTTCATTTTTGCTAGACGTCTGTTGACAAAAATATTTACCCACTCTATTATATGTACATATTAAGTATTAAAATAATTTTTTTTCAACACAAGGATTTGACATTTGACTTCATGATATGGTTCTTTTCTTTTCTAGTTTCTTTTCATGTACTTATTTTGATTAAATTTACTTCTACGTGTGCCTTTATGCAATATGTTTGGTTGATATCTGCATTAGATTTAAATCAATTTGTAGTCACTTGTAAAATAATTAATTTTTAGCAAGTGTTTTTTGTCAACCGATTATTTTTATTTACTACAGGGTAGTGTAAGCAATACACACGAGTTCTATTTCTATTTTTTACTAAAAGTATTTCCTTCGTCTGAGGCTTATACTCATGTGAATATACAACACGTAAATACTTGTACTCTTTCATTAAAAAAATATTTATGTTTTCTTCGGATTTTCGTCCTTTCATACCAATCAGTGAAGTGAGTATCATAATTTTATTTAGTTATAAGTGTGTTGAGTGTTTTTGTATTATTTATTGGACTTAAAAATTCATTTCAATATGATTTTTTAATAAAAAGGTTAAGTACTTAAATATTGCATGTGTATTTAAGCAAACCAAAATATAATTTATAGATTGAAGAACTTAATAAAATTTCTTTATTTGGCATTGACAATAAAATACATATTGTATGTAAATATGTGCGTATATAGTTTAGAAAACATAAATTGAGGCCATCAGCGCAAAAGTGGTGTAACCGACATTTTTTGTTGGCTGTTTTTCTGGTGTTAAATACACTGCTTTCTTTCATTACCAACTTACAATACAAAAGCAGTAGAGCAAGCCAGCTTTTGGTATTCAAAAGGAGATGGGCCTGAAAAATCGGTTTGGCACAAAATAAAATATCGAGCCATATCCGCTAAAATAGCTTAAGCGACACATTTTTTGGACTTCATTGTTTTGACGAAAATCGACTATTTACTATCGCCACTAATCGATTTTGTTAACAAATGAAGTTCGAATATTATGTCGCTTAAGCTTTTTCTTTTTGGCGGTTATGGCACGATTTGAGAAAGTAATACAGCAATTAAATAATTTAGGGTTACACGGTTTTTTGTATTTTTCTAACCGTTTTGAGTTACGAAACTTTAAAGCAAAACCATAATTCAACTGGAATTATTAAGATTTCATGCATTAAGCATGGTACTCTGTTCGAAGTTGTGAAAAATTTCCAGTGCCATTCGTTATTTCGCGTGAAAAATTTGACATGTACTAAATGTAGCCCAACTCGCGGTTTTTGAAATAAATTTCTCGTTTTTATTGCTTGAAAGTATGCAACATTGTTAAAATTCCGTGCGAAAAAAGTACTGCTCATGTTGTTTCGCAGCTAAACTAAAATGATGCCAGATTAATTTTGCATGGAAAGACATGATTTTCCGTGTTTTTCACACCAATAACAGAGTACTACTCTTGCGAATTTATTTCGCAAATATTTCATACCAAATACTTTTATATGTAGTTTGACAGCATTTCGCACGAAATTGTGAACAGAGTATCAGGCTATAGGTTGTAAACCTCGCATTAATTAACCTCGATTATCAGAGAAACCGCAAATATGCAATTGCATGTTTTTTTTTTTTTTTTTTTTTTTTTTTTTTTTGAATACATGATTTTTTATTTATTGTATCTTCATATATGAACTAACAATAAGTATTCAAATCTTAAATATAAAAATATAATTAGGCCCGACCAGTGTCGGACATAAGCTTAGTAGTAGTTATATATAATACATAAGTATTGATAATCAAAAGGAAAGAATATAAAAAATAAAAGAATTTTCAGGAAGTCCCATCTGGAGTGCTGTGAATAAGAGCCCTTGTATCCCTCTTTTTTAGGCGGATGTGTCCAGTAAAGTTCAAAATATTACGGGCAAGCGGATTAGGATGTGACTCGAGTTTTGTTAAATATTTGCCAGCGTTTTTTGCAATTTCTTCAGTCACTAGTGGCATATTTAAGTCACGATGTATATTTGAATTTTTTATGTACCATGGAGCCGATGTTATTAACCGTAAAATTTTGTTTTGCCTTCGTTGGATTCTCTCGACATTAGAAGCTGAAGCAGTACCCCATAGCTGAATTCCGTAGCACCATATAGGTTTTAAGAGCGATTTGTATATTAAAAGTTTACAATCTAGGGTGAGGGTTGAGTTTCTACCAACCAGCCAATGTACCTGAGTTAATTTTAGTTTCATTTGGGTTAACTTAGAGTCAATGTGGTGTTTCCAAGTAAGCCGTCGATCAAGGTGAATACCAAGATATTTCACATGGTATGTTGAGGGACAACTTGATTGTTAATCCGAATGGGTGAACAAGTATCTCTTCGTAATGTATATGTTACTTGAACACACTTTTGTTCGTTTACCTTAATTCTCCATAAGTTTAACCATAGTTCCAGCTGGGTAATGTGTTCTTGAAGATATCGGGATGCCTCGTAAGGATTTTCATGCATACTAAGGCAGGCTGTATCATCGGCAAACGTAGATGTATGGATATTGCTGCTCAAGGGCACAATCACAAGTATAAATCAAATATAAAACTGGCCCCAGTATACTCCCCTGTGGCACACCGGATGAGATTATTTCAGGCGTACTCATAAAGTCTCCTTCCACAACAGTGAACTTCCGGGCAATAATGTAACTTTCCAGCAGATTTAGAATATTTATTGGTAGGTAAGTCTTTAATTTTAAAATTAGGCCTTCTGCCACACTTTATCAAATGCCTGAGAAACGTCAATGAACAGCGCAGAGCAATACTTTTTTTCTTCAAAAGATTTTCTTATAAATTGAACCAATCTATGAGTTTGTTCAATGGTGCTATGCTGACTTCTAAATCCAAATTGATGATCCGGTATGCACTCATTATCAGTTAGAATTGGGGACAATTTTATCATGAGTAACTTTTCAAAGAGCTTTGACATTGTTGACAGTAAACTTATTGGCCTATATGACTCAGCTTTGGTAAGATCTTTGCCCGGCTTTGGAATCATTTTAACCTTGGCAAGCTTCCAGCTGTTTGGAAAATACTCCAGTCGTAAAATAGCGTTTAAAATGAATAACAGGATTCTAATAGCTATACGAGGCAACTTCATCAACATCTGGTTACTAATTCCATCAATACCCGGGCCTTTTTTACGGGTTGAGTTCTGCAATTATTTTTTGTACATCATGCGTCTTAAATTTTATTGGTCGAGGGGGTAGCGCTACTACATTTGGCAAATCAACAGCACCAGAACACGTGTTTGGGGTGAATACGGATTATTAAATGCTCACCAAATATTTTACCTTTTTCAGTATCGCTTCTTGCCCAACCTCCTGTAGATGTGCGCAGAGGTGGTTTAAACTCAACTGGTGTTTTAAGCTTTCTAGCAGCGCGCCACAAAGAGTATTTAGATGCTGGTGTGACATCAAGACCTTCCAAATAATTTTCAAGAGATGCAGTTTTTTCAAATGCAAGCAACTCTTGGAGTCGTTTAGTACACTCTTTAAATCTGATTTTAAGTTGGGGTGATCTGTGCTGTTGCCATTCTCTTCTAGCTCTTCTTTTTTCACTTACGAGACGTTCAATATCCGTAGAATAAATTTTATTTATCCTAGTCTGCGGATGGGCGGTAGTGGCATGTTCAGCAGCCTGTTTAATATTTTCATTAAGGATGGCAATGTTAGATTCAATATCATCATGTGTTCTTAGCGTAATATTTTCCGTGCAATGACTACTAAGATATTTTTTAAATCGCAGCCAATTAACACGATTTATCAAATTCGCATATGGGTGAGGTAAATCACTTCCTAACGGGCTACAAATTGTAACGATCGTGGGAGAGTGATCGGACGAGAGATCTAGAGAAGCTTCAATTTGAATTAAATCCCTAGAGATATTTTTTATAACGCCAAAATCTA
Source organism: Tachina lurida (assembly GCA_944452675.1). Lineage (NCBI taxonomy): Eukaryota > Metazoa > Arthropoda > Insecta > Diptera > Tachinidae > Tachina > Tachina lurida. Next base: position 1,166,902 of record OX101753.1, read on the forward strand.
TTACATCCGGAATTTTACGTATGTCAGTAGGCCAATAAGTGGGCTCCCCACTCGAAATGACATCCAAGCCCATTTTGGAAATTGTATTGAACAATGCTCGACCTCTGGGTGTAATAAGACGCGAACCACAGAACGTATGTTTTGCATTGTAGTCGCCAGCTGCTACGAAGCAAGGGCCAAGGGATTTGTAAAAATCCTCGTATTGATCCTCAGTAATTGCGAATCTAGGAGGAGAGTAAATTGATGATATGACAAAATTAGTGCAAAAATTTTCGACACAAATATTCGTTGCTTGTAAATGTTCTTCACAAATGTTGTCAATAAAATAATGCTTGAGTCTTGACTTTATTAAAATTGCTGATCCACCGCATGCTCTTCCTCTCGGGTCCTTTGAATCATATAAGGTGTAGCCATAAATTTTAAAAAGGCTTCTCGAAGTCAAATGAGTCTCAGAGACCAACATTATGTCAATATTTTTTTCCGTGAGGAAGTGCTCAAGTTCATTTTTATGTTGGCGAATGCCGTTTGCGTTCCAGAAACATATTTTTAACGTGTTCATGGTTTGTTAACTAAAGCTTGAAGCAATGTATTCTGCATTCGCAGTATTTCTTGCATCATGCTAGTCATATTTGTTGTAAAATTATTTATAGTTTGCACCAGATTATCAATAGTAGCTTCAAGGCGATTGCAATTAAAGTTCGAGTTTGTATTTGTTGAATTATTTGGTGGTGAAACATTTTGTGTATGAATAGCATTTGTCTTAGCAGCATCTGCATACGATACACGGGAACTAACTGGTTGGCTCACTTGCGCAATAGTGGCTGATAAAGCGTTTGGTGATTGGGCTGGGGCCAATTTAGGTGTTTGCCTCATAGTCTGTTTGACGAAAGAGTACACAGGACAACCTCTGTAGTTAGTGGTGTGATTTTCTCCACAATTACTACATTTTTTGCCACTTTGATCTTTTGGTTTATTGCAACTAGCAGTGCCGTGTAATTCGCCGCACACAACACAAACAGTAGGTAATTTGCAGTAAGTTTTAGTATGTCCATATTCTTGACAATTATGGCACTGTACGGGTCCTGAACGCTTGTGTGGTTCTTCAACGGTTATTTTTCGATACAAGAGATATCTTAAATTATATATTGGATGGGTCTCATTTTTTTCAATTTTATATCATTTGGCTCAAGTTCAACGCGAAATAGAGGTTGAGGGATCTTTTGCCTATTTATTATGTTCGATACATTTTTTACTTTAAAACCCTGGAGGACGAGAGCATCTTTTACTTCTTCGGGAGCAACATAGGAATCTATGCCCTTCAACACAATCTGCATACCTTTAGCACTCTTGAGCTGATATGTGTAGAAATTTGTTTTACTTTTTTCAAATTCAGAAACCATTTTTCGAAAATTTTTGTCTTCATAAATTTGAATTTTCGTTTCATCAATATTACCACGTTTTATTGGAACAATGTGAAATTTATTCTCACCAATGAACGAAATTAATTTTTTAATAAGAGCGTTTGAGTTTTTTTCTCTTAAATAGATTGGTGGCGGCTTGGAGGTTTTGTTCGCAGATTCAGCGGGTTTGTCATTGTCATCTTGCAATATTTTAAAACGGTTTTGCCGATTAGTAGAGAATGCGCTGTTATCCCTAGACATCTTTGGAGCAGATGCAATTTTAGTAGAATTTGGGCTTCGCCCGCGCTTTAAAATTGTAATGTATCTGTCCATTCCGACTTGGACCTTGGGTTTTGGGCTACTCTTATTTTCAGTGACAACTTGGTTAAGTGATGACCCCGAGCCCGAGGCGGGTGATATCGCTGAGTTAAATGTGGAAGTACTAGGCAATATTGTCAACGGTTCACTAGTTGGCATTGGACAAAGCGAAGTTGATCGCTGACGAAACTGTGGTTTTGCCGTTAGAAAAAGTCTATTATCAGATTTTTGATTTTTATTAAGAGCTTCAGAACTCACAGCAAGTCTATTATCAGATATTTTATTTTTATTGTTATCATTATGAGCATCAAAACTCACAGTAAAATAGGCATTTCTGCCGTTAGAACTCACTTCACTATTTTTTCCTTTGGGGTACTCATATAGAGTATTCCTCAAGGGTATGTTTGTATGTTTTTTTGTTTACGGTTTTTTTTTGTTTTTGTTATTTCAATATGTAAAAATATTAGCAAAGCAAAAAAAGGCTTATTTATCAACGTTAATATGTACTACGAATATTTTTTGTATAATTTTTTTTTGTTTAGTTTGTATGTAAGAAAAATTCCGCTATTACGTCTGTTCACTATGAAGGTACAACGAATAATGCATGTTTTTTGTGTGTGATTTCTTAATGCAGAGATAAAATACTTATCCGTTTCAGAGCTTTTTATGAATTTTGGAATTGAATATTTTTGAATATTTTATCCTTGAAAGCATGCTTTTACATATTTCAGTCTTACACGCATATTTTTTTCGATCTTAAGAGCATATTTGATGCTTTTAGGGCATATTTTGATACTTTATAGAATTGATTTTAATAGGCTTGGTAAAATATGTTGGTAAATTTTTTTATTTTCCCCGTTTAATTCTTATTTTGAATGTTCTATGCATCTACTGTATAGTGTATATATTTGGCTTATGTATTACCGGTTGTAAAAATTATTTTTTTGTCTGAGATCCTATAGCTTCCAATCGGTCCCATTGTAAAAAAATGTGGGTGAGGACACACTCTATTTTTTATATATGTTTTTATTATATTCTACTTATTTGATTGCTGTGAAGCCTAGCAAACTCCTTTGGTTCTTGTAACTACACAATTTTAAAGTTAAATAATTCCTTCTGCCAAAAAAAAAACCGTCTTCAATGCAAAGATCTGAGAGAAGAAGATAAGAAGAAGTACGTGAAATAAAAAATTAAATTTTAATGGGCGTGCCTCCGCACATTTTTTAAATGCAAGATTGTGTGTTTTTCAGAGCTCAGGGTGCGTGTTAAATCTTGTAAAAATCGGTAAAGTAGAACCACTTAAAATAAAATATTAAATTTTAATGGGTGTGACTCCGCCCATTTTTATAAATGGAATATTGTATATATTTTAGAGCTCAACGTGTCTGGTAAGTTTCGTAAAAATCGGTTAAGTAGAATATTATAATAAATTTTAATGGGCATAACCCCGCCCATTTTTTTTAACTTTCAAATTGTGTAATTACAAGAAGCAAAGGTGTTTGATAGGTTTCGCAGCAATCAAATATGTAGAATATCATTAAATTAAAGTTAAAAAATGTGGGCTTGTCCCAGCCCACTTTTGTACAATGGGACCAATGGGAAGCTATACCCTCTCTGACAACAAAAACATTTTACAACCGGTCTAAAATGTACTGAGTTATGATGTAACACCCAAAAAAAAAATTAATTGTTAACCTCCTCCTTTTTTTTTGAAGTCGGTTAAAAATGGGGCTACGCCCATTAATATTTGTTATTGCATTTAAATAAAACTTAATATTATATATCACGTACTTCAAGTTTAATCCCATAAATTTTTTTTCGAAAATGTTCTATCAGATTTTTGCATATTTTTTTCGTTTTAAGGGCATATTTTGAAGTTTTTAATGCATATTGAATGCGTATAAAACACTTTTTTTAAAGTATATTTGTGGTTTCTCTAGTGATTATTCAATGTCAGTTAGTATGATGTATGAATAAGTTTAATTCTGTGTCAATTTCAATTTCCCGGAAATCATTTAAGAGTAGGGTCTTATTTTAGTCAGTCCTTAATTTTAAACTACAAAAGTTTATTACGAGTATTTTGAAACATTTTCTAAATTTTCCTTTTCATTTGCGTAAAAGTTGTCTCCTACGAAATATTTAAAAAAATATTCACTTAATGATAAGGTTGGACCATGCGAAATTAAAAATTGTCCTTGTTTGCATTATACTCGTATATTAACGCTTATATTTCTTAAAGTATGAAGGTCTATAATTTCTATTTTAGTTAACTAGTGCTTACACATTATTTAAGTAGACATTTTATTAGGATTCTAAATTATGGGACATAAAATTAAAAGCGCTCGTAATATGTTAAAATATTTTTTACATGAACAAGAAAACAAAAACACTTGCCAACAAACTCATGTACGTACAGCAGATTAAAGTTTAAGTCGTGTGACTATTAATTCCATATGTTCGGTGTATGTGTGAATGTTAAAGAGTTTTAATAAAGTCATAGTCATCACTTTAATGTTATACGTACTTAAAATAACTAAAAAAATATATTTTCACTTCGTGCACTGTCGCTAACAAACACTTACATACATACATACATACATACACACATACATATGTATCAGTGATCTGCATGATTACGAATCAAACGGCATAAATTTGCATTTTCTAAAATGAATATTGAACTAGCACTTAACATTTAAAATAATGAATGATGCTATTGCATGATTCATATCAATGGGACTGTTGTTAATAAATGCATGCCACTGCTTGCAATCTCTATTCATTCATATGATTCACTGAAGCAATGAATCAGTATGATTGTTTTTAATACTTCTTAAAACCCCTTCTGACAAATATAGTTTTATGTGATATTATAAAATAAAATAGCTAGCCCCATTTTATTTTATAAATTGTTTTAACACGAGAAAAACTATTAATTAATACTTCATGTTTTATTAACTTAAGACTTCATCTAGTCAACATGCTTTTCTGAGTTGTTTGATTGCTATACAAAACAATCAAACAACAATAAGATTTTTTTTTGATTTTGACTAACAACACTTAAAAAAAAGAGTGATTCAGAGATGACAGTCAGTTGTTAGAGAGGCAACACTGCAAGCAATATCACTAGTACATATTGATGTTAAAAAACAAAACAAAAGCATTGTAAGCGAAAGTGAATCAACTCATACAGCTCTCTGATATGTATGTACATACTAATATTCGCATATATACCAACGGCTCATTATTATATGAGTATGCACTTATGTACATACTCATATACGAGTATTTACAATTTGTATAAAAGTTGGGTCATAAAACTTTTAACGCCATGTTGGACTGGAGACAAATTACTGTAGTTAATATGAATACCCAATTAATTAATTAAAATAAATGATACTATAAAAGCACTTACGAAACTGAATTTAAATGAAAGAATTTTTTTTGTCATAAACATTTATTTGTTTAACCATTTTTTTTATAAAGTTATTTAATTATTTTTTAATATGAATATTTGTGCAAACATTTATTAAAATGTTACACACATGAGTGTGTATTACGGTTTGGGATTTCCCGGACTTTTGCACTTCCCGGGAAACGGGAAAAGTTAATTTTCTAACTTAAGTACATATATTAAATGTCAATTGGCCAAATTTCTATTGTTTTATTAATGAAAGCATTCCGGTTTAAATAAAAATTAATATAAAAGCAGTTCTAAAACAAATTTTTAATTGAATTCAAGCAAATTGGCCTTATATTTATTACACAGTAACCCCCTGTTTGTGTAAGACGTTTGAGTTAGAAATCTTGGCGTTTTTGTAATAGATTAAAGGAAACTTGTACAAATTTTCTTTAATCTATTACAGAAACGCCAAGATTTTTAACTCAAACGTCTTACGCAAAGAGGGTGTAAGATACCGAATTGTATATGCCATGAGCCAAAGTCTTTCTAAATGGCTTTGATTTTTTTTTGTTTTTTTTTTATTTTACTTCTTTACTTTTAAAACATTTCCTGCAGGGCTTCTGTGAGCTTAAAATGTCCACTTCTCTTTCCAAAAATTTTTTCACTTCAAGCTCGTTTAACGTCCAATTACATATATACTTTAGGAAACGATTAGATCACAGCAATCATTGATACTTAGTCCACTTTGTTCTATTATATTTTACGCCATTTTATGAATATGTATGTCAGAAAAGTAACGTGTATTTTTAATTTCCGGGTTTCCCGGGAAAATCTCAAAAATCTCCCAAAATATTAGGCAGACTTTTACAGGGATTTCCTAAATCTTGGTGTGTGTGCGAAACATATACATATGTATGTAAATAAGCAATTCAGTTTTTTTCAAGTTTGAACGAATACATCTTGTAAACCATATATCGGAGGATTATAAATTCCATATTCTTACTAATAGTTTGGTAAAATTTTTTAACGGATTTATTTTTTTAATTTGAAGAAAATATTTTTTTTTTAAATTTACCTCTAATAAATAAAATTTTTTTCACTTCAATAAATAATTCTTAAAAAAATAAACAGGTTTGAATTTAAAAGAATTGGACGAGTAAAAGCTCTTAACAATTAAAAAATTCAGTAAAGCGATGCTTCATAATAATTTTTTATTTCGGTCATTAAAGAATCCTTTGTATCAAATTGTATACGACGGCTTAATACTTTTTAACAAGCCATCCACAGACATGTATGATGTTAAGATCCGGAGAATATGGAGGCTAATTTTGAAATTCTATATCTCGTTCACAAATTCACTGATTTACAGCTTTGACAGTGTCACCTGGAGCACTATCGTATTGGTACATCTACGGTATGGTTTCAAATATGTTTTTAATTTGTTCCAGTCATTCTTTCCATGTCACAACTCTGCCTTTCCTGCTGTGTCTTCGTTATTAAAATGGTGGAAATTAAAGTTGTATCCATCTGGATGGTTCATCGATATTAAACTTTTTCTTTTTTTTTTTTTTTGTTAATTTTAATTGTTATTGTTTGAACATCATTTGTTTCTATGTTTATGATTTGATCAGGCTACAGTTCGTATCGCTTTGTAAGCCAAATTACATATGATAATTATTAATGAACAAATAACACCAAAGTTAATTGTAAATATTCTGACAAACACATATGTCGTTGAATGGAACAACTAGCTGTTTTCGAAGGCCTTCATCATCAGAAAAGTATTCGTTCAAAATTGGTAAAATGAAATTCCTTATTTAAGTGATTCGCAAATATTAAAAATTAATTTTACGCAAAAATAATAAAATAGATAATTTGTTGAAAATTTTTTTCCCATTTTTGCAATAAACGGAAAGCGCGAAATACTTGTAATAAATTCATTATCATTCCTTCGTATTTCTTCTTATTTCTTGTTCCATTAATTTGTGGTTTGTTCCATTAATTTGTGGTTAAAAAAAAACCCCCCAATTATTTATAAGCAATAAAAACATTCAATTATATAAGATGCCTGGCGTAAAAGGGAAACAGGAAACAAATTACTTAGAATTGATTGAAATGGTAAATTGCAATGATTTCATTACAAATAAATATAAAACAGATTGCTTAAGTAACTACAACTATTTACACAGTCTGCTAAAGGTAACGACAACGGGGAAGAGTAAAAAATTCAACAGATTAAATAAAAATTTCAATTGAAAGAGAAAAACTAAAGTTGAAAGGAAAAGGTGTTAAAAGAAGGATTTGACTTGCAAACAAATGATTAACAGATAAAATGACAAGGTGAAAACAGAATAAAAAAAAATGAAATAAAGGAGAAAAAGGAAAGTTTTTTTCGTAGGAAAAAATGTGATTGTATGGTCGGGGTTTTTTTTTTATAAAAACTTAATCTGCAGAATTCAATTGAAGAAGAAAGAATAATTATTGTTGTTTATTTTTTTTCAAAATCTCTTAGACACACCCACACATTTAAATAAACTCATTAATATGTATTAGAAGCACACGACAAACGAGTTTTGCCTTCATCATAGACAAACAAACACATTCACAAGTAATCAACACATAGAAACTACTCGTACATACATGTCGTACATTTACTTAAGGTACGGTCACACTTGACAAACATTTGCCCAAAAAAACGTAACCAGTATGTACTAATGAGAAATCTTTTGATTTAGAAACGTGTTTGTTAAGCTCAATAGATTCCAATAATATTGTATTCTATAACTTTGCCTATTTTTGAAATACGAAACTAATTAACTTAATAAACTCGTGTCTGAAGCAACAAATTTTGCATTAGTATTTACTGGTTACGCTCTTTTGGGCAAATGTTTGTCAAGTGTGACCGTAGCTTTAGACAACTTCATAACTAGAAAAATCGGGGTTTGAGCTAATGCAGAATTAATCGTAACATCTTTATTCAAATTGTGCAAAAATTTAGTACAAATATCTTGTGTATTCAACTCTTGACTGAATACTTAAACAGTCTTTTTCCATAAAAATGTGCGTGAACTAAAAGCTTTAAAACCAGTTTTTTTGAGTTATGACGTTGTTGAAGTAAACGAGTAATTTGTATACGAATTTAGTTATTATCTATGCATACATAGATTAAACAGCAGGCAGAGTAGAAACAAATTGCTAAAAAAGTAAGTAGCTGTAGAAATATGACAGAGCTTGTCTTACAGCTTTAGGACGCACAGTCTGTAATTTATAACTATTAATGTCATAAGTTTTTGACATATTCATCAATCACCATGAAAACCCAAACAAACATTAATAAGAATGTGTATAGCAAATGATTGAAATGGTCTAAGCGAATGTATTTCTTTTACATTTATTGAACGTATATAAACGTACATATACATCAGTGATCGGCAATGAATATTTTTTAGCTATTTAAACTCAACTACTATGATTTACGCATACTCACGGATACATTGATTGATAATAAGTTTAGGTTGAAGTAACTATGAATGCGACATCGACACCGTAGTTATACGAGTACCTCACTCACACTCATAAATCAAATCACTTTGATTTCTAATTTCAGGAAAATACTTATACTACTCACATTGATTCAGCTCACTCAACTCATGCACGTATGTTTATTTAAAAGTTTAGTCATTAAACAGATTGCAAGTAGTATACAGTAGTACTAAATAGTGTTGTTTTTCAATTCCTGCAAAAAAGAAAAAAAACAAACAAAAAATGGCAACAGAGAAACAGATAACCTCATAATGAGAACTTTAATGTTCGTATGCGAAGTTGGCATTGAGATTCATACTTATTTTGATCGTTCATGGGCATTGAGTTAAGGAGTGTCGAAATCAACAACGTCATAAATGTTGCTAAGTATGAGTTTTATGAGCACTTCAAACTTTAGAGTGAATATGATTCATAGACAACATTGCAATAAGTATAAGAAATTATAAGTCATGATTCAACTCTACTCACTTTTTCACTACTCATTGCTGTTCTCTGATATATATATATATATATATATATATATACATATATATATATATATATATATATATATATATATATATATATATATATATATATATATATATATACAGACTTATGTATAAGGAAAAACTTCATGCCAGTTAACATATGCAATGCCGTTTACACATCTTGGCATTTCTTGTGTTGTCATTTTATGGTGTAGTTTTTAAAATGTATGCTTTTTTAAATGGAAAGCAATGCCACACAACGAAAAATATCGGAAATGACAAACATTGCCACTCGTATACACCCATACAAATATTTAAAAAAATCACAAATGTTTGTATGGGGAACCCCCCAGGGGTGGTTCCAGAGGATATGCCACTGGCATAGGTGGGTCGGCCCTCCAAAATTAGTGAGGGTCGGTCATACATTTTGACTCGATTGAGGAACTCTAAATTTGTCAAAGAGAGATTTTTCAAAATTTGACGCTTCAAGAAAATTTTACCTTTCCGATCAAAAGTCGGGACATCAAAATACATTTTAGAGGTATGGTTCCTTCGGCAAAGTTTTTTATTTTGATCCCTAGAATACGATTTTCCTTGTAATTTGAGCAATTTTTTTGCTTCCATACAAATCATTCAATTTTCTCAGCCCCAATAAAATTTTCTAGAATTCACTTGGCATATGTTATATTTTGTGGCGAAAGGTAATTTCTTCAATCTATAATTTCGCAGTTTTCTTTTACCAAGTTTTTTCTTTTTGCTATTCACTGTGTCAAAATGCTGTGCAACATGCTTTTTCAAAACTGAACCAAATGTTTCTAGTTTTCTATTGATAATATTATTTTTATTTTATGCCTCCTGCTTTGTACAACAACTATTATCATTAGTAACAAGAAATATTATTTGCAAATACGACAAAATACATAGTTAAGATGATCAAGGAAAATATTCTGCAATTCTGCAGTTTATTAACGGGCTGTCCAATTGCTAAAATTTTATACGGCATTTGAAGAGATGCTACCGTGCTTATGTTTGGTGTTTGAATTTTATATCTTTGAAAAGAAAATAGGTTCAATATCCGAAAGTTGGCCGATTTGTGTTTCTTTTTTGGCTGAGATATATGAACTGATGTGTGATACATAAGGTATTATGTGACTACGGACTAGATTAAAAAAAATCACCCAATAAATAGAATTAATAATGAGTTTGTTTGATACTGGTTTCCTCTTAAGTAAAACAATTTTCATTCAAAAGATATTGAAGCAAAGTTCAAAGCAATTTCCAGAGTAGATAATTTATGAATTAAAAATAGAACGTAGTTATAAGAAACTCATTACAATACCCAATGATTTTGGGGCTGAAATTTTGTCTTAACATTTTAAAACATACACATATATACACTTATCCTTAATGTAGTCCAAATTCGGCTAGAATTTAAACATTTAAAGTCTTAAATTGCTATTTCGTTTCAAGCCATTAAAATAATAACAAAGCTAATAATTGAAGTTTAGAGAATTACAGAACAAAGTTTTAACCACAGAAATATAAATAAGCAAAATTAAGAAAAATAAGTTAACAAATAAACAAAGCTTACAGAAACCAAGCATCAAGAAAGAAAAAGGAAACAATCCACAGAAAAACGTTTTGTCGAAAATTAATGACAGTAAATACAAAATGATAAGAGACAAAACAGTACAACTGAACAAAACCGAACGCAAGAACACACACATTCCCAAAAAAACCCACTTCCAACCGCATACCAAGTAGCAGAAATAAAATTGTATCTAAGAAATCAAAAGAAAAAAAAGCATATGTTGAAGAAACCAGGAGCAAGAAAAAAAACAACTAAAAGAAAAAGACATTTAAAAGTTGATTTCCTCTTTAACAACCCCATGGGAAGCTAATAATGAATAGAAAAACTTTTATAAAAAAAAAGAATACACACTTCTGTAAGTACACACATGTATTTTCGTACTTATGTATCTACATATGTATGTGTGTATGCATGTATGTAAGTACAAGGCAGGGATGTACTGCATATCCGCATACAAGACGTTAACTTACAGTGCACACATCCAACACAACAACTGTACTTGTGAACGTACGCAGAGTGAAGAAGTCATAACGTTTAAGTTAAGACACCACGATGCTAGTTAACATACTCAAGTAATGTTTTATTTTTATACTACATACATATTTCAGCATGTTGGCACTGACTGATTCCGAACAAAAGAAAACCAAAGCCAACAAAAAAAAGAAAAGTTCTCAACGACTTCTTGGCATACTGTCTCTCTCTACATGTGTATACCTTTAAGCAACATAAACACCTGCGCTACATACAAGTAATTAATTGTTTTTCATTTGAACTAAAATGGTGTACAGTATGTACTTACGAGTATATACTTTGAACCCTTTCCAAATAAATTTTAAATATAACGTTTCTTCGAGGCACTTAGATGCAGTTAATATCATATCGAATTAAAAAATTTAAAAGAAAATATATGCGGCAAAATTATTATAAAGAATCGAATTTTATGGCAGAACCAAACACAAATAAATGTGAAAGGAACGTGTGCTGTTCAAAAAAGTGTCAAAGGACAAACTTTTCTTCGAGAAAAAAACTTCTGTCACTATTTTCTTTGTTTTTTTTTTTTGTTCAGAACAACTTTCTTACAACAATGCAGCTGACATACGACATATGTGAAGACGTGTTAGATAGTGTGTTCGTATGCGTTAATATGCTGTATGTGTTACAACAGACAACATTCCCATACACATACAAACGTTAGAATTTCTCTGGGTTGTTTGTTGATGAACGTACAAATTACATGTGAGCAAATATGTGTACTTGCGTATGTGTGTGTGTGTGTGTGTGTGTGTGTGTGTGTATGTATGATTGTCATTCGTCTATTTGTTTGCGTAGGGAAAATTAGTTAAATTCTTTAGAAAATTGGTTTAAGTTTAATTAAGAATAATTTTCTACTGCTTGAAAAGATTTAAACCACAAACACTAAACGTCTCATTCCGTATACTTTATCATCGGATGAATGATGTATTTAACTACAATCTGAGCAAAAACTAGTGCTTTGTCATAAACAGGTGCGTAGGATCCTTTTATTTTTTATTTTTATCAATTTAGCTTTTATAAGAGCTAATATTTGGTTGTGTTGTTCGATTTAAGCGTTTATTGTAAGTTGGTGAAGTTGTAGCAAAGTCAATTTTTTATTTCTCCGTATTATTTTCTTATGCACTCGTATATCATTCTCGTAGTCTTTGTAAAATTACACAGTGTGACAAAAAAAAAATACCTGCGAAGTGTTACTATTTTTCTGGTAGGTATTGTCGAGTGTAACAAAAATCTGTATTTGAAATTTTCCAAACACCTCTAAAATCTGGAGTTATGGGTAAAAAACAGTTTTTCGTACCCGTAGGCACTTATCAACCTCTAACTAAGTTAAATATCAACAGATTTTAAATTTATAAACGGATATAGAAAGAAGAACCATATATATACTGTTTCAGTGAATTTCAAATATATGTCTGTATTTTATCACTTAATATAATTTTGTCTGTTTTTTTTGACACTTTTCCACTGGAACCGTACTGTTTATAACTTTATTTATATAGCATAATTGATTAAGAGTAATTCGCAGGTTTGTTTTAAAAAATTCCCTACAAATTGACTGAGTTATTAAACATTTTATTAGAAGACTTTTTGTTAAAAAACTACCGGTATGATGTATTTCGCGTTGTATTTATAAGCTTACGGTGTATTTAAGCTTCCAGGATGATATAAGGACAATTTAATAGACATATATCAACAAAGAGTACAAAATTGGTAAAACAGTGGTCGCCAAACTTTTTTCTTGAGAACCATATTTTTCACAGTAAGTAATGCCACTTTGGATAGATTGAAATGACTTTTGCATGGGATTTTCCTTGCAGAAACTCTAGGTTTTAATTCCTCTTCATCGCATTGGAAAAATTTCAAATTTATTGAGAAAAATTAAGTTTCTTGATTTTATTTTTATGTCTATTCCATTGCCTCTGTTTTTTTTTTTTTTTTTTTTTTAAACAAATGCAATATCATCAGAAATTAAAGTACTATTTAAAGCAATAATTGAAAATTGAACAAATTTATTTATTTTAGGGTGTTTTAAGCTTAAATTAGACGTGACATAGCCATAACGCCATAGCCATAACCAAACCAAAATTCAATTGGTTTCTATGGTGAGAGTTATGGCGTTATGGCGAGTCTCTCTCACTCTCACCATAGAAACCAATTGAATTTTGGTTTGGTTATGGCTATGGCTATGTCACGTCTAATTTAAGCTTTAACTCGACTATCAGAAAACCTATAATACTTGTATTAATTTTATGGCGCGACAATGGATGGCCACCAAACTTTCCTTGCGTTGCCAGTTGCCAAAATGTTATTACCAATGGCAACTGACAACTAACAGTTGTAAACTTTAGTTGCCAAATTTTTTTTTTATATTGCTAACCGCGAATTTTTAGTTGCATAGTTTTAAAGTAAAAAGGTGATAAAATTATAATGGCCTCATTCATAAAAAATAATTTGGTTTGGTAAAAGGTTTATTTAAGAAAATTTATTTCATAGACCAAAAATATTTTTTTCCAAATAAAGCAGAAAAATTTAAAATTAAATTAAGGCCCTGGCCCATAATGTCGGTAGAAAACTTGTGTTGTAAACAACAATACGAGTAATATAATAAAGTTTGTTTTTGTCTTCGATCGAACGTTTTCTGTCGACTTCGTGAGACAAGCTGTAATTTTGAAGGCCGAATTGAAAATTTTAGGTAAAATTTATTTTAAGCAATAAGGCGACAATTCTCAAGAATTTTAATTGTCTAAGTGCCGTTTAATAGATGACAAATAGTGTCTCTTAATCGAAAAATAATTCTACTGAACTAAACATCTTTATGTTAAGTAATTGTTTAAGCACTCTTACTTATTTAACAATTTTCTTTTTAGCGCTTATATTTCTAATAGTTATTTTAAGTTTTTTAATTATTTTCAGTTTAAACTTATATATCCGATTATTTTTTGACATCTAAAGAAAATTACCATGTATGGAACTAATTTAAATTTCACATGCGTTGCTAGTTGTCAACGCACCTGATGTTGTTTTGCCATCCATTATCAAGACATTCTATCGTATATTGCTGCATACAAAAAAGTGTGTGCAACGCCGCTTACATTATGTTTTTTTTATATGGAAAGCAATGCCACACAACGAAAAATATCCCAAATGGCAAACGTTGCCACTGGTACACACTATTGCGATGTCACAAAATGCCACAGTGCGTACTAGACACTAAGCACTTTTTCCTTGCTGCTACGTACAGGGTAACCGATGACATTAATCAAAAAGTGGCACCAAATAGGGGATTTATCAAAAAAAAGGGGCAAATTAAAAAAAAAAAAACGAGAAAACTACACTAAACTTTTTATTTTTAATGTATTTTTATATAACTCACCCTAAAAAAGGGGAATAAAAAGTGGCAAGGCATTCGAAAAAGTGGCAATTTGCCACTTTAGTCGGCTATGTAGTGCACAACCAGAAATATGCTTGCTACAAAATATGATTTGCTAAGAAGTGTAAAATATGAATTAGAGTATTTTGAAAGAAACAAAATACACATCATATATTGAACAATTTAGAATAGAAAACGTTTCTTGTGTTTTCGGAATAACTTAAAAGTTGTATGATATTGAATAATTGTATTATGTCTTTCAAAATTAACTGAATGATCACAAGTTGGTATGGTGCAAATAGATAATACTTTATAAAATTTTAAACAACAATAGTATTATTATACTCTTTTTTTTTTGGAGAAATGTAGTGAAACATGCAAAAGTTTTTAAACAACTTTTTAAACACAGTTAAAAAATTATTTTACGATCACGAATGTGACGATTCGAACGCTGATTTACAAATTTTATTTTGTTGCTGTGTTAATAAATTATTTAGAACAAGTGCGTTTTCAAGAAACTCCCCCTTCAGAGTATCAAAGCCATGCATGAATTGTTTTAGAATGTGAACATATTGTATAAATTTTAATTCGATTATAGTTTAGTATTTAACGTACATATTATCATTTAAATTGCCTATTAATGTAAATTTCTGGTAATTACATGTATTTGATGTTAAAATTTTAATACTTGCACAAATCAGTATTCAGAATATATATATGTAGGTACGTACGTATGCAGTAGTTTAAAGCGATATCTATATTCACTTAAACACCTACAAACATACACACACACCAACACACAAACACACAGGAACAGACATGGAAATTAATGTTTCATAATGAATTATTACTTGTAAGCCATTGTAATACTTAACCAGCCAACCAAACAACAAATTACCAAATAAAATATAGAATTTTAACAACGATTAACTGATTTTGATTAGAGCTTAGATGTGACTTTTTAACTAGAAGTAAAATGAATTACGCGGGAAGTTGAAACCAAATACTCAATACGATTATATTGAGCAAACAATTTAAAAGTTTGTAATTGTAATTAAATCAGTCTAATTAATTTTTTGAAATTTTAGGAAGATAAAAGGTATAAGATCTACCAATTTGTTAGATTTATGTGCAAGTGAAATTTGAGATTAAATTTTTCCTTATAAGTACCACAATGAACAACACAACGAAAGGAAAGCATTTTCCGTACACTAACGAATTTCACTCATTCGAGTTATTGAAAAAGTGAAATTTGCAAAATGTTTAGTTGACAAACGCTCTTTAGAAGAAATAGTGCGGCTATATGTACATATGTATATACAACATATTTTTTAAATGAAAGCTTGTGTATACGAAGTTACTGATAAAAATTAAACAACTTATGCATTTAAGATAGTGACCACAGCAGTCTACACCACTACATGACTTCAAATGCTGTTAGCTGCAATTGTTGCCCTGTAGAAACATAATAACCACCTCATTGATATGGAAGCGATATGGCTAACTTCAATCGTAATAGAGCTAAGTCTAATTTAATAAATTTTACAGGAGAGGGAAAATCTTTGCTAAAAAAAATATAAAATCTGATATGATATTCTTTGAAATATTCAAACAAAAGCTGCAAAAACTGAAATAAAACTAAGCCAAATGATGAGATCAATGAGAGACTTTTAGTTAAATTGTTTGGGCAGAAGCTCAGAAAATGTTCTGTGTTTAAGAGTATATACATATATCGTTTATATAGAAAGGTTCTAACTCATTTTTTTTTTGGAATTCGAGTTTTTTGTGTATTTCTATAGAAGACCATCTTCTCATGTATCGAAAAATTCAAAAATCTCGATTTAAAAAAAAAATTAGTTAGGACCTTTCTATGTTAAAGTAACGATATGTTCTTTGTTTATTTAACATACATAAAAGTTCAGTTTGGTGAACTGAACTGCATCTTATCCTATCATTTGCAAGGATCATTACTTCTGCACATTCTCTTCGAACCGACCTTATCCAAGTAGTTCTAGGTCTGCCTGAATTTCTATGTCCTTGAGGGTTCCACTGCATCGCAGCTTTTATGATATCGTCATCACCTCTACACAGGATATGACCGACTTGGATTGGTCACTTATGCTTTTTGATCTCATACTCTACTTTTATGTTGTTCGAGAGGTTTAACAGATCGGTGTTTGTGATAGTATTAGGCCAATATTCATATGCATTGGATTCCGGTTAATAAACGTTTGAATTCTATTTATGTTTACCTGTGTCAAGCCCCAAGTTGTTGAGCCATGCAGTAGAATTGATTTGAAAATTCGGATTTTGGTATTTCTGCTGGTGTTATTACATTTCCATATATTGTGAAGTGACTGAAAAGCACACTTTGCTTTGTTTATACGGGATTCGACATCGTCTTCGAAAGCTTCCACTTATTCGATTCTGATGCCGTTTAGTAGGAGCGCGTTGGTTGAGTTTGTGTTAATACGCATTAATTTGGTTTTCCGTATATTAATCTTCGGCTCGACTTTATCCTCATTCATTGAGAGTTTACGTAGCTTTTTCTCAATGTCAGTCCGTCAGATTCCACTACAGTATCCAGCAACAGTAAGAAAAGTGTTGCCGATAGAATGCAGCCCAGGAGAATCATTGCAGAGTTCGCGGATTAGAGTTATTATTTTATTGGGAATCCCTTTTGCTGCTAGAGTGGAGCATCTCTTGAAATTGTATCGAAGGCTCGTTCAAAATCAACAAACAATAGATACAGATGCGTGTTGAATTCCCTAGATTGCTCTATAATAATTCGCAGTGTGTTTATATGGTCAGCACATGAACTGCCCCTTCTAAAACCTGCCTTCTCTTTGCGCAATAACGGTTCCATGGCTGGCAAGATACTTTGCAGTGTTTAAGAGTCCCAGTTCTTTAAATAATGAATCATGATTTAATAGAAGTCTAGATTGTTAAAACATTCTAAAGCAAAAATACAAAATAAAATATTAATTTTTCCCTACACAGACATTGTAATAAAAATACTCAAATGTAGAGACGCATATTCATAGTCAAAACAAAGTATATTTTAAAAGTTTAAAACCAGTATTTTGAATGGTACGAGTATACTTTATTTTGACTATGAATATGCGTGTGAAGTATTTGAAATATGTATATGTACTTTCATTATAAACTTTTTCTAGTTGTTGTAAATTCGTATGATGGGCCACGGAGTGAAAAATTTTTTATATTTGTTGCGTAAAATTTGATCGATTTTGAAGAATTGTTTTTGTTCCCACAATCTTTGTTTTTAATATATAGCAAAATTATTTTTTTTTTGTGACAGCATTGTACTAATAAATGCTATTGAGCTTTGACTTGCATATATCAACGGGTTCGCATAATTTGTGTAATAATATTTTTGAAAAGAACTAAAATTTTTGATGCGACTATTTTTCTTGCAATTTCGCAGTCGATATGAAAAGTTAATTATACTCGTACTACATGCAATAAACTGAAATTGTTCCCAATTTCACATCAGTTCAATGATCGTAAACTAATTAAGTTTTTCTGCAACGAATCATGTGCATCACATTGCTGAAGCTTTTGTTCTATGCTTCCTTTGTTCACATTGTATTTAGATGAAAAACTTGCAGTTGTATTCATGTTGTTTTATGTATGAGTAGTATTCATAAAAGTGATGTAATAAACGTGTTGCTGTTGTTTTAATTGTATGTTTTGTTAATATTATTATTATTATTATTATTATTATTTTTCCTTCTATCATTTCGAAACAGTGAGAGAATGTATGAAAATTAGTTTGCCTTGCTTTCTGCAAACAGATGATGAAAATTTCGTATAATTACTTTTACATGATAATAAACACCATGCACTCACTCACCCAAACTCACACACTTTTGTATAGATATTTATATACTTTTTTTACATACTCGTACGAGTATTCTCTGCAACCGCACAAAAATATTTTCGCATGATGCAAGTACAAGTTAAGTTGCACACTGTCATATTACGAGTATGTGAAAGAGAAAAAAAAAATTAAATAGGAACAAGCAGCATATACACATATTTTCAAAAGAACCCTGCAGAAAATGCGAATAGTGAAATTGTAGTGATTTAACAGTGACATTGTCAGTAGTACTACTGACCAGGTGTACCCCAGCCAATGTAATTATCTAATGACATTTAACATTAGCTTGTCATTGAAAATCCACCACTAAGTAGTTCTTTTGGGAGCACATGGAGACATTGGCACCACAGATTCACTAGTAAATTTTAGGGGCTCTAGTCTACTATAGCGATATTTCCTAGCTCGATGTCAATAGTAAAATTGTACTGATTCACTAGTGACATTGTCAATGGTACAACTGAATAGGTGTACCACAGCCTGTGTAATTGGCTATTGACATATAAAATAGGCTTGTCATTGAAAAACTACCAATAGACTTTAGCAATATTTTTTTACGGCCATATGGAGACATTTGAACTAAAGATTGATTCACTAGTACATTTTAGTGACCCTCGTCTACAATTTTATAAGGGTTGGGACAACAAACTTAAATACATACCCACATACATACATACATATGTACTTAAGTTTTTAACATAACTGTATAGCATAATAAAAAAAAAAACAAACTATTGACGCGTTCATTGCCAATGTCACCAGCAGTGCTGCCAGAAGGATGATTTTATCATATTTTTGATGATTTTTGGACCAAAATATGATTTTAAGGTTTTTTTTCTCGAATGATGATTTTTAATTTTGCAAAATATGATTTTTACTTTCAATACATATGTATGTTAGACCGTCTCAGTTTTTATACTTTTCTCGAAACTTCTTCATGAACATCAATTTTCATAATCAACTCTCAAAACCATCCATTTTGATGTATAACAATTAAATATTGATGAAGCGTAGGTACTCTCTCAAATCGTTTTTTTTTTTGTTTTTTTATGAAAAATGTCCTTTTTCAAAAAATTAAAAAATCTTGCTTTAGTAATTTGCATCTAACTCATGCAGTTCTTAACGGATTTGAACCTAATTACATGCATTAGAAAGCTTTTTAAATTTCCTACATAGGTTTTAAAGCAACGTTGCTATTTTGTTCGATGGTTTTTTATTCATAACATTACCAATTCAGATTCTCAAATACGAACTTATAATTTTTTTTAATTTTTGCTTACCTTTTCTTATATAAAAATTTAACGAGACAAAATTTTTATATTCTATAAATGCAGTATGGTAGAAAATTTTAAGAAAAAGATTTTGGTGTAAATAACAGTAGCATTTTATTAAGAAAAACTTCCGTTTTAGGCGAAATGCCGAAATGACTAAAGTTTTTTATTTGTCAATTTACTTCCGGTTCATCAATATTTAATTGTTATACACCAAAATTCATGGTTCTTAGAGTTGATTAAGAAAATTTATGTTCACCAAGGAATTTCGAAAAAAATAATAATACATTGTATGTATGTACAATTTTTTTGTTGTTCTACAAAGCTATACCCGGCAAAAATATTCGTCTACAGGTTGGTAAGGGGGAGAGAGCACAACTTTTCTTCCTCCTCTGGGGTCATTTGAAAAAAATAATAAGAAAACGTCACTTTACAACCAAAAATAAAAAGAAAAAAGTCATCTTAGAGACAAATCTATACCAAATCATTTGAAAGAAGTTATTCGTCGCCAAGGAAAAGCAACTTGCATATAAAACAACTATACATACTTTATATTATAAATGCCTTATTCATAAAAAATATTTCTGTTTAATAAGAGGTTTATGAAACAAATTTTCTATGGAAATTTGATTAATAAACCTTCAAAATATTTTTTATGAATTAGGCCCTAAGAATATTAGCAATGTCGAATACTTTTTGGTTTGAATTTCTTAACTAATTTTTTATTTAATGCACTTTTTATATTAATGAACTAATGTTTTTTATTGAATGCAATTTGAAAGTTTTTTTTGTAATATAAGATAGTAAATACTTTTTTATTGATGAAAACAAAATAACGTTGGTGTATGTCGAATAGTTTTTCTGTCCACTGTAAATATGTCAATTGTTACTTTCTTTATTGGAAAAAATTGGACTTGTGATGATTTTTTTCTTCAAAATATGATTTTCTTTCCGACAAATGATGATTTTCTTCGAAAAACTTCTGGCAGCCCTGGTCACCAGAAATACACTAGAACTGCTGTCTCTAACGTATCTCTACTCGCGCATAAAAGGAAAGTTATCGACATTTCAACTAGTGCAATTGTCGCTAGAGAAAAGAGTGTTGACATACAGACATATGGTTCTAGGCTGACTAGAGGGAAGTGTTCACACATGCTCGAAATGTGTACGTCTACTGTGTGTCGAGTAGTTTATGTTAAAGTATAATTGTGAAATCGTATTGCATGTTGGAATATACTTTCATACAATGCTGTTGTATGTATGTATGTATGTGTGCATGTGTGTGCGAATATAAAAAGTATGTTTTTAGCAACAAATAAATATTATTCATGTACAAATTACTACTGGCAAAAAAGATGAAGAATAATATTGCCTCCAATATACAAAAACCGCCATCGTTTTATATTAAAAATTGCATCAAACAGTGGACTTAAAAGAGATAAATCTAAAAAAAATTGCATTTTCATTTAATTCCAAAATTGTGTTATTTGAAGAAGTTCTTTTTCCAAATAAATTAATTTTTTAACGTGACTGGTGGCTTCGTGAATAAAGTATTTTCTCCGGTTTTTTAAGGTAAGATACAACCCAGAGCAGTTAGCAGTAGGAGTAGCGGAGTAGCAGGTGAACCTAAATTAAAGGGCAAACAGTGGATATTGCTTTAACAGACTGTCCTTACATTTAGTAAGTATAATTAAATGAATACCCCGTATATCTGTAGTGTTATGCGACAATTTTTGGTCAGCTGATTATTGCAGCAATTTTGGGCGTGATAAGCTGTGACTTTGAAGTGTACAGGGAAAGTATAAATGAAGTTTTAAAATGAAAGTGGTAAATTTGATTGAATGTCTTCAACATTGATGAAGCTAAGCAAAGTAACTATATTGACATGATCCTCCGAAATTCTCATCATCAAGTGAAACCTAAAATTTGTGTCATTTTCTGTGGAGTTCTTCTTTACGTTGTGCACTTGCTATTATTTGGTACACTGTTTGACGCAAGATTATTTTTATATAAGATTTTGGATAGAACTCCCAAACTCCGCTCCCGAGAAACGACATCTATTCTGTCAGCTACTTCTGATTGCACTTTACAGTTTGTTTGCGAAATGTCCATTCGTATGTTTGTAGTATGTATGTATATGATGTCAACTTTTTACAATTTATAACATCATAAATTATTTGTGTGTTTGCTACAACGAACTTACAAACGAATAAACATTCGTGGCAGCATTATGTTGCTGTAAGTATGTCACAAACACATAAACAGTTTGCAACAATATTCATTCATTCATTCATTCATTCATTCATTTATTCAGCATCAAGAAAAAAGTGGTGAAAAAACAAATATGAGGAGAAACTATAAAACCCGAAATATTTTTTTTTTCTATTTTGTTGCAAACATTCTGGTTGTATTCATTATTTGCTCATATATTAATTCACTTGTGCTTATATAAAAAGCTTTTTCATTATAATTTAATTTTTTTTGCTCGTTTTTTGCTTGCTTGCTTTTTTTTAGATACTTTTTTCTTCCTAAAAAAATTTCATTCTGCTGTGAAATAAAGACTATTGCACATTTCCCAACTTGTGTGGATGTGAAAACATGCATACATACACAAATATGCATTCATGTTTGTATATATGCTGGAGATTTAGGGGGCTGTGATTTTTTAATAAAACTTTTTTCTCTTATTAATTCTGTGTTATGTTATAACACTCATTTATTCACATTAAAAATGTACTGATATACGTAATTACTTAAACATTCATTTATTTAATTTGAAAGTAGAATGAAACATATTTTGTTTATTAGCATCAAAGTCTATGAATTAAGTAAATAAATAAATAAATTCAGTAAAGTGCGACTTTGACTCGCGCAACAAGGGCTTTGAGCATTTTTTTAAAATGGCGTTTTATTTGCGTTTCTTACGTTTTTTCAGCTGAAATTATTTTTTTTTCTCTTTCTCGTTTTGGCGATTTTTTTTAATTTAGAGTTTTCTTCATTTTGGCGATTTTTTTTTATTTTTGTGATTTTGGCTATTTTTTTAATTTGGCGATTTTTTAATTTTTGGCGATTTTCCGGTTTTTTTTGCGATTTATTTTCATTTTAGAAATTTTTTTAATATGGCGATTTTTTTCTTTTTGGCGATTTTTTTGTTTTTGGTGATATTTTTATGTTTGGCGATTTTATAATTTTGGATTTTTTTGTTATACCGTTTTTGAAAATTTCAAGAGTTTAGCTCTTACGGTTTCCAAGATACAGCAAGTTGTCAAAATTACATAGTCAAAATTGCATTAACTGATGGAACACCCTTTAATTTAAATTTTTTAAAATTTTAGTGTTAATTGTTGTAGTCTGTATATATGTATATTACATGGGATTTTAACATTTTTCGTTGCTCGTTTTGGAACACCCTTTAATTTCCAACTCTCATGTATTTGTTGTTGCAGCGGTCAAAGGTCTACACACTCTGTCCAAATTTCAATTCCGTAGCTCTTAGGGTTCTCGAGAAAATAGCCTGTGACGGACAGACGGTCAGACGGACAGCTTAGCGAAAACAATAGGGTGGGTTCCTTTTCACATTTGGTGTACGGAACCCTAAAAATCATGCGACGATATTGTTCAAACTATTTGCAATAGAAGTTTTACAAATTAACTATCATATGGCCTGCTACTTTGTTGCGGGTATTTTAGGTGTACTAATGAGGCCCATATACATACATATCGAGCCATAACTTCTAAAAAAGTTAAGCGACACATATCAAATCTAAAATGTTCCGCCATTTCATGTTCATTTTTAAATATACTCGTCGATGTCCATTATTTGGGAAAATATTAATTTGGAAACTTTGCACTTGCAAATAAGAAATGTATTTATTTTTGAATTAAATTTATTAATTTTTTTATTTTGACCCGATTCGACTTAATTAATAACCAAAACTGATAACCAAAACTGATTTTCAGAAAACGCTGTCCGATGTGCACAGTATTTGAATTTTTATTTTAAAAATGCGCAAATGTCTGGTTGCTGTTAATTTAATTATGTATCTAAAAATTAAGTTAACTTGGCTTACTGCAAAAACCAAGTAATGCGTTGTGACGTATACTTGATATATTTAAAAAAAATCGTAATTTCATTAAAATTACGCTCCCGTTTAATAAAACGACTTATTATGAAATCCTTAAAGTCTTTTGGGTGTTAAAAATCCCTTTTCAATTATAACTAATTTTCAACTACTTAGCACTTTATAACGCAACACATAATGATGATCTTAATCTAATTACAACAGATACGTACTAGACCATTTTGAGTATGAGAGTGAGTGGAATTATATTAGCTGGGTATACGAGTACAATGATTGCACAACCTTCAAAATATTGCCGTAGGCTTATTAATATTGCTTGTCATTAGTGTGCGTGTGTGTGTGTGTGTGTGTGTGTGAGTAACATTATCCCACTTGACCTGAGATTCGATAAAAAGGAATGCTCACTAAAGCGAAGAAATTTCGATATTTGTTCGCAAATCTAAAAAAAATTCGAATGTCCGCTAAAATTCCGAACTGCGAACTTCTCTCGAAAGTTTTTCGAATGTGTGAAGGTAGCTGCACTTCCACGTGTCAGCCTATTAGTCTAGAAGTACCAAGTTCGAAACATGACAGCACTGTAAGTTAAAAAATAAAATAAGAACACATACCTAAATATGTGCAATAATTGAATGAAAAAAAATTTGCCACGATAGCCTAGTGGATGTGTGTTAGCCTGTTAGAATGGAGCTACCATGTTCAAAGCCTGCAGCGTAAGTCACGGAATAAAACAAGTAAATAAAATAAGTAATTTAAAATAAATAAATAAAAAAAAAATTACATTTTTACTCTTTCTGCTGCATTTTTCCGGTATCGAAATTAATTCGATAATCTCTCACTTTTGATATTGCTAACGAAATCCGAGATCGAATGTTTTTTGGGACAAAACTGAGCGACAGGTGAACATTTTTCGCTTCTTTTTTTTTTTGAGTATCACTCTCTATAGTTTTACACGATAAATGTTCGAGATATATTCGAAATTGATATCATTAACGAAAGCCGTGGTCAACTGGGTATGAGCTAATTTGGCTCACAACCTAATAAAGCTGCGATATAAAATATGTACGTTAAAAACAAAAGAAAAATTCACACGTACAGAACTGTATTTTAATTAATTTTTGTTCTGCTTGCACTCACTATTTTTGAATAATGATATTGATTTTTAAAAATCCCGATTTAAGCTCAAAACAAAAGAATATATTGCTCCAGTGATTTTTAGTAACCTTAATTGGTCAATTTTTTTTAATTCCTCGCTTTTGCTATGTACATAATACATACATACATACGTAGGTATTCATATTAAATTAATTTTTTATTTTTAGAAAAAAAGAAGAAGGAATGTTTTACTTTTATGTAATTTCTTAGCCTTTCTTGCTTGCTTGCTAATAGATTTAATTTCAAACACCCTCTTCAATCTTTTTTTTTTTTTAATGTTTAGACATCTATTGTTGTTGCCATTACTATGACAAATATTCAAATATTGCTGTCACAAAAGCATACTGTGCCAATAACATTTCAAATAGTCGACAACAACAACACACAACAACAACAACAACGTCTCACAATGCAAAAACACAAATTTCATTATCTTATAATGCCATTTTATTCGCTTTTCCATATTTCATTCTTTTTGTTGAAGTGGAATTTTTGCTATGACAACATCTACATTCACACAAGCGAATCAAATCGAACAGAGCTAACAAAAAAAAGTTATCTTACTTGTATCTTTAGAATCTCTCCAATATTAGCGTGCTATTCATTATTAAACAAAGAAATGACACAAAAAGCAAACGGCTTGGATTTTTCGCTATAAGTTCAGGGAAAAATATATGCATACACACATATACATATAAATATAAGTGTATGTGTGTATGTATGTATGTATGTATGTATGTATGTATGTATGTATACAGAATGGATGGGATGGGAGGCAAAAAATTCAATAAGTATTAGAATAATTTTTGAAATTATTTGAAATGCTAGATATTTGTTTGTGCTGTGAACTAATGCAAAAGTGAATGTATGTTTGTGTGTGTGTGTGTGTGTGTGTGTGTGTTGAAATTTTTTTTCATAAAAAGGAATGCCTGTCAGTACAAATGTCATTCAAATAATTTATTGATGTGATTTGATGCGCAATGACTAAGTAGGAGTTCGCTAATAATGATTACGAGTATTACGAAGTTAAATGAAAAAAAAAAAAAAATATTAAAAAATGCTTTATTTGAAAGATTATTGTTAAGTTCCAGTTTTTAGAGAGTTAGAGAATGCTGGCTGGTTACACCAAGACAATTCAAAATTTTTTCTATACTAAAACACTTTAATTATGTTATAAATTATTATTTATAAATGTTGATTGCAAATAACATATTCACCAATATCGCGACTAAAATGTGAAATTGTTGTTCCCATTAAATTTTCATACCCCATGAAGGGGAATTTGCCATCGCGAATTTCATGGGAACGTTTGTTGCCGCTATCAATGCGTAGTGAATGTAAAAAAATGGGAAGAAGATTTGCAAAGCTTAAAAATTAATTGAAAATCTGACAAATTTAAGTTTAATAGTAAAGCCTGGATTACACTATCGGCACAATGTACCGATTTTTTTTCGGCTCACTGCAATAAAGTCATAAGTAATAAACCAAAATGACATTATTACTCAACTAATTCTGGAATAATAATACAATTAGCAACGCAGTGTGGTGCAATTATGATGTCCTTATATTTTAATTAGTTGTGAAATAAAGCAAATTTAGCTTATTACTCGTAGTTATGACTTTATTGCAGTGAGCCGACGAAAATCGGTACATTGTGCTAATAGTGTAATCCAGGCTTAAGAAAAACACAAGTTTTTAGCTTCAAAGGAAATATTTTTAAGTGCAAAGTTGTGCTTGTAAATATTTTATGTGCGGTGGAAAACTCTTTAGTATACCATCGCTATAACTTTGATTGCATGCAAACCAAATAGATTAATATTTAATGAAAAAATGTGTTATAGGAAATTAATGTTCATAATTGTGGATAGTATTTACTTATCTTATCAGAAAATAAATTATTTATAACTTTTAATACATAAATTACGCGAAGTATTAATTCAGTTCGCCTGTAAAAATAAAGTGATTTTCGTCGGGTCACTGCAACATAACTTGTTATTGATGCAGTCTCATCAAAGATCCGTTCTTTCTTCTACTCAATGCCCTATTTTTCTAAATGACCTCCTTTGTCAAACTTCCAATCTAATCTACTCTTTTGTGGATGACAGCAACATTTGTCTGCCATTCATTCTCATTCAGGAATAGACTAAACTTGCCAGAAGTTGAGGCTATGAGGCAAAATATGAAAGACACTGTAAATTATAATTTAGTAACAATCTCTTAATGGGGTGATGCGAATAGAGTTGCTCTTAACATTTGCATAACCCAAAACGCTGATTCATTCGTCAGGATCCCTTGCTAAAACGCCGAGTTCGTGCTACCCCATGGGGTTTAAGGGATGATTTCGGTGTGTGTGGAGTAGGCACTGGATTTTTAGCGACACAGGCATGCGTTCATCTCGGATGAGTGGTTGAGCTGTGCTGACAATGGTTGAGGAATTCTCTTGGGGACCTCGCTGTGGGTGTATACACAACACCTGTAGCGCGAGAACCGGGAAAATAAACGTGGTAGCTGTGGTTGCTACCAAAAACGCTGGGAGAATAGTCTTGGCTTCTCAGTGTTAAGCCAATGCTAGTAGTTGGTCTGACGCGGTCAGCCAGACACTATTCTAGGTGCTGTTGTTATACGACAGATAGTACTGTTTTGGCAAAGTCATTACGGCGAAGAGTTTAGATAGCTCAAAGTACCTCAGCAAGATTCTTGACTATAGTACAGGGATAACTATACACAAAGATTGCAACCTATGGATTTGTTGGTTGGGCACATTTGTTCATTCTAAAGTGTGCATTGGGGCGTTGGTCTGGCGTCTAATCCACACCCGGTGCTTGGCACCCGTGAGATAAGGCCGTAAAGGCAGGTGCTCACGGAAATCCAAGTACATCTGTCTGCCCTGACGTTTTCAACGTGGAACAATTGAAATCGAATGTCCACACACACTACTCCGTCTATCCTCCTCCGCACAACCTATCTAATATATGTTTGGGAGTTATACCTTGACTGCTGCTCCTATTAAAAAAAAAAAAAAATTTAAATTGTGGTAATCTATATTAAGTACTTGCTTGTAGTTTAAAGCTGACGATCATTAACATGTTAATGTCGACATCTTTTATAAACTGTATACATTAAATTTTTAGGGTTCCGTACACCAAAGGTGAAAAGGAACCCTATTGTCTTCGCTACGCTGTCCGTCTGTCCTTCTCTCCGTCACAGGCTATTTTATCGAGAACTGTAAGAGCTACGGACCTGAAATTTGGACAGAGTGTGTAGACCTTTGGTCGCTACAACAACAAATACATGAGAGATAAAAATTAAAGGGTGTTCCAAAACGAGCAACGAAAAATTTTAAAATCCCATGTAATAAACATACAATTCTAGTATGTACACTTGAAATTTGTAAGGTTAGTGTATTTTTATACAGACTACAAAAACTAACACTAAAATTTTAAAAAATTTAAATTAAAGGGTGTTCCATCAGTTAATGCAATTTTGACTATGTAATTTTGACAACTTGCTGTATCTTGGAAACCGTAAGAGCTAAACTCTTTAAATTTTGAAAAACGGTAAAATAAAATAAATCCCAAAACCAAAAAAAAATCGCCAAAACAAAAAAAATCGCCAAAAACAAAAAAAATCGCTAAAACGAAAAAAATCGCCAAATTTACAAATATTTCTAAAACGAAAATAATTTGCAAAAAACCGGAAAATCGCCAAAATGAAAAAAATCGCAAAAAAATAAAAAAAAAATCGCCAAAATTAAAAAAATCGCCAAAATAAAAAAAAATCGCCAAAATGAAAAGAATCGCCAAAATGAAAAAAAATACCGCCAAAAACTGAAAAAATTGCCAAATTGAGAAAAAAGCGAAAAACACAACAAAAAAATCATTTCAGCTGAAAAAACGTTAAGAAGGCAAGAAAAACGTCATATTAAAAAAATGTTGAAAGCCCAACGCACGGAACCCTTCGTGCGAGAGTCAAAGTCGCACTTTACTGAACTTATTTAAGTATTTTAGTCCTTGAATCGACTCAACATGCCCTGGAAACTTTTAACCTCACCGGCTAATTTTGTAGAAAGGTCTTTTTGATATTTTAATGCTCTGTTTTTGTCATCACATAAAATTTACATAATTGATATTAAATATCACTAAACATTTTTAATTTTATTAAAAAATTTATATAATGTAATAAATAAATTTTAATTTGTTTTCCTACTTTGCGACTTGACATTATACGACGCGTCGTAACTTTCATATACGAGTAGTACATATTTTGACATTTTTTAAAATAATTTTGTTTATTTTTGGTTTTCGGTAAGTAGACAATGAATGGTATTTTTAACAAATCAGTGGTCACGGACAGTGGCCATAAGAATTGTTCGCCATATAAAAGGTTGTTATTGGTTTTATGAATATTTTTTTTATTCCGAAAAATTATCTCTTGTCAACATTTCTTTGTCAGTATCTATAAATAAAGTAAAATTGAACATGTCGCTTATTTACTCAAACAACGTCATAACTCAAAACAAGTAGTTTGCCTGAAAACGAGTTTAAAGTTTTCAATTTACACACAACTTAATGGAAAACTAAAATTTTATTTCTCCCTCAAGAACTGGATGTAAGGATTACTTCTGCATGACTACATCTAAAATTAAATTTTTTGAGTTATAACGTTCTTTTAGTAAATGAGCGATGTGTGTAAGTGGGGGGTAAGGGCAAATGTGATTGGTAAATGAGTACGTGTACATCTGTGTGTTCTTTCGATTTTCGTACAACATTTATACGATGCTACTGATGCTGCTGCTGCTGCTACTGCTGCTGCATTTATAACTGCCATTTCAATTGTCATGACTCGAACAATGACTGTTCTCCGCATTTATAGTGACTGTTGTTGTGTGTTGTTATTGTTGTTGTTGTTGTTATTATTATTTTTTCATCCAGTTGATATTATTTTGCGGTTGTTTTGTATTCATTTGTAGTAACAGTATTGGTTGTAAATATTCATTTATGCACATTACCACAAAAAGAATAATAAGAGAATGAAAAAAACTGAAATTAAATAGAAAAAAAAGAGAAGAGATTCACAACTATTATCAAACCACAAAATGCGTAAACGATATGTACGTATTTATGTATATATTGTGTGCATTTATAAACGCGAATATTTGTGTGTGTGTGTGTGTGTGTGGATTCAGTTATGTGGTTGCATAAGTAGTGTTTATACGATGAGAAAGTGCATAAAAATGCAAATACAAGATATGTAGCTGAAAATGGAACGCGGATTTTCAAAGGTATTAAAAATATATTTACTCGTGCATATCTTACAAAAAATTAGATATTAATTGGTATAAATAAAATAATATAAAATGAAATATATGTATGTACATACATATATACATATGTACATGACTTTGTGATTCTCTCTAGATCGTGATTAAATTGCTAATCGAGATGCCATTTTCTTGTTTCGCGTAACAAATGCACTGTCGTGTAAACAGAGTTTCAGCTTTTATTATTATACTCTTTTGCTGGTAATGTTTACAAAAAATTGGTGTAATGTTTACAAAAAATGCTTCTTTCAAATTGACCTGATTTAGATGGATACAATAATAAAAATAAATTCAAATTTAACAAATATTAAATTCATATACATACATACATACATATTTATATAAAAGTTGCTAGATCACAGTCGATCAAGCACAAATAATGAAATAATTTGAATTATAAAAATATTCTTTAAAAACGAAAATAATTAACTTATAATAAATTGATGGAAGCACATTGACCGTCTTCTTTTTATGGATTAGATAACGTCCTATTAAGTTCAATATAGCACTCAGAGTAATTTCAGTGTAAAAAAACATTATTTTCGAACTCTCAGTTTAAAAAAATCGAATGATGCAGTTTTGTAGAGAAATGTTTAAATATAAAATGGTTTTTTTGGACAAATGTAATTAACGTTTGTAATGAAATTTAAAAATTTAAGTAAAGTTCATGCAATTGTGCTAATGTCTTATATTATCACACATTTCTGTAATCCATGTATGTACATATAAATTATGTGACTATAATATGTATATTTATAAAAAATATTATTATCTTATTTTTTTTAATCATGAAGCATATTTGCCCAATTGCAAAAATTGCAATTTTAGGAGATCTCATGAAAACCCATAATATTTCTCCATAATTAAAAAAATTATTTATGGATATGTTATAAATCGTTAAGAAAATATGCCCTAATTTGTAACCACCATATGCAAAAAAAACATGTGCTTGAAGTGTACGTTAAAATAAAATTTTGACGTACATTTGAAGCACACTTAATTTTTTTTCAATAGGCGTGGTGGGGGTGCGGGTATGACTCTAAAAAGTAAATTAAATTATTTAGCACCACTTTCCTCCCTTCAACAAAATGAAAGGTGGGAATGTCTTCTTTCGGTAAAAATAATAACTCACGTAAATTACCGGAATAAGCCTGGTATTCTGTTTGAAGTTGTGAAAAATTTTCAGCAACATTGATTATTTCGCGTGAAAAATTTGATGCCCATATTACTTTTTCGGAACAAATGTTCGTTTTTATTCGTTAGAAGTATGCAACATTGATCGACTTTTGTACAAAAAAACATCAGCTGTCAATATTTCGCATGAAATAAATGCCAGTCACATTATTTCACAAATGGTAAGAAAATGTTGCTTGACACATTTCATAAATTTTTCACGAGTAGAACAGAGTCAACATTTCGCATGAAATTTTGAACAGAGTACCAGGCTATAGAAAGAAAACTATAAATATGTTTTGTGGTAAAAAGTCATAAAACTTGTCATAAAATTTTTACAAAAAACAATTGCATATTTTTAGGCAAGATATTTATTGAATAATATAACAACAAATAAGAATTATCTAACAATTGGGGGCGAAAAAATGCTTACATATTTATAATTAAAAACATATCGCTCATTTACTTCAATAGTGGCATAACTCAAAAAATGGGTTTTTTGAGTTAATAATGCAGAAAGATTCGGCATTTCGTATTTTGTCTTGTGTAAAAATTTCATACAAATACCTTGTACCATCACCTCCTGAGAGAAGATTTTTTTTTCATATCTCCATTGAGTTGTATGCAAATTGAAAACTTAAAACGCGTTTTCTGCAAAACTAGTTTTTTCGAGTTGTGCCGTTGAAGCAAATGAGCGATATGCGAATTTGCGAATGATATTACAAATAACAACGTGTGGTCGGAATGTCAATTCGGAAAAGTTCAAAAAACTGTACTTGGGATGCGGCAAAAAAACTGTTCGTTAAAAAATATGGTTGCTATTTCATGCCGTTGACCGTCCGTCATGGATGCAGCAATTCTTCATATTGGTATGATAAGTGAAGAAGCAAGAAAAGGGACTAATGGAAGCAAGGAGATGTAATAATAAATGTTTGACAAGCCCTGAAATTTTCCGTCGTTTACTGGTTTCATCAGACCCTTTTATGAAATGTGACGATGAAGCCAAGAAGTAATATGTAGATAAAGTTTTTTTGTCGAATGAAAAAAAAAAAAAAAAAAAGTGACGTCGATGTCAACAACTGGAATAAGGGTGAATATAATGCTCAAATAATAATAATTAGCGTTTTTTTTTTGTTAATTTTTAACAGTATATATATTTGGTTGTATATATTATTGGTTGTCCAATAAATATGGGCCATAAAATATCAAACTTTATATAATTTTGTTGCAGCGCAAATCAGCTCATGATATGTAAATTTTTTGAGCATTTAAATTCTTAAGTAGTAGTCTAAAGTTCATATTCTGTACGAGCCAAAGGGGAACACTGATTTAAAATCATATATCATTAATTAACGCTAAAAGAAAGAAACAAACAACAGTGTGTTTTCGAAGGGCTGTACAACTGCATCATCGGCGTACTGTGTTTTGTAAAGTGTTGATGTAAATTTGATTCCTAAATACAGAGTTTTTCGAAGATTTGTTAAACTGATATCTAGTCGGCTTTTAATTTGCATTAAATAAGAAACCTTTTGTGTAAATATTATTGACTTTTTTTTCCAATAAATGTTAAGGAAATATCTTTAAAAGCATTTTAATTAGATTGACTTGCTAAACCTGAGGATGTACAATAATGTTAACCAAAGCAACAATGAAAAAACAATAATTACATACATGTTAATTAATTTGTCATAATTGTTAAAGTATATCTGTAGTGCATGAAATAATACATTGTTTAATACCATTTATGAATTATGTTTTCGAGAGCAAACTTATAAAGATTAAAGCAATAATGTTATTTAAACTTGTATCCGTTTAACAGTATGTGGGTGTGTGTGCGTGTCTGTGTGTGTGTGTGTGTATGGCATATACATATGTAAGAACTGGCAACATACGAGAATAATAACAATAGGAATTAAATTAATAAAAATATATTTATAGCCAAATTGTGTTTTGATACCAACACGAGAACAGATTCAAATTAAACCTTACCACTTGACATAAATTTCCTCACAACCAGATATAAGATCCTTGTGAATATAATCTAAATATACATATGTACATACATACATATAAGTAATAATGTAAAATTCAAACTCGGTTACTGCTTGTTTGTTTGTACAGAAGAGTTTTAAAGAGGCTGGCTTCGTATATACATAAGTACTTGCATAAGTATGTATATTTGTAAGTTTGTATGTATGTGTGTGTGTGTGTGTGTGTGTGTGTGTATGCAATCTAGTGAGTGAGAGTGAGTGAGGTTAACGTAAATGTGGAGTGTTGTGCAGTATACATATATGTAAGTATGTTCTGATTATGTATTTGTTGACAT
The DNA here is from genome assembly GCA_944452675.1 of Tachina lurida. Taxonomy (NCBI): domain Eukaryota; kingdom Metazoa; phylum Arthropoda; class Insecta; order Diptera; family Tachinidae; genus Tachina; species Tachina lurida. The sequence continues at coordinate 1,200,753 of OX101753.1, forward strand.
GATTCCACTTTCCTAGTTAACAATTTGTAGTGTAAATTTGTATCACAGATTTCAAGAATCTATCTTCCCCACCAGTTACTTACTTACTCGTAGATACGTGTAGATATCAATATGCAATATGTTCCGCCTGTTTTAAGTAGAGCGAACTTATTGCACACACCAGAGAAAGTTCGAGTATTTAATCATTTAAATATACATAGGTAATATAAATTACTTAGTTATAACAGAAATGTTTTTTGGGTTATGCTTGACGTAATGCACATATCAAGGGCTAACAGGTACGAGGTTTTTTGAAACAATTTCTTAGTATAGGTAAACTTTTTGGACTGCTTTAAATAAGAACTAAGGAATATATAATTCTTAGAATATTTCACAACTTAATGTTTTTTTTATATCTTGTGCAACTAAGCCTGGATATTTTGGCGATTTCCTGATCAAAATTAAATTATCTGACAACCCTTCATATACAAAGGAGAGAAAGCAAACATTTTAAGTCGTTTGGTATTAAATGCTTACCTCGATTTAATTATTTTAAGGATGCGTTACAATTTAGTTTGATATAATTTCATGACGGAGAATAGGAGAGAAGCTAAAACCAATTATGTCTTGGATTTACTTTTAATAATAAAGTATGAAATGAAGGAAAGTCTTATATTACAGATTTAATTATTATTATTTAATTTTGTACATGAGTAAATTTGTTTTGAGTTGAGAAAATAACAAAGAATAACATAATAAAATAATAAATTTTACAAATCAAATAAGCTGCTGTTATTTTTTAATTTGTCTAAAATTGTTTCAACTTATAATACTTCATTTCTTAGAAAACTGCATTTCCAGACAGACGCTTTAGACATGCATACATATTTAGATCATTTAGATTCGGTCGGTGTTGGTGCATAATGCAAAAACTTTCTGCGAGTCCTGCAATTGCTGTTATTTAAAACAATTGCATCTGCTGTTCCAAATATGTTTACCGCTGGATGTACATATGTATGTACAGTGAACAAAGAAAAAACTTGTACAGCAAACGCTCCGCTCTTCTAATCAAAATATCTCTGTTGCTTTGTAAGATTTTAAGATAAAACCAAAAGCAGTTTCAAGACAAATTAATAAGCTTTCTATAGAAATCTTTAATTTTATTAAGAAATTTATTTTAATACTAAAAAAATAACTTAACATAAAATAACACTATTTTCAAGAGCCAAAAAAAAAACTTGTGCACTAACTCTTCTTTCAGGAAGGAGCTATGAAATCAGGAATACACTAAAAATTAGTACTAAATGTGGCCACGTCTAGCATCTAATAGATTATTTTCATAGAATGAACTGGGTTTTCGGTAATTTTGGGAGCTATATGGTCCAATATGCCCTGGAGAGCACTTTTGAGTTAATTTTTACACATAATCTACAGCTCGCGTAATTTTTTGTTCACATACGCCCACAGAATTTCATTTGTACTGAGGCCAAGGATCTAGGGAGGATGTGCCTGCAATTTTTTTCCATTGAATGGAAGCCATTCTCTTATTATTGAAGACGAAAGTTTCGGGTATTTAACTCTAACTAATCAATAGTCTCCACTTACAGTTCATTCTATGAAAATAATTTATTAGATGCTAGACGTGGCCACATTTAGTACTAATTTTTAGTGTATTCCTGATTTCATAGCTCCTTCCTGAAAGAAGAGTTAGTGTACAAGTTTTTTTTTTGGCTCTTGAAAATAGTGTTATTTTATGTTAAGTTATTTTTTTAGTATTAAAATAAATTTCTTAATAAAATTAAAGATTTCTATAGAAAGCTTATTAATTTGTCTTGAAACTGCTTTTGGTTTTATCTTAAAATCTTACAAAGCAACAGAGATATTTTGATTAGAAGAGCGGAGCGTTTGCTGTACAAGTTTTTTCTTTGTTCACTGTATGTATCTCGTAGAATCTAAAAATCACTGTTACTTATTTTAATGCTGATGACATTTTAGTTGATGCTGTGACCACAGCTTATGCTTGTGTTATGATTGCGAAAGCTAAAAAAAAAAACAACCTCAACAGAACAGTCGCAACAATGACACACTCGTGTCCATAAACAAGAAAAGTTGCGACACATACAACTAGACAAATGTATGTACATGATAACAGGGAAAGATTAAGTATTCAGTTTGTGTGGAGAAAATGACTTAACCGTAAAATTTTAGTTGTCATAAAAATATTTTCTGGCGCTGTTACAAATAGTTTACCACTACACTGACCGACCTCACCGCAAGACACCTCATGCTGAAATTATTTTCGTTTCTACATTTATGTTTTTGAAAGATTGTCGCCAGCATCATTGTCATCATCATGTTGCGCTATTGAGACAAATGAGTTATAGAAAACACTGGCTTGAAAAGACTGTCAAGACAAACTATTGGCAAACTATTACATATTCCTAAATGTGGTGGTGTTGGCTTTATATTTAGTAACATTTAATAATATACGAGTGTCAACTGGCGAACTACATTATGTTTTGCTGTTGTTTATTTTCTGAAAACAGAAAACTTATTAAACGCTATAATTAAATACCAGCAGAATGAGATTGATGTGCGCTTATTACTTGACTTCACACCTTGTGAGTATTCGTCACATTCTTTATAGTACTCGCGGAAGAAGAAACGGTTTTTCATCTCTAATGCCAATGGCGAGCGCTATCGAAGGCGAGTAAGAGGATTTTCGGCTCTTATACCACAGCGAGTCCTATGGATAAAAATTAAAGGATTCCAGGGACACACCTTGACATAGGATCTACCATTATAATCATTCTTATAACCTATCATTCATATTACGGCTTTTTTTTCTTGAAAATTCGTTGTTATTGCAAGAAGATGCTCCATGCGCGACTTTGATGTCATAAAAATTTGGATAAGGTGGTTCCAAAATTGTTTCCAGTTTTTACTTTTCTTTCCAAAAGGACATGAATTAATAATATTTTTCTAGGAAAGTCTACTTTTTGTCGCGTTCGACACCAAGCAAACATGCTTGTTTTTTTTTCAAAGAAAACGAAACTTTTTTCTACTTCTTTATAGATTTGTGTAGGGCGTCAGCAGCTCTACGTTAGGTAAAATTTTATGAAAAATTTAGTCGCATTGTTCAGAAATACAAGGTTATTTGCTTGCGGTCGAATGTGACAAAAAATTTTGATTTTTCGGAGAAATGCCCATATACATACATATGTAGATTGATATGTGAAAAAATAAAATATTTTTTCTATATTTATGATTCGATTAAGATAAAGTTCGTATCGCTCTGCAAGTCAAATTACATGTGATAATATTTTAAGAACAAGTAACACCTAAGTTCATTGTCAATATTCTGACAAACATTAGCAGAACGGAACAGCATGCTGTTTTCCAAGGCCTCCGCCACACCTTCATCATCATTAGCATTCTTGTGTTTGGTTCACACAATTCTGTGTGTGATGTCCGTTGATGCAAATTTCAGCTTTATAGGCATAATAATTTTTCAGTGCAATTCTACGATTAAGAAACAATGTTTGTTAAAGATAATTTTGTTGTAAAATTTTGAATTCGTTCTTTTACTAAAGACCGTAAAGGCCTCTCAAGTTTTGCTAATATCGTGTCATAACCGCCAAAAAAACTTAAGCGACATACATAGTTTTCGAACTTAATTTTTTCAGCATCCCAATAAATAAACGAAATAATTTATTGAAATTGGGCCTTTGCGGCCCTTTTCAATCTCTTACAAAAACGTCATAGTCAAATCGAAACACGATAAAGAATATTCTATTTGAATTTAATTACATATATGAAAGCATTTACTTTATATGTAGCTCAGTACTTAAAGTCACCAACCCTTTTCACATACATACATACAATCAATACAAAATGTATGTATATCAGTCCAAATCATATTTCAAAACCTGCCGTTTATTTTCACCAATCCCATTTATAATCACCAATTTCCGTTTCAGTCGTAAACTTAATCTCAAAAGGAAAGCAAAATAAATGCAATCACACAAATATGCCTGACATGCTAATAAAATACCGTTTTATCAATGTCAACTAGAAAGGTAGATGAGATAGATACTGGTCTTCGGACACGCCGCCGAACAGAAATCAAATGACGAACCGAACAGACTGGCTAACAACAATAACAACAACAACAGCAACAATGAGACGATTACCAATCCTGTTGTACAAGAAGAAAATAAAAGAGATGTTGATGTGTATTGAACAAGAATATAATTTGGAAACTTAAGCACAATTCAACTACAATTGGAAGATGCAAGATCTAACAACAGCAAGGAGACCAAAAAATTAAGGACATTTTGACATCACCGACCAACTGGCAGACAACACCGGCAGGCAAAAAAGTTAAACTGTAAAACAGACAAGAAACATAACATTTGACAACTGTTGATGAATGTTCTTGTTGTATGCGTGTCTTTGATGTGTTTGTCATTTGAGCAGACAGAAATGATACAAATGATTTCCTCAAAAAAAAAAAAATAGAAACATTAAGTGGTGTTATAATGAAGTCCTTTCGAGTACGACACGATAGAAACAAAAAGTGATTTTTAAAACTCATTTAATTTACAAAAAAAAAAAAAAAAAAAAATAACATTCATACTATTTATGCTTAAGTCCTTAAGAAGATTATACATGTTGTTTATGTTTATTTTTGAAAAGAACAACCCTTGGTAATAGACACTTTGAATTTGTTTAATAATTAAGGCACACTCGTGTACTTCAATGTATGAACTCTCTCTCACACATGAACAAACAAGTGTAAACCTCAAACTTTATTGTTTGTTGATGTCATAACAGGTGGTAATCAAATGTCATTGTTGCAGAAATATGTACATGCAAAATATGCATACTCATACACGAATATATTTGATTTATAATTATGATAAAACATTTCAAAAATTGTTTTTAGGGTTTTGCTTAAACTCATCTGGGGAATTAATTCATTTAATATTAACTGGAAAGAAGAATCAAAACAAAAACGCCGACAAAATTTGAGGGAAAACGAGTCAAACAGAAAAATACCCTTATCTTCCGTCTCGTGACACTTCTTTCTGTATGTTTTGTGCTTGTAAGTCCGCAATCGCACCAAACTTGGCTTTTGTCGATCAATTTTCGTTTTGAAATTTTCTCTTAGTTTTTGTAACATGGTGCCAACTTAATTTCACATTTATTCCTCAAATTTAAAAAATATTTTTCAAAAAGTAGCCTATACAAAAAAGTTTAATTTTTTAGAATTTTCTCCATGGCTTTTAGTGTTTTTAGTGTCATCGATGTATATATTTCAATTACATTCGGTGCGAGAATATACACAAATAAAATATAGTGAAGTGAATATCCAATTCGCACACAAATGTCACAGTGCCTCACAGCGAACAATGAAACAAACAAATGGAATTAAAAGATTTGTGGGGAAATTTTTCACTTTTGCGACTATCTAAGCGCTACCTAAACGGTGTTAAGAACCATTCCTAGGAAGTTCATATGTTATAGAAAGTTGTTTATTGAGATCTCGATTTATTTATTTTGAACGGTTTGCCCCAGCTATGGACTTAAACAGGGGAAAAAAGGTAAAAAAAAATCGAAATTAAAAAAAATTTTTTTTTTGCGATTTTGATCTTGATTGAAGGTGAAGTTTTTTGGTTTTATATGTTCACAATTTTTGTTCTTTATGACAAGAGTAAATAAAATTCCGAACGGTTTGCAAGATATGGGCCTGAGAAAATGCAAAAATGGCACCGAGGCCCCAAATCTTTTGGGGGCCCATAAAAAAGTGCATGACTTGGGGCAAAGCTGGGAGACACGCGTTTTTTATCACAAAGTGGTGTCCGTATATGGTTATATTTCCATGACTTAAAAAATTACACACAGTGTTTCCAGTGAAAGTTTCCTGATGAATTTTATTGAAAACGCATACACGAAAAATGTGAATGATGAGCGAAATTTTAAAATATCGCTTTGGAATGGGTCGATATGGTCAAATTGGTATCAGCGTGTGACAAATGTTCAGCATTTGTTTCTTTGTGTCAATGGCCATTTGATCAGTCAGTCTACTCTGTGCTCTTGCAGCAATAATGGTCTTTTAGAAAATTGTGTTCTCTTGCAATTCTATTTGTTTTTCCTTTTAACGGATATCCTTTTACATTTTAAAGGAACGCATAAACACGCAAACATACCGTGTACTGTCACAATATGTTGGCTAATGACAAATTCCAAAAAAAAAAAGCAGTAAAAAAGTCAAAGAGCGCAGAAGTGTGAGAGAGGGTATAAAATTGGTTGGCAGCATGTTGGCGCGTACGTTTTCCGGCGTAATCACGATTAAAGTGTCAACAGAATACTAATTAGATTGTTGTTTTTTACCGAGTCTCGCACACAGAGCCGTCTAAAGAGTGAAAATGGTCTAGTAGGAAGAGAATGTTGCTGCATATTTGCAGTCATGGATTAACAGTCAACATTTCATTCTTTTATTTGTTAGTGTACGCAAGAAAAAACTTTGTTTTTGCCAGTGATTTTAGCAAAAACTCGTGTGTTGCTGTTGTATGTTGCCTGCTTGTAATAGAAATAACATATTGTTAGACTTTCAAAACAAACATAGAAAGAAACATATACGCACATACATATATATACATATATGTAATTATATGCCCTGTCGGAGAATGTGTGGTTGACTACAAAAATAGTTAACTTATAGTTAGCTTTTCTTAGACTGACTAAAAGCTAGCTGCAAAATTATTTCTTAAGTTGAGTACGTAATCGAATTTGATGAGAGCCAATAAATTTATTCTCAGCTGCCTTAAAACTCATTTCAGTTTTATATTAACATTTTGCTGTTGTTATTTTAGATGGCAGCTTAACCGAGTAGTAGCGCACTGAGTATACAACGTGTGATGTTACATGTTCGAACCCCAGAAATTTTTTTTAATTTACTGACTACCAGGTGATTTAAAAAAGTGAACTTTAAGTTAGCTGACAGTAGTGCAGAGTGAGACAATTGACTACCGCCTAGGACATCGCAATGTTAAAATAGTCAGTTGATTACATTGCAAAGTAATCAAAGCGTCAGTCAGTACTATTTGCGAAATAGTTAGCTTAAAGTTAGTTTAAAGTTAGCCAAATTTCCAATAGGGTATATATACACATACTTACAAAAATGGTTGAACGTGTATGCACAAAGTCTGAAACATTCTGTCAAAGTTGACTTGTTGGTTTACATTTTCTTTTTTTTTAGTTTCCTATTAACAAATATTAAATGTAGTTGTTTCTATGCATACTGTGTGTGTGTCTTTATATTTTTTTCTTTAAATATACACAGATTTATTTCTATGAAAGGAATAATTAAACAAATTTAATAACTTGACGGTAAGATATGTTAACTGCCTTGTAGGATCGTTCTTATGTCTGTCGAAAATTTTTACTTTTTCATTGAGGAGGAAAAATGAATGAAGCCAAAATATCCACTTCATATCACCTCAACGTGAGATGACGAAGCCCTCAAATACCTCGTCTATTATGACATGTGATGAGGGGCACGTAACACCGTCCAGTGAAACCACATGTCGTTGGTGTTCACATCATGCAATGCGGTCGAAATTTGGGTGAATTCATATTTAATGTCGCGAAATATATAAAAACACATTCAGATTTTTTGTCTCCACTATTCTCCTTAACAGATTGCTAAATAAGTCAAACACCCAAAACTTTTCAATTGCTTTTCTTTCGTCTTCTTAAAAATTTCTTTTGTTTTATTTAGAACTAGCTTAATCCGCTATGCTTTGCTTTGGCGGGCCCTCCCCATTTAACAAAATTTAGTGGACTTCTTCCATATAATAAAAATTTTTTTTATTTTTTCTTCTTATAAATTTACTTGATATTATTCAGAATTATCTAAATATCGATGGTCTTAAGCAGAAAGGCCCTAACTTGTTTTTTTTTTCAAAATTGAGTTTTTCAGTGATTCAATTCATTTCACACAAATACACCTAGCCACAAAAATTTATTTCGCTAGTGTAAAAAATAACTAACAAGCGGTTGTACACAAAAGTTATATTCTAAATATTACAGTTTCTCTTATGTTTTTACCTTCTCCTGTAAAGTTACAATCAATTATTTGAGTTAGGGCTTTTTTACTTGATACCAACGATATATGTACATATATCTGTGGTTGTCATGAAAAACGACGCAAGTTGAAAAAATCAAAGATTTCATAACCTGCTGAATAGTTGCAAAAATATTATATAAATACAGTGGAATCCCCCTTAACGGACACTTCCTATAGGCGGACACCCCCTTTAGACGGACACTTTCGGCAGGTCCCGGCAGCGCGCCATTTAAATGTTTAGTTTTCTCTTGACCGGACAGTCCCCTTGTACGTGCACATTTCAATGGTCCTTTCAGTGTCCGCTCAAGAGAGATTCCACTGTATTGTAGTCAAAAATTTCATAGTAATGAGGGTGAACCTAAGAAAAATAAAAGTTTTTGCTGCGAACCTTGTAAATGCTTTCTGTTAAAACAACTTACATACATATGTCAATAGCTTTTGTACGATAACGATTATTCTAATGAAAATATAAAAAAAGAAAACTCAAGGAATTGTAAGTTCTTACAGTGCATTTACACTGTCTCGAAATCTAGTACTTTCGAGATTTCGAGCTAAATCAAGCTCCTTTTTTCCAGATTTGCCATACAAAATGAAATCTAATTTTTCAGTAGATTTGTAGGAAATCTAATAAAAATCTAATGTTTTTATTTATTCTTTACTATCATGTACAACAAAAGGTGAATGAATTAGCTTTGGATACAAAAAATTTTGATAAATGTCAAAAAAAAGTTGGTGTAAACGGTATAGATTTTCATAAAGATTTTAATCAAAATATGCTAGATTTTGTGCTGATGTGAATGCCCTATTATGGAAAAAAGATTTCAAATCACTTTTAATTGTGTTAAGAATAAATAATAAATAATACGAAAATAGTTCGTATTTTGCATTCGTATTTCAGTAAATACAAAAGTTATGCCTTAAGCAACAAAAACCTTTTAAAATAAGGTAATTCGATACCAATAACTCAGAACCGCCAAAATTCGACTTGCGTTATTATACTTGAAAACGGATACTATTGTACGCCAACATTTATTACAAAAAAAAAAAAGGATTTTTTTTAATCCTCCTTGTCTCATACTTAAGCTCATTCTACTTCCCTAATTCTTTTTATTTAGATATGATTCCTGTTTGTGTATGTGTATGATCTTTTACTTTTTTAAAGTTGTAGTCTTTAATATGTGTTGTTGTTCTTACATAATTGTTTAGTATCCTTAATACTTTATCTCATCTTATATTTAGGATGTATTTTTGTACATATGTTTGTTGCCGTCGCCTTAGTTTGTTTTACATAAAGACATACGGACATATATGTACATAAATATTTACTTAACGCAAATTAATTCGTTGGGTTTTTATCTTGATGCCATTGCCATTCAAATGTTCTTGTATTTATGAGAGTGAGCTGAGCGCTGGTTAAAAATAAATGGGTTTTTTGTTTGTGTGTGTGTGTGTGTGTGTTTTTTTTTGTTATGGTTTGAACTACTTATCAATATATCAGTCTCTGCTTCAATTCTGTGTTTTCTTGAGTTTAACATTGGTTAACCTTTTAAAAAATTTACCCAAATTTTTTCTACTTGATCTGTTGCTAATTTTAAAATTACGAGTAACTCTAACACCGGTATCCGGTTATTGAAGTTAAAGCATTGATTAAACTGGGTTTTCTCATACAAAGTTTGTATATTAAAACGGCATTAGCTTTAACAATCGTTTATGAATACCGCCGTTATTTAATATATAATTTAAACTGAACCAAAGAAGCTCTCACAAGTATTATTTAATAAATCGAAATCTTAAATTGTTTGAGTCAGTAAATTAAAAATTTATAAAATAAATATATATGCCGAGTCTTACTATCGATTTAAGAACGTAAAGTAAAATATTCGCCTGCTATTTTGATTAACTTTAAATCGAAAAAGTATAGTGTTATAAAAATACCAAATTAGAAAAGCAATAGTAGGAAAAAAGAAATGAAATATGTATTATGAAACAACAGCCATAATACTTTGTGTTTCATACTCATTCACATTTTCTGGAATAAAAGTGCACGTGAAATGTATCCCCTTTCCCTAAAATTGTGATCGCCAATCTTTGCGTTGTTGTTGTGTCTAATTTTGTTTACCATTTTTTTCTTCATGAGAAATACATACATATATCACGTGAACAATGTGTTCTCCTTTTATTCCCGATAAGGGTGAAAATGTATGCACAGTTGACTCTTGATAATCTCAAACTCGTTAATTTGGATCTCTCAATAGTTTGCACTGTTTCCCAGATCCCTGAAAAGCATTAAAAACAAATTTGTGCACTCTAAAATTATTTAAAGGACATGTTGAATATAAAATAAATTCAAATGATTTGCTTTAGGTTTTATATCATGCTTCTAAGATGGGCGTAAACTCCAAAGCGATTGCTCCCAGCAAAAAATTTTCAAGATTTTGTAATGCCTTACAAAGTAATGAGTGGTACTTATTTATCTAATTATTTCATGTGTATAATAATGACTGTCCTGTAATGAATAAAATAACAACTTATTTATATCATTACGTGAAAGTATTTACTGTAGTACTTTCTAGTTAATAATGAAATATATCTAGAAAAAAAAATTATTGATTATGAAAATGAGCTTCGAAAAGAATAAAATAACTTCGGTTTACTACAGGGTGCTTTTTTAGAGGTATAGAACTTCGAATTGAAATAAAACACAAGAAAATCGTTTTAATGTCCATCAATTTGGCTTTATTGGAAGGATAATTTTATGCCATTAATGTTTAAATATGATTTCGGGCATGTGGCCGCCGCGGCTGGCTCGAATAAAGCCAATTCTACAGGTCCAATTTTCAACCACTTTTTCGAGCATATGGGGCCGTATGTTGGCAATAACGCCACGAATGTTGGCTTCCAACTCCCCTAACGTTTCTGGTTTGTTGGCGTAGACGAGCGACTTCACATATCCCCAAAGAAAATAATCCAATGGTGTCAAATCACACGATCTTGGTGGCCAATTGACAGGTCCATTCCGCGAAATTATGCGCTCATCGAATGTTTCCTTCAATAAATCGATTGTGACGTGCGCTGTGTGGCATGTAGCGCCGTCTTGTTGGAACCACAACTCATCCACATTCAAAATCTTCAAAATCTTCCATAAAGTTGATGGACAAAGCTCCAATTGCTGTGCACGGTGGCGAATCGATTCATTCGGGTCCTCTTCAACACTTTGCTCTACAGCGGCAATTGTTTCTTCGGTGCGCACTGTTCGACGTCTCTGCGGATGCGTATTATCACATAGAGTAAACGTAGTGCGAAAACGATCCATGGTTAACCGAATTAATTGCTCTGATGGACGATTATGTCGACCATAAAATGGACGGAGCTTGCGGTAAACTTCGCGAACTGAACCATTATTTTCGAAATAAATTTGCACGATTTGCAAGCGTTGTTCTTTTGTCAACCTGTTCATGATGAAATGGCAAACCAAACTAAATATTAATCACTTGACAGCTGACAAAATGGCCGCCAGTTAAAAAAGTGATGCCAACTTAAAGTTCTATACCTCAATAAAAAACACCCATTATAATTTTGGTTACAAAATTTTATTATTTTCGCATATTCTTCAATATGCATATTCACATATTTTCTTAGTAAAATTATAATTTTTAACAATCCCAAAAACAGATACAAGTTTTATAATTTTGTTACAAAATTCTATTTTTTTTTTATTAGAAAAAATTTTCAATTAACTTTTGAATAATTTTAGGCAAAAAGTAATCTACAAAATTTTGCATATTTGTAAGCAAAAAAATAATGCATTAATTTATAAATACTTTTAGGCAATCAGTAATCTATTAACTTTTGGATGTTTGTAGGCAAAAAGTATAGGGTACGGCACACTTTTTGAAATTTTCAAACAAAAATAATGGGTTATTCAGTCAAAGTGTTTGTACTTGCGACTGGAGGAGTACATGCACTTTTTTCATTCTAGTAGGCAAACTTTTTTGCTGGGTTTTAGCATAACTGCCACAATTAAATTAAAAAAAAACTAAAATTTTTATATGAAATCTAATGGCCAAGCTTTGTGTTTTCCCGTTGTTAACAATGTTAACAAAATAAAATAAAAATTATTAAAATTTTTTTTTTAGGCATTCCTCCGCACAATTAATTGATATCAGTGAGATCATGGTTTGAGCCGCTATTTAACAGCTTGTGTTTTTAATTAAGATGAGTTAAAAAAGCTTTTATTAATGTGAACTCTCCCTTCTTTGAACTTTTTTTATCTGGTTCCTTGAATTTAAAATTATCTAGAGGCGACTATATTTTACTCCAAAAAAACTTTTTCCCACCTCCGTTTTCGTGTTTTTTCTTTCTTTTTGTTTTGTAAGATAAAACAGTCGCAAAGAGAAATATGCGTGTAAATCTTACAACTTGTTTTACAAGTATTAACATTCTTGGCATACAATAATAGCTACGAGTATTTATGATAGCTGAATAATTTCTTTATTTTTTTATTCCACAATCTTCTGGCACCCTGCACCCTTAAATCGATTCATGACTTTAGAAAAAGTTCTTTGTTGTTCTGCTGGATATTTTCTGCGTGTGCTTATTTTATTTCAGTTTACTAAAATATCCTAATATGTATGTATGTATGTATGTATGTATGTATGTATGTATGTATGTATGTATGTATGTATATGTACATATCTAAATTGTTTTAATTTTTGTGTTGTTTTTGCTGTAAATCACTTCAAAACTAATTGGTTTCCGATTTCTTTTTAACAAGAAGTAAACATTTGCAACATTAAAATAATTTACCCTACAATTTCTGCCAGTATGAAAAGAAAATAAACAAACCGGACCCAATTGAACAAGCAGACATTGAGAGAGAGAGACAGAGAGAGAAAGAGGAAAACTGAATAGAAAAAAAAACAATAATTCGTAGATTTTGCTCTTGAGGAAATTGGATAAAGTACTGTAACAAATCAAACAGCAGCAAATAATCTTCGAAATGTCCTGTTGTGACCATTTGTTTTGTACTCGTATATGCGCATATACTCTCTACTTCTTTGGATAATGATTTTTCTTGTTATTTTCCTCATCTCTGCAAATACAAAACAAATTTGTTACGGTCTTTTTTTTCCCTTGTTGAAGTTAAAAGAAAGTTTCTGATATATTTATTCATTATTTTTCCTTCTGAGGTTATAATTTTCCTATGGGTAGTTTAATTAAGCACATAAATTAGAAATTTTGAAAGAAAAGAGAATTTCTTATCGTTAGAGTAGGGAACAAAAATATTTATAATCAATTTAACACATTCTTTCATACAAATAACAGTTGCAACAATAAAAATTCTTTAATTGCTACAACAAAATTTCATTTCTTCAAAATAGTAAATTACATTTACAATAAAGCGATAAAATGCTGAGGATATTATTTCACATAATAAATATCATCAAATAAGAAATAATTAAATGAAAACTTAAATGAGTTAATTTGTGTTATTGACATAATACGAGTACTAACTTTTGTGCAAGCTTATGTCTTTAACATCGTGCCATAACCGCCTAAAAAGCTTAAGCGACATAATTTTTGAATTTAATTTTTTGACAAAATTCTATCGTTTGCGATCGTAAATAAGCGATTTTCGTAAAAAAACGAGGTGCAAAAAATTTATCGGTTAAGCTTTTTTGGCGGTTATGGCTCGATATGATAAAAAATCGGAAATATCAGTTGGTAAAATAAAATTAAAGTATTGTTATATTTATGATTTCATCAGGCTAAAGTTCGTATCGCTTTGTAAGCCAAATTACCTGTGATAATTATGAATGAACAAATAACACCAAAGTTAGTTGTAAATATTCTGACAAGCACTTAGTAGAACGGAACAACTAGCTGTTTTCGAAAGCCACTAAACTAATAAAAATAATTAACTGAATTGTATGAAGGTATACCGGTGTTACGGCAAATAAAAACCGTAGCATCAGTCCAGAGGTCGTGGGTTCGATTCCCACCATAGATCCATGGTGTTTTCCGCAGACAAGCTAATTGCTTTGCGGGTTGTGTTTGTTCTTAAAAAAAAAAAGTTTACTATAATAGAAATTTGCGGCCTGGCAGACGATGTCGACAGTAAATTGTAGATTGTAAAATTTTTGTTTTTCTTTTCGGTTTTTCTTGTTAACATTAACTCGCTTATAACCAATGCATCTACAAATTCATACTTGTTTGAAAATTTATTTATACCGATATTCGCTGACATGTTCCACAGTATAATAGCGCACGAACGGCCAACATGATCGCCGAGTAATTGCCACTTAACACTCGAAAGTCCTTCCTCCCTCCATGCATACGCAGGTGTGTTACCTGGTGTTAGGTATTCCCATTATTTTAAGCTGTGCAGCCATTAGACTATAGACAAGAATGCATATAAGAAAGAATGTATGATGTTGATATGACGGATTCTGGCCAAGAATCAAACTTGCGGGCTCTCGAAGACCGTCATTTGCTTTGTAGAACTAATGATATGTTTGAAAGAAGTTTTCTATTTTTATACAGGACGAGTTTAACTCATAAAAATTTTAAATTTAAAGTTTAAATGTAAAAGGCATTATTCCTAAAAAAATATTTTTAATTTATAAATAAATATCTCTCGTAGCACTTATAAAATACAATTAGATTCTGTCTATCCTTAATCAAAGGTTTTGTGGTCAACTTGTTCTTAATTTTTCACTCAATTTGGTAGCCAAACAAAATCTATTCAATGAAATGAAAATAACGTTGATTTGCAATTTTTTCCGGTCACTTCTAAAGCGTTTTCATATTTTAAATCTGTAGATGGGTATATAATATACATTTTCTCAGAGATTTCTATAAGTACAAAACGCTCATTTGCTGCAACGTCGTACAATCTCAAAAATTGCATTAGGATTGATTCTGATATTTTTCACTCGGTTGGCAGATAGTTGCAGTTTGTCTTATATTGGGACCTTGTGTTGTAAAAATTAAAATAAAAATGTATTTAATGGAATTTATAAAAATACGAAATTAAATAAAAAAGAAAATAAAAAACAGGAGTTTGTTATTACACAAATGTATCATACAGGTAGTATAATTCTTTACTTAATCGCGATTATCGGTTGATCGCCATTAATCACATATTTTTTAATGGTAATCGCGATTATGAAAATCTGCGATGATTTGCAAACCATAGTTGAGCACGTCCAGATGTATTATTTTAACGAATAAGTTCACCAAGAAAACGGAAAACTTTTCAGATACAGACACACGATTCCAGTGACCTCCGTTCATGTAGTTCATGTGTGATCAAACTGAATTATATCAACCAAGTTTGTCGCCTCTCTCTCTAGAAATACTCGTAACATGTATTTTCTAATTAAATGATCAAACAGAATAAGTCTGCAACTTCAGGAAAAATCGTTGCCAAATTAACAAAGGCCATAATGAAAGCTATTGAAAGTATGGTAACATTTTTGAGAGAATGATTATTTAGATGTCAGAGCATAAAAAAAACGTTGTCAAAATAAAATAGATTCTATCTCTCGACCAGCGTGACCGTTTGACCGACTAAAGTGGCAAATTTCCACTTTTTCGACTGCCTTGCCACTTTTTTGACTGCCTGCCACTTTTTTTATCCCTTTTTTTTAGAGTGAATTTTATAAAAATACATTAAAAATAAAAAGTTAAATGTAGTTTTCCTTTTTTTTAATTTTGCTCCTTTTTTTAATAAATCCCCTTTTGGTGTCACTTTTTGAAAAATGTCATCGGTCACCCGTCTCTTTGTGTGTGTCAATTTGTATGGAAAATGTGTTTATGCCGCAATTCTGTTTGATCATTAAATGCAGTAGACAAATATATGATTTTGACGATTCCTGATTAGATTTCGGTACATACATATGAACATAAGATATGTATATACATATTATGTACTTTTAAGTGTCAAATTGAAGTTCATAAATTTTTTAAAACAATCGTCTTTGCATTCGCCTTAATTTTACAAAATTCTGCATATTAAATAATTTATTAAAGTTTGATCCATTTTTGGTTTCCACTTTTTCTGTTCTATTCTTTTATAAACAACCAACCAACACAAGAAAGCAAGCAGCATTATAATTAATTTAAAAGTTAAAGAAAGAAAAATGTATCGAAAAGGAAAGTGCAATAAAAAAGCCTCCATCAACAATTTAGTAAGAACCATTTATCAAAAAATTTTTTTTCTTGTATTTTATTTATACACGACCTTAATACACACACACACACACACACACACACACACACACCTGCATGGGGTACAACCCAGTCAGCATTTTATGAAATTAATGATCATATTCGAGTCTTTTTCGACTCCTCCGCGCGATTAAAATAAGCATTTATGCGCTCGTTTTCGAGTCGAAAATGACTGTTCATTCGGGAGAAAATGGTACCCTAGCCGGGAGTCTTCTAAAAGAGTCTTTTATGACTCGCGTTTCTGATCAATTTTGACTCACTTTCGAGACAGTTTGTGGTATTACTTACAATCACTTTTTTTTTGTTTTAAATTTATTTTTTAATTTTATTTTTATTTTTTTGATTTTACTGCACGAGCTTGCTGTTTGTTTTTATTTTTTAAGCAAATCACTTTCTAAGTATTTCTGGGAATCATTTTCGAGCCTTATTTTAAACGCAGAGCTGATAAATCAGTTTTTGATCATCTAAGGCAGTCGAAAAAGACTCAGTTTGGTGAAACAATCTTCCACATGCTGACTGGGAATGAGGGCGATTTTTTTTAAAGCAGCCAACGAGCAAAGAAAAAATATATACTCGCATATTAAAACAAAAATACGTTAAAAATAATTACATAAAACAACAGGTGGTTCTTTTGCCACAAATATGAGTGTGCAAGCACAAACTCAATGTGAAATTGCCAAAGCAGCTTCATTGTTTCGAAGCGTAACATTGGGCTTTAAAAATAATGGCCATAAAGTAGCTCTGCACAGCAGATAACAATGCTCAGTGTTGTAACATTATTATTATAAAATATAAAACATAAAATAAATCACAAGTTAATAGAGAGAAAAAGTGCCGAAAGGATACTTTCTAATGTTGGCGAGTTGGCGAGTAAAGTTTTTTTTTTATATCTTTTAAACATTGAAGTTCTTTTAAATGCTATAATTTTAACACATAAAAAAATTTATACATGTAAAAGTATTTTGAGCAAAACACACGCATATACATACATACATACTCGTATTTAAAGAGTGTTTTGCATACATCATGAAAAACCGATACGCACTAAATACTGAAAAGGAAAATAAGTAAAAAAGTATAATACGAGTACTTTTATGTAGCTTGTAAAATTTTAAAATATATTCACTGTCTGGAAAAAAAAGCATTTTCTCTTTACATTTACAACTGAGTGCAAAAATGATTCATTTCATATCAAAATGAAAAAAATATTTGCATTATTTTTTAGTACCAGTTAATCAAATTTCATGACCGGCCATTAATATTACCTTGTTTCAGCGTAAAGGCGCTCATAACCAAAAAAAAAAAAAAAAATTTCATTTGATCCTGTTAATGGCTGCATATTCATATACATACATACATAAATATGTAAGTTATAGTAAGCATTAAAGAGGAACCAAGTATCGAAGTAAGTTGCTTTTAAAAACTTTAAACTTGTGTCTTAAGAAAAAGCCATAGTTTTTGTACGAAAAATCGGAAACAATTTTTTTCTGTGAACATTACGGAGAACTACAAATAAGACAAAACAATATCTAAAGAGTTCACGGGCTCTAAGTCATAATAACGCAAACCGTCTTCCTTAATTATTATTACATATAAATGAATTATAAAAGAAGAAGGTCTAATAAAATATAATTTAGATTATAGGATACCATTCACATGAAATTACATCATAAACAACCTCTTAGAAAAAGGAAAAGTTTAAAGTACTTCCTTCTAATATAATTTTATGGCCGCTTGCAATTCTTACGAATTTCTGATTTCAACTTAAACATTTTTTTTTCAGTTATTGAGGTTTAATATATTGCAATAGTTAAAACAGTTAAATGTATGAGCAGATACTTTTTTCAATTCATTGCGCCAGATACCAAATGAACCTTAACCTCCAACTTTATCTCTTCCATTTTAATAGTGTTTATTTAATCTCAAACTGAATACTTTTAACAATAATTTCATATATTTATAATTTATTAGCTACATCCATATAAGCCCGGTTATCCTTTTTTATCTTTATACAGAGTTTTTTTCAGGAGAGCTAAAAAAGACTAAGTAAATAAAGGAACCGTATCCCTCTTCCATAATTTGTAAAATAAGCAAACAAAAATATATAAAAAGCACGTAGTCTTTGTATCTCTTGTATATTTCTTTTTCCTCTGCATTTGTATCTTTCACTCCCGAACTATATTAGCATCTAATAAATCTTTCACATCACGTAAACAGTTAAACTATTGTATACAATCTCAAGTGTGACCAGTTTGTAAAGAAAATTTTTAAACACTCGCAACTTTCGAAAGATGTGGCCAGAGGATGCGAAACCATTAAATATGCAAAAAGAATTGAAACAAATATTCATGTAATGAGATAAACTTTTAACACTAAGCAAAATGATATGCTTTCAAATATGCCGAAGTTAGTGGGCTAATTACAATTACAATGTCGAGAACAAAAAAGCTTTCTAACGCTAACTTAAAGCTTGTTGTTTTAGAATTGACTGATGTATACGAGCGCAGCAGTGCGCCCGAAAAATTAAATGAAAAACTTAATTCCCATAAATACGAGTAACTTGAACTTTTTTCTTTAAATATTTCATGTTTTAGGGGAATAATTTAATTTTCTCGTCAAGCATTCCATTCTAAATTTTTTCAGTGTACTTGTATGTGTTTGCATGTAAACTTCTAGGAATTTTTTGAAATTCTTATCAACTATTTCGTTCGAGAGATACTCGTATCATTTCAGACAAATATCGGAAGAGCTTTTTATTTGATTAACTAAAATTTATTATTTTTTTTTTTAATTTTAAAAGATGCGCCAAGTGCTGAAAACTTCACATATTTTGATGTTTCAAGGAATTTCGTTGTCCAAAAATTTCAAATATATTTTCTTCGTATTTTTGTTGGGCCTGAGACGTAAGTGTCAGGAAGGATGGCTTGCAACATTTCAAGCTTTTTTCATATTCGCTTCCTTGTTTTATTCCATATGAACATAATTTAAATCGTTCTCTCTTGCTCTCTCTCTCTCTCTCTCTCGACTATTTCCAAAGCATTTTCTCATCTTCGATAGTAAAGACCACGGATGGAAATCATGGTACAATTGTACTTTTTATGGTACATTTTTGACCTCATTGGTACCGTGGTACTACCGCGAGTTACTTGGTACAATTTAAAAATGCCAATGTTTCACTATGTGGTAACATTAATTTTGCCTATGTTGTCTTTAATGTTTTTGTGTGTGTTTTATTTTAGACGGTCAGCTTCTCTGTTTTTGTTGCAATGCTGTTGTCAAGGCAAATTCATGTACCAGGTGGTGTCAAGTCTGCAACAAAATCAAATCTGTCTAGTACTTTAACTGTACCTGTTATCTTGATAGCTCCTCGTACATGAACTCGCCTTGGCTGTGGAAATACATATTTATTTTTGTTAACTACATATCGATCACTTACTTTAATACTGTGTTTTAGGTTTTATCACGCATTTTTTATGCGCATAACTTAGATTTTATAGTTCATGAAAATAACAGGCCTGTTAATAAGCAAAATTTGTAAAATAAACGACGTCTAAGAAGTTTGATCTACGACTGTTCCCTTATGAATGTAATATATAATATTTTTTTGTTATTTTTTATACTGAATTTTTATACAAAGTTTTATTAAGTTTCTGTTTTTTATAGTTTACTTATGAATTTTTACACATTTTCTTATGTTTCCGTTCTTATTAATAAATATTAAAAAAAAAAATGGTACCGTCATGGTCCTAAAAGTACATATTGTTTTCACAGTTGGTACAAAATCCAAGAAGTAATTTTCCTTCCCTGGTAAAGACTTTCTCTTCAAAGCTTTTCTGCAATTTGGACTCATATCACATTTTTTATGTTTTATATTAATACATACATATAACTATTTATATTTTAATTTTTTTATGAAAAATATAACTTTATTTTGACTTAATGTTTTTCGATACAAAATCCACTCGATATTATTTCAACATAATTAATAACGAGTTATAAACCAAAAAATATATAACGTCAGCTTTGAAAAAACTTAATTCCAAAACGAGAGACTAAAATGGTCACACTGTTAAGCACTTAACACGCATCCACAATAGCCGTTTTATCATTTTCAAAAAAAAAAAATTTTTTTGTAACTTTCTTGAAAGTCCTTTTCTTGCCTTTCTTTTGTATGAGACGTAAACCACTGAACATCAATATGATAATTTCTTCTTCTTGTGTATGTAAAAGCTGTATATTTTATTATAGATTTTATTTGTGTATGAGATTTTTATGTTATCGCTGCTCGTTTTGAATGAAAGGGTCTCTATACATCCCTTCAATATGCCCATTATGTTGAGTGTGACCATTAAAAGGACACAAAAGAATCTTGAATGACTTTTAAATCTACATTTAAGAAGAGATTTTACTCGATTAAAAATAATCTATAAAGACAGACAGTTACGACAAAAATGTAGCACTGTGTACAGATTTTGTCAGGAATGCGAATTCTTGTTGGCTGTTGATTGTTTAATCGGATTGTGATAAGAATTTCTTATGTCAAACTATGTGGTCTTGTGTTTAATATTGTTAATTATGTTACAAATGCATTAAAAAAATTTAAATATTGTTCCACTGCTTCACATTGAGTGGCGGTTCATACCAATAAACACTAAAATTTTGAATTTTCCTTAAAATTCATCAGCTCTTTTTGTCTCAACTGATACGTCAAAGAAAATTTGTATATATGTAGTTCGGACATTATATTATTGTATATCTAGGATAGTAATTCTACGATCAAGATATTATTTAGTATCATGGTGGTTACAATTGTAGCAATGTGGAAAAAGATAATACTAAGTAATATGTATTAATTAATTTCATGAAAGTTGATATTATTGCATAGTTTTTGTTGCGATAAAATCAGAGAGGATGCTTTCTAATATGATTCGAAAGTGGAACATTATTAAAATTTTAGGTTTTTACCGTGATACAATAATACAAAGTTACAACCACGTTTGACGTAGAAATTAATTTTGACTTTGAATTTTTGTCCCGATTATTTGATTACTTTTTCTTGTAAGCAGAGTGGAAAACGTTGCCACATACTTATAATGGCAACTTTAGGAGTGCTTTTTGAAATGTGTAATTTGAGTTGTTGGTTTGTAGAGTGAGGGGGGGGGGTACAATGATAAGGCAAAACTTTTGTTCGGTTCAATTTGGTGTACCCAGAGAGTGATCCTTATTAATTGTACTTTAAGTCAACCTCCTCGTGGTGGCCCCTGGGCGATGTTCTTGACAACCGTCAAGCATCGGCGAGACGTGTGAAGAGATTGCAGCGTCTGTTCTCCCAGTTGTGGGTGCTGCAAGCGGACGTCTGTTCTTATAATAAGCGGTTCGCTATATAAATGTGTTACTTATTCAGCCAGTCTGTTGGCTTAGATGGCAGCCCTATCATCAGAATTGGATGCAGTAGGCCAATCACCTGCTTATCTGAAACTAATTGATTAATGAAACCTCAAATAATTTGGAGGCCCGACTGGTTCCTCTATACATATATAATTTGAGTTTAGAAATTGCAGTTTAGATCATATTTTTTTTAAATGTTGTGTGCATTGGGCACGAGGATAACGAAATATGTGTGTAATATGACCTACAAAAGTTAGCAAATGTTTGCTTTATTATGGAATTCACCAGATAATAATTCAACATCGTTTTTTAAAAACATCGATGTGGTAATAGAAGCGATGCATCGATGTTTTATTTTCTTATCATTAGATCACTGCTGGCCACCGAGGGTAATGTATTCGTGTAGTTGTGTTCATTTGTATAAGAAGCCGATTGAAGTTCGGCACTATGGTGCCACATGGGCCAGCTATGCTTCAATATGTACGTATGTATGTGCATAATAATGGGTTTCGGTGATGACGAACTGGTTAGATAAAACATGCCGGATTTTTACATTAGCGTGTCGTTAGAGATTATGTGTTTGTGCAAAAATTTCAATAAATTCATATCCTTTAAAAAGGAAGAATTGAACCCATGCAATTTCCCAAATCCCTGCAGATATTGCAACTGCATGCAAAGCATACTCCATAGTATGGAGTAACCCAAATGTATGGAGAAAACGTGGTCGATTTGACATTACAATGTCTTAGGGCTGAATAATATAACCTAGCTTTGCATTACAACGGAATAGTCTGTAGTCTATGCCACTAATGATAAATTTTAACGATTCCAATCGTTAAAACCGCAAACCCTTGTCGCTTAACAACGAACTATTGTTTGCAAATGACAATACGAGTATCTGATTGGGTAAATCATAGAAAAACAAATGTGTTACTGTCACTTTCTCTGTATCCACTCATATCTACTATAGCCTACAAATAATATTGGACTACGTGGTCCAATGTTGGTAAAACACACCAGTTAAATCATGGTCCTATGTATACCTGTTCCATATGTGGTAGTTTTGGGGTTAGTCCTATGTGGTCCACCCCTAGGACATCGCAATATTAAATCCATCATGTTTTATATTTGGACTAGTTCTCAGCCTTTATGAAATATGGTTTACATGCATGTATGGAGTAGTCGCGTTGTTTGCAGGGCTATTTTATGAAGCACTCAAGTGTTCGTGTTTTCATGATTCCAGTTGTTATCACGTGAACACTTGACGCTGTTCAGGTGGGTATTTCCTTACGATTGTATCTTTGCTGCAGCCCTTGTTGCTGCTGCTGTAATTTTTTTGCTCTTTTTATATGAAATATCAAAATAATTTAAATTTGTTCCAATATTGATAATTAAATAAACACAAGGACAAAAAATTAATGAAAAACTCGGATTTCATAAATTAATAAAGTAGCATTAATTTTGAGAGTAAAAAATAATAGACAGAAACGTGGGAAGATTAATATGGTGACGAAAAGAGGGAATGGTTGTACATTTATATTATTGTATCACGAAAAAATGTCGTGAAAAGTTGTAGCCAAATTGATGACTTTTGTTTTTCGGTTATAAAAAAATCACAAAATCATAAAAAAAGTATTTTTGTATGACTTTTGGTCTTTAATATCATTTTGTATTTAAAGTTTGTTCTTTTTCTTCAAAACTATCTTTTTATTCCTTTTGTATATTTTCTTGGAACTGGAAAACAAATAAAAGAAGGCAACATACCATAAAAATGGTAATTTGCAATGTTACTGACAATTTAATTTCGAAAAATAACTGACATTATCTTTAGAAAACAACACTGCAAATAACATAAACCATGCCCAAGTACACATACACATACACATACACACACACTTACATATACATATAAACGATGCAAACAAATCCGCACAAACAAGTATAAAAATGCAACAATAACGTACTATTGCAATAAAGAGAATAGAAATAATATTAAATAAAAGAGCAAAACAACAAACACAACATGAAAACAGACAATAACTAAGTATAACGACTGCTCTGCCTTAAACACAAAATAGAGCAATTTTTGGTTTCCTGTTTCCGGCGGCGTGCAACAAGCTTCATATCGTATATCAACAACAACAACAGCAACAGCAATAACATCACAAAAATGCAAGTGGTTGATACAAGTTGATGGCAAAAATGTAATAGCTGCTGCAGTCTATGGTTTGTGTTAATACAACTTGCAAAGTCGTATGTACGTATGTATGTATGTGTGTATGTGTGTATGAATGTTTGCATGTGTATATGTTCCAGTGTTAGTGTAGTGCTACAGTAGAAGTAAATGTTACACTTTGTGAACTTCAACGACAATAAGTAAAACATAAAAAACTGATGCCAAGATAATTTTAAAAACATCTTACCACAACAATTGTATAGTTTTATATGCTAATCTACTATTTCAACTGCAGCAATTTGTGCCATAGACTTTCTTAGGTAAACAAAATACATTTATTTTATCTTCAAGGTGGTTACAGCTCATAATTGATACGAAAAGGAGATAGCAAAAGCTTGATAAAAACGTTGTAAAGTACGAATAGGTACATTTGAAATGGTCCTTTAACTTCAATGGCTTAATAACATAATAAGTACGTTGGTGAATATAAAAAAATGCTATCATAATACTCGTATGAATAGCTGACTGGAGATGAAAAGTATTTCGTTATAATCGCTATAAGTTTTAAGTATTCAACTTAACTAGGAAACGAGAAATAGAAACAAGTGATTGTCTTGAATATTTAGGTATTTGATGAAGGTATTTGTAGCATCGAAAACTACAATTGCTGATACTTGAGTGTGAAAGGTTGCAAGTTACCACATCGATATCGGTTCTTTACATGAACATACACTGCCAATCACTTAAATAAAGAATTTCATTTTACCAATTTTGAGCAAACACTTTTCTGACAAAAAAAAAAAAAAATTTCAAAACGGTGGCCCAGGAGGATACAACTTTTATGTCCACGACTTAAGAAAGGAAGAAATAATTTTGTAACGAAGACACAGCACGAAAGCCGGAGTTGTGTTATGAGGTGCCACATCCCGCAATGGAACTATCGACCAGAAAGTGGCATGGGCTACAACTATAAATAAAAAAGTTAAATGTGTATCAAGTCCATTGATGGCACCTCATACTTATAGTCGGATTATGCTTATACTCAGAATATGAATATTTGGTCGGAAAAAAATATACACATGATACTCGGTATATTTATTCATCATTCGTCACCGTATGCATACATTTTTGTATATATTGTTGCGTTTTTATTCTCTGTTAAAAACGCTTTTCCGTTGATTCGTAGATTTGCAATAAATAAAAGATCCCAGTGTACTAATTAGGGTTAAGAATGATACACTCTTTATTAATCAATAAATGCCACTAATCTAAATTCAATTCAAGAGCTTAAATACAAACACAAAGTTTACTTCAATATTCACAACTGGTTACCACTACGCCTTCTTCGCTGTTGTATATACACGTCTCAGACCACTGGCTGCGCTAGTGTTGACACAATTCCGCTTTCTCTGTTGCTCGTCACACACAAGACTCACTCTGCCGACACTTCCAGTTGATACACCAATATCAACTCTATGGCAGACTCTCACAGTTGATACACTAATCAGGACTCGCTGGCTTCACTTACACACGTTTATCAGCTTCCATTGCTCCCTTACTCTTTACTCAAGGGACTCCACAATAATCTCAAATCACGACAGATTCTAACTGTCACTATAGACTGTACTATAGTCTCTTCAATTTCCAACTCACGTATTGTAAAGCACAGACTCAAATATCAACTCACTGTTGTATCACAAATCACGGACTGCGCACAACTTAATTGTCAACTCACTTGATTAACAACAGACTTCTTATTAGCAACTGAGCTTCTTCGCAACTGATTTATTCCCAACTAACTTTTGATCGCGACTGAACTGCTGTTGGATGCGTCAACCCCTTTTTATACTTCGCACAACAACCACTAGAATTTTCTTGCAAAGTCTAGACCGAATCTTCATTATCTTCAATGTTGTTTACAAAGCGCGTAATTAAGTTTATGTGGTAAATATGTACATACGTGTGTATATGCATACATCATTAAGTGCCCTCTAGCCAGCCTAGTGCCATATGTCTCTATGTCAACACTCTTTTCTCTAGCGACAATTGCACTAGTTCAAATGTCGACAATTTTCCTTTTATGCGCGAGTAGAGATACGTTAGAGACAACAGTTCTAATGTATTTCTGTTGATATTGTCAATGAACGCGTCAATAGTTTGTTTTTCTTTTTTATTATGCTATGCAATAATGTTAAAAACTTACGTACATATGTATGTAGGTATGTATGTATTTAAGTTTGTTGGCCCAACCCTTATTAAATTGTAGACGAGGGTCACTAAAATGTATTAGTGATTCTTTAGTTCAAATGTCTCCATATGGTCGTAAATGAATAGTGCTAAAGTCTACTGGTAGATTTTCAATGACAACCCTATGTTATATGTCAATAGGCAATTACATTGGCTGCGGTACAGTTGTACTATTGACAATGTCACTAGGAAATCACTACAATTTTACTATTGCCATGGAGCGAGGAAATATCGATATTGTAGACTGGAGCCCCTAAAATTTACTAGTGAATCTTTGGTTCCAAAGTCTCCATGTGGTCCCAAAAGAACTACTTAGTCAGTATTGCTACAGTCTAGTGGTGGATTTTCAATGACAAGCTAATAATAATAGATAATTACATTGGCTGGGATACACCTGGTCAGTAGTACTACTGACAATGTCACTAGTAAATCACTACAATTTCACTATTCGCATTTTCTGCAGGGTGGTTATTTACTTTTATTTCTGCCTTTAGTTGGAATTGTCAGGCATGTATGTATGTATGCATGTAGCTATGTCTATCTTCATAACAAGCAGAAGCTTGTAGTTGTTGTTGGTTGTTTACGTTTAATCACGTATGTATGTGCTACGCATGTGTATATAGTTGTTTGCTATAGTGCTTGTATGTGAATACGAGTGAACGTTTAGTTATCTATTTAAATACTTCTGGATGTTTCTTTATATTAGCCCTGTTCGAATATTCTTGCGTAACACTTATATTAACCCGACGGCCATTTCCGTAACAATATAATGGAATGGAAAGTGTGTTTAAGTTGTTTAAAAACATACTTTAATGTGTAGTTTCCACAATGCAAGCAAGTGACTTGTCTAGAAAATTTGCATGGGAATCACTCAAAAATTTGAGTGCTTTTCATATATTTTTTCTACACAAGTCGCTTGCTTGTATTGTGGAAACTGGACATAAGTGTGTAAATATAATAGCCCTGTATATACGCATGTATAGCACTAATACTAAATTAATAAAAAATAAAAATACACTGATTTGTATACTCATGCTTATAATTGTAGCTCATACAGTCTATATAACTTTTAGTTGTAGTCGTTTGTGTTGCGGAATTTAAGAAATGTTTATGAACATGATTGCTGGTCGTTTATAGTTATACCGTGAATCTAAGAACACGGCAATGCTGGCATGTGTATACCATTCACAGTACAAGAGCTGTAAATTAGCGTATTTCCATATTGCATGGATCTTAAGATACAGAAAAATATAGAGAAGTATACAGCGGCTGAAAGCAATTTCAAACGAAAGAGTCTTTACAGAATGCAATAATAATTATTTATTGCTCAATATCACTAAATAATACAGGATAGCTTGAACTCTCAATTTTTAACCGAATTGTATCAGCCAAAAGGGTGCCACGCCTACGCTTGCTGTATGTCCTCGGTTACTTCACGAATTCCGAAGCCATTGTCATAGACCTTATCTTTTACGACAGCTGGAGCTGTTCGTTGTGTATATCTACTCATTTATTGTGTTAACTTCGACTACGACTCTTTGAATTTCAGTAACGGAAGTATAAGCAATAGGTTGTGATTGGGCAGTCAAAAAATAAAAAGTCGAAGAAATATCACAACACTGATTTTTACACCAGTTTCATAATTGCTAGACAAGAGAAAGCTTCACCACTCCTCAAAATGCTTTATTTTCGCGAACTGTGACCACGAAATGTTCATAATTTTTGCAGTGAATTTTAATCATTTATATCGTTAAATTTTTATGAACGGCGTACTTTTTACTTGTCAACTGTCAGTTGACAGTTGCAGGTTCACTCATAACTATGGGTGCGTTCCTAAATGCATCACTGCGCTGTAAATGAAAATTTAAATGTTCTAAACTGGTTCACTAAAGTAAATAACGCAAAAATAAATGCCAAATATGGTGTAGAAACATGATTACTACTAAAACAGATTATCAGCGGTCTTGTATTGCATTTTTAATAAAAGTTCACACGTATGATGTAGAGCAGTGATGCATTTACGAACACACCCAATATCTGTTTTAAAAATACAATCATTTATAATTATAAAAATTAAATTCCTTATTCAAGTGATTTACAGTGTATCTTTTAAAAATATACAATTAATTCAAACCTTATAGCCGCATATACATTAAGACAGCTCTTGCATGCAACGCTCTTCAATGAAGCCCCAGGATATGCTAGTATGTATGTAGGATATCGCCTTAAAAATATTTAGAAGGGAACAGTTAATGAAGAGAAAGCGATAGAACGAGACACGAAAGCCCAAAACAATCAATAAATTTATATATTTTATATTTCGGAGCTGTAAACAAAATCGATTTAAAACTGAATGGAAGAGTTTTCAATGTTCTCTTAATACAGTCTAAACTCTAAATATTATATTTAATTTTTTTTAAGTTATAATCTTTGACTTTTATATAAATGTTTTAAGACATAAATTAAGCAACAACTTTTTGCTTCGCACTTAGAATTAGAAAATAAAACGGTAAATTGTGAAAGTAAGGAAACTAATTTTGTGGCATCAGTTAAGAAGGTTGGGTGGCTGGCGACAGAGCAAAAAGTGGAGAAAGAGAAAAAAAAATTCTTTAACAAAATTATGTCAAAATGATAAAACCTCAGCAGAAAAATGCACATTCATAGAGAAACGCCCAGTTTGCAAAAAAAAAAAGGATAGAGGAAAAAAAACTTGTTGTCAAAAGTTGCGCTGAAAAGAAAAGAAGTTGGGAGGAAATTTTACGGTATCATACACATAAATATTCCAAGGGAAACGATTTAACAAAATTACAATGTCATTCATTTTTAAAGAAGAGAACATAAAAGATTTGATACGATTATATGTATGTACATACATATGTATGTATGTGAGTGAGTATGTGTGTGTTTGTGTATAAAAAAGTCCTCTTATATACATTTACTTTTTTTTTCTTGTTTGAGTGGCTTTACATCATGTGCAACAAGCAGGAAACATGCTGCCATGCTGGTATTACATTTTATAGCGGCTGTTTCCGTTTCCGTTTGACTTGTAGGTACGTGTGTACTAATAACGAAAGTAACAATAAAAATATGCACTTCAGAAAAAATACTCGTATCTTCCTTCATACTCGTATATTATTTAAAGATACAGCTTAAAATTTTTAGTGCGAATTGTTGTATTTACGTTTATGCATAGATGAAAATAAATATATTAAAGCAACAGAGATTGTATGTGCTTTTTGCAAAGTTGTAATTGTATTCTGTACGCATAAATATTTTTCGGTTTTAGTATAAATAATCCGTGCAGCCTCTATTACACTTCAAAATTTTTTTCTATAGTTATTAAATTTCTGGGGACAAATATTGATAGTTCACATATGTACATACGAGTATGTAAATGAAAGCGCTTCAAATGTATTGCAACAATCTCGGTACGTATTGTTTGGGGATATGTTTGTATGTATAAATATTTAAAGCCTTATTTATAAAAATTATTAAAGCTTTATAAAGGCTTAATAAGGAATTTTTTCTTATGAAAATGTGTTTTAAAAAACCTTTAAAAGCCATAATAATTTTTATAAATAAGGCTGTTACAATCTCTTATTTGTCCCTTAATAAATCTACTGCTACAGTCAAGTAGTCAGTATTTTATATATATATATTTTTTTTTGTCATTTCATCAATGAATATATTTGCTGAGTACACATTTGGCATTTATCAAGGCACATTCACCAGGTAGTAGCGGAAATGCAGCTGAGATATTTTTTTTTAACTAAAGTTCATCTGAAACTTCAAAAATTGTTTACGAAAGAGAAATTAAAAAAATTTTTAACAACTGGTATGCTGGAGTGTTCTCCGGCTAGGGCTTGACATCTGGAGGTGGATTTAATTTCATTTCCAAACGGAATTGAACTCTGTGAAAAATATTTTATTAAAAAAATTCTGTGAAAACTAATTTAAAAATATGAAAAAAAACTATTAAAAAATTGTGAAAAGTGTTAAACGATTTGCAAATTTTGTTAGTGGTAGCTGCCGTGGCGAAATTTTTTCAAATTTATGTGAATAATTTTTATTATTATTATGTTAAACAAATTCTATTTTTTAGTTAATTTAATTATTATTTTTCGAACTGCATTTGTTTCTATATTCTTATGAATTGAACAGGCTATTGTTCGTATCGCTTTTTAAGCCAAATTACATGTGATAATTATTAATGAACAAATAAAAACAAAGTTAGTTGTAAATATTCTGACAACAACACATAGTTGAACGGGACAGCCAGCCGTTTTCGAAGGCCACTAAACCTTCCTCATCATGAATCAAACCAATTCACATATTCCATTTGCAATAAAGTTTCGTATATAAGGCAGCAATTTACATCAACTGACACCACACACAGTGGACCAAAACACAGAAGAACGCTGATGAGGAAGATTTAGTGGCCTTCGAAAACGGCTGGCTGTTCCGTTCAACTATGTGTTGTTGTCAGAATATTTACAACTAACTTTGATGTTATTTGTTCATTAATATTTATCACATGTAATTTGGCTTAAAAAGCGATACGAACATTAGTCTGTTCAATTCATAAGAATATAGAAATTCTATTTTTATTCTATGGAAAATATGAATTGTTTTGCTGAATTTGCTGAATTTGCTGAAACCATGTTATTTTTTTCATTGTTGTATTTTTTCATTGTTTTTATAATCCTGATATTACCTGGAAATGAATGTGCCTTGGCATTTATTTTGTTCTTATTTTGTGGTGTCATTTTCAAGATGTGTTTAACGCCGTTTACATTATGTTTTTTGTATGCATTGCAATGCCACATAATGAAAAATAAAAAGTATCCGAAATGACAAACGTTGCCACTAGCACACACTATTGCGATGTTGCAAAACGCGATATGCGAATATGTATTTACGTAAACGTTGACTAAGAAAGGATGTTCGATATAACTACTTGTAATATGAGCCAAAAGCTAGAAAACTATTTGGCGTTGTGGCATTTATTGCATAATTAAAATCACTTTTGTAACACTGATTATAATTTTAACATACACTCAGAAAATAACACTGCATAAGTTTTACATCGCACCTTTGAGATTAGTTGAAAATATTATGAGCATGCAAGCTGCGGAAGCCCGGAGTTTATAAGTCTAATTTAATAATTTTAAACAATTCATTTTGGATTGATATAAAACATACATATATAAATATTTCAATATTCTATTTTTATTTAACGCGTGTCAAAATGAGTAGGAATTTAATGAAAATTTGTTTGCTAAATGTTCTGCAAAGCAAATACTTTTTTGTTTCATGAATAACATTTGAAAAAATTATTTTTTTTGGTGTTAAGTTTTCAAAAAATGAAAGAAACGAACACATACATAATTTATTATTTGTCTTCAATTGCTGTCTTCCTTTGTATGCTGTTTTGCTTTGACATTTAGTGACAACTATTAAAGTGCAGAAACTCACACATTCATTGTCGTTTATTGTCGAGAACTTAAAAATGATAAAAATAAGAACATTGCAGTCAATTTCAGAGTCATTTTTTGTGTTACTAACAATGATTGGCTTTTAGTTGGAATATTATTCTTGTCTTTTATATGAGGAGAGAAAAAAAAGGTTTGCATTGATTGCAGACATTTAACAAATCGTTCATGTACTACAACTATGAATTTGTCTAAGATCCAAATATTCAGCATGTTCTTTTGTTGGAAAATGTGAAAATGTCTAACAAAGAAATAAATTCTTTATAATGTTTTTTTTCCGCACAAAAAATGTGTAATTCACATACAGACATTGATTAAACAAAAACCAGACAATTCATTGTGAAATAAAAGAGAACAGATAGCAAAATTATAATAATAATAAAAAGACTGTATGTACTTTGAAATTTGTTGAAGTATTTTCCCAAAGTAACATATCTTTCAGAGGGTGACCCGCACGCACTGTTGCCAGATTTGCAGATTTCTTTGTGTTTTGCTGAATTTTCATTGCAAAAATTATAAAGTGAGATTTGGAGATTTTCCCTGCCAAATTGCAGATTTTCTGAAATGCCCGTGTAACATCAATATTTCGTGTTTTTCTTTACTGCGCAAAAGAAATAACCACGGTGTTACTCTAAGAAACACTAACAAATAAATAGTTTTTAACGTTTAATATTGCAGTTACCATACCACCAACATAACAATGTTAGGTCGAGCTTACATCTGTGTGCCATGTGCCCAAAAAAGCGTAACCACTA
This sequence comes from Tachina lurida, assembly GCA_944452675.1. Taxonomy (NCBI): domain Eukaryota; kingdom Metazoa; phylum Arthropoda; class Insecta; order Diptera; family Tachinidae; genus Tachina; species Tachina lurida. The sequence continues at coordinate 1,233,156 of OX101753.1, forward strand.
ATTACTAATGAAAAACTTTTTGATTCACATTATTTTGCCGGTTTTTTTAAATTATTTTTACATCTCTTTTTTTTTGCCAATTTTCGCAGTTTTGTGGTGAACTTTTCTGGCAACAGTGCCCCGGTGCCCCGGTTGACCAATGGGTAGCGTCAGGCTGGGGATCGTGGGTTTGATTCCTACCTTTTTACTATACTTGCCAAATATAATTTGTAATTACATTTGTACCATTTAATAAATAAATAAGTGCATCAATTGTATTACATAAAATCTTTTAAAATTCAAAAATAATAAAAAGAGTATAAAATAATGGAATACTCGTATATGAATAAATTAATACAAAATAGCTTCAGTTGTTAAACATATAACCTGATACAGTATGCCACAGACAGATCTTCTATTGGAATTTTAAGTGTCTCTCTCTCTCTCTCTCTCTCTCTCTCTTTCTCTGCAGCAGTTCAATTTCAGTTTCAGCCAACGTGACCGTTTGACCGACTAAAGTGGCAAATTGCCACTTTTTCGACTGCCTTGCCATTTTTCTCCCCTTTTTTTAGTGGTTTCTCGTTTTTTTAATTTTGCAACTTGCAGCAACAATCTCATTAAAAGCTGGTACTCACAATCGTGCGACTTTTGAGAAAGTAGAATCCTTGTTTGATGAAGTTTATGAAATGTTTCAAAAGACAATAAAAATTCATTAGATCTAGGTTGTATTTTTCCAAAAGTCCAGCGATTGTGTAGGATGATAGTGAGTGCCTTACCTGCATGCACATACATATGTATGTACATATACCTATACGTGTGTATGTAAGTACGTATGAATTTTCGTATACATAGTTGCTTTGGTGTGTACATATTTATTTTCAATTAAAATCTTCCTCTGGTAATAGTTTATTAAATTATTGGTTTGAGTGTTGATAAAGAGTGACATTTAAACAAAACCTACAACATATAACAGCAAAATTAAAAATGAAAATAACAGCGTTGACATGCCATTAACACTCTTACGTTAAATTTGTTATAATAAAGCAAAAGTATAAAAATAAATTGTCACTTTTGTTTGTACATACATATGTATGTATATGTATTTACTACATACAATATTGAAATAAATAAAACATTTATTGCTACCAAGCGTCAGTCAGATATTGAGAGTCTGAACACAATGCAACGATAATTTATTGCGGTGCGGTTTTTCATACGATTTTGAAGTAAAAAACCGCAGTGCGAAACGGAATAAAATTAAAATCTATTTTATTTTCTCTGCGGACTTTCTTATTCTCTCAATTTTTGACACTCTTTCTCTTTCTGATGTTGCCATAGTTTTTGAATAATTGGCGGTGTTCACAACATTGTTGTAACAAAAAACATGATTTTTTTTTGTCATAAAATGTAAAAGTTGAAAAAATATATCAAATATATCTGGAAATCTATAAAATGTTAATAATTTTTTGTTTTTAGTTACTGCCATTACAAAATATTTAACACAAAGAGTAATTTTTTTTATAAAAATGTATGTACAAAAAAAATTCATAAAAATTTAAACCAACAATGACAAGTATCGCCGTAGCCGTCTTCCGTTGTATTGTGTTTATTTTTCTCTCCCGCAACGAGAAATCGCACCGCACCGCAAACATTGTGTTTAGACTCTTACAAATTTACGCACACTCATACGCACACAAACATAAGTATAGATGTTTGCTTGCACATAAACTGTGTGGCATGCAACCGAGCCCATGATAAATAAATATTGTGCCACCGTATTATCCCATTAACTAGTTTAAGCATGTTGTAGCAAAATAACACACACACACACAAACACAACAATCAATCTGGATAAATATAATTAATTGTCACAAATCAATTAAAACAAAGGACAAATAAAACTGCTGAATGAATGGGATACTCGTACGTTGTACTGACAGATGCGTGCTTGGGCGCGTATTCGAGGATGTGTGTGTGTTCGTTCGTTTGGTGGAAAGAAGCTTACAAGCTGACTTTGATTTTTATTAGATATACGAGTATTAACGATTTAATAACTTTGCACCAGACGTTTATGTAAACTAATGAGTTCATGTATACATATGAGTTGGAAATGAAACTTTGACAAATTGATGTTATATTAGCAAATAATTTTGCTATTAAATATAATATATGTATGTAGATATGTAGAATGCACATATATAAATATAAAGTCATAAATGGTTTTTACCAGTCAGATGAGAAATTCATAGAATTCTACTTAATATTCTTAGGACGCTTGATTGAATTAAGTTTTAACTTCAATACCCATTCCTGAGTCCTCATACATACACATACATATGTATGTATGTACTTTATAGGCAAATATATGTTTGATTAATTATTATACCCTTTACCAACAAAAATGGTAAAAGGGTATATATAGGTTTGTCATTCCGTTTGTAATTTCTATAATATCAATAAGCGACCCATATAATATATATATTCTGGATCCTTATGCATAGGGAAGATGAATAAGCGATGTCCGTCTGTCCGTCTGTCCGTCTGTCCGTCTGTCCGTCTGTCCGTCTGTCCGTCTGTCCGTCTGTCCGTCTGTCCGTCTGTCTGTACGTGAAATCGGTTTTCCGAAGCTCCCAGAAGAGCTAGAGACTTCGTTCTTGGACTGGTGTGTCAGAAATTTTCCAAAATAGATTGGTATTGAAATTCAGCAAAATCGGGCAGACGATTGCAGAGCTGGAAAACTTAAACTTCATTTTGCCATATAAAAGTAACTCCCGAAAACAAATTTTTATTTTTTTTTAATAAATGTACATATTTTACACTTCAGTACGACTAAAAGTGGAATTTTAAAATAAAGAAATACAAAAAAATTAAAAAGACGTTTCCAGGGTTGGAAAACTTTAACTTTTTGTGTTATGTAAAATTAACTATGTCTAAAACTATATTAGTATTTTCTCGAGAACCGTAAGAGCTACAGACCTGAAATTTGGACACAGTATGTAGACCTTTGGCCGCTACAACAACAAATACATGAGAATTGGAAATTAAAGGGTGTTCCAAAACGAGCAACGAAAAATTTTAAAATCCCATGTAGTATATATACAATTGTATGTATATACACTTGATATTTGTAAGGTTAGTGTATTTTTATACAGACTACAAAATTAACACAAAAATTTAAAAAAATTTAAATTAAAGGGTGTTCCATCAGTTAATGCAATTTTGACTATGTAATTTTGACAATTTGCTGTATCTTGGAAACCGTAAGAGCAAAACTCTTGAAATTTTCAAAAACGGTAAAACTGAAAAAATAAAAAATTATAAAATCGCCAAACCGAAAAAAATCGCCAAAAACAAGAAAAAATCGCCAAAACGAAAAAAAGCACCAAATTAAAAAAAAATTATAAAACTAAAATAAATCGCAAAAAAACGGAAAAATGCTAAAATGAAAAAAAAATCGCCAAAACGAAAAAAAACAGAAAAAAATCGCCAAAATGAAAAAAAAATCGCCAAAATGAAAAAAATCACCAAAACGAAAAAAAATCCTAAAAAACAGAAAAAAATCGTCAAAATGAAAAAAAATCGCCAAAACGAAAAAAACCCTAAAAAACAGAAAAAGATCGCCAAAATGAAAAAAATCGCCAAAAAAAGAAAAAAACCTAAATAACAGAAAAAAATCGCCAAAACGAAAAAAAGCACCAAATTAAAAAAAATTTCTAAGACCAAAATAAATCGCAAAAAAATTTAAAAATTGCTAAAATGAAATCAAAAATCGCCAAAATGAAAGAAAATCGCCAAAATGAAAAAAATATCGCCAAAATGAAAAAAATCACCAAAACGAAAAAAAAACCTAAAAACAGAAAAATATCGCCAAAATGATAAAAAAAATCGCCAAAATGAAAAAAATCACCAAAACGAAAAAAACCCAAAAAAACAGAAAAAATCGCCAAAATGAAAAAAGCACTAAATTAAAAGAAAATTTCTAAGACTAAAATAAATCGCAAAAAAACGAAAAAATTGCTAAAATGAAAAAAAAATCGCCAAAATGAAAAATATCGCTAAAACGAAAAAAAACCTTAAAAAACAGAAAAAAATCGCCAAAATGAAAAAAATCGCCAAAAAAAGAAAAAAAATCGCCAAAACGAAAAAAAAAACTAAAAAACAGAAAAAAATCGCCAAAATGAAAAAAAATCGCCAAAATGAAAAAAAAATCGCCAAAATTAAAAAAATCACCAAAACGAAAAAAAAACAGAAAAAAATTGCCAAATGAAAAAAAATCGCCAAAATGAAAAAAATCACCAAAACGAAAAAAAAAACAAAAAAAATCGCCAAAAAAAATCGCGAAAAAAACCCAAAAAAAAACAGAAAAAATCGTCAAAATGAGAAAAATCTCCAAAATGAAGAAAAGCCCAACAACAGAAAAAAATCGCCAAAATGAAAAAAACCTCCAAAAACAGACAAAATCGCCAAAACGAGAAAAAAGCGACAAAACTGAAAAATCGTTTTAACTGAAAAAAACTTCAAAAAAAGCAAAAAACCTTCCTTTCGTGCGCGATTCAAAGTCGCACTTAACTGATTTTTTTTTTAGTATTAAAGGAATTAAATAAAACTAAGTTTTTGCTTATTTCGTCATTGCTTTTTTCACTTAACATATTTTATGTATTTTTTAAAGAACTAGATTGGTAACAATAATCAGAAAAATCCAAAATTATGACTCCAGGGTTGGAAAACTTACACTTTTTGTTTTTTTTCTTTTTCTTTATAAATTGAATATATTTTATGCTTCTGAAAGAAAAGTTTGGTGTATGAAATTTGAAAAATTAAAATTATAGCTCCAAAGATGGAAACTTTAAAAAAATGATAAATTTTTTCACAAAACAAATATGTATGTACGTGTCTGTATACTATATATATGTACGTACGTTGGTAAAGGGTATATAAGATTCGGCACAGCCGAATATAGCACTCTTACTTGTTTTGTTATTTTTTTATTCCTCAATCCTTTATTCTATGTGCGAAGGGTTGGTAAAAAAGTTCAAGTTATATGAAAAAATTAAAAAAATAAAAATAAAATAAAATGTGCCTTTTAATATCTAATCTCGGCAAATCTAAAAGAAGTAAAATAAAAATAACCATAAATATAAAATCCCATTTCCCACTCCCAAACAATATAAAACTTGGCACTTAATCATCATGTGCCCTCTTATTTTTCCACATTTAGCTCTGAAATATATTTTTATAATGGGGGCGTTTCATTGTCATATTTATTTGCAGCAGGATATTTTAAAATTGAATCAATGGGACATAACATGATCTACAATATGGAATGCCACCATCTTGCGAGTTATAACAACCCTGAAGGAAATTTCGATGGTGAAAATGTACGGAATCACTTTTGACTTTGTCGCCAGTACACACTACTCTCTAATTATTCCCCATACAATACTTTTTGCTATAGACATTTAGCATTTGCTTGTCATTGTAAATCTACTGGTAATACTAAAACAATTGACTTAGGTAGTGACTACGTAGTTCCATGCCAACCAGACATTTACTGGTACATTTCTATACTTTACGTACAAACAAATTCATGTATATATATATTGACAAGTTATTGACAAATCTACCACAAATACACCACATCTGTTTTCTCTCTTTCTTTTATACTGACTGATAGAAGAAAACTTGTAGACAATTTACCCACTACAATTGTCACTAGAATTGGAGTGTTGATATAGACTCTATATCAACACTCAAATTCTAGTGACAATATATTATACAGACACTTGGGCCCAGTCTGACTGCAGGGAATTTTACTCACACATACATACATACATATGTACATACGAGTACGTATTAAAAGTTGTGTGTAAGCAAACAAACAAAGAACCAGCGTATATTTGTGTTACTAATTTTCAATGCTGTTGGCGAATTAATTAATCCCCTTGGTAAAATTAATCCTTGAATTAATTACAAAATGTTTCGTTTCTTCTTCTTCTTTGTTTCTTCAGACCAAATGTTTAATACCTACTCCTTTTCGAATAAATAAAGAAACAAGATGAAAAAAAAATATTAAAACAGCAAACAGAGTTACAGTCTACAAAACTGATGCAAAACATTTCTTTACAACAAAATTTCGTATGTGGAATTTGCGTTAATATGCGTCTGTTTGTTTGTGTGCTCAAAAGTGTTTAACACGCACTCTATGGGTATTTAAAACATACAAATTTATTAGCTTTAGACAAAAGCCATTGAAGAGTCATTATTATAACTGAGAAAACATATGTATGTGATATTTTCTTACAAAAATTTTTACGGGTGTATACGATTGTTTGGGAATTGTGTGCGTGTTTTCTAAATTTTCCAATGGGAAACTTGAACCAGGGAGTAGAAGCGAGCGTTCATGCTTTGATTTAATGCTCTGCTCTTAATCAAAGTAATTGATTGTGGCTGCCCTTTCTGTACACAGATGTTTGAGTGTTTTATGGAGTTTATTAAAGATTTAAACTGATTTCTTTTCTAACATTTCATTAGAAGATAAATGTATATTAAAAATAATTAATTGGTGAAATAAAATAGTTGCCTGGATGTTCTTTCGTACTTAAACATTGTTACAAAATCAGAATATCTATATAAATTATAGAGCGGGTTTTCTTACCACGATTTATCAAAAACTAAAAAGAGGTAATTAAAATTGACAAATATGCGATCTAGAAAATAGTTTTTTTTGTGTAGGTTTAATATTTTAAATTAATTCGTTTTTATTATCAAGTTCTTCTATTCAAAATTTTTTCCCATTAGTACTGATTTTTATACCATTTCTAAGCGAGCATTGTGTTCGACATTGAAATTGCCTAGACTCTAGAGCAATAATATTTGTCGCAATATGTTATAATCGCTTAGGTCAACCTAGTAAAATTTAGCTTAGTTGAAATATAATATATAAAGAATTTTTAAAATACCTTCACAGCATAAACAATTCTATTTATGATTAAAAAGAAGAAATTCACTTTTCCAAAAACATTCCCACATTCCCCAGTGTTGCACGTGGCAACACTTTATTCTCTATTTAACAAAAAATCATTAATCAAATAATCGGTACTAAAGTCGAAATTAATTTTTTATCTCATCATCTAGAGCAGGGGTTAACACCAAAGTCCTTCTCACGGAACCCCTGAATTTTTTTTGTCGCGAACCTCCATCGCAGAAAAGAAAGTGAAGGGCAAAAACATATTTTTTATTTAGTTCAAGATTTGATTATGAAAGTTCATAGATATGTATGTTTAAAAATACATCTTTTTATATTTAAATATGTAAGGCCAAATTTTAAATAATCTTCAAAATATTGTATCTTTGACATGTTTAATTAAGCTTCAGTTCACATTCTGTCAAACTAAATGATTGATAGTGATGACAATAACAGTCAGTGCTGATGTTGGGAGGGGTACTTTATATTAAGCTATGAACAGTAAAAGTTCCCACTAATATTTAGTTGTTTGTGTATGAAAATTTCTCAACTAATTGTAGATACATACATACATATGATGTACATTAGAGCGTCTCGCCCAACAGGCAAAAAAAGTGCCCTGTACACCAGCAAATATAAAGTATTGTTCCAAGGACATTTCAAATTTTTTTTTTATTTATTTTGCCGAACGTAGGGGTCGCCTTTTTAGTTCTTTCGTTATATCTTCCATATTTACAGCCCGATCTTAAAGTTTGATATAGCGATTTTTTTTGTCTCAAGGAGGCAAGTGTACCGTTCTATGTAGTACTTACCCCCCAAATACCATTTCCTACCACCCTAATGTGACAACCTAACGTTAGAAATTTATAGGAAAGAAAAATTATTACATTTTTGTATTATTAAAAGTTTGCATTTTTATCCATTTATAAAAATGCATCTGCACTCTATGTATATGCCTGTGCCAGTTGTATTTAATTACGAGTATATTACTTAATCTTTGAAAGACTTTGGAGACTTACATCAAACTAAGTTCCTTGCTTAGCTGCGGCCTTTGACTACATTATTCCTCCAAATGCCTTAACGTTTTTATGCATTCTCATACAACTGATTTTCCACATCATAAATGCTAATGATAAGAAAAAAAAAAAAAAAAAATGAGGAGTTCATTTCATACTGTGTGGTGTATCCGTTTCCGTCAATTCTATTTTGTATATTTTTATAACTTGAATTCAACAGCAAACAAAAAAGTAACTCACATCACACTTGGTTTAGTTTTATGAGTACGTGTGTGAAGGTGAGTTTGTGTAGCATGAGTTTGTGGCATGATAAAGGGTGTTTTTTTAGAGGTATAGAACTTCGAATTGAAATAAAACACAAGAAAATCGTTTTAATGTCCATCAATTTGGCTTTATTGGAAGGATAATTTTATGCCATTAATGTTTAAATATGATTTCGGGCATGTGGCCGCCGCGGCTGGCTCGAATAAAGCCAATTCTACAGGTCCAATTTTCAACCACTTTTTCGAGCATATGGGGCCGTATGTTGGCAATAACGCCACGAATGTTGGCTTCCAACTCCCCTAACGTTTCTGGTTTGTTGGCGTAGACGAGCGACTTCACATATCCCCAAAGAAAATAATCCAATGGTGTCAAATCACACGATCTTGGTGGCCAATTGACAGGTCCATTCCGCGAAATTATGCGCTCATCGAATGTTTCCTTCAATAAATCCACATTGCATGGTCTCGCGGCTTTAATTCTTGCACAAGCTGGATCTTGTAAGGTCGCAAGCCAAGATCTTTGCGCAAAATCTTCCATAAAGTTGATGGACAAAGCTCCAATTGCTGTGCACGGTGGCGAATCGATTCATTCGGGTCCTCTTCAACACTTTGCTCTACAGCGGCAATTGTTTCTTCGGTGCGCACTGTTCGACGTCTCTGCGGATGCGTATTATCACATAGAGTAAACGTAGTGCGAAAACGATCCATGGTTAACCGAATTAATTGCTCTGATGGACGATTATGTCGACCATAAAATGGACGGAGCTTGCGGTAAACTTCGCGAACTGAACCATTATTTTCGAAATAAATTTGCTCGATTTGCAAGCGTTGTTCTTTTGTCAACCTGTTCATGATGAAATGGCAAACCAAACTAAATATTAATCACTTGACAGCTGACAAAATGGCCGCCAGTTAAAAAAGTGATGCCAACTTAAAGTTCTATACCTCAATAAAAAACACCCATTATAACAGAAATACGAGTACTTCAAAGAATTACATATATGTGCGGCGCCTTTTAGTGTGTATGAACACATTATGAGTGGCGCAATTCAATGATCTTCTATGGTCTTCACATGCTAATTTAATTTCGAATAACAAAAGGGTTGATTTTATTTAATCCTCGTGCTGTTTCTTTTTCCTTTGTGATAAGGTATTGTAGTTAGATATGCTACTTGTTCTGAAAAATGTTTATTGTTATTGTTGGGTAAAGTACTTGGAAATTACCCATCTTTATATAATAAATTTTATTTAACTAACTGTGCAATAATTTGCGCAGTTACGAAGCAAAATTATACAATAGAAGAGATAATTTCTAATGCAAAAGATTAAATACAAAAAATTTACATTTAAGATTTATTAACGCATTATTTTTCCTAAATTATTATTTTGTTCATTCGGTAAATATTATTTCTATTAAAAAATATATTGAAATTCATTATCTATGTGAGTAGCGTATTTCTGGTTGCAACTAGTTGCAAAAAGTTAAATTCGAAAATTATGTCGATTGTATTTTTTTTACCAGTTATGGCACGATATGTTTCAATAAAAGTTTAGTGTGCTTAAAGCGATAACAGCATAAGTCGAATTACGACAAAATCGAGTTATATACTACAAAATTCTACAAACGGAGATTCATATTTATATAGGAAAGCATGGTTCAATAATTACATTTAACATAAAATGGTATATGGATAAAACAGGCAAAAATATATGATAAATAATAATAAATATAAACTAATGACATATAAAGGCAAAGCATGAAGTTTTCATCAATAAAAACATTAAATTAAAATTAAAAAAAAAACTCAATTTCAAAACGAAGAAAAATTAATTACAAAAATGTATTAAAAAATATAATTAAATAATAGTTCTTAAAGCAAATATTAAATTAATAACAACCAAGCAAAGTCAAGAAAGATTAATAAATAAAAATTGCTTAAAACTAGTTTAATTGACACAATTAAATTTTTACTTGGTTCTCGGTTTTTTCTTCAATAATTTATTTCTGTGTAATTGAAGCAAATTAATGCGTTAACAAATCTGAAACATAATTTTGGAAATTTCAATTAAAAAACACCAATTTTGTATTGTTTTTTTTTTCAAAAAATTTAAACTTCAAAAAATGTAAACTTAAAACGAGAACATGCAACAATATTTATTTTGTTTATATTTTATGAAAGTGCGTTTCCAGTTGAGCAAAATCTAGTACTTATGAGATTTCAGGCAAAATCTAGTAGATTTCCTATGCAAACCGAAATCTACTTCGTCACTAGATTTTGTCAAAATCTATTTAATATATATGTATGTATATATAAGTTCCCATAGTTCCTACAAGGAGTATAGGGCCATACAAAATAAACATCTGCATGAATGTTTTGATTTTCTGTCTATTGAGAATGAAGCGAAAACAGAACTCTAATTGAGAATACATCTAACGAACGAAACGAATATTAACTCTATTCGCTAGGAGGCAATCAATCGAAACGAAACGAAACACACATGGAAACATGAGAGAATAGAGACATGAGAGTAATGAAGCATGAGAGTTCGAATAGAATAGTACATCAATCTAGTTGTCGTTTGTTTCGTTCAAAAAAAGCGAAGCAAACGAAACATGGATGTCTTTGCCAGAATGACAAACGAAACACACATTTACTCTCATCTTTCCAAATTATTATGGAAACATTCGAATGTTTCGTTTGAAAAAGCGAATCAAAGGAAACATGCACATCTGTTTGGAAGTAAATGCGGTAGTTTGTTGTCATCGTTTCTGAAAGAAGGATACTCAAAAAATGGATTGCCAGGACGTAAGTGAAGCTTGTAAATACATATGTAGGCGTTATACTATTTTAAAATGTTTTTAACTGAAAATATAGGTTTTATAATCAAATTAAATGAAAATGTTTGATTTGATTCATATGTGCATTGGCTATTTTCCAATTTTACTGAAACAACAATTTTCTATGTCTGTCAAAAAAATTAATGTAAGACCGAATTTTTATTTCAAACAAAATAGGCAGCAACTACAGACTCCAGTCCCACTGATGTCTCCAATAGTAGTTTGTTTAAAAATTCTAATATAAAAGAGAACATTATTAACGGCAAGTTCACAATCATAAGTAAGCGAGGTCGCAGTAAAGTTTGGGAAGTTTTCGGAAAGGTTTCCGATGATACTGGGCAGGCAATACCGAACATTGTAGCTTGCAGAAAATGTATAAATATTTATAAATACAACGAGAGATCAACCTCTAATCTCGTAAAACATAGATGCTATTTGTTGACTACGTCTATAGGCACAAAAGCTGTAGTAGATGAAGAAAGCAAAAAAAACGCAGTAAGTGTGTTTACTAAGTGGAGTGTTGAGAACTGCAGGCCTTTCAAGATTTTAGCTGATTCGGGCTTTAAAAACGTAGCTCAGTTTTTAATAGAGATTGGTGCGAAGTATGGGCCCTACGTCGATATAGAAAATCTTCTACCGCACCCGACAACAATTTCGCGGAATATTGAGAGTCTGTACACCAAACATTTCGTTGAGCTCAAAAGGGAGATAGTGTCCGTCAAAGATTCAGGTTTTGCCTTGATTTATGGACTGATAATTATTTACGTAAATCGTTTTTGTCCATCACTATACATTTCGTTAAGGAAGGGCAATTATTGACGAATTTACTTGGATTTATGTCCATGGAAGGGGAAAAGTGTACACGTGAGAACTAAAATTTAGTGAAGCATACATATCCCTACATTACATTGGTATTTTCTCTTTTGATTTTAGACACAAATATACGGCTTTCTGTAGACGAATTGTTGTCACAGTATGACTGCACTTAAGGTGCATTTGAAATAAAATTCGGAAACAAACTTTTTTAACGCTGAACTATAATAACAAAGTATGAAAGCAGCAAAAATCTGAAAAAACAACTTCTAAAAAAGTCAGGTACTGCAATAACAAACAAAGTGAACGCAGGTGTTTTACTCACTTGTTGTGACACTTTTATCCCGTTATCTCAACAATGAAAAGGAATTTGAATTTTTTTTTTGTTTTTTGTAACAAAGGAAGTAAGTTGAAGTATGTTGCATTTTTGTACCTGTAATAAAAATTTACTTTATGAACGCAGACTTTATGGGCTATGTGTGTGTATAAACAAGTGTATTGTATGTGTGTCTGTAAGCGTTTCAGTACGCTGAAGTTCGAGCAAAAATTTCATCATGAAAGGAGCAATAGAAAGGGTTGGCTTATTTATTTCATTTACTGGTACAAAAATGCAACAAGTATGCAATTGAAATAAAATTTTTTTCATGCATTTATTGCTTACTTCCTTTGTTACAAAAAACCAAAAAAAAAAATTCAAATTCCTTCTCATTGTTGAGATAACGGGATAAAAGTGTCACAACAAGTGAGTAAAACACCTGCGTTCACTTTGTTTGTTATTGCAGTACCTGACTTTTTTAGAAGTTGTTTTTTCAGATTTTTGCTGCTTTCATACTTTGTTATTATAGTTCAGCGTTAAAAAAGTTTGTTTCCGAATTTTATTTCAAATGCACCTTAAGTGCAGTCATACTGTGACAACAATTCGTCTACAGAAATCCGTATATTTGTGTCTAAAATCAAAAGAGAAAATACCAATGTAATGTAGGGATATGTATGCTTCACTAAATTTTAGTTCTCACGTGTACACTTTTCCCCTTCCATGGACATAAATCCAAGTAAATTCGTCAATAATTGCCCTTCCTTAACGAAATGTATAGTGATGGACAAAAACGATTTACGTAAATAATTATCAGTCCATAAATCAAGGCAAAACCTGAATCTTTGACGGACACTATCTCCCTTTTGAGCTCAACGAAATGTTTGGTGTACAGACTCTCAATATTCCGCGAAATTGTTGTCGGGTGCGGTAGAAGATTTTCTATATCGACGTAGGGCCCATACTTCGCACCAATCTCTATTAAAAACTGAGCTACGTTTTTAAAGCCCGAATCAGCTAAAATCTTGAAAGGCCTGCAGTTCTCAACACTCCACTTAGTAAACACACTTACTGCGTTTTTTTTGCTTTCTTCATCTACTACAGCTTTTGTGCCTATAGACGTAGTCAACAAATAGCATCTATGTTTTACGAGATTAGAGGTTGATCTCTCGTTGTATTTATAAATATTTATACATTTTCTGCAAGCTACAATGTTCGGTATTGCCTGCCCAGTATCATCGGAAACCTTTCCGAAAACTTCCCAAACTTTACTGCGACCTCGCTTACTTATGATTGTGAACTTGCCGTTAATAATGTTCTCTTTTATATTAGAATTTTTAAACAAACTACTATTGGAGACATCAGTGGGACTGGAGTCTGTAGTTGCTGCCTATTTTGTTTGAAATAAAAATTCGGTCTTACATTAATTTTTTTGACAGACATAGAAAATTGTTGTTTCAGTAAAATTGGAAAATAGCCAATGCACATATGAATCAAATCAAACATTTTCATTTAATTTGATTATAAAACCTATATTTTCAGTTAAAAACATTTTAAAATAGTATAACGCCTACATATGTATTTACAAGCTTCACTTACGTCCTGGCAATCCATTTTTTGAGTATCCTTCTTTCAGAAACGATGACAACAAACTACCGCATTTACTTCCAAACAGATGTGCATGTTTCCTTTGATTCGCTTTTTCAAACGAAACATTCGAATGTTTCCATAATAATTTGGAAAGATGAGAGTAAATGTGTGTTTCGTTTGTCATTCTGGCAAAGACATCCATGTTTCGTTTGCTTCGCTTTTTTTGAACGAAACAAACGACAACTAGATTGATGTACTATTCTATTCGAACCAGTGTTGCCGATTTGTGTGTAATTACACATATCATGTGTAATTTTCACTTGCATGTGTAGCGCATGTGTAATTGATTTTATGTGTAATTCATGTGTGTTTCGCTTTATATTATATTTTTGAGAAACTTCCAAAATTAAAATTTTTCCAAACCCTGATATTATCATTATCTGCTTTTAGTTTGCAACACTAAGACAATTATTTTTCCGAAACCTTTAGATTCCAAACTGAATGGCTTCAGAAAACAGAGATCAAAGGATGGCTGATCAAAATTTCAGATAGAGGAAAAGATGTATCATTTTGCAAATTATGCAATAAAAAACTAATTTGCCATAATGCAGTCCTTTCGAGACACATGGAAACAACTTCTCACAAAGCCGCTGCTTCTGCCGTAAGATCTACTTCTAATGTTTGCACTGCTTTACAAAATACTATTGCGACTAAAGTGACTATTATGACAGCTGAATTAAAACTCGCTATTAACAACTTGCCATTTATACTAATAGATTACAAGGTCATCTGTTAAAATCATCAATTCCAGATTCAAATATATTGAAAGATGTAAGTCTTCACAGAACAAAGGCAACTGCATTAATGAAAAATATTCTAGGTCCAAGTTTTGCTCAAGATTTGTATGACAATCTAAAAAACACGATGTTTTCTATTATAATAGATAAAACAACAGATATTAGCTCCATAAAACAAATTGTCATAACAACTATTTTTTACAATGAAAATACATACATCTACTGCAACGAACATTTTTAAAATTTTGAAAAACTCTATTGAAGAAAAGGATATACCTTTTACAAATTTGGTCGGATTTGCATTCGATATCCTAATGTAATGTTTCGACAATACAATTCGGTAGCTAAATTACTAAAAAATGGAAAATCAGATATTGTCTTGATCAAATACTCTTGCCATTTAATTCATTTGGTAGCATCAAAATCTTGTTTAAAATTGCCCATTAACTAACTTCAGGTCTTATATTAATAGAAGCTATATTCGCCAAAAAAAAAGCTTCAAGAGTTTCAAGACTACTTCAAAACTGATGAGCATAAAATATTATCCCCGGCGATTACCAGATGGCTCTCAATTCATTCATGTGTTACTCGTGTTTTAGAGCAATATGAACCTTTAAGAAGTTTTTTCAGGCTTGAGATTTTTGAAGATCCTTCAAAAATTACTAGTTCAATGCTAGATGCATTAGATAATCCAGCAACTAAAATCTATTCAGAATTTTTATCACATGCCTTAGGTATTTTGGTTTCTTTTAACGCACTTTTTCAATCTGAAAAACCTATTTTGTATAAAATAAAAGATGAAGTTATAAATATATTGCAGACTTATTATTCAAATTATATTAAAATATCTGAATTAAAATTAAAAAGTCTATGGGAAATTGATGAGCGTGAAGAGCATTTGTTTCTAAATTTAGAAGAAATCTTTATTGGAATAGCTGTATATGAATCTTTGTCTAACTGCACTAGTACCGAAAAAAAGTTATACCTCAAAACTGTAGAGAGTTTTATGTAGAAGCTATTCATCAAATAAAATTAAAATTTGATTTTTCAAATGAAATATATACAATTGTCGACATCGTTCGTCCAAAATTTGCTCAAAACTTTCAGTTAAAGACATTATCTTTGTTCTCAAAAAGATTTCCTACTTTTGATGTTGATCTGCAATTACTTGATAATGAATGGCGACAGCATGCATTTTTAGATCATGAAAAATTTGAACTTAGTGTAAGTTTAGAATCAGGAGTATACTGGCCAAAAGTTTTTAGATTAAAAAATTCTTTAGGTGTTTCCAAATTTACCAAAAGTAATTAAATTTATATTAATATTACCATTTTCAAATGCATCCGCAGAAAGAATATTTAGTAATTTAAGAAATTGTAAAACAGATTTAAGAAATAAGTTATCTTCAGAAACAATTGCGGAAATTTTTTTTACCAAAGAAGGAATTCGGAGAAGTGAAAATGAAAACTTCGAACCTACGCAAACTATGTATAATAAGCCAAATTGGAAAAATTGATTTTGTAAAAATTAAACATTTCAAAACATTATGGGCATAATTTTGCACAACGCAATGAAAAACAATAACAAATTTGAAATTATTTGAATAATTTTCTTTGCTGAAAATTTTAAACTTTTCAATCCCAAAAACAATGGAGCATTTTACATGAAGTTTAAATTTTAAATTTACATCCATATGTGTGTATGTACAAACCAACAACTATTTAAAATATTTTCAAATTTGTTATTTTCTGTCACAAAAATTCTGACTGCTGCGTTGCGTTTTACAAAATTATGACTTACATATATTTTATAGAAAAAATATAATTAATTGATATAAAAGTGTTGTATATACCAAATACTTACATATGTATACATAAAGTATTATTTTTATAATTCCATATGTACCTATGTCTCTAAATGTAATGTTCAAGCTTGAATTACTATTATTTTTTTGTTTCTTTTATTGTTTGGTTGAATATAGTACACATATAAAAAAATCATGTGTAATTTTTCTTCAGATGTGTAATATTGGAAACAGTGATGTGTAATTTCCAAATTCTTCATTGGCAACACTGATTCGAACTCTCATGCTTCATTACTCTCATGTCTCCATTCTCTCATGTTTCCATTCTCTCATGTTTCCATTCTCTAACAGCAACACCCATTTTTTCAGTTGCATTGCTCGTTTCGCTTTTACAAATGAGAATAGGAAGACTGTTTGAAAATTTGAGAATGTGTTGAACAGCGTTTCAATCATACTTGTGCAGATCATTAATACAAAAATCTATTTAAAATGTAGTAGAATTTAGTGATGTAACAATGTTTTTTTTTTTTAATTTGTACTAAAAATTAGAATTAGCTACATTGCAGTTGTTTGGTTGTTGTTTAGGAAAATGTTCACCTAATGTATTTTGTATGGATAAGAAATCGTGATAATGTTAAAAAGCTTGGTGTAAACGGTATAGATTTTCGTAAAGATTTTAATTGACATCTATCTGCTAGATTTCGTGTAGGTGTAAAGGCCCTATAAATTAAGTTTACGATTTTCATAAACATTAATGGCCTGGCCCACGATGTTGATATAACACCTCTGACCGACAACTTGTATTGAAAACAACATTCGAACGTTTGCTGTGGACATCGTGGAACAGCCTGTAAAAATTATTAATATTTATTATAACAACAGAGCAATGAGTTATACGTTTTACAAATAGTAAAATGTATATGTATGTATGTATGTATGTATGTATGTAAATGTGTTTGAAAATACAAAATTATAGTGATACTTTTAAGCTCTAACGTTGAAAATTTATTGCTAATACTCTAATGCTGCACTCTGTTGCTGCAGCCTATCAATATGTATTTAATATTAATATTTAAAATCAATAAGCTCTATGTAATTTATATGAAATAACAATATTTTTCACTTCCCAGCAAAAAACTTTGCCTACTAGAATGCAAAAAAGTGTATGTACTCCTCAGTCGTAAGTACATACAATTTGACTGAATAATCCATTATTTTTGTTTGAGAAGTTCAAAAAGTATGCGGTACCCTATACTTTTTGCCTACAAACATGCAAAAGTTAATATATTACTGATTGCCTAAAAGTACTCAAAATTTAATGGGTTATTTTTTGCTTACAAATATGCAAAATTTTATATATTAATTTTTGCTTAAACTTATTCTAAATTAATTTGCTAATTTTTCTAATTAAAATAATTTTCCCGATCAATAAATTTTTTTCTAGATATATTTCCTTATTAACTGGAAAGCACTACAATAAGTACTTTCACGTAACGATATAAATAAGTTCTTATTTTATTCATTACAGGGCAGTCATTATTATGCAAATAAAATAATTACATAAATAAGTATCAGTCATTACTTTGTAAGCCATTAAAAGAGTACTAATCATTACAAAATTTCGAAAATTTTTTGCTGGGTTTATTCCCGGAATTAAAACGCCCACAGTACGTCAAATAGCAACAGTCAACACGTAAGCAAAAATTTATATTTTTAACAAGAGCAAAGCAACAAGCTGCAAGGGAAACAATAATAACAGAAACTAAAAACAAAAATCCATTATTGTATATACAGGTGTTTTTATCGCAAATAAACATTTGCATAAATGGGATGGAATAAGGGGCATCTGTGGTACAGAAAATAATGGGAGTGTTTGGCGGAGGGGAGGCGAAATAAGTGTTGCAAATACAGGAACTTAAATATTTATAAGCCGTTTTAACAACAACACAGCCAGTAATTTACATATTGTGATGCACAAATTACGAAATTATAATGGATTTAGTTGTTTGCTTATAAAATTTTATATGCTTATCATCAGTAGCAATAAACAACTTATTGACTATTGCTAATATTTGGCAGTGATATACTCGTATGTATTTATGTACGTATACATACATATATTTGTAAATGTGTACATTAACGAATTGCATTTGCATAAAAAGAGAAAAAGGATTTTTATTTCGCCTTTTAAACCGACCCCAAGAGCTCTAAATAATAGAAACTTTACCGTCTTGACATCTAATGCTTTACTCTACCTTCCTAAGACCAAATATCACAGACAAGAATTTGAGGAATTAAACTGTTATATTTTGTGTTTGTTGGGTGTTATTAAAATTATAATGGATTTTGCTGATTTTTAACATTAATCAACTTATTTATGTCTGGTTTAAAACCGAAACCTGCAAATATTTTATGTTAATGAACAAATTATGCAAATGTATGTATTTGTGTTTTCGTGTGATATTGCAAATGCATATTTGCAACTACTTGGCGTGATTGGCGTTCGTTGCTACGTGTATATGTATAAGGGCTTGAGTAACTTTTTAAGAAATATACATATTTATATGTATGTATGTATGTATGTATGTATATTTTTCCACAATCTTCTGGCATTATATCTGAGGCCGGAGATTCCACCAAAATGTTGAGTTTCCTGAAATAATTTTATTTGAAAATTTTTGGTGTATCTCTGCCAATGTACCCATCTTGCTGAAACCACACCACCTAGAACTGAAATTAATTCTCTTTTTTTGGCGCAGTTCAGGGATCATGATCTCCAGGGATAATGATCTCCAGTGACCGACAAGTCACTCAAAAAGTATCTCCTGACCATACAACTTTATGAAACTGCACACCACCCTCTGACTCGAGCTACATTCAATTCTCTCTTGAAAAGTTTGTAGACTAGAGTCACTGTGTATTATAAAATTTTCCTTAGTCATATAGTGAGATACTTACATTTACAACTCAGCTTTGGTTTCCGGTTTATTAAAAGTATAAAAGGAAAATAGATTATTTCCAATACTTGTGTATGTTTTTTTCTTGTATTTTTTTCGTAAAAAGATAAGTTTTTATATTTGATATGATATGATTATTTTTAAAGAACGTCCTTATTGTAAATATCACCCAAAGTGATTTTTAAAATTTGCAACAACTTTACCTAAAAATAAAAAACAATCGTCTATAATTAGTGATTTTTATGGGAATTGTTGAAATTTAAGTTTAAAATTTTTTAAACGCACTAATAATCCCAAATTATACTTTTACTTATTAAGTAAAATATTTTATACTAAAAATACATTGAAATTGATTATTGAGGGGTTTAGCTGGATCCTATGCGCTTTTCACTGTTGCTAATGCAGATCATCAGGGAACCTTTACCCAAATTTCTTAGAACAACTAGAGTTATTATGTTATAAACTTTCATTTAAATAAATGAGAAGCCTAACAACAAATAACAAAGTTGAAGCAAGAACTCAATAATCAACATGTTTTTTTATTTTCTTACTTTACCATTGCTACATTGGCTGACTTTTTTCAGCTTCAAATTGTAGTTGTAAGAGTATGTAAAAGAAAATAAATGTAAATAACAACAACTGCTATTAAAGAATAGAGTGTTGCTACACAAGTATTTTTTTTTTTTTTGACCGGGTCTATAATAATTTTTTATACTAGAATAACTTCATCGAAAGATAAAATTCTGTTCGATAGAAAATTCGTTGCTCAACGAAATTTTCGATGCTCATAATTGAACATTCGATTTTCGATGTTCGATAGCCAGCGAAGATCGAAAATCGAACGCAACTCATAATAAGGGCCTTATATACATTCATAGTAAAGCATTTGAAAAATCTCTCATGTCTTGAAAGTTCTTATAAATGGTCCTGTGCAGGACTTTAATTCATACATATAAATATGCGTTAAAGCAACTTTCTTTTAACATGGCTACTTACACTCTGGTTTAAAGGTTTATATGACTTTTAATTGCAATTAAAGTGTAAAGGTATGTGTTGCTACTTGATTTAGTGCTCTAACCTTTGACCTTTTAACTAAATAGTTGACATAATTATCTACGTATATACATACATACGTACCCTTCCTTAGAGATTAAATTAAAACAAATAACTGTATTTGTTAATAAAGGAAAGTATTTATGTGCATATGCGATTTGTATGTTATAAAAAGGAGAATTACAATTTTTAAGATTAAATGTGTATGATAGATATAGTTGCTAGATGAAATAGGTCAAAATTATTTTCCGAAAACGTAAATTCATCAAAAATTTAATTAACTTTTTTTCAACACAACAAATAAATACGTTGTTTTTGTATAAAATCAGCTAAAGTCTTGACCAAGGCACATTCACTAGGTAGTAGCGGAAATGCAGCTAAGCTATTTTTTTTTCAAATTAAAGTTCATCTGAAACTTCAAAAATTGTTTACAAAAGAGAAATTAAAAAAAAAATTTAAAATTTAAATTTCAATATGAAAAATATTTTATTAAAAAAATTCTGTGAAAACAAATTTAAAAATATGAAAAAAAATTGTGAAAAGTGGAGAAATTTTTCAAATTTATGTGAATAATTTTCATTATTTTATCATGTTAAAGAAATTCTATTTTGGACACTTTCGATAAACTAAAAGCCATGTTTCTTAAATTCTTATGAACTGAATTAGGCTACTGTTCGTAACGCTTTTTAAGCCAAATTACATGTGATAATTATTAATGAACAAATAACATCAAAGTTAGTTGTAAATATTCTGACAACAACACATAGTTGAACGGAACAGCCAGCCGTTTTCGAAGGCCACTAAACCTTCCTCATCAGCGTTCTTCTGTGTTTTGGTCCACCGTGTGTGGTGTCAGTTGATGTAGATGTCTGCCCTATATACGAAACTTTATTGCAAATGGAATATGTGAATTGGTTTGATTCATTGCATTTTTAAATTTGCTCATATATATGTTTGGTAATGAAGGCTCAACAATTTACCATCTTCCATATATATTACAACAGTCTTACCATTGTCGTTTGTTCCTTAGCCATGTTGTTTTTTTTTATTCAATCATGATATTAAACTTTTTTAGGATATCGTGGAAAGAACTTTTATGTTTATAATAATATTTTAGAAATCAATCGAATTTATCTTTGAAGTCAAGTTTTATTAAAATCTTATCACACAATTCTACATAAACAATTTTAAAATTTTTAATGATTCACATTTTTCAATTTGATTATCTTTAGCATCAGCAAATTTCATCAATGTCTAAACAATTATTCTCATCTTTATAATCTATGAAATAAAAATTATCACACTCAAGTCAATCTGTTTTTAAGAAATTACTTATAGCATTTTTAAATAGTTTTTGCATTTGACCATATAAATTTTGTATTTCTGTCTTTTCAGTTGATAAATTACATATGTACAATAAAGTATGAATTAGTTTTGACTTTCTGTTCTATTACGAATTAGCTGAATCTTTTTTGTTTATAGAAATCTAAAACAAATCGTTAGTGAAAGTAAAAACATTTAAAAAACAATATTAGAATTCAGTAACAGAACGGCACAGTACAGAATAGCAACAGAAAGTAAAGACTAATTAGGCTTTTACAGGATTGAAAACATTAAATTTCAAAATTATTAATACAAAAATTATTATTATTAATAATAATAATAATAATATTTATTATTAATAAAAAATTAAAAATGCAATCATTTTACTCCTTATTTTTATTCCACATTTTAGCAAAATCGTCAAGTTCTTGGTCAAGTTCAAAATTGTTTTAAAGTTCTCAAAAATTGTGTCAATTTATAATTATTTAAAAATTGTCCTTCAGTCCTCAAAAAGCTATAGAACACATCCGGCGACCATGACGATAGGCAAAGTCAACTGGAAGTAAAAAAAAAACTTTTCAAAAAAATATAATAATAGTAGTAGGGAAATGGGGATTCTGGCGCCGATTAAAATTGTGAAATTTGGGTAATTAAAATTTGAAATTTGAGAATTTCAGTACAAAATTTTAAAATTTGGGTAATTAAAATTTTAAAATTTTAAAATTCTTGGAAATTTGTGAAATTTGATACCCTACGAGGGTGGGTCAATAAGTCCGTCCAACTTTTTGTTTACATAAGGAATTTTTTGTTTACATAGGGGGTTTTGTTTGTTTAATACATACGAGGGTGGCTCAATAAGTCAGGGTTTTTTATGACCGTGGGAATTTGTATGTGTGTATGTTTGTGGGGTGGATTAAGGGGTTTCATAAGATTAAGATTTCATAAGTATATATGCCGACGGGAAAATCATGAAATGATTTTTCCTAATACTAATGGGGGGTGAAATAGTGAAAATTAATTTTTCCTAATGCCGACGGCAATACATGATTATTTTTCCTAATGTCTACGGTAAAACATGAATATTATTTTTTTCAAATGCCGACGGCAAAACATGATTATTATTTTTTTCAAATGCCGACGGGAAAATGATTTTTCATAATTCCGACAGGAAAAACATAAAAGTTATTTCTAATGCTAATACAGGAGTTTAAGGCTGGCCGTGATTTGGGTGGGTGGAGCTGTTGTCGTAATACATAACCGAGGGAGTTTATGGATGTGTCTGTCTGTCTGTCTGTCTGTTTTGCGAGGCTGTGATTGGTCGGGGGAGCGTGGTGTAGTTGTGGTAGATGGATTGAGTGCATGTGCGTATACCTGTCTGTTGGAATTTGTGTAAGGGTGTGATTGACAAAGGGCGGGGTGTAGTTGAGGTAGATCGACTGCGTGTATGCAGGTGTTGCAAGTCTGTAGGAATTTAAGTCTTATAGTGATTTGGGGTATGTGAGGGTGTTGTTGTACGAGTACCAGTATCCATGGGAATTTGTGGATGTGTCTGTCTGGGGGAATTTCAGCGAGGCTGTTATTGGGAGGGGGTGCGGTGTAGTTGAGGTTGATCGACTGCGTGTATGTATGTCTATATGCTTGTAGGTGCTTAAGGCTGATCGTGATTTAAAAGAGGTGAGGATGTTGTTGTAATATGTATACGTTGGAATCTGTATGTATGTATGTCTGTGAAAATTTAAGGCTGATCATGATTTAGGGTAGGTGAGGTGGGTGTAGTAAAATGTCTGTGTGTATGTACATATGTTTGTAGAAGTTTAATACTATTAGTGATTTGAGGATAGGTGAGGGTGTTGTCGTACGAGTGATATGTATGCGTGGGAATCTGTATGCATGTTCGTAGGAGTTTAAGGCTGATCGTGATTTGTGTTGTTGTCAGTGTTGTTTGTAGGAATGACCGTGAGAATTTTTTTATGTATATCTATAGGAATTTAAGGTTGGCCGTGTTTTGTGAGGGGTGGTGTGTTGTTGAAATAATTTGAATTTTTCTTAGATGAAATCTGGTATATGTGCGTGTGTGTGCGTATGATTTTCTCACGCTAGTTGTTTTATGTACGTAGAAATAAATTGTATTCAATATCGAGATTTGGTTCTATAAAATATTTTCATATATCTGATACATATACATAAGTATATTTTCATACTCAAGGTTGCTGGGTATTTTGTCATGCTTAAAATTGTCCAGCTTTAAAGTCTGCCTGCGAGAAATTTGTTTATATTACAGATTTTGTTTATTTAACTACGTCCGGCTTCTTTCGCTGAACTTCTTTTCATACGATCATGGAAATTTATAGTTTGTCTGTCCATAATAAGGTCGTTTAGCTTGGGCATGTGCTCTGACTGAATGGTTTACGTTGTTCATATATTTTTATGATGTAGATATGTAAGTGTGATTGTCAAGATCTAATAAATATTTGAGTATTGATAAGAAATTTGATATTATGTGTACATACATATCTACAAATTGATTTTATGTATGTATGTACATATGTATGTACATACAAATAAGTGTTTGCCTCCGTGTTTGAATACATTTTTTTGTTTTTGTTGTTGTTGTAAATATTCGCCTGGTCTTTTATGTATAGATGTCAAATATCTTCATAGTTTTTTTTTTTTTATTTGAAATTAAAAAAACGTTGTTTTAACTTTTATCTGTATTTACTTAATAGTTTGTGAGGATTTGCTGTTTTAAGTAAAACTAAATTCCTTAAGATACATACTTTAGAATAATAGTAACTATAATAGAAATATTTCCTATATTTAATTTACATTTGTTTAAAGTTGATGCAGCTTATCTTCATTCTTAGAAATATTTTGATATAAAATTTTTTCCAGCCGTAGGCTTTTTTCATCACCTTTTACATTTATTTTAGAACATCTTGCATTGCCTTTTATACATTTATAAACATTTTTAAATGAAACTGATCCAGCAGTCCAGCTTATGTAATGATAGTTTTTTGTTAGCCAGCTTGCTTCTTTTTTTTATTTTTTATTGATTATTGAGTTTTATAATGAAATCATTATATTCGTAATTGTTCAAAACAATCGCTACTTCTTTTGCGATGAAATCATTTGAATTACTTTTGAAACATTGTACGTATATAAAAATTATGTTGTTTTCCATATTACTCAATTTATAAGACTTTTCGAACTTGTCCTTTGATGGGTATATACATATGTATTCTATTATACGATCATGAATAAGAATACAGTAAGCTGATTTCTTTGCTTACTATTTCAAATTAAAATTTTATTCAATTGCCCCGCTATTGAATAAAAGGAGCTTTTATCTTAAACTCTGGTACAGGTAGAAACGCATGAGATTCTTTCATATACTACCTGTGCTGGAATCTTAGATACATATAATAACTATATAGAATTGCATTACGTTTATTTTTAAATTTTATGTTAGGATTATCATCATATGGATATGAGACTGAACTTAAATGTACTTTTAAATTAGTTAATTCATAATGAATAATCTTATTTTCTTCTTGAATAGCGAACAACAGAAAACGAAGTCGTTTTCTTACAATTTAGGTCTAACCTCTCAACTGGTCCTCTAGTATACAATATGACTTTATATGTCAACATTTCTGTCTCCTCTTTGTCAGCGTTAGGGATAATTAAATTTTAAACTTTTTATTCTTCAAATTGTGTTACTTCATACTGATAATATGTTTAAGTACATTAATAATGTACGAGTATATGTTTATTTTATGACGGGTCCCTATGGCTTTTATTTGATGTTCTAGATGAAGTGATTTTTTTTTTTTTCTAATTTTATTAAAGTTTAGCGTATTGCGTATATATTTCTAATATATTTAAGTGAGCTTTTTGTACCTGTCAGACAGAGTGTACGTATCAGTTGATCAGTCAGTCTCTCTTTTTATTTTATTAATTTTTTCTTCTAATGTGTCACTACTATTTTTTCAGATTTTACTACTTGAAATAGAAAATATTTATATAATTTTAAGAGTATTAACATACATATAGGTAAATATATGTATGTACGTAAAAATTAGTTCATATACAAAGAAATACATCTTTAATAATCAACTATTCTAGAAAATCGATCTAAGATAACACATTTACCTCCATCATCATTTCACCGTCAGTGTTTTCATAAAGTGTTAGAAACATTGGAATATCTATGTTTAGGAGAATTTTTACTTCAAGTGTTTCTATATAAGATTTGGTGTTTGACCCCTTGACGTTATTGTGGTTAACATAGGTTGCGTTGTATCACATTCAGATCTAATAATTTCTCACTTAGAAAAGGTTGAGTTGATCCAGATACAATTGCTGTCTACAAATTAATGATTAGAAAATAGCTTTCTCATCATCTTCTATCAAGTTTAATATTTTGCTAGCATGCATGCTTTAGCATGCTATTCTATCAATAGTGAGGCGAGAGTCCGACATTTAGTGGTGTTTCAATTAAAAATCTATACAATTAGAATTACGAATTCACTCTTTTGAATTTTTAACAAAGTAGATACATATGTATGTATGTATTTCATTTGCCACAAACTCTTAAAATTTCTGTACTTATAAAAGTATGATGTCAGGAATTTTTTTAAATCATACATGCCTAGGCATGCTTCCAATATTTTTCTAGGTAAATTTATTTCATACTCATACAGATACAGATATAAAGTAAGATCTGTTTACATTCCATTTTACAATTTATGCATGCTTCAGCATGATTCTAGTTGAAGTCTGTATTTATTTAGTAAGTTTGTTTGATACCCATTCATACACATGTACATTGTTAAAGATTGGATATCAACATCCAATTTTCTTAGTTTATCTAGAAATGAACAAAGTGAATATCTTTTATAATAACCATATTCACACTTTAAAATTTTGTGTGCTAGAGCTTTCGAAATGGAAAATGTACACCTTTTACTACAAAAAGTGGTAAACGATGTGTTGCTGAATATTGCACTGTGTTATAGTTCATTTTGAACTCTTAAGTTTTCACAATATTTCATACAGACCATCAAGTTTAGAGAATTCCAGTACATTAAGCTATTTATCTTCCCTGAGACCTAAAATTCCTAATCAATCCTTCAAAAAACCAATACAAATTAGATTTATCCTTTTTAATTTTATTTATATTTTCATTGAATTTCAACATTTTGTACCTCTTAAAATTACTGTATACTGTATTTTGCACCTTTTTCTCATTCGTTGAGTTAACTTTAATCGCAAATATTTTAATGATGTGGTGAACTTTTCTATTGTAGGCATTAAGTAAATCTTTGTGTATATCAATCCACTTATATGAACCATTATAGCTAAATTCTTAACACATAATTCCTTTTAATGATCTATTAATTTATTCTACTATTGATGCTTTCATATTATGAAATTTTTAATCCTCTGTTTATACATGAATTTTGCAGTGTTTATTAAAAATTCTGTACCAACATCTATATGTATTTTTTTGTTTTGATACTCATATCATTTCAAAAATATTTTGCATTGCCTTGGTTTTTTTCGAGTGCAGCTTTTATTTTCAACGATACTCACAATATAAATTTTGAGAATATGTCAGTTACAGTCAGCAAAAAATCAATAATTTCTATTTTCTCTAGAATAGCTACCCAGTTCACCTAAATCAGCTCCATAAAAGATCATCTATTCCATTCATTACATCACTACAATAGACAAACAATTTTATAAATTTATTATGGATTACGTTTACTAAATTTCTTTTTAAGGACATTGAGTTGTTTTACAGTTTTTTGGCGAGTGTTGTGATCTACTTGATACATTTTCAGATATTTATACTAAAATGTAGTTAATTTTCCAATCTATAAATTTTATCGCTCAGCTCTTCAATTTGTTTGTCAAAAGATGATTTAATTTTTAGAATGTCTTTTTCAATTTTATACCTATCTTTTATCGTTAATTTTATTTCACACTCCACTTATTAATTCATCCTTTAGTTTCTCGATTTGAGTTTCCAGAAACAATTTACTGATAACATTGTTCACCGTCAGTGAACATTGTATACATTGGTAGAAATTATATATTTTATTTAGTTTTCAAAATCAAATTTGTCATACTATTTTCACGTTTTATCAATCATTAAAGAAAATAAACCCACTTTTAAGCCCCATATTTGATCATCAACTTGTATTTTATCTTTATTCAGTTTTAGATTTCTATCACCAAATTTCCACTCATTATTGAAGTCTTTATGTGAGTCATAGTTTGTATCTAATTCATTTCATCCTTCCCAGACTAATAAGTCAATATAAGCATCTTCGATGTTGGAAGGCCGTGAGTAAAAATCATCTTCTTCTTCTTCATCGTCATAATCATTCTCAGTATTAGCATCATTAAATAAGATGGTATTATCAAATATTGTTCCTTTTGAAAGTTTCTTTAACTTGTCTCTATCTTGAGTGATGGTTTTTCAGACTTTAAACTTGTATTATTTTCAACTTCTGTCTTCATTTTACTTTGTTCTTTGTTGTGTAATCTTTCAATATTTTTAGAACTATTTATGAATTCTTTGAGAGGTTCTGTTATAGGATCAAATATATCTCTTAGTTGTTCACGTGTATCTATTTCACCAGTTTTTATACTACGAAGCTTTTTCTTCAAGACACTTCTTATCAACACCGTTTTAAAATTTTCTCATCCATGTTTAATAATAGCAAATAAGAGGTATCAGCTATTAGATCAGGTATCACCTATTAGATCAGGTATCAGCTATCAGATCAGCTTATCAGGAGCTGCTCTGGTTTTCAGATCATCTTATTAGGAGCTGGTCTGATTTTTAGATCAGCTTATCAGGAGCTGGTCTGGTTTTCAGATCAGCTTATCAGGACCTGATCTGGTTTTCAGATCAGCTTTTCAGGACCTGGTCTGGTTTTCAGATCAGCTTTTCAGGACCTGATCTGGTTTTCAGATCAGCTTTTCAGGACCTGATCTGGTTTTCAGATCAGCTTATCAGGACCTGATCTGGTTTTCAGATCAGCTTATCAGGAGCTGGTCTGGTTTTCAGATCAGCTTATCAGGAGCTGGTCTGGTTTTCAGATCAGCTTATCAGGACCTGATCTGGTTTTAAGATCAGGTTATCAGGTATCAGATCAGGTTATCGGACAGCTGATCTGTAAAACAGATCAGGTTATCAGGAGCTGTTAAGATTGTCACATCAGATTATCTGTTTTAAATTGGGTCATCAGATTACAAGTAGCTGGACATTTATAAAATTTAGATGAATGAAGTTTAAGGCCAGATAAAATGCGAAAAACTATACTGTTATGTAGTCAAATTGTTTTCTATGACGATCATCACTTAATTCAGTATCTTTCCTTATAATCAAAATTCCATATTTTTAATTCCAACACGATTTATATTTTTCTCATATTACTTAAACATTCTTACTACATTATGATTATTTCCTATCAAATATTTGGTGATTCTAGTATAAGTTTGACATAAGTAGAATGCATCAACATTCTTATCTTACCCCATACAAAAATATGCTTCTCACACACAACATGGTTAAATATCGTATTGGTATTACTTCTAGATTTCTTAAAAGAAATAACAGATTCATTATCTGTAAATGTGTAATACCCATGACTTTCATTAATGAAATTAATTTCTACAGGTATTTATATTTAGGTTGTTAGAGAGATTTTGAGTTTAAATATGAAGATGTTTTCAAGTTTTAGTCCATTAGAACTGTCTAGCCAACCAATCATAATATTATTATTTTTTTATATATTTTTTATTTATTTTTTTACCAATTTAACAGACCAACTATTCTTGCACGAATAAAAATTTATAGAAGGGAACTATGATTTATTTTTGAGCTAACGTTTGATGACTCATCAAAATTGCATACCAAGGTATTTTTATGTTGTTTTGACTATGAGTATGTGTCAATATTT
Organism: Tachina lurida; assembly: GCA_944452675.1. NCBI lineage: Eukaryota > Metazoa > Arthropoda > Insecta > Diptera > Tachinidae > Tachina > Tachina lurida. The sequence goes on from OX101753.1 coordinate 1,262,843, forward strand.
ATGAAATACCTTTCCTAAATATTGGTGCATGCACATAGTCAAAACAAAGTATGCTTTAAGTGTTTAAAACCAGTATTACCCTAAAAATGGTGGTTTTAAACTCTTAAAATATACTTTGTTTTACTAACCCCATTTTGTAACTAAATGCATTTCATAAATATTGAAGCATACTCAGAGTCAAAATATCCTTTGTTTTGAGTATGAGTATGGCTCATTATCTCTTATTATAGAAAAAAAAAATAGTATGATTATTTCTATAGTAATAGATAATATTTATAAAATGTATTTAGTTACAAAATGTGGTTAGTAAAACAACATAAATATACCTTGGTATGAAATTTTGATGATTCATCAATATTTCGTACCATCCTATTTTTAGGTTGTTTTGACTATAAGTATGTACCAATATTTATGAAATGTATTTCATAAATATTATCACTTATTATAGAAAAAATAAAATAATATAGCTATATGATATCAGAAAATATTTTCGGTTATCATATAGCTATATTATTTTATTTTTCCTATAATAAGAGATAATGGTACCTACTCATAGTCAAAACAAAGTATATTTTAAGAGCTTAAAACCAGTATTGTCATACAAAATACTGATTTTAAACTGTTAAAATATACTTTGTTTTACTAACCACATTTTTTGTAACTAAATGCATTTCATAAATATTAACGCATACTCATACTCAAAACAAATAATATTTTTATGTTGTTTTGATTGTGAGTATGGAGCATTATCTGTTATTATAAAAAATAAAATAATGCAGCTATACGATTTTAGAAAATATTTTCTGAAATCGAATAGCTGTATTATTTTAGTTTTTTATAATAAGAGATAATATTTATAAAATGTATTTAGTTACACAAAAGCGGTTAGTAAAACAACCTAAATATAGGATGGCACGAAATTTTGATGAGTCATCAAACGTTAGCTCAAAAATAAATCATAGTTCCCTTCTATAAATTTTTATTCGTGCAAGAATAGTTGGTCTGTTAAATTGGTAAAAAAAATAAATAAAAAATATATAAAAAAATAATAATATTATGATTGGTTGGCTAGACAGTTCTAATGGACTAAAACTTGAAAACATCTTCATATTTAAACTCAAAATCTCTCTAACAACCTAAATATAAATACCTGTAGAAATTAATTTCATTAATGAAAGTCATGGGTATTACACATTTACAGATAATGAATCTGTTATTTCTTTTAAGAAATCTAGAAGTAATACCAATACGATATTTAACCATGTTGTGTGTGAGAAGCATATTTTTGTATGGGGTAAGATAAGAATGTTGATGCATTCTACTAATGTCAAACTTATACTAGAATCACCAAATATTTGATAGGAAATAATCATAATGTAGTTAGAATGTTTAAGTAATATGAGAAAAATATAAATCGTGTTGGAATTAAAAATATGGAATTTTGATTATAAGGAAAGATACTGAATTAAGTGATGATCGTCATAGAAAACAATTTGACTACATAACAGTATAGTTTTTCGCATTTTATCTGGCCTTAAACTTCATTCATCTAAATTTTATAAATGTCCAGCTACTTGTAATCTGATGACCCAATTTAAAACAGATAATCTGATGTGACAATCTTAACAGCTCCTGATAACCTGATCTGTTTTACAGATCAGCTGTCCGATAACCTGATCTGATACCTGATAACCTGATCTTAAAACCAGATCAGGTCCTGATAAGCTGATCTGAAAACCAGACCAGCTCCTGATAAGCTGATCTGAAAACCAGACCAGCTCCTGATAAGCTGATCTGAAAACCAGATCAGGTCCTGATAAGCTGATCTGAAAACCAGATCAGGTCCTGAAAAGCTGATCTGAAAACCAGATCAGGTCCTGAAAAGCTGATCTGAAAACCAGACCAGGTCCTGAAAAGCTGATCTGAAAACCAGATCAGGTCCTGATAAGCTGATCTGAAAACCAGACCAGCTCCTGATAAGCTGATCTAAAAATCAGACCAGCTCCTAATAAGATGATCTGAAAACCAGAGCAGCTCCTGATAAGCTGATCTGATAGCTGATACCTGATCTAATAGGTGATACCTGATCTAATAGCTGATACCTCTTATTTGCTATTATTAAACATGGATGAGAAAATTTTAAAACGGTGTTGATAAGAAGTGTCTTGAAGAAAAAGCTTCGTAGTATAAAAACTGGTGAAATAGATACACGTGAACAACTAAGAGATATATTTGATCCTATAACAGAACCTCTCAAAGAATTCATAAATAGTTCTAAAAATATTGAAAGATTACACAACAAAGAACAAAGTAAAATGAAGACAGAAGTTGAAAATAATACAAGTTTAAAGTCTGAAAAACCATCACTCAAGATAGAGACAAGTTAAAGAAACTTTCAAAAGGAACAATATTTGATAATACCATCTTATTTAATGATGCTAATACTGAGAATGATTATGACGATGAAGAAGAAGAAGATGATTTTTACTCACGGCCTTCCAACATCGAAGATGCTTATATTGACTTATTAGTCTGGGAAGGATGAAATGAATTAGATACAAACTATGACTCACATAAAGACTTCAATAATGAGTGGAAATTTGGTGATAGAAATCTAAAACTGAATAAAGATAAAATACAAGTTGATGATCAAATATGGGGCTTAAAAGTGGGTTTATTTTCTTTAATGATTGATAAAACGTGAAAATAGTATGACAAATTTGATTTTGAAAACTAAATAAAATATATAATTTCTACCAATGTATACAATGTTCACTGACGGTGAACAATGTTATCAGTAAATTGTTTCTGGAAACTCAAATCGAGAAACTAAAGGATGAATTAATAAGTGGAGTGTGAAATAAAATTAACGATAAAAGATAGGTATAAAATTGAAAAAGACATTCTAAAAATTAAATCATCTTTTGACAAACAAATTGAAGAGCTGAGCGATAAAATTTATAGATTGGAAAATTAACTACATTTTAGTATAAATATCTGAAAATGTATCAAGTAGATCACAACACTCGCCAAAAAACTGTAAAACAACTCAATGTCCTTAAAAAGAAATTTAGTAAACGTAATCCATAATAAATTTATAAAATTGTTTGTCTATTGTAGTGATGTAATGAATGGAATAGATGATCTTTTATGGAGCTGATTTAGGTGAACTGGGTAGCTATTCTAGAGAAAATAGAAATTATTGATTTTTTGCTGACTGTAACTGACATATTCTCAAAATTTATATTGTGAGTATCGTTGAAAATAAAAGCTGCACTCGAAAAAAACCAAGGCAATGCAAAATATTTTTGAAATGATATGAGTATCAAAACAAAAAAATACATATAGATGTTGGTACAGAATTTTTAATAAACACTGCAAAATTCATGTATAAACAGAGGATTAAAAATTTCATAATATGAAAGCATCAATAGTAGAATAAATTAATAGATCATTAAAAGGAATTATGTGTTAAGAATTTAGCTATAATGGTTCATATAAGTGGATTGATATACACAAAGATTTACTTAATGCCTACAATAGAAAAGTTCACCACATCATTAAAATATTTGCGATTAAAGTTAACTCAACGAATGAGAAAAAGGTGCAAAATACAGTATACAGTAATTTTAAGAGGTACAAAATGTTGAAATTCAATGAAAATATAAATAAAATTAAAAAGGATAAATCTAATTTGTATTGGTTTTTTGAAGGATTGATTAGGAATTTTAGGTCTCAGGGAAGATAAATAGCTTAATGTACTGGAATTCTCTAAACTTGATGGTCTGTATGAAATATTGTGAAAACTTAAGAGTTCAAAATGAACTATAACACAGTGCAATATTCAGCAACACATCGTTTACCACTTTTTGTAGTAAAAGGTGTACATTTTCCATTTCGAAAGCTCTAGCACACAAAATTTTAAAGTGTGAATATGGTTATTATAAAAGATATTCACTTTGTTCATTTCTAGATAAACTAAGAAAATTGGATGTTGATATCCAATCTTTAACAATGTACATGTGTATGAATGGGTATCAAACAAACTTACTAAATAAATACAGACTTCAACTAGAATCATGCTGAAGCATGCATAAATTGTAAAATGGAATGTAAACAGATCTTACTTTATATCTGTATCTGTATGAGTATGAAATAAATTTACCTAGAAAAATATTGGAAGCATGCCTAGGCATGTATGATTTAAAAAAATTCCTGACATCATACTTTTATAAGTACAGAAATTTTAAGAGTTTGTGGCAAATGAAATACATACATACATATGTATCTACTTTGTTAAAAATTCAAAAGAGTGAATTCGTAATTCTAATTGTATAGATTTTTAATTGAAACACCACTAAATGTCGGACTCTCGCCTCACTATTGATAGAATAGCATGCTAAAGCATGCATGCTAGCAAAATATTAAACTTGATAGAAGATGATGAGAAAGCTATTTTCTAATCATTAATTTGTAGACAGCAATTGTATCTGGATCAACTCAACCTTTTCTAAGTGAGAAATTATTAGATCTGAATGTGATACAACGCAACCTATGTTAACCACAATAACGTCAAGGGGTCAAACACCAAATCTTATATAGAAACACTTGAAGTAAAAATTCTCCTAAACATAGATATTCCAATGTTTCTAACACTTTATGAAAACACTGACGGTGAAATGATGATGGAGGTAAATGTGTTATCTTAGATCGATTTTCTAGAATAGTTGATTATTAAAGATGTATTTCTTTGTATATGAACTAATTTTTACGTACATACATATATTTACCTATATGTATGTTAATACTCTTAAAATTATATAAATATTTTCTATTTCAAGTAGTAAAATCTGAAAAAATAGTAGTGACACATTAGAAGAAAAAATTAATAAAATAAAAAGAGAGACTGACTGATCAACTGATACGTACACTCTGTCTGACAGGTACAAAAAGCTCACTTAAATATATTAGAAATATATACGCAATACGCTAAACTTTAATAAAATTAGAAAAAAAAAAAAATCACTTCATCTAGAACATCAAATAAAAGCCATAGGGACCCGTCATAAAATAAACATATACTCGTACATTATTAATGTACTTAAACATATTATCAGTATGAAGTAACACAATTTGAAGAATAAAAAGTTTAAAATTTAATTATCCCTAACGCTGACAAAGAGGAGACAGAAATGTTGACATATAAAGTCATATTGTATACTAGAGGACCAGTTGAGAGGTTAGACCTAAATTGTAAGAAAACGACTTCGTTTTCTGTTGTTCGCTATTCAAGAAGAAAATAAGATTATTCATTATGAATTAACTAATTTAAAAGTACATTTAAGTTCAGTCTCATATCCATATGATGATAATCCTAACATAAAATTTAAAAATAAACGTAATGCAATTCTATATAGTTATTATATGTATCTAAGATTCCAGCAAAGGTAGTATATGAAAGAATCTCATGCGTTTCTACCTGTACCAGAGTTTAAGATAAAAGCTCCTTTTATTCAATAGCGGGGCAATTGAATAAAATTTTAATTTGAAATAGTAAGCAAAGAAATCAGCTTACTGTATTCTTATTCATGATCGTATAATAGAATACATATGTATATACCCATCAAAGGACAAGTTCGAAAAGTCTTATAAATTGAGTAATATGGAAAACAACATAATTTTTATATACGTACAATGTTTCAAAAGTAATTCAAATGATTTCATCGCAAAAGAAGTAGCGATTGTTTTGAACAATTACGAATATAATGATTTCATTATAAAACTCAATAATCAATAAAAAATAAAAAAAAGAAGCAAGCTGGCTAACAAAAAACTATCATTACATAAGCTGGACTGCTGGATCAGTTTCATTTAAAAATGTTTATAAATGTATAAAAGGCAATGCAAGATGTTCTAAAATAAATGTAAAAGGTGATGAAAAAAGCCTACGGCTGGAAAAAATTTTATATCAAAATATTTCTAAGAATGAAGATAAGCTGCATCAACTTTAAACAAATGTAAATTAAATATAGGAAATATTTCTATTATAGTTACTATTATTCTAAAGTATGTATCTTAAGGAATTTAGTTTTACTTAAAACAGCAAATCCTCACAAACTATTAAGTAAATACAGATAAAAGTTAAAACAACGTTTTTTTAATTTCAAATAAAAAAAAAAACTATGAAGATATTTGACATCTATACATAAAAGACCAGGCGAATATTTACAACAACAACAAAAACAAAAAAATGTATTCAAACACGGAGGCAAACACTTATTTGTATGTACATACATATGTACATACATACATAAAATCAATTTGTAGATATGTATGTACACATAATATCAAATTTCTTATCAATACTCAAATATTTATTAGATCTTGACAATCACACTTACATATCTACATCATAAAAATATATGAACAACGTAAACCATTCAGTCAGAGCACATGCCCAAGCTAAACGACCTTATTATGGACAGACAAACTATAAATTTCCATGATCGTATGAAAAGAAGTTCAGCGAAAGAAGCCGGACGTAGTTAAATAAACAAAATCTGTAATATAAACAAATTTCTCGCAGGCAGACTTTAAAGCTGGACAATTTTAAGCATGACAAAATACCCAGCAACCTTGAGTATGAAAATATACTTATGTATATGTATCAGATATATGAAAATATTTTATAGAACCAAATCTCGATATTGAATACAATTTATTTCTACGTACATAAAACAACTAGCGTGAGAAAATCATACGCACACACACGCACATATACCAGATTTCATCTAAGAAAAATTCAAATTATTTCAACAACACACCACCCCTCACAAAACACGGCCAACCTTAAATTCCTATAGATATACATAAAAAAATTCTCACGGTCATTCCTACAAACAACACTGACAACAACACAAATCACGATCAGCCTCAAACTCCTACGAACATGCATACAGATTCCCACGCATACATATCACTCGTACGACAACACCCTCACCTATCCTCAAATCACTAATAGTATTAAACTTCTACAAACATATGTACATACACACAGACATTTTACTACACCCACCTCACCTACCCTAAATCATGATCAGCCTTAAATTTTCACAGACATACATACATACAGATTCCAACGTATACATATTACAACAACATCCTCACCTCTTTTAAATCACGATCAGCCTTAAGCACCTACAAGCATATAGACATACATACACGCAGTCGATCAACCTCAACTACACCGCACCCCCTCCCAATAACAGCCTCGCTGAAATTCCCCCAGACAGACACATCCACAAATTCCCATGGATACTGGTACTCGTACAACAACACCCTCACATACCCCAAATCACTATAAGACTTAAATTCCTACAGACTTGCAACACCTGCATACACGCAGTCGATCTACCTCAACTACACCCCGCCCTTTGTCAATCACACCCTTACACAAATTCCAACAGACAGGTATACGCACATGCACTCAATCCATCTACCACAACTACACCACGCTCCCCCGACCAATCACAGCCTCGCAAAACAGACAGACAGACAGACAGACACATCCATAAACTCCCTCGGTTATGTATTACGACAACAGCTCCACCCACCCAAATCACGGCCAGCCTTAAACTCCTGTATTAGCATTAGAAATAACTTTTATGTTTTTCCTGTCGGAATTATGAAAAATCATTTTCCCGTCGGCATTTGAAAAAAATAATAATCATGTTTTGCCGTCGGCATTTGAAAAAAATAATATTCATGTTTTACCGTAGACATTAGGAAAAATAATCATGTATTGCCGTCGGCATTAGGAAAAATTAATTTTCACTATTTCACCCCCATTAGTATTAGGAAAAATCATTTCATGATTTTCCCGTCGGCATATATACTTATGAAATCTTAATCTTATGAAACCCCTTAATCCACCCCACAAACATACACACATACAAATTCCCACGGTCATAAAAAACCCTGACTTATTGAGCCACCCTCGTATGTATTAAACAAACAAAACCCCCTATGTAAACAAAAAATTCCTTATGTAAACAAAAAGTTGGACGGACTTATTGACCCACCCTCGTAGGGTATCAAATTTCACAAATTTCCAAGAATTTTAAAATTTTAAAATTTTAATTACCCAAATTTTAAAATTTTGTACTGAAATTCTCAAATTTCAAATTTTAATTACCCAAATTTCACAATTTTAATCGGCGCCAGGAGCCCCAGTTCCCTACTACTCTAATATATTTTTCTTTATAAAAAGAAAGAAGTCATAAAAAAATGTAAAGAAACTATAATTTTTTAACTATTAAGTAAATAATTTATTTTATGGAAATTTTTTAATTTCTGGAGAACGTGCCATTTTGTAATGTTAAGAGTTTTGACATCTGGATATTATAAAAGGGCACGAAAGACATAAATTCCAAAAAAATTTACCCACCCAGGTTTATCCGTTCTCCTGAAATTAGTCCTTTAATAAAAATAGAAATTTGAAAAATTAGAAAAACTATTTTTTTTATGTAAAACGCAAATGTTAAGGGTTTTGACATCTGAATATTATAAAAGGGCACGAAAGACATAAATTCCAAAAAAATTTA